>CAMTDV010000024.1:0-1200000 GCA_947069175.1 Scalesia atractyloides | reverse complement strand
TTTAATTTCATATATACATTAATTAGAATTAATAGAAAATCATTTATTTTAAAAACAGTTTAAGGCGAAACGGTCATGCACACCACAGGTCTCGAACTCGGGACCTGTGGTTTAATCTAACACACAGTCCACCGCTGGACTGTGTGTTCAACATGTTATATAACTTGATTTTTATTATACTTAAAGACAATTTAAATATTTCCTTTTCTGCCTTATTTAAAAAAAAGAGTTAATTGTCTGAGTCGGTGCTGAGGACCGGACTCGAACTCGTGACCTGTGATATAAACAAACACACAGTCCACCGCTGGACTGTGTGTCTAACTTGGTTATTATTCCGGTTATTAATATACTTAACATATAACGGTATCGACTCCGGTTCAGTTAAACAAAAACTTGATTTTTATTAAGGCAACGTGTGTGAACCGGGATTCGAACTTGTGACGTTAGCGTTTTATGTGCACACAGTCCACCGCTGGACTGTGTGTCTAACCCGATTAATTTCTTGATTTATATTATACTTATATGTTAACGAAAGTGCGTCGTCTTCTTCGTCAATATTGAACCAGAAATCGGGTCTGACTGGTTCGAGCTTTTGTTCCAGTTTCATTAGTGTTTTAGGTTAATTACTGGTAAGATAGAGGTAAAAAGAAAGGAAAATAAGCGTGAGGTATACCGACTCGTTTTCCTCTGTTTTCAGGCAGAACTCCGGCGACAGAAAACTACTCCGGCGTCAGGTGTCTTGCAGCAGCAAGTCTCCGAAAAGTTTGGAAAAGGTAAGGGTATCTCCGGTATAAGCTTCAGAGGTTCAGAAAAGCTCGGCAATGGGGAAACCGGTTTTCCGGCGACGAACAGGTTTATTCCGGCGAGTGAAATTTCGCCGTGAAAAGATGTGATTTTTAGCGAAAAGGTTTGCAGACGATTGTGGTTGAATTTATAGGGAATAATCGAAATGTATTTGGTCTGATTTTTGACTGTGTTCGTTATTTAAATTTTTCCGGCGGTTTTGATTTTGGTCGCGGACTTCAAACATCGGTTATAACCGATATGTGATTAAAGGTTTACGTTATAACGTAAATTGGTGTTAAGACTCGCGAATAATCCGGGATTCCGACGACTGAATCGTTGGGCGCCGATTTTTGAATTTGTAAAGTCACTTTATGAATTAAATTATTTCATTATTTATCAAACAAATCAGTTGGCGCAGTGGTTTGTGTGTGAGATGTTAAGTCACTAGGCGACTCGGTACAGACCCGGGTTCGAAACCCGGCTGTAACAATTCATTTTTTATTTTTCAATTTTCAACAGTTTTTCAAAAACTAAATATATACCCCCGTATAATAATTGATTACGGATCGTTTAAAAATATTTTGGGCATTTAATTCGCAACGAAAATTTTGACTGACTGTTCGGTTGCTAAACGGAGCGGGTTTGGTAAATCCGTTTTTGACGGATGTTACAAAGAACATAAAGATTTCTAATGTCCTCTTACCTCAAACTCATTTTAGCCATGTCTTATATCATAAATGTATCTTGGCTCTAGAGGACATTTTACCCAAATACTAGATATACCTCACTTGAGGTGGTCTATTATCCACATTAGACTCAACCATGTCTAGTTGGACCATAAGCCCTCATTGAGAGTATGACCCATTACACATACATGGCGAGGTCAGAGCAATGACCCATTATCAATACCCTGTAACTCTTTTGCTAATACATGGCAATGCATGCCCGTACATTATGATTACCTGTAATATGGAACTTATCAAGAAAAATCCTTAAATACCAAGTTCAAATGGCGATACATCACAATTTGACCCATATGACCCGTTTGCCCTTTTGACCATTCTTGGTTTGTCCTTTAGGTCTCTCAAACAAACCCATATATTGTTTATCACCATGAAGGGTGATTCAATACAATTTTACCAGTTTGCCCCGTTATGGTATACACCACAGGGTCTTTGGTGTGCATCAAGCGTGATATGATTTTGTTAATATTTTAAGTCTGTTTTACGCATTAGTCAAGTTTTAAATTTATAAAACACGATATTGTACTAACACTAAACACACACTTGGGAAAGTGCACCCATCGCAAGCGTAGTATAGTGTTGGTAAGATACCGAGGTCGTCCAAGGACCCAAGAGCTTTTAATACCAGTTTATCGTCAACGTCTAATCATTCTAATTTTTTTATAAAAGTTTTAAACATAAAAGTAAATCTAAAAATGAAAAGATAAATAAAATGAAATACAAATAGACAAGATAGAATCACTTGGATCCAACTCCTCTTTAATGTATCCTTTGATGATTTTCGCACTTTCGGACTTTTCAAGAGATTATCTTAGTTAAAGTAGTAGGCCTCTCTTTTGAAGGTGTCGTTACCATCAACCCAGTGGTTTGAGTCAGCAAGGATACAATCCCAAAGGTTCGGAATATTCAAAGATAATTAAATAAGTTATTAATGTGAAAAGTGGTAGGCCCCTCTTTTGAAGGTGACGTTACCCTCGGCTAAGTGGTTTGAGTCAACAAGGATACAATCCCAAGAAGCCGGTTTAATGTTTTAATAGTAGTTTACATATGAGGGGTTCAAGCTATTCGCACCCCCGCCATCCAATACCTTTGGGGCATTGAAGGAGGTCCTGCTAAACTTGAACCAAGTCCTCGCAGGATCTATACACTGAACGAGATAAGAACTTTACCAAACCACCCTTTTAACCCTCTTCCAAGTAGTTAACGCACTTTATATAGACCGTAAAGACACGAATGAGCAAATCAATGACATCATGAAGAAATGGTTAGGAAAATTCACTTTCAACATAAGAAACTAGTTATTAAAGTCACTAATACATACCCAATTAAAAAGGGTGCCGAAAGATTAAAAATCAAAAGAATACAATAAAGACTTGTCTTCACCAAGTGATGTAAGAGATTAGCCAAGCATAGCCTTTGTTTGACAAGAACTCTTACAATCAATCTTGGATCCCGAGACTACAACACACTCTAGAGATGATA
The DNA here is from genome assembly GCA_947069175.1 of Scalesia atractyloides. Taxonomy (NCBI): domain Eukaryota; kingdom Viridiplantae; phylum Streptophyta; class Magnoliopsida; order Asterales; family Asteraceae; genus Scalesia; species Scalesia atractyloides. Next base: position 1,196,989 of record CAMTDV010000024.1, on the reverse strand, counting down.
GATGGATGATGGTTGTGGGTGTTGGTGTTGTAGTGGTGGCGGAATGCTGGCAAAATGAGAGAGAAGTGGTTTGCCAAGGATGCCTTTGAAGTGAACCAAGCACCCCTATTTATAGTCAGAACAGTGCCCCGGGCATGGCCCCATGTCCATTGGGCACAACCCGTGTCCAGCTTCTTCTCTTCCTTCATTATATGCAGCTGTCAGCAGAGGGCCCCACACGACCCCGTGGCTCCTAGACACAGCCCTGTGGTCAACTCTTCGTTATACTATCAAGATTATGCAAATCTTAGAGTCTGACCACGCCCCATGGTGATCTGGGCACGACCCCGTGGTGGGCGTAGAAGCTTCTGCAGGTTTTGTATTTAAGTGTAAGGTCTGACCACGCCCCATGCCTGGCTGGGCACGGCCCCGTGGTTAGCTTATGTTTACTTGTTTTTGTCTTTGGGGTGCTTTTGAGGGGTCAGGCATGTTGCGTTATTCCTTCTTCTTGTATTTATGTTGGTTTTGGCTGCTTGTTTGCTTCTTTTGTTCTTTTAAGCTCATTTGGTCCTGTAATTCAAAAGGAACAAAGAAACGTGCTTTTTCCAACATTAGTACTAGAAAAGGGTTAGTTTTATGCCTCAATTGATGTAATTTATATGTTGCATTTTATACACATCAATCTTATTTCTATAAGTCTTAGTTTTATCACTAAGATGTGATCAAATTACCTTTTCATCCATTTGACCCGTTATGGTTTACACTCTAGGGTCTTACTTTTGTAACTTTTAGTTTTATCACCAACATGTGATCAAATTACCTTTTCACCCATTTGACCCGTTATTGTTTACACCATAGGGTCTTACTCCTACAATTCTTAGTTTTATCACTAACATGTGATCTACTTGTTATCTTAATTATTTGACCGGTTATGGATTATGCCGTAGGGTATCCTTTTCATAGTTCTTGGTTTAATCACAAACATGTGGTTTAACATAGTTTTACCCATTTTGACTTGTTTCATAGTTTTCACCATGGGGTCTCGTCTTAACATATCTCATTTGTCACCAACATTAGCTCGTCTTATTTTATCCATTTTGACCCGTTTCAAGGTTTACACTAGGGGATCTTATCTTAACATTTTTATGCGTTTGACCGCAACCTTTCTTTGATAACCTTGTTATTAACCAAATACTTCCTATCACTTTGGTAGTGATTCTATCCCAAGAAGTGTAAGCTTTACTTACCTTGCGTCTGATCATACTTTCTCTTGTCTTTGAGCCGCTTGACCCATCCTTTACAAGCTCCCACCTAACTTGTCAAGAGTCAATGTATCACATAATATCCACAAGATGGTTAGATTAGTCATCTTAGATCATAACCATCACACCTTATGGACTATTATACCATATTTCTTATTCGATTATATTATACGCCAGTTTGACTTTAATTGACACATATACATATGCACCAACAAATTCAATAATTCACATTTAGGCATTTCGTCAAACACTTGGTGGAACACCTCAACAAAATGGGGTTGCAGAAAGACGAAACAGAACACTCATTGAAGCTGCACGCCCTATGTTCGTTGACTCCATGTTGGTGCAATTATATCTAATGTATGCATCTTTGTTTGAGTCTGTATGTATGTATAGGTAGTATAACATTTATGTTTGAAGTTTGGATTGATCTTGTAAAAGACTCATGCGTAAGAGTCTTTGAAGTTTGGATTGATCTTGTAAAGGACTCGTGCGTAAGAGTCCTGCAGGCGGAAGACCATGTCTATAAATATAGACCACTGTGTGCATGTGCTCATAACTTTTAGAACTTGACATTTTTGGAGCTTTTAAAAGGGATTGTTATTGAAATATTATGCTGTCGAAATTTCTATGAAAAAGATATATTATGAAACAAGCGTGTTACTAGTTCTACATTTGGATTCCATACTTATGTTGAACTCGTAGATGTCCGCGTGTGTTAGATTTTCAAGTCTTATCAAGTTCTACACATTACAAACCGGTCCCACAAGTGGTATCAGAGATGGAGATTGGATTTCTACTTGTGATGCGCTTAGATTGTGAATATTTCGGTTGAAAAAGCTTCAAAAAGCATCATTATCAAGTTTCTACTAGTTTCCACGGTAAAAAAGGTTTCAAATTCTTCTCACATCTTCTTTATTCATCCTTGAACCTCATATCAGAAGATCTCATCTGAATTAAACCATTTACACCTTCAAATTGTCAAAAATTAATCAAAAATGGTTTCACACGCAGCATGATAGTTCAAGCACAAGAGCGTCATATGCATGTAGGAGGTTACATGCATGTCATCCGCACGCAAGAGGTCATACGCTTGGTTCCTACGCTTCAACTTGTCATGCGTTTGATAGTGTTCTGCGTTTAGGTGGTCATATGCTTGTTTGGTCTTGCATTTTGATCTTTCAAAAGTGTAATTGATTTTGTCAAGTTTGATTACATGGATTTCGAGTTGATGAATGCATTTACTGCTACTCCTTCTAAGATAGTTCAAAATCTGAATTTAGAGAACGAGATGGGTACTTCAAATAAACGACCGTAGCTTATGAGAATGGATTATTACCCACGATGGGCAGGTCGGTTCGAAAATTATGTGCAAGCAACGAGCTTAGAGGCTTGGATGGCGATCAAGGACGGGTATGTTATTCAGACAAATGAATGAGGAGAGAAGATAAAAATTTCCCAGATTCTGGAAAATCAAAAAGATTTATATATTCCGCTCCTTTTGCACACAATCACCTGCAGAACATCAATCAAGTACGAGCTATAAATGGCTAAAAATGAGTCAAAAACTACCGAAAACATATATAAACTACAAGGAAAACAACATGTATTTTGCAACACATCAAACATCCCCACACTTAACTTTTTTCGTCCTTAAAAAAACTATGCCATGGAATCATAATCAGGTTAATTTCATTTCAAAACATTAGGTTACTTAATTGGATATCATTACACATTGACAACGATCGTCGGTATATTTATCCTCTTAAACCCAACCACCATTCTCCAGGCCCCTGCTCAAGATTATTGTAGTCGAATGATTCAATAATCTATGTGTCTCACACTAAGGAAGCCATAACTCCACCTAATCCTGCCTCAAGTTTATAAGGTAAAAAGGTTTTGTAGGATCTGAGTCTATAGAACTTATGTATTCAAGTCATGAAGAACAAACAATTTAGAAATTGTAATGCAAATAATATAAACACATAAACAGGAAGATATATCAAAACTCTTTTATATTGGAATCCCAAGATTACAATTATATTAAAATGATTATACACTCTCCTCTCAGCCTGATCACTCACAAATCTGTTCGTACAAAAGAGAATGTGATAAATGATAAAATATATCTCTAACAAGTGAGATCTATTTATACTAAGTATAAAAGGTCTGTTTGCAATTAGTTGGCGTCACGCTGATAGTAACATTCCTAACAGAAAAAATTTAAACAGATGTTAGCAAACATCTGCAAAGATCAAACATCAGTAGTTTTAGATGAAACTGCTGGAAGGGGCACTTTCTGCTATTTTCTCTTCAGATGTCATAAAAGGCATTGATTTGAAATTCTTATCAATACACTTGACCATTTAGAAGTATGTTGATCTTAAAATGTGTGTAGTTGGTCCAAATCAATAATCAAAACGCCATTCTTATCATGATTTTTTCGAGTATATTTACTGGGACCTTGAGTATGATTATAACCCACACCAAACTTTATATTGCTTTGGACCTTGGCATGATTCAACCAATTTTTGACAATACACATGGGTAAATTCAAGTTCCTTTTGACACTCTTGATATTTTGAAAGTAAAGACTCAATCCATGTTTTATTATTTCTCACAAATTTATATCATCAGAATTTGGTCCTTTTCTTTCAAACATCTCTATATGATTTAATGGTTTGAATGAAGAGGTTTTTGTAACATCCGTAAAAAACCGGATTAACCAAACCCGCTTCGTTTATTAACCGGACAACCAGTTAAAAATTTCGTTGCATATTTAATGCTCAAATTAATTTTAAACGATACATAATTAATAAGTATATTAGAATATAAAATTTATAATTGAAAATTTATTAAAAATAACGAAATAAAAATATTATGCTGATGCCGGGTTTCGAACCCGGGTCAGCCGGGTAACTTCAAAGTCTTAACTCACATCCATCCAACCACTCCGCCACTTGTGTTGTTTGATAACATATTGAAACAATTAATACATAAAATAAATCTGGAAAATCAAACCCAGTCAACAGCGCGCCCAAATCCACAGACGCCGGAAAATCCGACGATTTCGCCAATTATCGTCGGTTACTTTTGACTTAACGTAAGAATTAACGACGCCATCGGTTATAACCGATGTCCAGTTCCGCGACATCCGTCGTAACCGCCGGAGAACGGCTGACCAATGAATCTAGACTAGAAACAGACCCAATTCAACTTGATTCTTCCCTATAAATGCACACCCTAGCCTCTGGTAAACTTTTCGCTTAAAATCGCACCGATTCTTCAATCAATTTCACTCGCCGGAATTTTCTGCAAGTCGCCGAAAAACCGAGACTTTCATCAACACGGTAAATACCTCGACTTTTTCTAGTTTCATTCCATTATTAGACAAATTCTAACATCACTCCATCACCCAGAATCAACTCCAGACGACATTGCCGGATTTTCTGTTTTCGCCGGAAAACTTCTGGAATTTCCAGAATCTCGCTGTTAATCGGTATGATAATCTAAACATCCTGATAATCGTTGCTCAGTAATTCCATTTTATATCTAATCGATCAAAACGGTTATTTGATCCGAACAGAGGAAGCTCACAAAACAGAGCCGGCGACCCTTGCCGGAGTTCTGAAAAAGACGACATGTTCCGGTACTTTCTTTCCCCAAACCCTCTCCGTTCATTACCTTTCAATTGCTCGTAATATTCGTTAACCGAATTAAACAAGAAACAGTTGGATTAACCGTTGTCTGTGTTTTGAGCGAAGAAGACGAAGTCGTGTATGATATAAGATTAATTAAAATCGGTATTATAAACGGGTTAGACACACAGTCCAGCGGTGGATTGTGTGCGAACAATACGCATACGTCCCGAGTTCGATCCTTGACACACGGACATTCGCTGTAATAAAAATGTTCTTTTTTTTAACCGAACCGGGATAACTCACAGAATCATGTTAAGTATGATAAAAACCGGATTATTAACCAGGTTAGACACACAGTCCAGCGGTGGACTGTGTGCAACACTAACTCATACGTCCCGGGTTCGAGACTGGTTGACGGCACCGGTTCAAAGCAATTAAAATCCTTTTTAAAAATAAATGATTTTCAAATTAAGTTAAATAGTATATAAATATAATTAAAAACAGAAATATTTCTGGTTAGACACGTAGCTCAGTTGGTAGAGCTGCGTGCACGCGTACGGGAGGTCACGGGTTCGAGTCTCACTCAGTGCAATAATATTCACAACCGAACCGGTCAACGGTCAACGGTCAACAGTCATGGTCAACGGACAAAAGTCAACATTTTTATTTATTTATTTTTATTTATTTATTTAATTTAAAAATCAATTAAAAATACTTAGAAATAACGTTTTTAAAGTTAGAAAATAGCCTTAAACTCACAAAAATATATCCAAAAATCCTATTTAAATTGTTAATAAAATCCACTTATTTACCGTACCTTTTCGTTATTAATTAGGTTAGTTATTCCCCGTCGGTCAATCCTCTAAACTCGTGCGCATTCAACATCATCCACCGAACGCACCCAATGTGAGTGAATCTCTACAAATTCCCCGTTTTAATCACGTTTTTGGGGTGTATCATGTGTCTTATTATTTATTACATTTAAACTATTGTGCACCCATCATATTCATGATTAAATGTATATTCAACATGTATCATCTGTTTGTGTGATTATTGTTTAGATTAAATTTATCATTTCAGTACATACATTATCATAGGTCGCCGCTCCCCATTACCTATGAGCGTTGAGCTGTTCCCCATTACCTATGAGCGTGAACGAGGCGTTGCCAACATACGATCGGCTCCGTTTGATTGAGCCTTGATCGCACATACATTTCATCATAGGCCGTCTGCTCCCCATTACCTATGAGCGTGAGCCGTTCCCTATTACCTATGAGCGTGAACGAGACGTTGCCAACATTTACATTATCATTCATGTTACATATTCATGCAAGGTGGTTTGTTATTGTATGCTATTTGTTTGTTATTGTATGCTATTTGTTTGTTATTGTACGCTATTTGTTGTTATTGTATGTTTATTTACGTTTGTTCATATATGATTATTGCACAATTTTTCCATATTAAATACAACAAGAAATAAATAATAAATGTTTTTCTAACAAGGTTCACTCGCCAACTTTTGTTGATCCAAAAACCATTTTTACACATGATACAGGTGAACAGGATGAAGCAAGGAACACATAGGAAAATGCCTTAGAAGAAAATAATGAAGTCTAAAAAGATGTATAGAACATGTTGTAATTATGATTGTATGATCTTCTTTAAAATTGTGATAATAAATATGAAACGTTATAATAAATGTCATGAGCTTTGATGAAAATCCAATCATGCCCCGATCACCTTTTTCCGCTGCGGGTCGGGGTGTGACAGATTGGTATCAGAGCTTTTGACTATAGGGATATAGGATAGGTTATTAGACCCTTAGAGCCTATACTATAGTTGATTAGATTTTAATTGTTTATGTGGTTACATGAAAACTCATGATGTTTATTTCTTTCATATTTATTACATATACATATACATGCAAACACTTCCAATATTACATTTTGTGATACATAGTGAATTATACTTACAGTCAAACATACATACTTACATACATATTCATCATAATTTCAATGTTCACATATTCAAATCATCTTCATACTTCCGTTATTCAAGAGTTTGTCATATTTTTCATTTTTTTTCAAATCTCATCAAAGTGAGTTCTGCGACGGGCATGTAGTAACTGTAAGGGTACCAGTACCGGTAGTCGGAACGCCCTGTCTAGGTTGGCATTCAACGGACCAGTTTGCCTACCTGGGGACTAACGATGAGAGTACGAAGGACCTATTAGGCCAAAGCATGCCACACCAAACGTCGTTCGAACTAACCCCACTTTGAGGTGTCACCGTGTCCACACCTGGATACATTCTGAATATCATACGTTACATACTTGTTTCTCGATTTTCTCCGGGTTTTAGTGTACGTAACCAGGCTAACACATGCGAACCATATGAAAAACCCGGTAATCATGGGGGCCCACATGATTACGAAGGTGAAGTATGGCGGCATGCAAGGCCCAATTACGAGCAAAGCCCAAGACATCCTATGGATGTAGTAGATTTATTATTTTATATTTATTTTATGAATGTTCATTCCTAAATACGACACATGATCCCAAAAACATCCAACTCACACTCTTGATATGTATTCCTTGTAGATGTCTTCTAATTCCGCTCGTAGGAAGATGAGAGCAGGAAAAGCTCGCGAGCGCATGGCTGCCCAAATCGCTCAACAAATGGCTGCCGTAATACCCAACATTGTAGTTCAAGTTCCACAAACCCAAACCGAATCCCCTTCACGATCCATTTCTAAGAGAAAATGAGATGGGCAACTTTTCGCTGTCACCCAACGCAACCAACCAATTTCACAAGCCATACCCCTCCAAGCTATCCCAATCACTCAAGTAGCACCCAACCCAACATACCCAAATAAGAAACCTTACCTAGGACCTCACCCTCAATGTAACACCTGTTTTTATCACCATCCATCTACCTTACTTTGTCGACTATGTGCGAATTGTGGACGCTATGGTCATTTAAGCAAGGTTTGCCGCACCTCTCAAAACCAATCCTCACCCCCTACTCAAAACATGATCCAAACATATCAACAACCCAATACCCCATGTTTCCTTATGTTCGAGCTTGTTTTAATTGTGGCGACCCTACCCACTTTAGAAACACGTGCCCTCGATTGGTTAACATCATACACGCCCAAGCTCAAGCAAACCCAGTTAACCAAGCAAATCAAGAAAACCCAACCACTAGGCCACCATCAAGAGGAAGAGTTTTCAACATCAACTCCAATCCTATTGAAGATAATGACGGCCCAAATGAACCACCCAACTAGTCTCCTTCACCAAAAATCAAGATTCAACTCCAACCGCTTAGTTTTATGTTTTTCTTTATGTTATCTCAATTTTCACGTGTCTCAATTATAAATTGAAAATTTATCAAAGGATCTTAATGCGAATTACTACTTCAGTTTTGTTTTTATACTCATTGATTTAACATTCATATCATCATACATCTCAACGTATTTCAATCTCAACATTTAAAGAAGTTGGGTTATGTCTCACTTCTACATAGACTAACCTCTCCATCATAACAAACGAGAGAGGTACTGTCATTATTCAAACATGTATACTATCAGAATTAAGACTAATCATAACTTACGGATAAAGCCAATGAAAATTTGACAAGAATATGGTGGATACGCCGCTGGTACTTCCTATACATAAGTATTCTTGCCAAAGGATCAGAGGCATTGTCAGGCGGTTATGAGAAGTTCCATGTAGGATTTAGTAATGTCTTGGTTGAAGGTTGTTTTATACTCACTGATTTAGCATTCATATCATCTCATCATTTAAAGAAATTGGATTGTGTTCCATTTCTACATAGACTAACCTCTCCATCATAACAAACGAAAGAGGTACTGTCACCATTCAAACCTGTATACTATCAGAATTAGGACTCAGGCTTTGGTTGTTGTGTTTGTTTATGTTCTAGAGTCACATCATAGAACCAATCATAACTTACTGATAAAACCAACGAAAATTTGACAAGAATATGGTGGATACGCCGCTGGTACTTCCTATATATAAGTATTCTTGCCAAGGGATCAGAGGCATTGTCAGACGGTTATGAGAAGTTCCATGTAGGTTTTAGTAGAAGAAGTTTTGCTTTAGGATACAACCTTATCTTTCCAAACATATCAAAACTCTTGCGCATGAAATCGTATTCAGTCAATCAACTCTGCTTATCAATATTTTATCTTAGGCATCAAAAAGCGATTCCTGTAGCAGGGTACTCAACCCTTACAAGGAACGTTACCGCCTCAAACAAAAATTTAAACTCTTACTCCCTTCTAAGTATGTAATTGTCAAATTAAAACACCATCCTTTTGAGTCAAGCATGCCACTACTTAAATTTCGGGACGAAATTTCTAAAAGTAGGGGATACTGTAACATCTGTAAAAAACCGGATTAACCAAACCCACTTCGTTTATTAACCGGACAACCAGTTAAAAATTTCGTTGCATATTTAATGCTCAAATTAATTTTAAACGATACATAATTAATAAGTATATTAGAATATAAAATTTATAATTGAAAATTTATTAAAAATAACGAAATAAAAATATTAGGCTGATGCCGGGTTTCGAACCCGGGTCAGCCGGGTAACTTCAAAGTCTTAACTCACATCCATCCAACCACTTCGCCACTTGTGTTGTTTGATAACATATTGAACAATTAATACATAAAATAAATCTGGAAAATCAAACCCAGTCAACAGCGCGCCCAAATCCGCAGACGCCGGAAAATCCGACGATTTCGCCAATTATCGTCGGTTACTTTTGACTTAACGTAAGAATTAACGACGCCATCGGTTATAACCGATGTCCAGTTCCGCGACATCCGTCGTAACCGCCGGAGAACGGCTGACCAATGAATCGAGACTAGAAACAGACCCAATTCAACTTAATTCTTCCCTATAAATGCACACCCTAGCCTCTGGTAAACTTTTCGCTCAAAATCGCACCGATTCTTCAATCAATTTCACTCGCCGGAATTCTCTGCAAGTCGCCGGAAAACCGAGACTTTCATCAACACGGTAAATACCTCGACTTTTTCTGTTTCATTCCATTATTAGACAAATTCTAACATCACTCCATCACCCAGAATCAACCCCAGACGACATTGCCGGATTTTCTGTTTTCGCCGGATAACTTCTGGAATTTCCAGAATCTCGCTGTTAATCGGTATGATCATCTAAACATCCTGATAATCGTTGCTCAGTAATTCAATTTTATATCTAATCGATCAAAACGGTTATTTGACCCGAACAGAGGAAGCTCACAAAACAGAGCCGGCGACCATTGCCGGAGTTCCGAAAAAGACGACCTGTTCCGGTACTTTCTTTCCCCAAACCCTCTCCGTTCATTACCTTTCAATTGCTCATAATATTCGTTAACCGAATTAAACAAGAAACAGTTGGATTAACCGTTGTCTGTGTTTTGAGCGAAGAAGACGAAGTCGTGTATGATATAAGATTAATTAAAATTGTAACATTTGTCGAAAAACGGGTTTTCGAAACCCGCTTCGTTTATTAACCGAACAATCAGTTTTAAATTTTTGTTGTTCATTTATGGCTTATTTTAATTTTAAACGATTCATAATTAATCAACAAATTAGAAGATATAAATTATAATTGTAAAAATATAAAAATAAATTAATTAAAAAGGAAAACCGGCTGCCGGGAGTCGAACCCGGGTCAGCTGGAAATTCCCAAAGACTTAACCTTCACACCATCAACCGCTCCGCCACTTTGATTTTCTGATATCATATTGAATCAATTAATTCAAATAATAAAGCACGGAAGTCAAATTCAGTCAAAATCGCGCCCAAATAGCAGTCGTCGGAAATCCCGACGACTTCGCCGATAATTCACGTTTTCGTTCAAGATAACCGAAGAATTAACTCTAGCGACGGTTATAACCGACGTCTGAACCCGCGACATCAGTCGTAACCGCCGGAGAACGGCTGACCTTGAATTGAGACCGAATTCAGACCCCATACATCTCGATACTTCCCTATAAATTCACCCACAAACCACCGGAAACCTTTTCGCTCACAAATCGCACCTCTTCTCGACGAAAATTCAATCGCCGGAAAACATCTGTAAGTCGCCGGAAAACCGAGACTCACATCCACACGGTAATTCTTTCGACTCTTTCTGTTTCAATCATTCGAATAATCTGTCACTAACACAACTCCACCATCAGAAGCAATCCCAGTCAACGTTCGTCGAAATTCCCACCTTCGCCGGAAAATTTCTGAAACTTCCGAAATCACACTGAGAGCTGGTATGATCTTTCCAACTCCTATTAAACTTTAATTAAGTATCTCAACTTCGTAATAATCGAACAGAATTTGTTAATTGATGTCGACAGCCGGAGTTCACTTTCAGAACCGACGGACTCTGCCGGAATTCTGTGAACAACACTGATCGGTATATCTTTTTCCCCCAAACCCTTTCCATTCGTTACCTTTAAGTTACTTATAAAGTTTAAAAACCAGATAAGGCATAAACCAGACCAAACAGTCGGACCTTATTTTCTGGGTAAAATCTAACGAAGAAGACGAAGTCGGATTGTATCATAAGATTAATCAAAATCGGTTTTAAAACGGGTTAGACACACAGTCCAACGGTGGACTGTGTGCACACATAACACCTGCGACGCGAGTTCGAATCCTGTCCCAGCTTTACTCTATTGTTATAAACAAATGCCTTTTTAACTGAAACGGGTTAACTACCAAAAACATGTTAAGTATAATAAAAACCAAGTTATTAACCAAGTTAGACACACAATCCAGCGGTGGACTGTGTGCACGCTAACCCACAGGTCCCGGGTTCGAGACCTGTGGTCAGCACCGTTCCGATACGTTTAAAATCTTTTTAAAAATAAATAATTTTCGGATTAAACTAAATAGTATATAAGTATAATTAAAAACAGAATTATTTCGGGTTAGACACGTAGTTCAGTTGGTAGAGCTGCGTGCACGCGTACGGCAGGTCACCGGTTCGAACCTCGCTCAGTGCAACAATATAACCGACCGAACCGGTCAACGGTCAACGGTCTCGGTCAAAGGTCAAAGTCAACATTTTTTTATTTATTTTTATTTATTTATTTAATTTAAAAATCAATTAAAAATACTTAAAAATAACGTTTTCAAAGTTAGAAAGTAGCCTTAAACTCACAAAATTATACCCAAAAATCTTATTAAAATAGTTAATAAAATCCACATACTTACCGTGCCTTTTCGTTATTTATTTGGTTAGTTATCTCTCGTCGATCAATCCCCTAAACTCGTGCGCATTCAACATCTTCAAACAAACGCACCCAATATGAGTGAATCTCTACCAATTCCCCGTTTTAATCACATTTTGGGGTGTATCATGTGTCGTTATTTATTTATTATAATTAAACACTTGTGCATCCATCATGTTCATGATCAAATGTGTATTCAATGTGTATCCATTGTTTGTGTGGTTGAAGTTTAGATTAAATTTATCATTTCAGTACATACATTTCATAGGCCGCCGCTCCCCATTACCTATGAGCGTGAGCTGTTCCCCATTACCTATGAGCGTGAACCAGGCGTTGCCAACATAAGATCGGCTCCGTTTGATTGAGCCTTGATCTCACATACATTAGCATAGGCCGTCCGTTCCCCATTACCTATGAGCGTGAACGGGACGTTGCCAACATATACTTTGTCATTCTTATTTCATGTTTAAGCAAGGTGGTTTGTGATCGTTATGTTTACATACATTTGTTCATATATGATTATTGCACAATTTTCCTAAATAAATTACATTAATGAACTGATAACAAATGTTTTTAACAAGGTTCACTCGCCAACTTTTGTTGACCCAAAATTTCTCATTTTTACACATGATACAGGTGATCAAGTTGAAGCAAGAAACATATAGGGCGGCTTAGAAGAATAAACCAGTTTAAATTATGGATTTGTTTTAGTTAATTTTTCCTTTCCTTGTATTGTATGAATTTGACTTGGAACATTGAAATGTAATTTGGATTTAATAAATATGAAACATATTAGTAAACATCATGAGCTGGTGATAACCCAATTATGCCCCGACTCTTATTCCGCTGCGGGTCGGGGTGTGACAGATTGGTATCAGAGCCATGACTATAGCGATATAGGATAGGTTATTAGACCCTTAGAGCCTATACTATAGTTGCTTAGAAATTTTAAATTTTTGTGTGTTACATGCAAAATTCATGATGTTTATATGCTTTATGTTTATTGTTACATTCAATGTTATGCAAGCATGTTCATAAGTATATATTATCATATAATGCTTATCATGAATCATATTCTCATAACATATCATATCCATGAAAGCACACATCACATCATTTTCATGATTGCTTTTACAATGATTTTTGTATTTTCAAATCTCATCAAAGTGAGTTCTCATGACGGGCATGTAGTAACTGGAAGGGTACAAGTACCGGTAGTCGGAACGTCCTGTCTAGGCTTGGCATTCGTATAAATCCAAAATAAAGGACCAGTTTGCCTACCTGGGGACTAACGATGAGAGTACGAAGTACCTATTAGGCCAAAGCATGCTATACCAAACGTCGTGTGAACTAACCCCACTTTGAGTTGTCATTGTGTCTACACCTGGACACATTCCGACCATACATCTCGTAAACATATTTTGTGGTTTTCATTCGGGTCATGCGAGTGTTAAATCGCCAATACTAATGTGAATCCTACCAAGCCAATAGTCAAGGGGGCCCACATGACTATACAGGTGAAGGTATGGGGGACATTTGAGGCCCAACATGAGCAAACCCAAGACATCCTATGGATGTAGTTGCATTATTGATATTTATGTTATTTTCATTTTCTTTAAGACACATGACACCTAAAAGACTCCATAAACTCACCATCTTCCTATGTATGTTCCTGTAGATGTCGGCTAGGCAGTTACGTGGAGGACGAAAGTCAGGAAGGTCAAACGAACGTTTGGCCACTCAGATTGCGAAACAAATGGCCGCGGTACTTCCTGATATTGTAATTCAAGTCCAGCAAGCTCTCACCACAAATCCTGTCAACCCACCAAATCAAGAGGATCAAAACATCGACAACCCTTCCTCCAAGAAGTGCTCCTACAAGCACTTCAAGTCTTGCGATCCCCCAAAGTTCAAAGGGACCGAAGGTGTCACCGCTCTCCTCCACTGGTTCGAGGAAATGGAAAACACTTTCTTAAATTGCGATTGTCCCGAGGATCGCAAGGTACATTACACAACCGGGAGATTATTTGGGGTAGCCTTGACCTGGTGGAACACCGAGAAGGGTAAAAGAGGATTGAAGACGCCATGGCCTTAACCTGGGAAGAGTTAAGGGAAATGATGACAAAACGCTTCTGCCCAAGAAGCGAACTAAAGAAGTTGGAAGACGAATTCCACTCGCTGAAGCAAAAGAAAGGGGATCACACTTCCTACAACAAAAGATTTCTTGAGCTGAACCAGATGGTTCCTAACTTGTTCACCCCCGTGTACCGTTTGGTGGAACACTATATTCGAGGCCTTCCCTCGAAGATTCAAGACTCAGTCCTCAGAAATTCGCCTGCAACCCTCGAAGCCGCCATGGAACTAGCCACCGAACTTACCGAGAACCGCATCAGAAACGGTAAGTTCAAAGAGGAGAAAAAGAAAGCCCCCGTTGAGGGCCAAACTTCCAACCACCCCACCTCATCTTCAAAATTTTCAAACAAGAGGAAGCGAAATACCAGAAATTTTGCCGTCACTCAAACAAATTTCCCTATCCCTGCTGCACCCATCACCCAAGTTACTCCTTCACCCGCACCATACAAAAGGCAATACTCTGGCCCATACCCAAAGTGCACCCGTTGTCAATACCATCACTCCCCCGAATACCCCTGTCAATATTGCACCGGCTGTGGCCGTGCAGGTCACACCATCCAAGCCTGCCGCTCACTGCAACGAATGAACCGCAACCAACCCACAACTCAAACCCACCATCAAATAATGGGTCAAACCCAAAAACCCCTACTACCACCACCTACACAACATACAACCCAAACCTACTATCAACCCAACTACCCCATGATGCAACCCATGCGGGCTTGCTACAATTGTGGAGACCCAAACCACTTCAGAAACATGTGTCCACGCTTGGTGAACATCATACATGCTCAAGCTCAAGCGAATCCGGTGAACCAAGCTAACCAAGCTCCTCCACCTGCTAGAGGAAGAGCATTTAACATCAACGTCAACCAAGCTAGGGCCGACAACAACGTGGTTAACGGTACATTTCTCGTCAATGGTAGTTATACATCCGTGTTATTTGATACTGGCGCGGATAAGAGTTTTGTGTCCTTAGAATTTGAACCCATCCTCAATCAAACTCGTGACAAACTTATGGAATCCATAACGGTAGAAGTTGCTGACGGAAAACCGGTCTCATTAAACTCCATTATCCGAAACTGCACCTTTACTCTAAACGATCACGATTTTCCTGTTGACCTCATTCCTATGAAGTTCGGAAGTTTTGACATTATAATCGGCATGGACTGGCTCAGCCAACATCAGGCTGAAGTAGTATGCCGTGAGAAGTTCATTCGCATTCCTCTTGCAGACGGTCAAACTCTACGAATCTTTGGAGAAACCCCTTCGAAAGGACTCAAGCTGATGTCCTGTCTTCAAGCCCGAAAATATCTCCGCAAGAATTATGTAGCATTTCTAACCCACGTTGTCAAGAAGGGAGACAAAGAGAAGAAACTCGAAGATATACTCGTAGTGAAAGAATTCCCGCATGTTTTTCCCGACGACATCGCAGGACTTTCTCCCAAGAGAGAAGTCGAATTCCGCATCGACCTTATACCTGGCGCTACACCCGTCGCGAAATCTCCTTATAGGTTAGCCCCATCCGAGATGCAAGAGCTGGCCAGTCAATTGCAAGAACTGACCGACAAGGGATTCATACATCCTAGCTCATCGCCTTGGGGTGCACCTGTTCTGTTTGTAAAGAAGAAAGATGGGACCTTTCGCATGTGTATCGACTACAGGGAACTCAACAAATTAACGGTCAAAAATCGCTATCCTTTACCTCGCATCGATGATCTTCTAGACCAACTCCAGGGTGCCACTTGTTTTTCAAAGATCGACCTTCGTTCCGGTTATCACCAACTCAGAGTACATGAAGAAGACGTCCCAAAGACCGCCTTCCGAACTCGATATGGTCACTATGAATTCATGGTTATGCCATTTGGTCTAACCAACGCTCCAGCCGTCTTCATGGACTTAATGAACAGAGTTTGCAAACCCTATCTTGATCGCTTTGTTATAGTCTTCATCGACGATATTCTCATTTACTCAAAGTCTAAGACTGGTCATGAACGACACCTTCGACTCATCCTCACACTCTTGAAGACCGAAAAGCTTTACGCTAAATTCTCCAAATGCGAATTTTGGTTAAAAGAAGTACAGTTCCTTGGTCATGTCGTCAATGACAAGGGAATTCATGTCGACCCCGCAAAGATCAAAGCAGTACAAGAATGGCAAGCGCCACGTACCCCAACCGAAGTACGATCTTTCCTTGGGTTGGCTGGTTACTATCGTCGTTTCATATCGAATTTCTCTCGGATCGCTGTACCACTCACGGCTTTGACACATAAAGGAAAACCCTTCGCATGGGGACCTAAACAAGAAGAAGCCTTCCAAACCCTTAAGCAAAAGCTTTGTGACGCTCCAATCCTCACACTCCCCGAAGGTTGCGATGACTTTGTAGTGTATTGCGACGCATCAGGACAGGGATTAGCTGTGTTTTAATGCAAAGGGGAAAAGTGATAGCCTATGCTTCTAGGCAGCTCAAAACTCATGAGAAGAACTACACTACTCACGACCTAGAACTTGGAGCCGTTGTGTTCGCTCTTAAGATATGGAGACATTACCTCTATGGTACCAAGTGTGAGATTTACACTGACCACAAGAGCCTCCAACATATCTTTAACCAAAAGGAGTTGAATATGAGGCAACGAAGATGGGTCGAACTTCTTAATGACTACGACTGTGAAATTCGGTATCATCCTGGCAAAGTAAATGTGGTGGCCGATGCACTCGGTCGAAAGGGTTATGCGAACTCCATTCGTCTTCTATGTTCGCAAATCATGTCCAACATCAAAGACCAAATCCGAGAAGCTCAACATGTTTCCATAACAGAATACGACATACGCAATGAGTTATCTTGTGGAGCAGAACTTAAACTCGAAACAAAATCTGACGGCATTCTGTATTATCCAGATCGCATATGGATTCCTGATCACATTAACCTTCGCGATACTCTTATGAAAGAGGCTCACAAAACACGATACTCCGTACATCCAGGAGCCGACAAGATGTATCAGGACCTTCGATACACCTACTGGTGGCCTGGCATGAAGAAGGATATTGCTGTTTTTGTTTCCAAGTGCCTTACCTATTCAAAAGTGAAAGAGGAACACCAAAGACCCTCAGGACTTTTGGTCCAACCTGAAATACCCGTATGGAAGTGGGAAAATATAACCATGGACTTCATTACCGGGTTACCTCGCACTCCTGGTGGGTACGACACAATATGGGTAATCATTGATCGTCTTACAAAATCAGCTCACTTCATTCCGATTCGCGAAGACTTCAAAAATGAGAAACTAGCTCGCATCTACATCAGTGAAATCGTAAGCCGTCATGGTGTACCGTTAAGCATTATATCAGATCGTGATGGTCGTTTCACTTCACGAACATGGCAAGCTGATCTCAGCACCGCTTATCATCCCCAAACTGATGGTCAATCTGAACGCACCATTCAAACTCTTGAAGACATGCTTCGGGCATGTGTCATAGACTTCAAAGGGAATTGGGACGCTCACCTACCATTAGTTGAATTTTCGTACAACAACAGCTTTCATTCAAGTATCGGCATGGCACCTTTTGAAGCATTATATTGTCGTAAGTGCCGATCACCAATATGTTGGCACGAAATTGGAGAAGCTCAAATCACCGGTCCCGAATTAATACAAGAAACAACTGACAAGATTCATCAAATCCGAAACAACCTTTTAGCGGCACAAAGTCGTCAAAAGAGCTATGCTGACAAGCGACGAAAGCCCTTGGAGTTTAACGTTGGCGATCAAGTACTTTTGAAAGTATCGCCGTGGAAGGGAGTAGTTCGTTTTGGCCAAAAAGGCAAGCTAGCACCACGTTACGTAGGTCCTTTCAAGATACTCGAAAGGGTAGGACCTGTAGCCTACAAGTTTGACCTACCGGAGGAACTCAACAGAATTCATCCCACATTCCACGTATGAAGTGCCTCGCCGATGAAAATCTCCATATTCCTCTAGAAGACATTCAAGTCGATGAATCTATGCATTTTATTGAAAGACCAGTAGAAATTATGGACTTCGGGGAAAAACGTTTAAGAAGAAGCCGCATCCCAATTGTCAGGGTACGCTGGGAATCGAAACGAGGACCTGAGTTTACTTGGGAACGTGAAGACTCAATGCGCGAGAAATACCCACACCTTTTTCCTGTAACTACCACTACTTAAATTTCGGGACGAAATTTCTAAAAGTAGGGGATACTGTAACATTTGTCGAAAAACGGGTTTTCGAAACCCGCTTCGTTTGATAACCGAACAATCAGTTTTAAATTTTTGTTGTTCATTTATGGCTTATTTTAATTTTAAACGATTCATAATTAATCAAAAAATTAGAAATAAAATTATAAATTAAAAATAAAAATATAAAAATAATATAAAAAGGAAAACCGGCTGCCAGGAGTCGAACCCGGGTCAGCCGGAAATTCCCAAAGAGTTAACATTCACACCATCAACCGCTCCGCCACTTTGATTTTCTGATATCATATTGAATCAATTAATTCAAATAATAAAGCACGGAAGTCAAATTCAGTCAAAATCGCGCCCAAATAGCAGTCGTCGGAAATCCCGACGACTTCGCCGATAATTTACGTTTTCGTTCAAGATAACCGAAGAATTAACTCTAACGACGGTTATAACCGACGTCTGAACCCGCGACATCAGTCGTAACCGCCAGAGAACGGCTGACCTTGAATTGAGACCGAATTCAGACCCCATACATCTCGATACTTCCCTATAAATTCACCCACAAACCACCGGAAACCTTTTCGCTCACAAATCGCACCTCTTCTCGACGAAAATTCAATCGCTGGAAAACATCTGTAAGTCGCCGGAAAACCGAGACTCACATCCACACGGTAATTCTTTCGACTCTTTATGTTTCAATCATTCGAATAATCTGTCACTAACACAACTCCACCATCAGAAGCAATCCCAGTCAACGTTCGTCGAAATTCCCACCTTCGCCGGAAAATTTCTGAAACTTCCGAAATCACACTGAGAGCTGGTATGATCTTTCCAACTCCTATTAAACTTTAATTAAGTATCTCAACTTCGTAATAATCGAACAGAATTTGTTAATTGATGTCGACAGCCGGTGTTCACTTTCAGAACCGACGGACTCTGCCGGAATTCTGTGAACAACACTGATCGGTATATCTTTTTCCCCCAAACCCTTTCCATTCGTTACCTTTAAGTTACTTATAAACTTTAAAAACCAGATAAGGCATAAACCAGACCAAACAGTCGGACCTTATTTTCTGGGTAAAATCTAACGAAGAAGACGAAGTCGGATTGTATCATAAGATTAATCAAAATCGGTTTTATAAACGGGTTAGACACACAGTCCAGCGGTGGACTGTGTGCACACATAACACCTGCGACGCGAGTTCGAATCCTGTCCCAGCTTTACTCTATTGTTATAAACAAATGCCTTTTTAACTGAACCGGGTTAACTACCAAAACCATGTTAAGTATAATAAAAACCAAGTTATTAACCAAGTTAGAGACACAGTCCAGCGGTGGACTGTGTGCACGCTAACCCACAGGTCCCGGGTTCGAGACCTGTGGTCTGCACCGGTCCGATACGTTTAAAATCTTTTTAAAAATAAATAATTTTCGGATTAAACTAAATAGTATATAAGTATAATTAAAAACAGAATTATTTCGGGTTAGACACGTAGCTCAGTTGGTAGAGCTGCGTGCACGCGTACGGCAGGTCACCGGTTCGAACCTCGCTCAATGCAACAATATAACCGACCGAACCGGTCAACGGTCACGGTCTCGGTCAACGGTCAAAGTCAACATTTTTTTTATTTATTTAATTTAAAAATCAATTAAAATACTTAAAAATAACGTTTTCAAAGTTAGAAAGTAGCCTTAAACTCACAAAATTATACCCAAAAATCTTATTAAAATAGTTAATAAAATCCACATACTTACCGTACCTTTTCGTTATTTATTTGGTTAGTTATCTCTCGTCGATCAATCCCCTAAACTCGTGCTCATTCAACATCTTCAAACAAACGCACCCAATGTGAGTGAATCTCTACCAATTCCCCGTTTTAATCACATTTTGGGGTGTATCATGTGTCGTTATTTATTTATTATAATTAAACACTTGTGCATCCTATCATGTTCATGATCAAATGTGTATTCAATGTGTATCCATTGTTTGTGTGGTTGAAGTTTAGATTAATTTTATCATTTCAGTACATACATTTCATAGGCCGCCGCTCCCCATTACCTATGAGCGTGAGCTGTTCCCCATTACCTATGAGCGTGAACCAGGCGTTGCCAACATAAGATCGGCTCCGTTTGATTGAGCCTTGATCTCACATACATTAGCATAGGCCGTCCGTTCCCCATTACCTATGGGCGTGAACGGGACGTTGCCAACATATACTTTGTCATTCTTAATTCATGTTTAAGCAAGGTGGTTTGTGATCGTTATGTTTACATACATTTGTTCATATATGATTATTGCACAATTTTCCTAAATAAATTACAATAATGAACTGATAACAAATGTTTTTAACAAGGTTCACTCGCCAACTTTTGTTGACCCAAAATTTCCCATTTTTACACATGATACAGGTGATCAAGTTGAAGCAAGAAACATATAGGGCGGCTTAGAAGAATAAACCAGTTTAGATTATGGATTTGTTTTAGTTAATTTTTCCTTTCCTTGTAGTGTATGAATTTGACTTGGAACATTGAAATGTAATTTGGATTTAATAAATATGAAACATATTAGTAAACATCATGAGCTTTGGTGATAACCCAATTATACCCCGACTCTTATTCCGCTGCGGGTCGGGGTGTGACAAAAATCGGTATTATAAACGGGTTAGACACACAGTCCAGCGGTGGACTGTGTGCAAACAATACGCATACGTCCCGAGTTCGATCCTTGACACACGGACATTCGCTATAATAAAAATGTTCTTTTTTTTAACGAACCGGGATAACTCACAGAATCATGTTAAGTATAATAAAAACCGGATTATTAACCAGGTTAGACACACAGTCCAGCGGTGGACTGTGTGCAACACTAACTCATACGTCCCGGGTTCGAGACTGGTTGACGGCACCGGTTCAAAGCAATTAAAATCCTTTTTAAAAATAAATGATTTTCGGATTAAGTTAAATAGTATATAAATATAATTAAAAACAGAAATATTTCGGGTTAGACACGTAGCTCAGTTGGTAGAGCTGCGTGCACGCGTACGGGAGGTCACGGGTTCGAGTCTCACTCAGTGCAATAATATTCACAACCGTACCGGTCAACGGTCAACAGTCATGGTCAACGGACAAAAGTCAACATTTTATTTATTTATTTATTTTAAAAATCAATTAAAAATACTTAAAAATAACGTTTTTAAAGTTAGAAAATAGCCTTAAACTCACAAAAATATATCCAAAAATCCTATTTAAATTGTTAATAAAATCCACTTATTTACCGTACCTTTTCGTTATTAATTAGGTTAGTTATTCCCCGTCGGTCAATCCTCTAAACTCGTGCGCATTCAACATCATCCACCGAACGCACCCAATGTGAGTGAATCTCTACAAATTCCCCGTTTTAATCACGTTTTTGGGGTGTATCATGTGTCTTATTATTTATTACATTTAAACTATTGTGCACCCATCATATTCATGATTAAATGTATATTCAACATGTATCATCTGTTTGTGTGATTATTGTTTAGATTAAATTTATCATTTCAGTACATAAATTATCATAGGCCGCCGCTCCCCATTACCTATGAGCGTTGAGCTGTTCCCCATTACCTATGAGCGTGAACGAGGCGTTGCCAACATACGATCGGCTCCGTTTGATTGAGCCTTGATCGCACATACATTTCATCATAGGCCGTCTGCTCCCCATTACCTATGAGCGTGAGCCGTTCCCCATTACCTATGAGCGTGAACGAGACGTTGCCAACATTTACATTATCATTCATGTTACATATTCATGCAAGGTGGTTTGTTATTGTATGCTATTTGTTTGTTATTGTATGCTATTTGTTTGTTATTGTACGCTATTTGTTGTTATTGTATGTTTATTTACGTTTGTTCATATATGATTATTATATATGATTATTGCACAATTTTTCCATATTAAATACAACAAGAAATAAATAATAAATGTTTTTCTAACAAGGTTTACTCGCCAACTTTTGTTGATCCAAAAACCATTTTTACACATGATACAAGTGAACAGGATGAAGCAAGGAATACATAGGAAAATGCCTTAGAAGAAAATAATGAAGTCTAAAAAGATGTATAGAACATGTTGTAATTATGATTGTATGATCTTCTTTAAAATTGTGATAATAAATATGAAACGATATAATAAATGTCATGAGCTTTGATGAAAACCCAATCATGCCCCGATCACCTTTTTCCGCTGCAGGTCGGGGTATGACAGTTTTCAGATTTTTTTTTCTCTCATCAAAATGTTTACAGCGTTAATATAATGCCTTGATGTATTGTTCAGAACAAAGTTCTCTCAGTTATTGATCTACTTGTGACTTAACACTCGGATTGGTAGTTTCACTGGTGCTTTGATCAGAGGTCTCACTTAAGGTTTCTACAGCAACTAATGCAAGATTTTTTTCACCCTGATCCGTAGCAACCATTCCAAAATGCTCATCATTCAAATCCTCTGGCAAACTACTCCAATCTAAAAAGTTTTGAGTGAAAAAACTTTTTGAGTAGTTTCTGGTGTTTGGCATCCAACAGTTTGTGAAACAGCTGGTAAAGATGCCTGGGATTGAACCTGTGATTGTGAGGTTATTTGGACATATGCTAGTGGATGTTGTGATGATCCATTAACAAATTGGTGTGCAGTATATTGTGTGGATGGACCATAAACATTTTGAGAAGAGCTATTTTGAATCAGAATGATTTATTTGCCCAGGGTATGTCACAGATGAACTTTTACATTCCCTGGAAAAATGACCTAGTCTATGACATTTATAACATTCAACCCTTGACCTGTCCTTCTTAAATTTACCCTTTCTAACACTGGAAACCTTCTAACAGTTTTGTTATAAAATTTGTTGTTCTGATGCTCAAAAGTGCAAGCTGGTCTGGAAGGTCAAATTCTTCTTGATGCGTTGGGTCCATGGGTCTTCGGTCATTTATTACTAAGGAAAAATTTTGGTTTCCAGCAGATAATGAGTTGGTCTTAGAATTCAAACCACGATGTCAACAAAGTGATAAAGCAGTGTTTCCAAATGAATAATCATTAGTAACCTTTCCAATCGACAACAACTTTTGTTTTTGGTCAATTTCTCTCTCAAACGTGAGGATCCTGCCATGAAGTTGTGTCAGGGTAAGTTCCTTGAAACCAACAATTTCTCAAAACAATCGCAATTGTATCCCACTTGTCTGGGAGTGATCTCAAAAACTTGTGACCAGGAGTAGAATTCGTAAATGTTACATCAGCAAGCCTTGGTTCACTGTTTAAGCAAATGAACCGCTCAAACTATTGAGTTAGAGATTCTCCCTTAATATGGGTAAATGTTTCGTATTATTGCTTCAAATCTCCCTCAAATTCTCCTGTACTTCATTTGTACCACCAATTATTCATTCAAAGCATCCCAAAATTCTTTGGCATTCTCACAATGGAGCAATCTAGCATAAATTTCATTAGGCAAGAACATGGCCAGTATCTCAAATGCCTTAGCATCAAGCTCCAATTTATGGAAATCTTGCTTAGAATAATCAGCGGGATTCTTAGAAATATTAACATTTGGTTGTTTGGTACTCGATACAGAGGGAAGATATGGACCAAAAACACATATCTCCAGCAACCTATATTCTACTGGGATAAGTGGTGACACATCCTTCGTTTCCAGATTTTTAATTCATGACGAACAAGCATCAGAGGCTTGTTTGTCGATCTGGTATTGTAAGGATCATGAGTGATTGATACCTCTCTGAATTCTATTGAGAATTACTCAGAAAACAGAGTGTTATTAACAATTTAAATTTTTATTGTTCTAATTCTTTTTAAGTCCTTTTGATCACTAAACTAGTTATTGATATGAGCTGATTTGTCTTCTGATTCAACGATTAAGTCAACTCAATGTAACTAAGCTCTGATACCATTTGTTAGATCTGAGAATTAGTGAACTGTGTGTGTTTTCTTATAAATTAGTTTGCAATTCACAAGTAATCAAACAAACAGAGATAATAAACACATCATCATAAACACAACTAGACTTGGGAATGATTGTTAATGATTCATATATTATTCATATGTCAAACTACAATCAATAGAACAGTATCACTCCACCTCACCAGGCGAACTCTTTCTCTTAGATTCTTCTGCTTTTCAGCTCCTAGAGTCAAAGTTCACTGAATACAGAATGAAATATTTATAGAGGAGAAAACTACTGGTAACATCATCATGAAAGCGATCCCAAACAACCAATTAAATGTGTAACTGCTAGCAGTTTTGCAGAACTGCTGGACAGATATAAATTAATTATAACGTCAACTATACAATGTCTAATATAATATGGTTTTAAACGGATAGTACATGAAAATATTTGGACATAAACAACTTGAGAGTTGTTGCATTGACTAAAAGTCAAAGACGAGACATCAAATGTGTAACCACATCACAGGAGAGTAGTGAGTGTAGTGAGATGAAATACACAAACGAGATTCATGTTGAAGTACTTCGTTAGAAGTCATTGGAAAATTCACAAGTGTGAATTCTAACATATGAAAGAAAAAGCACTACATGTTATTGTATACCTTTGATAAATCTTGCGAGATTGTTCCAAGTGATCTATTTGTAGATGCGTCTACCACTTGATTATTGTTAGAACTATATAGAGATTCTATATTCGTTTGGGAGAGAATCTTAAATATACATATCTCCTAATGAATAACAATAGATGTGTACAAATCACTTATGGCAAAATTATGAATGCCATGTTGTTGAGTGTCGATCTAGTTGACTCTATCTCACACATAATAGTTATTGTAGACGAGGAACATTCATCTTGTCGGTGATGAATGTGTTCGCCAAGTGACTTGGATTAAGACTTATGTTTAAGTCCTTATGAGTCAATGGTAAAACGTTGGAGATCAAAGGTAAACAAGTTATGTTCCTTAATTGAATGACAAATTTTAGCTATGTGCTATATACAATAATTTGTGACACTTTCCTAAATATTGATGTTTTAGGATTATGAATAAGTCTCATTGTTTTGCTTAACAAGGGATGAATGTTGCAAAGTGATATTATGATATCCTTGGGGTTGTGAAGAATTATAATGATGCATCTTCTGTTCACATGCTAAAGTATCGTAGTCTAAAGCATGCTAGACTAGTACTTGGTTAATTATGGGTCTTGACGGAGACTAATTAACTCTAAACATTCAAATGTGTATGAACACAATAAGAATTTGTGTAACAGACAAAGTTGAGGAAGAATTTTCATTCATTATAAGGAAAAGACATATAACTTTTGAAGAGTTTGTTCGAAAAGCTAATGAGGAGAACTCATTGTCTAGGCTTATTCAAGATGCTGAATTAGAATTATTCTAAGTTTGTGACAAACTTATGACAATGATGTGGTGCTTTGGTCAGCTTGGAAGCTTATGTAAGCTAATGCAATATGAGTTGAATTCACTGAGACAATGAGGTTGATCTTGTTCAATCATATGTGTATAAATGTCATCATAAGTGAAGTTACAAAAATATGTTGATCAAATGGCAAGAAATGTAGGGGAGGATCCATTTAGAAACAACCTTATAAGGGTATGTAGAAATGGTTTTCATTACCCCATCTGGATGAGATCATGTAACACTTAAATGTGGGGTTGTCTTGCATTTGTATCATAAAAATTTGGCAATAAGGATTTTGTAATCCAATCGAACATTGCAAACAGACGACTAAGTGGAGGACACAAAGGTCGTAGTGCAAAATGGAGATGTGTTCGCCTTAAATGATACACGTATCTTACAAAGACATATGTTATAACCAGATTCAGATGGCCACTAAGGTTATAGTCTTTGAAGTTGACAATAGGCAAAATTAACTTACGAGTTAAAACACATCATGACAACTGATCTCAAATACGCAAAGTTATTTGTTAATGTTATGGATCCAACAACCTGAGGGTTTATTAGAGATCAAGTTGTGGAATGAGACTAAAGCCCATGAAAAAGGTATGTGAAGGACACCTAACTTAGTTGACTGGGATCCCAAGATCTAAGTTCAATAGGACAACTAACTCATATGCCTAAGGGTGGTCACTATGGGGGCATAATGATATGCATAAGCTAGTATATATGGTTATACATACCCCCAAAGTATAAAAGGGTGTTTAAATACGTCCTAGTCTATTCCTATGATATTTAGTGACAAAGAGTTAGGCTAAGCATAATATTTGGTAAATGATTTGGATAAATCACGATAACCACAATACTTTTAATGATCTAAGGGGGATTACCTATGTTAGAGAGAAGTTGGGTCGCTTCGAATGGAATTGAAGGCACAATTCCTAGAGCTCTCGTAGAACCAGGAAAGTGTTCCACGACCATTGTTGGACACGACTATGAGGAGATGACTCGGCTAAGGAGAGTCTTGTGTGAAGTGCATTGTCGTCTACACAAACGGCAGACGAGTTCAAAGACATCGAGATCTAGTTAAAGCTAGTGGGCTAAGTGCATTTCTTGAGCGAAGGTTCAAAGGGTAACACATACCTATCGTATGCAAAACTCAACTGTCGAGGTTCCACCGGAAATTTTATGTGTTCTGTTGGATCTCCATTCATGTAGGGGATTGTTGGAAATTTGGTGAATGGATATTTATATATTTATAATTTAATGAAATTATAAATATTAATTAAAATCTTCATGGTGAAAAACTCTTAGTGTAGAGTTTTATGTCACTTGATTAGCTTTTATTAGAGTTATCACCAATTAAGAGAAACTCTTGTAACCCACAACTCTTGTATAAATGGTAGGCTATGTGCCTCATTGAAAAAAGGAGAAAATACTAGAGAAGTGTTACAAGAAAAATACATGAATATATGGAGAGTTCTTGAAAACAACAAATAGTTGAAGACCCATGTGTTGGGTATTTAGAGAAATATGTTTTCTTTATTTGATTTCATCACATTCGTATCATTATTTTCCACAACTTCTAACACCATAACTTTATCTGGTGTAACCTCGGGCGTGTGGCCATCTCCGGCAGTACAGACTACTTCGGCTGTTGTACCCTGGGAGACAGACGCGTCGTCTTTGGTAGAGGCGTGAAATCTGTTTTAAGTGAAGCGTGTTGAACACGTGCCTCAACCAAAATCGTCAAAGTTTTATTGTGCTCTTTGTTGCAGTCATGGAGTATTTTTCAAGACTCAAGATGATGAATACTCGAGTTTTGGACGCTATCAAATGCGCATGAAGGACCAACCAGAGATACGGCTTGAATCAAGATTGGTATATAAAATTATAATTTATTTTCTTTTTATTTTGTTATTGCAACCAGTATTGTACTATGATATTTCCTACGAATAACGAGAGTCTCGTTATTATATATCTGTAATTATATTTATAAAGAGTGAACCTAGTTCCTTCACTATTTATGTATTCATAATTAAAAATACTACCTAAATTGTTATATTCAGTAATTGCAGGTTTTTAAGGGCTCTGGATGAAAAGGAATGAAAAACGAGCAAAAAAGAAGCAAAAATCCAAGATCCAAGAAAATCAGCAAAGTGCGAGATAGTCATGGCCGTGCACAACAACCCAGCAGCACAAGTCAACCAAAGAATGGTCAACAAATGTCTACGATGTGCGGAGGCACGATTGTGCACACCTACGCACACCTGTGCATGTGCAAAGACAAAAAAAATGGAAGCTTCGAGATCCGACACGACTGGTACCTTTTGAAGCCCTGTCTTGAGACCTGTCCATGCATGATTGTGCATACCTAGGCACGGTCATGCCCATAACAAAATCTGCAACAGAAAGGATTGGGAGACTTTTCAATTCGCTCTCGGTACTACTCTCAATCTCAGTACTGCTTTTTACCCTCAAACCGACGGTCATACTGAGCGCACGATCCGCACCCTCGAAGACATGCTTCGTGCGTGCATCATAGATTTCGGTGGTAATTGGGATACGCATTTACCTTTAATTGAATTCTCGTACAATAATAGTTATCACACCAGCATTCAAATGGCTCCTTTTGAGGCGCTGTCTGGAAGAAAATGTCGATCGCCTATTGCATGGCACGATATCGGAGAAGCACAGATCACCGGTCCCGAGCTGATTCAAGAAACGACAGACAAGATCCTCCAGATCAGAGACAATCTCTTGAAAGCTCGGAGTCGTCAAAAGAGTTATGCCGATAAACGCCGCAAGCCCTTGGAGTTCGAAGTGGGAGTTCATGTTCTCTTAAAGATTGCACCTTGGAAAGGAGTGGTCCGCTTCGGGAAGAAAGGAAAGCTAGCGCCACGATACGTAGGTCCCTTTAAGATTCTGGAAAGGATCGGCAAAGTGGTCTATCGACTCGAACTACCAGCGGAACTTAATAAAGTCCATCCGACTTTCCATGTGTCAAACCTCAAGAAATGCATAGCTAAAGAAAATCTCCACTTCCCCCTCGAGGACTTGCAAATAAACGAGACTCTTCATTTCGTGGAAAAGCCTGTCGAAATCATGGACCGAGAAACCAAGAAATTACGGCGCTCTCGCATACCTATCATAAAGGTTCGATGGGAAGACAAACGCGGTGTCGAGTTCACTTGGGAATTAGAAAGTGACATGAAGGCTAAATATCCACACCTCTTTGTTATGGTCACTACTTAAATTTCCGGACGAAATTTCCTAAAGTAGGGGAGACTGTAACAACTCCAATTTTCGTTGTTATTTATTTCTGTTTATTTTATTATCTCAACCAATTGTACTCCGAGATTTGGATTATGAAAAGTTATGTTAATGGAATTATGTTTTGTCACATCTATATCGCATTTAATCGCTTATTAATCGCTAATTCAACGCAATCGCAAGTAATTATGCTACTATACAAGCCGAGTGTGTTATTGTTTAATAAACACTTGTGCCATCGCATCGCTTACCTCATTACATCGCAAAACGCAGTTAATTATGTGGAATTATGTTTTATGTGTGTTATATTTATTTATGTTATGGTTTAATATCGCTAAAACGCTCGCACACTCACGTAACTCGCTCTCTCTCAAATCAATGGTAATATAACGCTTACGCTTCGCTAAAACGCTTAATATAACTATCTAATACGAATCGAATCGCCAAACGAACTCGTAACGCGAAATAATCGAACAAAACTTGGCCACTAGGTCAAGTTCGGCCGAACTTGTATATCACAAGTTCGCCCAAACTTGTCTGAGCCTCAAACACTTTCAGAAACTACAAGTCTGCCCAGACTTGTCTCCCAACTCACCAGAATCTAACAAGTCCGCCCGGACTTGTATCATAAAGCAAAAAGCACACAAGTTCGCCCGAACTTGTAACAAGTTCGCCCGAACTTGTAAATACAAGATTCAACCCGTTTTCAACTACAACAACGTTCTACAACCTTTTACAACGATTTTGCACAAGGCTTTGCCTTCGTTTTCATCAAATCTCTTCTGTTTTACGAAAATCTTCATCTTTTTATGCAAAACTTCTGTTTTTCACTTAGATCTATGCTTAGATCTGAGTAAAACCTTTAAAACCTTGATTTTTACACAATATTCGGACTAAAGACGTATGTTTCGTTCACTTTGAAGTGGAACGAGGCGTGGTCAAGCTAGATCTCAGATCCGGAAGCACAAGGACGAAAACGTCACCTTACACAAACTGGACTAAACCGTTCGAACCTTCAAGTTCGCCCGGATTAGTTCGAGTTTCTGTAAAATGGCTAAAATTGGCTCCAAAGGACCTCTTCAGCCTTGGTTTTGCTCAGTAGCCTAAGGTTGGAGGGATGGACACCCGATTTCCTCAGCAAACGACACAAAAACGCACGATTTGGACGCCAAAACAGTCAAGTTTGCTCGGAAAGCATCAAATTCACCCGAACTTGTCACCATATTGGTGACCAAGTTCGCCCGAACTTCATCAATTATTCAACAAGTTTACACAAGTTCGCCCGAACTTGTACTGATTTCCAAAGAAATCAAACAAGTTCGCCCGAACTTGTATCACCACTCACCAAATGAGACAAGTTCGCCCGAACTTGTACTCCCAGTAAGTCCAGGTATACAAGTTCGCCCGAACTTGTCTACTGCTCCCTTACCCGTTAACCGTTTCAGTAATTCGAAAGACTGATGCACTTCTGTTCGCTTACAGGATGATCCGACACTCTCCGCAACTTTTCTCAGATCCCGTCTCATCTACCAAAAACGCGCCGACAGTGAGTATACTTGAACCCCTTTACGCTTAAACGCACTTTTGGGTGTCACATATGTTCATATATCAAAACACATCACACAACTCAAATGCTTATTCGACATCCCGCTAATACATGACTTTACGTGAAATCTGCTGAACTTTATGTGTTACTTGTTTGCTAGTACGCCACCCTTAACATGATAGTATACTAGAGGTTGACCCGCCACCCGGAGGCCCGGGGTTGTTAAGGCTCGCATTTTATTTCGCATTTATTTTTCTCTTTTAGGATGTGAACGCTTGTTCGCATGCCTCGATCAATCGCGGTTTGTTGGTTTGCTCGAATCTAAGTAGATACATAGTTCACAACTGTTACGTATGTCATGCGGTGTATGCTAAACGCTTTTATATCTATTATGTACGTAAACCTGTATGCTCACCTTTACTTAATTGTAATGACGTTTTATCTAAACATATGTGGCAGGTTGAGGAACATCTACTTTGCAAATGGATTAGGATTTGGCATTCTAGAAAAACATTGTAGTAGAAATCTAGGGAATATCGAACTTGATTTGTATTACGAGAATGCTTTAATTCTGTAATTTGTTTAAGGATTATATGTTAGTAGTATGGGATATTAACGTTTAAATATTGTCGCTTAAATAGTGTTATGGAATTTCTCATGAGACAATCTGGTTCGCCTAGTGTCGCGCCCCGATGTTTCCGCCATCGGTTGGGGTGTGACAGATTCGTATCAGAGCCATAACTGTAGGGAATTAGGTAGAATTGCCATATTCGACTTAGTCTACAGTTAGGACACCAAATTAGACCGTTACACATCGATTAAATGCCAAAACTCATATGAACAGACAAGTCCGCCCGAACTCGGGGGACAAGTTCGCTCGAAATTGATCAAGTTCGCCCGGACTTGATCAAGTTCGCCTGGACTTGACCAAGTTCGCTCGAACTTGTCTGTCCCCTCAACAACAAATAAGTTCACTTGGTGATGAGAAAGTTTGCTCGAACTTGACATCAGACAGATGCCAAGTTCACCCGAACTTGACCAGAATCCTTCGACACGAACTTTTAAACATTGCTTTTCCTAAAGCAACCACAACACACGTGAAGAACGCTCGTATCACACAAACGAGTCATCAAGTCGAGAATAGGTGTGAGAACCAAGATCATTCACTCCACGCATTCTCTCGCACGAGATACCTTCGTTGAGTTAGGAGTGATATCCAAACCTCGACGAGAATCTCCATTTCTATCTAGTGGAACTCCCGACTTGATCGGTGAGCATATCTACAACTAGGAATGATGTTGTTAAGTTAGGGGTGATACCCGCATCTTAATAACTAATTCCACTCCTCAATTTTCAATCTCACCAAAGTCTCGATTATTTCGATGACTCGGAACACGACGTAACTGGAAGGATAAATGCCATTAACCGTTGTACGGCGAGAGTATTTGTCTATTAGGCCAAATCGTATGTCCGAACTCAGAGAGTTTTCGAATCACTTTGGGTAGTCGTTGTCTCAAAACCCAGGACGCTCCCAATTGATTTAAGCCTATAATCGTCGATTTTACGCATCATCGAGTTTATTTATTATTTATGAGTTTAAATTTATCGATTTTACGCTTATTCGATTTCTCGCTTAGTCGACTTCTCGATTTATCGCTTTTACACTCCGTCGATATATGCACAACTCGCACAGCCCTCAAAATCTAAAATGCTAATTAATTCACCAACCAAACTAAAACTCCCAACCCTCCTACACGTATGTTCTCATACACAGCTCTACTCGCTATTTACGCTATTATATCGCACCTCGTATGCGCTACGCATGATTTAGTTTGAAGATGAATACGTGCAAAATATGTGACTACGTGCATATGTGCTTACGTGTATACGTGTCTATATGTTTCGTGCTTTAATTCTATAATAATAATAATAAACTTTTGAAGATAAACCTATCATAATCGAATTCATCTAATCAAATCCTTTAAATGTAGATGTCTTCTATTGGATCGCACACCAGGAGGAATCTCCAGTGCGACAGTGCCAACAAGCGGATCGCCTCTCTTGTAGCCAAGGAAATGGCTAAGGTGATACCGCAGATCGTCAGCGAGAGCCACGCGGTCAGCAGCAACACTTCCGTGGACTCCAAGGCCGAGCGCCCAAATCTCACTTCAGCTTCAAGCAGTTTAAAGCTTGCGGTGCTGCAGCATTCACTGGCGTAGACGGACCAACCAAGTTGTTTCATTGGTTCGACTCGATTGAAGTCAACTTAAGACAAAGCGGATGCCCTGAAAATCTCCGCACTGTTAACGCCACTGGAGTCTTTCAGTCAAGGGCTCTTAACTGGTGGACCGCCGAGCGCAACAGGCGCGGTAACGACCAAGCCTACTCTCTCGCATGGGAAGAACTTAAAGAGCTAATGATCAAAGAGTTATGCCCACCTCACGAAATCCAGAAGTTGGAAAACGAGTTTTGGGGTATCAAACAGAATGGTGGTGACAATGCTGGACTCTCCGCTCGCTTCAAACAGCTCAACCTTATCTGCCCAGGTCAGGTGGATACTACCGAAAAGGCAATCAAGAAGTATCTCTGCGCTTTACCAGATTGTGTAGCTGACTTTGTGCAAGCAGCCCGATCCACCACCATCGAGGAGACTTACCAGATCGATGCAGAGATCAACGACAAACGGGTTCAAGCTGGTTATTTCAAGAACTCGACCAAGAATCTCAGCCAAGCTACACGGAACCAAACATCGATACTGCTCCACCTCAAGCTCCCAAGACAAGTAACCAGAATCGCAAGCGCAAGGGAAACAACAAGAACTGCGCGATGGTCCCCGTTCCAAGCTCTTAGCATCGCCAAGCCGCTACTCCAAACACACCAGCTACTAAGCGTGCGTACACAGGACCTCACCCACTATGCTCTAAGTGTACATATCATCACGCAGTTGGAGGAAACTGTTGTTTTTGCGTCAACTGCAACATTTATGGTCATTTCACGGTGCATTGCCGTACGGGTCCTCGTCAGCAAGCTCCTCCCGCTCTCGCAGCTCCGCCAGCTCCTATCAATGCTGCTCCCATTAACCAAGCACTGCCAGCTCCAGCAGTTCAGGCTCGTGCTTTTTACACATGCGGTGACCCGAATCATTTCAGAAACGCCTGCCCAAACCGTGCCGTCAAACAAGAGCCACAGCAGCAGCAGCCTCAACAGCAGCCACCCCGCAGCCGCAGGAGCAACAACCACAGGCTGCGCGTGGACGAGTCTTTAACCTCAACCATCGCCAGGATCAGAACGACAACAATGTTGTCAACGGTATGTTCCTTGTCAATGGTATTTATGCTTCATGTTTATTTGATACTGGTGCCGATAATTGTTTTGTATCATTAGAATTCGAAAAGGTTTTAAAATGTAAACTCGTTAAACTCCCAAAGACTTTCGATGTTGAAGTCTCCACCAGAAGAACCGTTACCGTTAACTCCGTCCTGCGTGGTTGTACTCTCGATCTCAACAACCACGTCTTCTCGATCAATCTCATACCTATTCAATTAGGTAGCTTTGATATCATAGTAGGCATGGATTTTTTTCGTGAAAATAATGCTGAAGTTGTATGCTTCGATAAGATGATGCTTATGTCATGTACTCAAGCGAGCAAGCATCAGCTACATGTCTACGGTGAAACTCCCTTAAAGAAGTTGATGCTTATGTCATGTACTCAAGCGAGCAAGCATCAGCGAAAGCAATGCGTTGCCTTCCTAGCCCATATCGTGAACCTGGAGAAAGAAAAGAAAACCCCTGTCTCGCACCATCCGAAATGCGCGAGCTATCAAGCCAACTTCAAGAGCTTCTTGATAAAGGTTTTATACGCCCGAGCACTTCGCCTTGGGGCGCACCCCTTCTTTTCGTGAAAAAGAAAGATGAGACGTTCCGAATGTGCATCGATTATCGTGAACTTAACAAACACACGATAAAGAACCGCTACCCTCTTCCCCGAATCGACGACTTATTCGATCAGCTTCAAGGTGCTACTTGTTTTTCCAAGATCGATTTACGTTCCGACTATCATCAGTTACGCGTGTTGGAAGAAGATATTCCGAAAACCGCCTTTCGTACTCGTTATGGCCATTTCGAATTCGTGGTGTGCCTTTTGGTCTTACCAATGCACCCGCGGTCTTCATGGATTTGATGAACCGTGTGTGTAAAGCTTTCTTAGATCGTTTCGTCATTGTGTTTATCGATGACATCCTTATCTATTCGAAGTCGAGAGACGAACACGCGCGCCATCTCTGTTTAGTCCTCGAACTTCCCCAAGGTAATCGTCTTTATACTAAGTTCTCCAAATGTGAATTCTGGCTCGAAGAAGTCCAATTTCTCGGCCACATCGTTAATAGTCAAGGAATTCACGTCGACCGTGCAAAAATTGAAGCTGTCAAGAGTTGGATTACGCCGAAGAATGCTTCTGAAATCCGTTCATTTCTTGGATTGGCGGGTTACTACCGTCGATTCATCGCCGACTTTTCGAAAATCACCGTTCCGCTTACCGCTTTAACTCAGGACAAACCTTTCGTTTGGGATTCCAAGCAAGAGGAAGACTTCCAAACCCTCAAGCGTATGCTATGCAACGCTCTTGTACTCGCCATTCCCGACGGAAAAGACGATTTTGTTGTTTACTGTGATGCCTCTAATCTTGGTCTTGGTTGTGTACTCATGCAACGAGACAAGGTTATCGTGTACGCGTCTCGACAACTCAAGTTCCACGAAAAGAACTACACAACCCATGATCTCGAACTCGGTGCAGTTGTTTTTGCATTGAAGATATGGCGACACTACCTTTACGGTACTAAGTGTACGGTCTTCACTGATCATAAGAGCTTACAACATATTTGTCACACCCCAACCGATGGTGGAATCATCGGGGCGCGGCACTAGGCGAATCAGATTGCTCGAGAGAATCTATAACAACTATTTACGCGACAATATTTATACATTCATTATCCCATACTAACAAACATATAATCCATAAATAATTATTACAAATATCAAAACATCTCTCGAACAAACATAATTCGATCTTCCCTAGATTTTCTATTAAAATGCGTTTCTAGAGATAATTCCTAAATCCGTTTTGCAGCAAGTAGATCTCAATAACCTGCAACATACGTTAAAATAAATTGTCAATACAAAAATGTACTGGCGAGCATACAGGTTTTGATATAATAGCATGGTAGATAAAAGTATAGCGAATTCCTTCATACATAAACATGATTCATACAACATATAAACTCACAAGACAATTTATCATGCTATACTCACTGAGAGCTCGCGCGTACATCTTAGCTAAACCCCGTCGGATGAGAGCCCCTCTACAGTACTATACTAGCCAAGGTGGAGCTAACGAAAAAAGTCCTAGCTTACATGTTCTAGCAATCACGTATAATATGTATAACAGATATTCGCGTGTGATAAATCAGTTTAGCGTGCATTGTGTATTTTTTTATAAGAACGTATATTACACCCAAAAGTGCATTAAAACGAAAATGGGTCAAGTATACTCACCGCTGGTGCGTTTTTAGGGGAGTTTTAGGATCTGAGAAGAGTCGAGGAGAGCGCCAGATCAGCCTGCATACGCGAACGGAAGTGCATCAGCCTCCGAAAGCTGAAACGATTAAGTTTGAGTTGAGCAGTGGGCAAGTTCGGGCGAACTTGTATGTAAACATACAAGTTCGAGCGAACTTATACTATCCTGCTGAGTTGTGAGTCAAGTTCGGGCGAACTTGTAAGATTTGTTTAAGGAATTGACAAGTTCGGCCGAACTTGTGAAGTTTCCTGAGAAACTTTGTAAGTTCGAGCGAACTTGAGGGTTTTTTATGAAGGTGTGAGTTGTTTACACTCAAGTTCGGCCGAAATTGACCGTTAGAGATCAAGTTCGAGAGAACTTGACTAAGGTGCTGCACAAAAATCAGTTAAATCCCGAGCGAACTTGATGTTTTCGAGTCCAAAATCTTGCGTTTTGCGTCGTTTGCTGAGGAAATCGAGTGTTCATCCCTCCAACCCTGTGCTACTGAGCAAACTTTGGTCGGAGAGGTCTTTTAGAGCGGTTTTAGCCGTTTTACAAAAGCGTGAACTAATTTGGGCGAACTCGGGGTTCGTTCGGGTTAGTTCGGCTTGTGTAAACCAACATAAACGTTCTTGTGCTTCCAGATCTGGGATCTTGAATGATCAATGTTTCGTTTCATATCAGAAAATGAACAAAACATCATTAAAAGTCCGTATTTTGTGTAAAAATCAATGTTCAAAAGGCTTTTGCTCAGATCTAGTATAGATCTGAGTGAAAACAGAAGTTTTGATGGAAAAAGATGAAGTTTTTCGTAAACATAAGAGATTTGATGAAAACGAAGGCAAAGCCTTGTGCAAAATCGTTGTAAATCGTTGTTTGAACATCATTGTTGTTGAAATCGGGTTGAATCTTACTGAGGAAACAAAAGGTTTCGGGTTTGAGAGCTCTGGGCGAACTTGCAGCAAGTTCAAATGATAGGATGGAGCTGGGTATTTATAGGAAAGTGAGAAAAGTGAGCTGATGGAGTCAAGTTCGGTCGAACTTGCATGAAATTCATGCAAGTTCGGGCGAACTTGTTAGGTTTTCAAGAGTAATTAGCTAAGTTCGGCCGAACTTGTACACATTTGTACAAGTTCGAGCGAACTTGAGGAATTGAAGGGATCCTTGTGTCTCAGGCAAGTTCGGGCAAACTTGTGGTAGTCAAGTTCGGCCGAACTTGGCCTTGTGACCAAGTTTCATTTGCTGATTTTGCGTTAAGAGTTCGTTTGGCGATTCGGTTCGTATTAGATAGTTATATTTAGCGTTATAAGCGAAGTATTAAGCGTATGGGACAGTCATATTTACTTAAAGTTCACAATTATTCGAAGTTTGATAAATACGCGATGAAGTATGCGGCTTTGTTCCCAAGTCTTGCGAGAGTCACGCTGCAGTTTAAGCGAGCAGATAGCCTCGGAAATTTCACGCAAAGTTGATAGTATTAAGTTTGTGGGAGATAAGCGTTGTGTTAATGCGATATAATGCGTTGTGGTGTGATATAGTGTGAAAAATATGCGATATAGCGTAATAGCGATATAGGTTACATTATGATCTGAATCTCTAGTGCTAGGCGTAATGAGAGCAGCGAGCTGCGAAGGGTTAACGAGCTGCGAGGATGCGGGTTGTTACAATATCTTCAATCAAAAGGAACTGAATATGCGCCAATGCCGATTGGTTGAACTTCTCAACGACTACGATTGCGAGATACGCTACCATCCCCACAAAGCAAACGTCATAGCCGATGCTCTCAGTCGACGAAACTATGTGTGTAGTATTCGTGACTCTCAAGCTTTAAATGATCTCGAAATCATGATTCGCTCCGCTCAGTTCGCTTGTTTTAACGAGAATACCCTAGAGGAAGAAATGAAATGTGGTGTCGAAACTCAGCTCGTTGTTAAACCTAACGGTATCTATTATTATCTCGATCGTATTTGGATTCCCAGTCGTAATAACCTTCATGAATTGCTACTGACCAAAGCTCATAAATCTCGATACTCCATTCATCCCGGAGCCGACAAAATGTACCAGGACCTTCGTCCTAAGTATTGGTGGCCAGGCATGAAAAAGGGTATCGCCGTGAACGTCTCAAAGTGCTTAACCTGCTTGAAGGTTAATGTAACAACAACCAAATAATCTCACACGCCATCTTGGAAGAGGTTCGGGGGCAGCACCCATGAGAAGCAGGGTCCTAGGGGCGACAGCCCCTAGCAGGGTCCAAGGGCTGAGCCCCTGGCTGGGGTTTTATTTTTGACGAAGTCCTTTATAGAAAAAATGCTTCAGAAATTTAAATTCAGACTAAAAATACAAATAAAAACAAATAATACGGGACGCTCGCGGGCCGCGACAGGACTTCCACTGGGCCTCGCGGGCCGCGACCCGGAGATGAACGGGGACACCACAACGTGCCACGTGGCATGACACCTGGCTGACCTACATGTTGACTGGCCAAAGCTAGGCCCTAGCCTAGCCCTCTCGCGGGCCGCGAGAAAGACAAAGAAATGGCTCGCGGGGCGCGAGCGACCCAGGTT
Source organism: Scalesia atractyloides (assembly GCA_947069175.1). Classification (NCBI taxonomy): domain Eukaryota; kingdom Viridiplantae; phylum Streptophyta; class Magnoliopsida; order Asterales; family Asteraceae; genus Scalesia; species Scalesia atractyloides. The sequence continues at coordinate 1,158,172 of CAMTDV010000024.1, read as the reverse complement.
TCAGCCTATAAAAGGAGGCCTCTGGGCTTAATTTCGTTCTTTCAATTCTTTTCTTTCTCTCAGTCCCTATAATGACTAAACATTGCTCGATATAATACCCCTAAATAGCAAAGCTCTGCTATGTTGTAAGTACGGTAACCCATGTTCATTGATTTGTCACCCTACCCGGTTGACATAGGACCCAACGGTGTATGTCGAGGCTCTGTCAGACTAAGCCGTTGGAATTCTGTCCCGTGATGTATGGCTAAAAGTGACTTATCCTACCTAGTTGACATAGGACCCAACGTGTATGTCGAGGCTCTGCCAGACTAAGCCGTTGGAGTTCTGTCCCGCGATGTATGGATTAATGTGACTTGGGTTATTTTACTAACACGCGTGCATTGTGTGTTTTTAATAGATAACAATCAGGAACAGTTGCCAGAAAACCAGTAGGATTACCAAAGATACCAATGTGAGTCATTTCCCTTTTTTCTCACAGTTTGTGAGTCATTCTCTTTTTCTACTAAATTGTTTTACAAAACCTCAAAAGTTTTAATTATACATAAGAGTGATTGAGTCTTTGTATTCTACCAATGCTGCCGGTATGTGGGGTTTTGTATACACTACTCAATATAGCGTTGCTATTGGACGACGAGTTAGCCAATAGTAATATGACCACAGTCAACATGACAAATACTGAATGAGTACTTGGGTAGAAGTAAACATTGTAATCGCTCTTAATACTGTGAAGTATAATATTGTGTCATTGTGTAAAATGGAATGTACTCGTCAGTATTTCTTGCTGATAAAAATATTTTTAAAACGCGTTTCAGGTAACTTAATGTGAAGCTAGAAGAAGCCAGCTATGGAGCACTGAAGGCTTAAAGAAAGTGGCTATAAAAGTTACCTACATAAAAGTTTATGTTTTCAAAAATGAGGGTTTACCCCTACAACGTTGTTATGAATAAAATAAGGGTTTTATCCCTTTAGTTTATCAATAATATCTGGTGTTTAAACTCTGAAATATATTTCCTAACTACGATCCTGATGTTTAAATTCCGCTGCCAAATTAATAAACACCGGTACCACTTGACTGGTTCAAGGCTCCCGCTCCCGGGGTGGGGTCGGGGGTTGCGACAGTTAAAGCCGAACATCAAAGGCCCCCTGGCTTGCTCGAACAACCCGAAATCCCGATGTGGAAATGGGAGAGCATAGCTATGGACTTTATTACGAAACTTCCTCTTGTCACGATAGCATTTGGGTTATCGTTGATCGTCTTACCAAATCTACGCACTTTATTGCTATACGAGAATACTATAAGTTCGAACGATTTGCCCGAATCAATACCGATGAAGTCATATGTTGACACGGGACGCCTCGTGACCTCATTCCTGACCGCGACGGTCGGTTTACCTCACGTCTCTGGGAGACTTTTCAATCCGCTGTCGGTACTACTCTCAATCTCAGAACCGCTTTCCACCTTCAAACCGACGGTCAGACTGAGCGCACGATCCGCACCCTCGAAGACATGCTTCGTGCGTGCATCATAGATTTCGGTGGTACTTGGGATACGCATTTACCTTTAATTGAATTCTCGTACAATAATAGTTATCACACCAACATTCAAATGGCTCCTTTTGAGGCGCTGTATGGAAGAAAATATCGATCGCCTATTGCATGGCACGAGATCGGAGAAGCACAGATCACCGGACCCGAGCTGATTCAAGAAACGACAGACAAGATCCTCCAGATCAGAGATATCTCTTGAAAGCTCGGAGTCGTCAAAAGAGTTATGCCGATAAACGCCGCAAGCCCATGCAGTTCGAAGTGGGAGATCACGTTCTCTTAAAGGTTGCACCTTGGAAAGGAGTGGTCCGCTTCGGGAAGAAAGGAAAGCTAGCGCCACGATACGTAGGTCCCTTTAAGAGTCTGGAAAGGATCGGCAAAGTGGCCTATCGACTTGAACTACCAGCGGAACTTAATAACGTCCATCCGACTTTCCATGTGTCAAACCTCAAGAAATGCCTAGCTGAAGAAAATCTCCACGTCCCCTCGAAGACTTGCAAATAAACGGACTCTCCATTTCGTGGAAAGCCTGTCGAAATCATGGACTGAGAAACCAAGAAATTACGGCGCTCTCGCATACCTATCGTAAAGGTTCGATGGGAAGGCAAACGCGGTGCCGAGTTCACTTGGAAATTGGAAAGTGACATGAAGGCTAAATATCCGCACCTCTTGTTACGACCACTACTTAAATTTCGGGACGAAATTTCCTAAAGTAGGGGAGACTGTAACTACTCCAATTTTCGTTGTTATTTATTTCTGTTTATTTTGTTATCTCAAACAATTATACTCCGAGATTTAGATTATGAAAAGTTATGTTAATGGAATTATGTTTTGTCACATCTATATCGCATTTAATCGCTTATTAATCGCTAATTCAACGCAATCGCAAGTAATTATGCTACTATACAAGCCGAGTGTGTTATTGTTTAATAAACACTTGTGCCATCGCATCGCTTACCTCATTGCATCGCAAAATGCAGTTAATTATGTGGAATTATGTTTTATGTGTGTTATATTATTTATGTTATGGTTTAATATCACTAAAACGCTCGCACACTCACGTAACTCGCTCTCTCTCAAATCAATGGTAATATAACGCTTAACGCTTCGCTAAAACGCTTAATATAACTATCTAATACGAATCGAATCGCCAAACGAACTCGTAACGCGAAATAATCGAACAAAACTTGGCCACTAGGTCAAGTTCGGCCGAACTTGTATATCACAAGTTCGCCCGAACTTGTCTGAGCCTCAAACACTTTCAGAAACTACAAGTCCGCCCAGACTTGTCTCCCAACTCACCAGAATCTAACAAGTCCGCCCGGACTTGTCTCATAAAGCAAGAAGCACACAAGTTCGCTCGAACTTGTAACAAGTTCGCCCGAACTTGATACAAGTTCGCCCGAACTTGATACAAGTTCGCCCGAACTTGATGTTCCAGCTCACATTCTCACCTCACCAATAAATACTCAGCTCCTCTTCTCATTTGAACTTGCTGCAAGTTCGCCCGGAGCTCCCCAAAACCGAAACCTTTCGTGTTCTAAGTAAGATTCAACACGTTTTCAACTAAAACAACGTTCTACAACATTTTACAACGATTTTGCACAAGGCTTTGCCTTTGTTTTCATCAAATCTCTTATTTTTTATGAAAATCTTCATCCTTTTATGCAAAACTTCTGTTTTTCACTCAGATCTATGTTTAGATCTGAGTAAAACTTTTAAAACCTCGATTTTTACACAATATTCGGACTAAATGACGTATGTTTCGTTCACTTTGAAGTGGAACGAGGTGTGGTCAAGCTAGATCTCAGATCCGGAAGCACAAGGACGAAAACGTCACCTTACACAAACTGGACTAAACCGTTCGAACCTTCAACTTCGCCCGGATTAGACGAGTTTCTGTAAATTTGCTAAAATTGGCTCCAAAAGACCTCTTCAGCCTTGGTTTTTGTCACACCCTAAGAATTTACAGGCGGAGTTCTACTGCGAGGCGCGTGACAAACAAGGATCACAGTCTTTAGTCATACTGAACGACCACTATATGAGTTTAAAAATTTTCCTGTTTGCTCATTCATGAGAAAATACTGTTTATACAATTTAGTTGCGGAAGCGTAACAATTACAAAACCATAATAGCTAATGTAATTAAAAGTGATTCTAAAAGTTTGATGAAATCAATGCGACTCCGAAATGCATCCTAGTCCTGATATGTGCTACCTTAGCAACCTGAGAAAACATGTAAAATCAAGTGTCAACAATAATGATGAGTGAGTTCACAGGTTTTAGTTCACAAGTTTAAACGTAAGTGTTTCCCACTGGTTCAACCCTGAACCAGTGTCTCATAAGTTACCCTGATCCAACCCGAATCAGATTAATATTATGTAGTTTCGCAGTTCATGTTAAATGTTTAGGTAGCTAGCCTAGGTCATGTCAACAAAGTGTTCGATCCGAAGCTGACGTTGCTGCCCAGGTTGTGCCAGGCCTATCACCAACCATCGCTAAAAAGTTAGGCAAATTCTACACTCGTGACCATCAACGTTCGGTCTAACTGGCGCGACCAGTTCGAGTGGGGCTTGTCGGGCCCAGTAGTACTACTAAAAATTCACTCGCTATAATCCAATACTAATGACATCGTAAGTGTTAAGGGGACTGACATGTGATATATGCTCCCTTGTGACCATAACCGTATAACATAACTCTAAATAGAAAGGCGTTACTGTACCGTGATGTATGCCACCCATACATCACTGTAACGTGTACATGTTTTAAATAGAAAGACGTTATTGTACCGTAATATAATCAACCCATATATCACTGTAACGTGTACATGTTTTCTCCCCTGTGTTTTGTAAACGCTTAAAGAAATAGGGGCCATGAACTCACCTTAAGTTGCTCGGTTAGATAAGTGCAAAGGAAGTAAAGTATGGAACCGCTAATCACGTCCTAACATGTCAACCGGTTCAAAGTTAGTGTGTGAACGCACACTGACACAAAATCCTACGCGTAACTAGCACACAATACGAAACACGTAATGACAAGTTCAAAACCAGAATCATGCATGCAAAGTGTCGCTATACGAAATAGCGACCAACAACTTGTCACAAACACATGATAGCACATACAACACTTAAATACACATAGATGTAAGTTATAATGTTTCAGCTTGTACATTCATAACTGGGCTGTTTTCGGGAATTTTTATAAAATAGTTCCCACGTTCCAAAAATTCCAATCTTTTTATAGAAGGTGTCAATGAGACTGTAGAATTTTGTATAAAATTTTCAAGTCTTGGTTCTTTATCAATTATTTATAAGAATTTATATACTAGGCTGCAGTCAGATTCGTTGCTTTCTGACTGCAGTCCACGAGAAGAATTATTTAAAAATACTCATTTGTCCGATTGATGAAATTCTAGTTGGAGATTCCTCTGAACACTTAGGAGTATCTACTGTATAAATTTTGTGACTTAAGTCTTTTCATTTTACTGGTTATGACAGAAAACATTGGCTTCATTTTCAGCAGAAAAATGCAGCTCTGCACGCTTGTACGATAAACGTTCTTAAAATTAGTTTTACTTATCCGAAAAATACGAAACTAATTTTAATTGAAAGATAACATGTAAAATTTGTGTTCTATCTTTTAAAAAGTGACTAAGAGTCGTTTATGGTGTCCCAAACACCTCGTACAATTCGGCTTAATTCAGCAGCCGAATGCTGAAATAATTCAGCCATTATTTTTAGAGAAGAATACTTAATTAAGAACGATTCTAGGCACTATAAACGCATCGCAAGCAAGTAGAATATGTCCGTAACATGTATGAGCAGATTGTATGTCCAAAACACATGAACCAAGTCGTGTAAACAGTGAATGATTCAACAACAACGCACTATGCATCAATCCTAACATCAAAACTCATCAATAATCATCCTACATGCATAAAACCCGTAACCCTAATACACGAACACAAGGGTTTCCGACCAAAATCAGATTGCATATCATTCATATCACAAGGATCGAGCATATGACAACTTTTACACCACTCCTAATCTTCACAATACAAAAATCATGCGAAACATGCAAACCCTAGTGCATATAACATCATCTAAATGTAAAGTTAAGGCATACCGAGAAGCAAATATGTACGGGGATGATCAAGGGAGACTTGGGGCTGCACAAAATCGAGGTGGGGGCTGCCTTGCGGGAACGAGAGATGGGGGTTGTCGCTGACGTCGCACACAAGAGAGGGGAGAGGGAGCTAGGGTTTACAAATTCTTTTTTTTAAACCTCCATGCATACATACATATACATAACTAAAGGGCCAAGGGAGGGGGCGGTTTGGGCTAGTTTTTGGGCCGAGAGGGAGAGGGTGACGGGTTGGGTTTGGTCCGCAAGGGTGTGGGTGGCGGGTTGAGTTTGTTTTGTTACGGAATCGAATCGTTTCACAAGCTCGGTTCGGTTCGGCTATTTTTAAATCGTTAAATAACTATATTTATTACAACTCAACAATCTATTCTCGACACGAAGTTTATAACTATTAAATCACGTAATCGGAGCATGACACGATAATTCCACAAACGTCTAATAACACGTAGCACGTAATTCAGATACGACTCGCTAAAATTCTCAAACATCGTGTATTCTCAGAATACTAAAGTTAGCGTAATTATAGTGTGCGCCTAATTAATTCTCCGAATTAAATTAGTGTAGGAATAAATAACGATAAAGTTGCACGTTTAAAATACCTGAAAAAATCAGTATGTCACATTATCCCCATGTTGAAAGAATTTTCGTCCCGAAAATTGAGTAAACGCGGTTAAGCTTGCAAACGCACGAAAGTTCAGTTTGTTAGAATGGTACAAGAAAATCCCAGGCTGTCACATAATCCCCATTTTAAGAGAATTTTCATCCCGAAAATTGAATAAGCACGAGTTTGAAAAGTGTTAGAGTTAGGGGATATTTTCGAGTTGCCACATTTTTCCCCAGTTAAAAGAATTTCGCCCGAAATTCATTTCGCGCTACTTGGATTTTGTGATTCGGTTGCAAAAAGGTGAAGATATTTGTCTTTCGTTTGATCCTCTCTTTCCCAAGTGTACTCCAGTCCACGCTTAGAGTTCCAATGAACCTTGACAATCGGTATTTACTATGTCTTCGTGTTTTGACCTCTCGGTCCATAATTTCGATTGGTTCCTCAATGAACCGTTGTTGTTCGTCCACATGGATCTCATCCAGTGGAACGGTTAGTGTGTCATCTGATAGACACTTCTTCAGATTTGAGACATGAAAAACGTTGTGAACTCCACCGAGTTCATCAGGAAGGTTCAACTCATAAGCTACCTGACCGATTTTCTTTGTGATTTCAAAAGGGCCAACGTATCACGGGTTTAGTTTACCTCTTTTGCCAAAACAAATCACGCCCTTCCAAGGTGATACCTTCAGTAGGACCCGATCACCTACTTGAAATGCTAAAGGTTTGCATTGTTGATCGGCACAGCTCTTTTGGCGATCCCGAGCTGCCGCCATACGATTTTGGATTTGTACTATCTTTTCAATTGCCTCCAAAACCAACTCTTGACCAGTGATTTGACTATCACCAACTTCCGCCCAGCAAACGGGCGATCAGCATTTTCGTCCATACAACACCTCGAATGATGCTGCTTGGATACTCGTGTGATAGCTATTGTTATAGGAAAACTCTACCAAAGGTAGATGTTTCTCCCAGCCTTTACTAAAGTCGATTACACACGCTCTAAGCATGTCTTCGAGGGTCTGAATGGTACATTCACTTTGACCATCAGTCTGAGGATGATATGCTGTGCTCAAATCGACACGTGATCCCAAGGATTTCTGTGCCGATTGCCACAGATGAGAAGTAAAATGTGAATCACGATCGGATATGATGGATATTGGCACTCCGTGCCGGGCTACTACTTCCTTCAAATTGATGTCTACGAGTGTAGGAAACTTGTCAGTTTCCTTGATTGCCAGAAAGTGTACAGACTATGTCAGTCGATCAAGAATCACCCAGATGGTGTCGTTTCCTCGCTGGGATCTGGGTAAGCCAGTGACGAAATCCCTGGAAATTTGCTCCCATTTCCATGTTGGTATCTCTGGTTGTTGAAAGTCCTGACGGCTTTTGCTATTCAACCTTAACCCTAGCACTGGTCAAGCATTTACTAACATAAGTCGCTATGTTAGCTTTCGTGTGGGGCCACCAGTCCTGATACATCTTGTGAGAACCAGGATGCACCGAGTAACGAGACTTGTGTGCTTCATCCATCACAAACTCTTGTAAGTTTCCATAGAATGGGGCCATACACATTCCATGAAGTAATAAATGTCGTCTTCCTTGCATTCAAGTTCCTTCTCCATGCCCAGTAGGGATTCTGCTTTGAGGTTCTCTTCCTTCAGTGCTTCAATCTGAGCGTCACGAATCTGGGTAGGAAGACTGGAGTGGGTAGAAAGCTGTAACGCACGTACACGCTTAGGTTTGGTATCCTTATGACTGAGGGCATCGGCCACCACGTTGGCCTTGCCTGGATGATACTAGATCACGCACTCCTAGTCGTTGAGGAGTACGACCCATCAACGCTGTCGCATGTTCAACTCCTTCTGATCGAAGATATGCTAGGGATTCTTGTGATCGGTGTAGATGGTGCACTTGGTACCGTACAAGCAATGTCTCCCTATCTTGAGTGCAAAGCTACTGCTCTCCAACCCCCAAACCGTGGGTAGTGTAGTTCTTTTTCGTGAACCTTGAATTGGGGTGATTGCGTAAGCGATGACTTTCTCATGTTGCACCAACACGTAACTTAGTCCTTGGATAGACGCGTCACAGTAAACAACGAAATCGTCTGTGCCTTCTGGTAATGAAAGAATGGGTGTACTACAGAGTTTCACCTTCAACTGTTGAAACGCGGATTACTGAGCAGTCTTTCGAGTTAGAGTTGCGAGGGTTTGTGCCTATGATCAAGAAAAGCGGGCTTCGCAACGTCAGAATTCGTTCGTTAGAAGCTAAACATAAGGTTGTTTGTGTGGTAGGGGCTCCATGGTAAGGTGTAGGTATCGTTCGGATTCCTACTAGTTCTTGGAGTAGATTCGGATGTCGTCAAAGGAAAAACAAGTGGCATATTTGTCATGGTACGCTAAATTCGAATGTCGTGACTGGGAACCTGCCTCATTTGTATCGAGTTCTAAGGATAGTCCTCGTGATACCTCCATATCTCTGATATTCATGGCCCATTGCTCCTCGAGTAAAGTTCGTAGAGAGTAACCCCTCCAAGCGAGAGTTCGCGAAGAATGTGGTTAGGATGAGGATCATAGAATCCGGGAAGTATATCCCCAATGGATGTGGAAACATGTAAAAAGGGTAGTCGCAATCGATGCGTAAGCGTGTCAGGATCCGTAACAGAGGTTTACTTGATGTCAGGGGTATACCTGGTCGTATACAAGTTTGCATAAGGTAAAAAAAAAAGAAAAACGCCATTTGTCAAAAAGGATTGTCACGTGGATATATCAATCATAACAGGTTTTTACCATCGAAGAATGGTTGCCGCACGAGTTTGTAGTGTTAAGATTCACTGAAACCTCCATCTAATTTGTTGGGCTCACCCACACGCGAAGGGGGAATAATTCACTTTGATCCATTAACTTAGATGAGCGTGCAATTTATCATGTCGGTAAGCAACCAAATTCGGAGGAGTTTCCTTAGGTTGTGTGAATGAATCTAAAATATGTCTATGTAGTCAAGAGGCTTCAAAGAAAGGACGCGAAAACATGTTTAAGAGGCTATGATCGTATCAACAATTCATTACCATCCTCAAGGTTTCAAGAAGTGATCACCAAGGATCAAAAAGACAAGTTCACCGAGTTCTTAAAAAAAAATTGAACACATATTTGATGGGAGATTATGCGTAAAGTTTCGAAGATGTAGTGCGACCACGACAATGGGGTGGGAGATTTGTCTACGTCATCAACAGTAACTAACTGTCGCATTAAACAGTAAGCATCGATCAGTGCAATGGCTATGAGATAGACTAGCTCAGAAGGGAAAACTGTTATGGAATAACTATCCTAGCAATACGAGGAGTAAGATTATTGTATATGTCATCATGTTTATCTGGGTGTTGAATAACTTACATCTTGTCTTCTGATGTCCATAAGATGATGGGACCATTTTGTGGAAATCCGTTTGTTGGGTTGGATATGTTGCAATGTACATTAGGTTAGACAAAAGATTAGCGACAGGACCGAGTATAAGGGGTCAAAGGAAATTTTATAGTTAAGGCAAGGGATAAGGTGTGAGCGTACGAGAGATTCTTCATAATTGGTTTATATGTTGATGTTGAAGGGTTTACCCTACGATTTCTGATAGGGTTTCAATCGAGATAACAGGTTCTGATGAGAATCTTAGTTTCACTAAGACTCGTATATGAGAAAAGAAATAAATAAATAAATAAATAATAACGAGGGATTCCATTGACAATAGCTCAATGTGTCTAAAAAAGATATTAAATCTAATTGTTGCGTCCATCAACTGCTAGACAAGTTTAACGACACCAGTTAGTCGTTGAATGAGTTACGAGAGATTCTATTGACAGTGGAAGTTTTAAATATGAGATTCACAGGTTAGGACAATTTATCCACACACAAGGTTTCACAAGGGTTCACATACATCGTAAACTACTATTACGTGTGCACCCGTAATGATAAGTTGGTTTGCATGTTCACCCTAGTTCCATCTATCTTGTGCAAAATGTCCCTCGGATTTAATTTTTCGAGTACAAAGTGTTGTCAAAATGATAGGGTTATCAAAAGCTTAGTCAATAATCCAAATGTTGATAAACTCAGAGTTATATCAGAAAGAGTAATGTAGGATCAAGTGATCTGAGGATCTACTCAAGTTGAAACACACCATGAGAATCCAATCCAACGGATCGTAGAGGTAAGAGTGCGCATGGAACAAACATGCACATGAATTGTGACTTCAAGAGATGAAACTGGTGCATTAACGTAGGTTACCAGGAAAAGCAAGGCAACTGTTCCACCATCCGAGTCAGGTTAGAGTTCAGGTGTGCAATAGGCAAAGTGTTCTTAGTTTCGTGGTCAATCATTCTCTCGAAGAATATCAACCAAAGATGTAGAATCGTGGATCGGGAAAAATGATGACATCTCGATGTCAATGGATTCAGCAATAATGTGTGCAACAAACTGCCCTAACGCAGGGTGCCTCACGCCAGGGCCACCTGCTCAAGTTGAAAGAAAGTAGAACTAGTGGGGCCGGGTAATGTCGTTGCTAGGTAGAGAAATGACTCGTTTTCGATAACTCAACTCCCAAGAGATATGCATCAATGTTGTATGTCGTCCCAATCATGGACTTGAGAAAGCTCATCATACCCGATAGTACCATCGGTAGGCTCAAGCTAGTGTTTTGCTCATCTGTGTGGTGTAGGAAGAAGTACAGATGATTGTGATGGGAAACGCTCCTCTAGAGGCTCCGTCTCATGGCCCTCAGATAGGAGTAGATTCACGTTGTTGGTGATCCCACGAACATCGCCACTAGGGATGAAGATACAAAGAGTTTGGTGTGTTCCTCGTCAGTAGAGGGTTAAATGGACGATGTCGACATGCCCACAATTTCAATGTAAGTTTTGATGCGATGTACATAGGCATATCATGTATGAGTGTTCTTGTATGTCAGGTATGTGTGTTTGTGTTGGTGTGTGACTAATGCATTGTCTAAGGCTATAGACTAAGTCTACTCTCTAATGCAAACCTAGTTCACTATAACCATTGGCTCTAATACCAATCTGTCACACCCTCAGAATTCACATGCGGAGTTCTACTGCGAGGCGCGTGACAAACCAGGATCATAGTCATTAGTCATACTGAACGACCACTATATGAATTTAAAAATTTTCCTGTTTGCTCATTCACGAGAAAATGTTGTTTATACAATTTAGTTGCGGAAGCGTAACAATTACAAAACCATAATAGCTAATGTAATTAAAAGTGATTCTAAAAGTTTGATGAAATCAATGCGACTCCGAAATGCATCCTAGTCCTGATATGTGCTACCTTAGCAACCTGAGAAAACATGTAAAATCAAGTGTCAACAATAATGATGAGTGAGTTCACAGGTTTTAGTTCACAAGTTTAAACGTAAGTGTTTCCCACTGGTTCAACCCTGAACCAGTGTCTCATAAGTTACCCTGATCCACCCCGAATCAGATTAATATTATGTAGTTTCGCAGTTCATGTTAAATGTTTAGGTAGCTAGCCTAGGTCATGTCAACAAAGTGTTCGATTCGAAGCTGACGTTGCTGCCCCTGTTGTGCCAGGCCTATCACCAACCATGGCTAAAAAGTTAGGCAAATTCTACACTCGTGACCATCAACGTTCGGTCTAACTGGCGCGACCAGTTCGAGTGGGGCTTGTTGGACCCAGTAGTACTACTAAAAATTCCCTCGGTATAATCCAATATTAACGGCATCGTAAGTGTTAAGGGGACTGACATGTGATATATGCTCCCTTGTGACCATAACCGTATAACATAACTCTAAATAGAAAGGTGTTACTGTACCGTGATGTATGCCACCCATACATCACTGTAACGTGTACATGTTTTAAATAGAAAGACGATACTGTACCGTAATATAATCAACCCATATATCACTATAACGTGTACATGTTTTCTCCCCCTGTGTTTTTGTAAACGTTTAAAGAAATAGGGGCCGTGAACTCACCTTAAGTTGCTCGGTTAGATAAGTGCAAAGGAAGTAAAGTATGGAACCGCTAATCACGTCCTAACATGTCAACCGGTTCAAAGTTAGTGTGTGAACGCACACTGACACAAAATCCTACGCGTAAATAGCACACAATACGAAACACGTAATGACAAGTTCAAAACCAGAATCATGCATGCAAAGTGTCGTTATACGAAATAGCGACCAACAACTTGTCACAAACACAGGATAGCACATACAACACTTAAATACACATAAATGTAAGTTATAATGTTTCAGCTTGTACATTCATAACTGGGCTGTTTTCGGGAATTTTTATAAAATAGTTCCCACATTCCAAAAATTCCAATCTTTTTACAGAAGGTGTCAATTAGACTTTATAATTTTGTATAAAATTTTCAAGTCTTGGTTCCTTACCAATTATTTATAAGAATTTATTTACTAGGCTGCAGTCAGATTCGTCGCTTTCTGACTGTAGTCCACGAAAAAAATCATTTAAAAATACTCGTTTGTCCGATTGACGAAATTCAAGTTGGAGATTCCTCTGAACACTAGGAGTATCTTACTGTATAAATTTCGTGACCTAAGTCTTTTCAGTTTACAAGTTATGACAGAAAATATTGGCTTCATTTTCAGCAGAAAAATGCAGCTCTGCGCGCTTGTACGATAAACGTCCTTAAAATTAGTTTTACTTTATCCGAAAAATACGAAACCAATTTTAATTGAAATCTAACATGTAAAATTTGTGTTCTATCTTTTAAAAAGTGACTAAGAGTCGTTTATGGTGTCCCAAACACCTCGTACAATTCGGCTGATTTCAGCAGCCCAGTGCTGAAATAATTCAGCCATTATTTTTAGAGAAGAATACTTAATTAAGAACGATTCTAGACACTATAAACGCATCGCAAGCAAGTAGAATATGTCCACAACATGTATGAGCAGATTGTATGTCCAAAACACATGAACCAAATCGTGTAAACAGTGAATGATTCAACAACAACGCACTATGCATCAATCCTAACATCAAAACTCATCAATAATCATCCTAAATGCATAAAACCCGTAACCCTAATACACGAACACAAGGATTTCGGACCAAACTCAGATTGCATATCATTCATATCACAAGGATTCGAGCATATGACAACTTTTACACCACTCCTAATCATCACAATACAAAAATCATGCGAAACACGTAAACCCTAGTACATATAAAAATCATCTAAACGTAAAGTTAAGGCATACCGAGAAGCAAACGTGTAGGGGGATGATCAAGGGAGACTCGGGGCTGCACAAAATCGAGGTGGGGGGGGCTGCCTTGCGCGAACGAGAGAGGGGGGTTGTCTTTGACATTGCACACAAGAGAGGGGAGAGGGAGCTAGGGTTTGCAAATTCTTTTTTTTTAAACCTCCATGCATACATATGTATACATAACTAAAGGGCCAAGGGAGGGGGCGGTTTGGGCTAGTTTTTGGGCCGAGAGGGAGAGGGTGACGGGTTGGGTTTGGTCCGCAAGGGTGTGGGTGGCGGGTTGGGTTTGTTTGGTTATGAAATCGTATTGTTTCACAAGCTCGGTTCGGTTCGGCTATTTTTAAATCGTTAAATAACTACACATATTATAACTCGACAATCTATTCGCGACACGAAGTTTATAACTATTAAATCACGTAATCGGAGAGTGACACGATAATTCCACAAACGTCTAATAACACGTAGCACGTAATTCAGATACGACTCACTAAAATTCTCAAACATCGTGTATTCTCGGAATACTAAAGTTAGCGTAATTATAGCGTGCGCGTAATTAATTCTCCGAATTAAATTAGCGTAGGAATAAATAACGATAAAGTTGTACGTTTAAAACACCTGGAAAAAAAAACCAGGATGTCACAGTTTTGCTCAGTAGCCTAAGGTTGGAGAGATGGACACTCGATTTCCTCAGCAAACGACGCAAAAAACGCACGATTTGGACGCCAAAACAGTCAAGTTTGCTCGGAAAGCATCAAGTTCGCCCGAACTTGTCACCAGATTGGTGACCAAGTTCGCCCGAACTTGATCAATTCTTCAACAAGTTTACACAAGTTCGCCCGAACTTGTATCACCACTCACCAAATGAGACAAGTTCGCCCGAACTTGTACTCCCAGTAAGTCCAGGTATACAAGTTCGCCCGAACTTGTCTACTGCTCCCTCACCCGTTAACCGTTTCAGCAATTCGGAAGACTGATGCACTTCTGTTCGCTTACAGGCTGATCCGACACTCTCCGCAACTCTTCTCAGATCCCGTCTCATCTACAAAAAACGCACCGACAGTGAGTATACTTGAACCCCTTTACGCTTAAACGCACTTTTGGGTGTCACATATGTTCGTATATCAAAACACATCACACAACTCAAATGCTTATTCGACATCCCACTTATACATGAATTTACGTGAAATCTGCTGAACTTTATGTGTTACTTGATTGCTAGTACGCCACCCTTAACATGATAGTATACTAGAGGTTGACCCGCCACCCGGAGGCCCGGGGTTGTTAAGGCTCGCATTTTTATTTCACATTTATTTTTCTCTTTTAGGATGTTTAACGCTTGTTCGCATGCCTCGATCAATCGCGGTTTGTTGGTTTGTTCGAATCTAAGTAGATACATAGTTCACAACTGTTACGTATGTCATGCGGTGTATGCTAAACGCTTTTATATATATTATGTACACAAACCTGTATGCTCACCTTTACTTAATTGTATTGACGTTTTATCTTAACATATGTGGCAGGTTGAGGATTGTCTACTTTGCAAATGGATTAGGATTTGGCATTCTAGAAAAGCATTGTAATA
This sequence comes from Scalesia atractyloides, assembly GCA_947069175.1. Lineage (NCBI taxonomy): Eukaryota > Viridiplantae > Streptophyta > Magnoliopsida > Asterales > Asteraceae > Scalesia > Scalesia atractyloides. The sequence continues at coordinate 1,143,053 of CAMTDV010000024.1, read as the reverse complement.
GAAATCTAGGGAATATCGAACTTGATTTGTATTATGAGAATGCTTGAATTCTGTAATTTGTTTAAGGATTATATGTTAGTAGTATGGGATATTAACGTTTAAATATTGTCGCTTAAATAGTGTTATGGAATTTCTCATGAGGCAATCCGGTTCGCCTAGTGCCGCGCCCCAATGTTTCCACCATCGGTTGGGGTGTGACAATAGTTTCTCTTGATCACTAGGCTAAAGTTTATTTGGCAATTATCCTCTTCCCGCAAGAGGTAATTCCTCTCCCCCACAATTTTTTATATTTAATAGACTTTTTTTGAATCATCAACCTAGTGAAGCTTAACATATGAAGTTCGAGTTTGTTTATTAATGAAGTGTTAGTGGTTCAAACTTATTTAAACTTAATTTGCTCCGAACTTCTAATAAGTTCATGTCAAGAAACTCACGAACGGCTTGACATGTTTACACACCCATAATTGAAAAAGAAAAATACTATGATATAAATTTCTAGAAAATACCTAGTTTAAAGTCGTGTGTGTTATTGTGAAAATAAGAATAAAAGGAGAAAAAAACTATTTGTTTTCTAAATTTGTATGTGTGGTCTTTCTCTAGCATCTGTTGATATATTTTGTGGGGACATGGGGGGGTGAGGAAATGGACAAATAAGGGTGAGTGAGGAAAGCAGATTCAGATCTGCTCAAAAAGGAAAAATATTCATGTGGCCCACTCTCAATCCAAATATTACATGAGTTTTATCATTGATGGATTAAATTTAAATTATACATTTATTAATATATATAATAAAAAATTAGTATATATAATAAATAAGTTTTGGAACGCTTGTCATGTTATTGTGCAATCAAATGGTGTTTTAGGCAGGAAAATCCCGGATCTTTGACTATACATGGAAACCGCGACATTTAACATACCCGTATGTTTGAAACGACTATATTAAGAGAACAGAAACCCTAATTTTGTAAAACCCCTCATTTGTTGCAACCGTAATCGTTCAAACCAAGGAAGCTTTCATCGATCTTCAACTGTGTTTCTTCAAAAAGTTCAATCTTCAAGTTGTTAATCCTTGTAAAATATGTTGCTATAATTTATGATCTTCAATTTTTTGTTTTATAATTATGTATTCTTCATATTTCAATCGATTAGATCTATAATAGATTCAATGTTATTTGTTCATAATAGATTCGGTGTTAATCCTTGAAATTCATGTCAATTAAATTATAAAATAAGATAAATTTTATCTAATATAACGACATAACTCGATTATTTAAAATCAAATTATCCTGTCCGAAAAGTTCCCGTATTATAACCTAGTTTTATATACACACATACTGATCCCTGTATATTAAAATACAACTTATATACGAATTATAATAATGTTTACTTTTTAAAAATACAAATGAAAACATTTAGATTTGTCAATCATCACTTCTTACGAAAAAAAAACATCTTATTTCTTCATCTTTGTCACAAACCCATTTCGTATCTGAATTTTTTATTAGATTTGATCAAAAAAATCATGAAATGCACCTCTCACCATGCCAAGCTAACGTGTTTATTATTATTATTATTATTATTATTATTATTATTATTATTATTATTATTATTATTATTATTATTATTATTATTATTATTATTATTATTACGATTTTTCTTTTTACATTACATTATTACGATTTTGCTTTTGATACCTTTGGTTTTCTAGCGCCAGAGGCTGTGGACCTTCTTAGTCGAGTTCAAAGGGCCATGCACAATGATGTTATGACCCCGAGATCTATGGACGTAGTTTTTAAAAAACTTAGTTTTGCTATTTAAAAAGGGGTAGCGGCGCAATTTGTTGCCTATTTACCATCTATCTCGGTGTAAATTCATATATATGGTTTTGCAAGGGAAAAAATCACACAATATAAAAAAATTAAAGAAAAACAGAATGTACAAAAACATAACGGTTTCTGACTTCAGATTTTTTCGTCACAAATAGGCGAGTTCTCATTTTTGTGTATTTTCGTTATTTTTTTTTATTTTTTTGTGAGTTTAAGAAACCTAACGAGAAGTAACAATCTCGTGCTTTTTTTCTTCAAAAGTTACCTGTACAAAGATTATAGAAAAGCATATAAAATTATTGAATTAAAAGATAAACAAAACCAGTGTCTACGGTTAAAAAATTTACATATTAGGCAACATAATAATGATGGTTTAAGAAAACGGGTGTCAATTATTTGCCATCTCTTGAAACTTGATCCGAAAATTAACAGGTTTTCTCTTAAAAAAACAAGTAAATATTTAAGGTTGTATTTTCAAGTGTCAGAAAAAAAAAAAGAATCGTATACAATTTGTTATAAGAACTGATTTGGGTGATTCCCGTTTAGACTAATACAGCTTATAAGTTCAAGCTAACGACTCTTTTATAACCTTAATGCAACTCATTTACAATTGGTAACGTATTTATTTATTTTTTTTCAGGAATAATAGATTTTAATAATTCTAACTATTATTTGTTGATCAAAAACGGTCTCAACTTAAAAAATAACCAGTGGTATTTCCATCTTTTCATATATTGTAAACTATTGGACCTTACTAAACTGAAAAAGATAAGGCAACAAAAAGAAATTAAGGTTTTGTTAGTAAATGTCCATTAGTTTACAATATGTGAAAATGTGAGACTACCACTAGTTATTTTTTAAGTTGAGATTGTTGTCGGCCAACAGCTAATAGTTTGGATTATTAAAATCCATTATTCTTTTTTTATATATAATGTGACTAGAATCCATTTAAACCATCAATTCGTAATCGCTTTCCAACCCATTTCGATAAACGATTAATTTGGATGATTCCCGTTTAGACAATACAACTTATAAGTTCAACCCAACGACTCTTTTATAACCTTAACGCAACTCATTTACAATTGGTAACATATTTATTTATTTTTTATAGCGTGATTAGAATCCATTTAAATTATCAATTCGTAATCACTTGCCAACCCATTTAGATAAACTATTTACATAGGGCATGTACGCTTACATGGTTTGAAGGTTATACATATTCGATTAATGTCCACAACATGAACATGATTACTAAGTGATTGCCATTAATTACCCCTTATTAAAAAAATCAAACAAACTCAATCAAACACCCATCAAGAATACCCAAAATATTAACAGTAATGTAATATAATTCATCTATTATATATCGCGTTATCAATCGTCCCGACCCAAGGCCACCCGCAACACTCCTTTGATCAAGTTCTAGGTCCGGCGGGTTCAAGTGAAACACCACCGTGACCCTTTGATCTTTGGCGTGATGGTTTTCAACGGTTCATGAACCCATGCGTGATAGAGGTGTCACACCCCAACTAATGACGGAAACATCGAAGCGAGACATAATAGATTGCTCAAAGACAACATAACACTAAATTTATGACAATAAATTAAAATTCAAAATTTCATTTCATTTCAACAAATTTAAACATCACATTGTCTCGAAAGGAAATACACCAAGTTACAAGTCTAAACCGTAACATAAATAAAATTTGGTGAGTTTCTAAATCCACTCTAAGTAACTTTCTTATAAACGCATCATCAAACATTTTTTAGAACATGTATAAAATACTCGTCAATACAAATTATGTCAATGACCATACTATTTTGTCTACATAACTTAAGTATGTATAAATCTCAAATCCACATGTTCATTATATACTAATTCATGTAATCATACTAGCATGTGATAGTTAAAAATCAACCTAAAGTTTCCCTTAGTTGTAACCTTATCACCAAAATGAATAAGGCCGTAAAGAATGAATACTTATCAATGACCAACAAAACGGGCCGGTGCGCTACTCCTATGGCGCTATACATGTTAAAGGAGACTTTTTATAGTTAATGATAAATAGCATGGCATAAGATTCTTCTATCATGCATGACGATTTAGCATAACAAGTAAGCATGTTAAAGGATTGAGTGTTTGCAAAAGATTGATTGTATGTGTGTGATTGTGTATTTAATTACAGATACATGTTGCAATCCAAATAGTGTTTTGAGTTGCCTTGAAGCATAGGCGATGACTTTGCCTCGTTGCATAAGGACGCAACTGAGACCCCGAACAAAAGGTTTATCTTTTTGAGTCAAGCATATGTTTCCGTGAGGAAGGGCTAGGATAGGGGCGTCGCAAAGTATATGTTTGAAAGTTTGGAAATACTCTTGTTTGAGACCCCAAACAAAAGGTTTATCTTTTTGGGTTAAGGAAGTGAGGGGTACGACGACTTTTGAAAAGTTGGAAATGTACCGACGGTAGTAACCAACCAATCCAAGGAACGAACGAACTTCGGTAGGGACTTTGAAGCGATCCAATTTTTTACGGCTTCGATTTTGGCTGAATCAACATGGATACCCTTTTCATTTACGATGTGGCTAAGGAACTGAACTTCTTGTAGTCAAAATTCACATTTCGAAAATTTGGCATACAATCGTTCAGCCCGAAGGAGTTCCAAGATTAAAAGCAAGTGCCGCTCATGTACGGTTTTGATTTGGAATAGATTAAGATATCGTTGATAATTGTACTCTTTTTTTATTAAAATATATAAAACGGACTAGAGTGTTACATATAGAAGGACTTCTTAATTTAAGTTTTGATCTAGAATTAAAAATAAAAAATTGGATTAGAGGTAATTTTTAGCAAAAAAAACATTTGTTGTTATACTTCTAATTTAAGGAAGTAAAAGAAAATTTATATTGGGAGGCGAGTCGGGTCAACATGTTGGTCTCTATGTTTGTGATTATTTTTGTTTGTTGTGATATTTAATACTAGAAACTTGTACTTAACCTTTCAATAATAATAAATCAATCCTGGATAAGGATATTCAATTTTCATATTTTTTATCCTCTTTAATACTATATATTATAACCCTCTTTCAGATGGTTTGATCGGAAAAAGATTCTAGGTGTGTAGATATTAAGAAGAGCACGACTCATTATATTTTAAAGAGATAAAAAGACAAAGAGATTGGGGTTAACAGTCCGAAAATAATCAAGCATATAAGTGTAACACTCATCATGGTAACATGATAAACTTAAATAAATCCTACAGTAAACAATTGATATGATCATGGGATCATGCATATTATAGGCAGAATAACCATAGTTGCAAAAGTCGTTAAAGTTGAGAGCACTAGGCTTAGGTGGAGAGTACTATAAAGTACTCGGACATGTTAAAAGTATAAAGAAATTAGTTTTTGAAAATTAAGTATATGTCAAATAACATAACTTTACTAAGATTTATAACAAAATACTTAAAAATTATATCCATTCTTTAATTCTTAAACTCGCCCAAAGGATCTACAAGAATTTTTTTAATGCAATAGTCATAGAAATTAAGTTTTATTTTTTTAAAGTCAAACTCGGCCTGAGTTGACCTACTAGATCTCATTCCGACCAAGGTTGACCACGTTTGATCGATTTCGAGTAATTAGGCAGAGTTGAAGAAAATCGCATCCGCATGCTACCTTGTAGCGCTTATTTGAAGAGTACTCGGTCTTAGAGACCTTATTTTACAACCATAAAAATAAGTATACAATTGTATATCTTATTAATAACGTGTAATACACAAGAAATATAAAAAGTATAATATAATTATATTTAGCGAAATATAATCATTAAATTGTTGGAGGACAGAGGAATGATGATGTTGTTCTTACCATCTTTAATTGTTTATTGTAGATTTTTTTGGCTTATACTAATCCCATACCTCTGAAATCTTATTTTTCACAATCCTATATGTATACGGGTCGTATACCAATACCGCAATCATGATAAGGGCAATATAGTATTATTAATTACGATGATAATATACTAATCTATCTATATTATTTTATAATCTTTCTATACTAATAAATGGAAATATTTTTTGGACACATGTGCTCTCTGATCTTATTTTTCTATTTATCTTTAATATTAAATAGTAATAATTTTAAACAAAAAAATTATATAAGAACAAATATTTGTTTTCCTGTAAATAATTTCAAACAAAAATTTAGATAAGGATAAACGTTTAATAGTTGTTTTCCTGATAATTTTAAACAAAATTTAGATAAGGACAAAGATTTGTTTGTTTATATAATCATAAAGCTATATTCTTTAGATAAGATAATCATTTGTTTTTATTTATTTATATCATATAATCATATATTTATATCCCCGGCATTATCAATCTATATTCCGAGTATTATGAGTAAATATATATACTTTTGAGTTTGGTGAATGAAATTATGGTAAATTAGGAATCCAAGGTTCCCGTTTCATATATACTTAATAATTGTATTATTGTTCTAGACCTGGGACATATGCTTCTATCAAATATAAGTGTTTTTATACCTATCGCTATAATGGTTTTGACTCACCATTATAGTCGCACAATTGTTTCACATGTCAAATCTTGACAACTTAGTTTCACCTTTGTAATGTTAGGTGCACTGTTATAGTTGATTTAAACCTATTATTTATCGCACATTGCATCAACATTTAGAAAGAACATCATTTTTAAATATAACAATTCCATACTTCATTCGAAGAGCATTTAATTTAATTCTCGATTTTACGGTATAGTTCATAAAAAATGATGAAATATATAAAAACACGGGGATCGATCTCCACCTTTTTGTACCATAAACTCTATTGATTACAAATTTGAGACGAGTGTTTTATGAATGCAATATACAAATAAGCATGAAGGTGTATAAAACTAACAAAAATCATTGTATCTTACAATTTAAATGTTTCACAAAACGGGATGCAACCCAATGTAATACATGTGTTTTTAGCCTACTAATAAATAAAAAACAAAGTAAAATGTTATAACAAGTAAATAGCATATTAAAGATCATTTTAAAAAATAAATCTTGATGACTGTATGTGTTAATATATGACTTTATATCTTATTCACGCGTGCAGTACACGAGTTTTCTAAAAAAAGTTTTGTATTATATAAAATTATATTTATGCAACCCGTGTAATACATGGGATTCTAACCTAGTATATAATAAAGTAAATCATATGGGTACACTTGGCACTTTATGACGCAATCCCAATGATTTTTTCCCGTCTAAATAAATAGATATAGATAATATTTGTTAATAAGATTCAAACAAAAAATATAATTTTAATTCATAAATTTTATCATTTTATCTTTTACTCTACACAAATAGATATCGATGATATTTATTAATAAAATTCAAATAAAAATATTTTATTTTAAATCTATGTATTTTATCTTTTACGATTTTTTTCATTTATATTTATCATAAGGGACTAATAAAAATTGAATTATAATAAAATAAACATAGGTAGCTCTTGGCTTCTACTAACGTTTTAGACTTTTAATGCATAAGTAACTAACTCATGATTTCTACTCACGTTTTAGACTTTTAATGTAAAATTATAAATAAAAATACAAAATAAAATTTTATCTTTTGTTTTTCATTTATATTTACCATGTTTTTGCTTTATAATAGGGATTAATAAAATTGGATTATAATAAAATAAGCATAAGTACTCGTGGCTTTTACTAACGCTTTAGACTTTTAATATAAAAATATAAATGAAAATACAAGTAATAATAACCTTTAACAAAATAGTTTATGTTAATACACTAACAACCTATAATGTATAATCTTTTATAATAAATGACTGAGTTCATTTTAAAATTTTAAATAATATAAAACTTTCAAAACTCTTAAGAAATAATCAGTTTATATATACATTAGATTTTAATAACTATATCATGTTATTTAAATTAATATTTTTTAAATATTTATTTAACCCTGTAATATATAGGTCACTAACATAGTATTATTATAAACGGAAATTTAATGTTTGAATAAATTGGAGGTGAGGTAACAGTTTTGATCTATTTTATGGAATATGCTGATTATGTTAATGTTTCATTTTAAGGTGTTTGGTAACACCTATAGAAAAAAAATAGTTTAAAAAGAAACACACCAAAAATTATGCAAAAATTGTTTATCAAGGAACCAGACCAAACTCAGTTGTACCAAAATTATACTTTGGCATGATCATACTTGTCCGATCTATCTATTTTGCCACTACTAAATAAAATGGTTGTATGGATTCAAAAACAATATAAGTATATTACGTCTTTTTGTAACACATGATTTATTAATCACATTTTAAATTGTAATTAACACCAAAATGTCATATCATCATATCATTAAGCAAGCAAGACATAATTACAAGTATACATCAAAACATTTATGGAATAAAGTAGAAACGTGTGGTTATGCTTTAAGCTTGTTATATTACTTACTTTTCTAATTTATAAACAAATAATATGATACTCACCAAAATTTGAAACATAAGATAAAAAGATTATAATAGAGAAAATAATAAAATATATAAGACTTTCTATATATGTTATACCTCTTCTCTTTTAAGTATCTAATCTAACGTATAATAAAAGACTCCCTTTAATATCACGTGTCATTTTCTTAGTAAATTGTAAAAAAAAAATAAGTTATAACTTATTCTAGTGATATTATTATTATTAGTATTATTATTATTATTATTATTATATAACACAATATCCAAAAAAACAAACCGTAAAATCACGCACACCTAAGTACATTAGAATTTAACTTAATATACTACGTCAATATTTGATAATTACACATATATTTAAGTTATAGTTAATTATATAGTTAGTCCATGTGGTTTGCATAAAATATCATACTTAGGTACTAATCGTTTAAAATCACATTCTATGGTATTAACTTTTCATATTGTAACGTTTGGGAGTATTAACTTCTAGAGTATTAACATAGTTAGTCCATATGGTTTGCACAAAATAACATACTTATGTACTAAGGTAGTGTTTGTTTTTTAGGAAAAGTACTTCATAACCTCTTTTTTCTTCTTCACGCAGACCACACGCAGACGTAGGGGTCTGCAACATGTTTGTTTTTTGAAAAGGATTTCATTAAAAAACCTCTTCCCCACCGGTTCCTCGCGCAGACATGTCCTAACATCTTCGGTCCTCTCCTCAAAACTCCTCTCTCTTTCAAAACACTGAAAACCCTAGCACCCATCTTCCCTCCAGCCGCATCTCACCTCCTCCGCCACCCCCTCTACCTCCGCCGCCCCTCCACCTCCGCCGACCTTCCACTTTCGTCACCCTCCACCTCCGCCGGCCATCCACCTCCGTCGCCTCTCCACTCCAGCCGACACCCACCTCTGTGGCCCCTCCACTCCACCCGACACCCACCTCCGTCGCCTCTTTTGTCCGCCTCCGACCTGCTGCTGCCTCCGACCCTACTGCCTCCGAGATCTGCTGCCGACAACCACTACTGGTATGTTTATTTTGTTACTTGTTGTTTGGTGTTCAACCTTGTTAGTTTTTGGATGTGAAGTTAATTAGGTTATGTGCTATCGATTGAATATTGTCAATTGGTTTACATGTTATTTTTGCTATAGATATGAATGTGAATTTAAAAAAAAATCGGTTTTGAAGTTGGTTAACGATTTCTTGTGATTCCAAATTGCATGATTTTTGGACTTTGAATTTTCAAAGCCGTATTCGGTTTTTCTGTTGAAACTGAACCGAATTCAGGGTGGTTTTGAATTATATGTGCTCATTTAATCTTCTAATTTATAATAAAAGACTACATATAATGTCATATGACATTCTCTCCTTGAACTTTATAAATTTTATTTATATTTGTTTAATATATTTGTTTTAAAGATATCACTTATCTTTATCCTTATTTTTATATTTATATTTAATTTAACTTTAACCTTTTTAATAATTAATATAGGGATATTACTTATCCTTATTTTTATATTTAATATTACTATTAATTTATCCCTCTTAATCGTTATTGAATGAATATATAATATATGATTAAATATTACTATTAATTTATCCTTCTTAATAGTTATTTGAATATATATATAATAAATGATTAAATATGATTAGATATTATTATCAATTTATCCTTCTTTAATAGTTATCAATTTAGCACGATGTTTGGTAGTTTTTACGTCACTTGGTGTTAAAAAATCGTGTTTTATTTTACGTTTTTCCCAGTTTTGATCATGGTTCGGTTACTACTTAGCACGGTTTTAACCCTGGTCACGCAATGCTGATAACACCATTTTACGTCCCCCGCCCCGCAACGCGGGGACTTAAGACTAGTACGATTATAATAAAGAAAATAATAAAATATATAATACTTTCTATATGTTATACCTCTTCTATTTAAGTATACGAGAGAAAAAGGTTATTCTATATTTTATATACGTTATTGGATTTAAATAATCCGAACTTGCACATATTGGCCGATAACACTTTGAACTTTCAGTTCGGACAGCAGCACTCCTAACTTTCAACTTATTGGCCGATAACACTCCAAAACAAGTGCCACGTCAGCATTTGGGAGTGCTATTGGCCAATAAGTTGAAAGTTGGGAGTGCTGTTGTCCAAACTGAAAGTTCAGAGTGTTATCGGCCAATATGTGAAAGTTCGGATTATTTAAATCCAATATCCCTTTTTTATTTTATGTTCTTCATACTATACGTTAAAACTTGGTCATCTTTCTACTTCACTTGCGAATGTCTTTTTTTCTCACAAACATACTTAAACACATAACTTTTCACTTATATATCCTTATTTAACGTCTCTATTTTTATAATGAGTAAATTGCCAAAATGGTCCTTATGGTTTGGGCAGTTTTGCCAGTATAGTCCAAAGGTTTCATTTATCCCCTATGGGTCCAAAAAGGTTTCACCATTGCCGTTTTGGTCCAACTCAATTAATCCAATCCATTTTTTCTGTTAACTAGAAGGACACTTCAGTCATTTTATATGTTTATTGGATAGTCCTCCTTATGTTAAGAATATAAAATGACTGAATTGCCCTTCTACTTAACAAAAAAAATGGATGGGTTGAGTCAGTTAGACCAAAACGACAATGATGAAACCTTTTTGGACCCATAAAGAATAAATGAAACCGTTGGACTATATAGGCAAAACTGCCCAAACCACGTAGACCATTTTGACAATTTACTCTTTTATAATACAATATTATACTCGACTAAACAGTTTCACCTTTATGATTCATACAAGTCTTTTGTTAACACCTTTTGAGAAACAATAAATACTAGTAATTTTACCTCGCGCGTTGCGCCAATAGTCGGGTTGGTTCATCATTATAGAAAAAAAATACTAAAAGGAACAAAAGTAGAGGAACTAAAAATATATATTACCAAAGTTAAAGTAGATGGACAAAACATGTATATAAGCAAAGTTAACTAATAAGAAAAAAAAAACTTTATTAAAGTAGATGGACTAAACATGTAGATTAGAAAAGTTAAAGTAGAAGGACTAATCATATATATTAGCAAAGTTAAGGGTGCAACGGAAAAAGACAACGATGGTGTTGTATAGTACTGGCAGGTGGTGTAGTTGTCAATGAACAGGAAAGGGTAACTTTCATGAAGTTAGGGACTATACGATAACTTTACTATCTTACCACGCACGTTGCATGGCGGTATCAGTATAGTACTGGTATGCGATGTATTCGTCAAAGAACAAAGAAAAGTAACGCTATTGAAGTTAGTGGTTGTAAGATGACTTTATTAAAGTGTAGGAATGAGCAAATGATACTCGGTACCGGTACCGAATTTACTGAACCGGATACATTTTCGGTACCTACTTTTAGCATTTTCGGTACCTTTTTGGTACCAAACCGTACCGGGTATATTCTGTAGGGGTACCGAGCTCATCCCATTAAAGTGCAAGGAGTGTAAACGGAAATACAAACAAAAGGACTAAAGAGGTAAAAAAAGGAAAATACAATTAATACTTCGGCTTTGTTCGTCACGTTAGCATGTAAAAACACTAAAATGCAAAATATTAAAAGGAATAAAAGTAGAGGGACTAAACATGTATATTAGCAAACTTAAAGTAAAGAGTATAAACTTGTGTATAAACAAAGTTAACTAATAAAAAGAAAATTTTATTTAAGTAAAAGGTCTAAACATGTGTATAAAATAGTCAAAGTAGATGAATTAAAGATGTATATTAGCAAAAATAAGGATGTAAAAGTAAATACAAAAGAGTGAAACAAAAAAATGAAGGCTACCACATGGGGGTCTCTAATTGATCATAGTGAATAGTGCGTGTGAAGGTTATGAACCCTTTGCCTTTTAATATATACTAGAATATAATAGAATTTGACCCATGCCGTGCGTTGCGGCGGTAACACTGTGTTTGTGACTTTGTTACACGCATAACGATGATGACATTAACGTGTGGTGCCTGCAAATGACATTACGCATTTTTTACTTTGTTATATACGTTACGTTCATGACATTAATGTCATTAGACATAGACAATAAAAAGAGTATAATGTCTTGGACGTTGGGGTGTAAAATTGCAAAGGTAATTTAGACAGCGGTGTAAAATCTTAAAAGTAGTTTAGACATTAACTTAGTTAGACATAGATGAAAAACAGTATAATACTCTGTCACACGGTGTAAAGTCATAAAATTAATTAGATAAAATGAGATGTCAAGTTATTAAGTAGAAAAGGTTGACGGGTCAGTTTGTTCATTACCAAAAGTTTAAAGTGAATGTATAACTTACTTAAAGATGACGATTAATAGTGTTCAATGTCAAAAGGTTGAGGGTGTGACCCGAGTGTTGCAGCAGGTGTGAACTCGATCGTAAAAGTAGTTTAGCATAATAAGCCCTTGTTCAAAAGAAGAAATAACAGTATTATTCCTTTGTTCAAAAAGAGAAATAAACGCAGTAAAAGGGCATAAAAAAAATGATGAGCCAGATTCGAACGCGGGACAAATCGTGCAGAGCAAATGCCTCACCCACTTGACCCAACCATTTCATTGTGCATTGTTTCGCTTTCACACAATATATACAAACAGAACTCGGTGGCTTTTGATGTGACAGCCACAGACATTTGTTTTTAAGAGTATATAATAAATATAATACCATCATGGATGTTTTTAACTTCCCATACAAGTATACAACAATAATTTGAGAATATCGAAAAACATGTTTGATGTACTATTGACAAAAGGCATACCATTAGAAAGGTGTGGTGGTTGTATTGGAGCATGGGTTAAATAATGGTAAGTCAATAAAGTGATTACAAAATCAAATGCAAGGGTTATGGTTGGGGTATGATGGATCTTCCTGATTACAAATTACGATTTAATACGTAGGCCCCAACCATTTTAAGTTAGGTGTCATGGAACTTGCATGTTACACAATCAACTAGTTATGTTATCTTGATATGGTAAGTCATCCATGAGGGTTAGAGGATACTAACCTCCTATTAAGACCTCAACATCATTTAGTGCAATGAGCAACCCAACACGCATTATACTTTCGCCTTTTACTAAAAAAAACAACATAATTTAATGCATTTATCTAGTAGTTTGCGATCATGAGTGTGGCCTTAAATTTTAGTGTGTGTCCTTCTTCAACCTAGTAGAGGTATTAAAACTTTTTGAGAATGTTCGGAAAATAAATATAGTTTCTCAAAACTATAGTAAGTTAGTAGGACAACGAAGTTATGTTAATCCCACACTGGTAATTGTTAGTTGGTAACCATTAATAAGTGTGACTTCTCTCTCAACAAGGTGATTGTTATAATATTATATTGGCGTGATTGGGTGTGCTTATAAAAACATAGTTAATTTTAGTTGTTTTATGCACTAGTTCAAGTTTTAATATTTATAAAAACATGATATAATACTATCACACTACAACTAACATTGGGCAAATGCACTCATCATTGGCGTAATATAGTGATGGTAAGATACCGAGGTCATCAAAGGATACAAGAATTTTAGTACCGAGTCTTTGTTAACGTCTAGTCAACTCCAAAAGTAAAAGTTTTAAAAATGGCTCAAAAGAAGAAAATGGGGTGTTTAGGATCAACATACATCTTGATGATTCGTTAACTAGCTCTTTTCATGGGGTAACAATGACTCAATTGTCAGATGGGAACCGCGTGTGTAAATGCGTAATTGTTGTGAAGTATCTTGGTCCGAATCCTAACACACTCGATCCTGTCGCTTTGAATCAGCAGAGAAACACCACTCGAGGCCGATATTTAGTATTAATTAATTAGATAGTTTAAGAAGTTTAAATTACTTGTCCCTGTTAGTCCGTGATGCTGTGGTCGAAAGTTCGGTGCTTTACGTATCTAAATTTGTGTTTTTGCGCGAATATGAGTTCCAAATGGTCTACTTTGATATGATTTGTATTTTTCAGGTTTCATGGAGTTGAAGGAGCATTTTGGGAGCTAGGATCAACCGGGTGCGAGAAATGAAGAAAACTGGAACCAAAACTGGAAGTTGCATCGGCGACGGCCTAGTGCCCCGTCGTCAACGCTCCGCGTTGTCCGGAAAACACCGTAGGCAGGGGCACAGTGCGTCGAAGTCAGTACAGAAAAATTCTACATTTTGAACGAAAATTGAAAGACATTCATATCTTGGAGCCTAAAGATGGTTTCAACACAACTCTCTATCATCTTGATCTTTAATCCATCAACATAACTAATCACCATAATCATCAACCCTAATCTCCATTACCAATCCATCACACTCATCATCATCCAATCATCATTCCACCATCACAATTAATCCAATTTCTAACCCTAAGCCTTCATCCATCACCATGAATGACTGATTCTCTCGGGTTTCTCCCCAATGTAGATTTTGTAAGATTTATAGGGTTTCTCATATTTGTTTAGTATTTGATTTGTGACAAATTGTGTTAAACGTTTGAAGCTTATAACAATTGTCTTGCATTTGTATTGAATTCATATATTGTCGAGTGAATTGTCAAATTCGACTTTATGAAATGAGTATGTGCAGTTATGCCTTACGATAGGTTAGAGTTTACATGTTCTTGGTAACGAAGTGCATTTTTGTCCGTTGTCTATAACGTTGATAGCTTTCGACACCTAAGCCATGTTACACTAAACTCGTTAGTAATCAATTTCAACTAAATCAAGTATAAAAATGTGTAAGAACCTTAGGTCTTACGATTATCGAACAGGGTGTGAACCTTGTCTAATTCCATTTATTTCCTTAATTAAACCCTCCCTTTGTGAGATAACTCTACCCTTACTGTATAAAGGATTTCTTTGTCCTCCTATATATTTCACAAAAATATAAAACACCTAACATAAGTTTTAATGTGTAAGGTACAATTTATCAAATGCATGAAATTTATTTCTTTTCATTTAAGCCTTATTAATAACATGTAAACTTATTAATTTCTCTCATTTATAGCAGGCAAACCTTTCATTTTTTAATTATTTTAAAGAAAACATTAAATAACATCAAATAATTAATAATTTAAAAGGTGAAATTTGGTATTTTAAAATAATAAATAGATAAAGAACAATAACAATAATTTCAATTATATATATATATATATATATGAATTAAGTTTGATTTTTATAACTTTAGGGTCGAATTTTTTTAAAACACAAAATTGATTTAATTTGTATTTTCCCTATTAATATAATGCCATAAGTGAAAAGAAATTAAATCGAGAGGGTTTGATTTGTAATATTAACTCTTAATATAAGAGCCTAAATGAAAAATCCACCCTGAGATCAAGGGGAAGGGGTTGTGTTTCTCGGACGGGGTAAATTTGATTTTAACAAAATAAAAGGCTACGCAAAGCGTGTGTTGCGTTTTGCCTTTTCTTATATAACGTTTTCATTAAGAAATGCTTTTAATCATATAAAACGCTACGTAACGTACAAACATATTAGGTTATTGTTGAGAAGTGTACAAAATATTTTATTAGTAAAACAAAAAGCTTAAATTTATTGAAAACCAAACGAGACTTATTGTAAAACATATTTTAATAAGAGATTGCTATTTAAAATACGGCTTGTAGTATCCTTTGCTAAAACTTTAAATTGATGTAAAAGAAATTTTCAATTGAATGTCAATTTAAAAAACAATGTTATTTAATTAAGAGCAAATGACTTGAGTCGTACTTGAAAGAAGCTCACTTGAAAGTGGATCGGTAGTAAACCACTCTAAATTGAACCAACCATGGTCCATGGATATGGTGTCGTCCTAGATTTCCCCGAAACTAAATTATTTTAATTTAATATAACTCATATATTTTAAAATATTTTAATAAATGAAAAAATTTTAATAACATCAAATATAAATAAATTATGAGGCGAAATATGATATTTTTAAACTTATATATGTAAAATAGAGTAAAAAACAATTTTCATCATGATGTTTACAAGCGGGATCAGCTTTCCCCTTATTTTTAGAATCAATCAATTTTACACCCTGACATTTCCTTATTTCATCAATATTCACCCCTCTGTGTGTGAAAAGTCATTTTTGCCCCTAATAATTTAAAATAACTAGTAAAATACACCGCACGTTGCGGCGGTATGTTACGTTATAAATTAAACTCAAGTAAAACCATCAACATATAGATAAAAACACATGTGACGATATATTGGCAAATCACAAAAAAGTTACGCATAAATTAAACTCGAGTAAAACCATTGAGATGTAGATAGAAACACATGCAACGGTATATTCTTCAATCACGAAAAAGTTATGTCATGAATTAATCTCGAGTAAATCGTAGCCTATCCAAGTTTATTACAGTTGATTTATAAACTAAATAAAAGAACCAGATAAAATTATAACTATTCTAAAACTAAAAGAAGTATAGAATAAATAAAATACAAATTATTTAACATATCTAATAAATACATAGGGAAAAGTATTTGGGTATAAAATGTATAATTATTTATATTACCTATTTGGGTTATAAAAATAAAATAAATAATTTCTAGATTTCTATGGCTAAATTGAGAAAAATAAAACTTGTGGTAACCGAAACAAAAGCAAAAAAATGATTGTAGTTATCATGATTTAATTTAATATATTAAGTTTTAATTTTAAATTAGAAAAACACTGAATCTAAAAGAGGGGTTATTATAAAAATCTAAAACCCACAAAAAGTTGTGATTAAAAACTAAAATATCAAAGTTTCTTTGTAGCTAGCAAACCTATAGAAAATTGTTGTGGTCGAAAACAAAATTAACAAAACTAGCCTAGGGCATCTTGGTGGTGGGATAACACTTTCGGACCAATAGGTCCTGGGTTCGATTCCCACAAGGGGGTTTTCCCATGTTTATTGGGTTTCCTCCTGAATTGGTGTGGCGTTATGCCTAGTGGAGATGGATATGATCGGGTGGTTCCTCTGGTGGCATGATGTGATTTAATATAGTATATAATTAGAGTAAACTGGACTTTTACACCATGTGGTTTACCCCGCTGCAGTTTTACACCATGTCTTCTTAAATTCAGCTAACTTCTATCGATATTCCGATCATCGGAGCAAAATCTGCAACTCGTCTTCTCCGGTAACCACCAACTACTACCATTCCCAGTTGAAGTCTTAAATTTTATTCGATACTATTGGTTATGTATACAAGTTCGTGAGCTCAGGTTTTGTAGAGAAAAAAATGTCCACTATCTTGTTTAGATTGGTGAAGTGAACGGAGCCCATGAGTGCAGACTCAGCGGAGAGCAGACCCTAACATGGAAGCGTTCAAGCTTACTCCTTGCAGGAATGGTAGCGTACGATGTTTAACGGTGTGTTTTATTAAATACAATGATGTTTAATAGTGTTTGGAGTGGGATGCTTTGGTTGGGATGGTAGCAGTAAGTGTTACCGGAGAAGGTGAGTTGCAGGTTTTACTCCGGTGGTCGGAATATCGTCAGAAGTGTAGAGTTTAAGAAAACAGGGTGTAAACGTGTCAACGGATGTAAAGCACAGGGTGTACACTTGAAGTTTACTCTATAAATATGCGTAAAATTACGAAAATACCCTTAGGTAAGATTGCAGTGGGGTGAACATTGATGCAATCAGGAAATGACGGGGGTGTAAAGTTGATTGATTTTCAAAATATTGTGTAAAATTGATCCTGTCTGTAAACCACAGGATGTAAAATCGTAGTCTATTCTTTAAAATAATAAACAAATCAATAAGTAATAGTTATAACTATAAGAAACTTATATGAATTAAGTTTGATTTTATAACTCTAGGGTGAAATTTATTTTAAAACAAACAAGGGGCTTTAATTTGTATTTTATTTATTAATATAAAGGCCTAAGTAAAAAAATAAATCAAATTAAGAGAGTTTAATTTGTATTCTAACTATTAATATAAGGGTCTAAATGAAAATTTCCACTATGGGATGGGGGTGGGGGGTTTCAGGACGAGGTTAAATTTGATTTTAAAAAAATAAAAAATGCTACGAAAAACACATGTTATCCTTTTCTTTTAGTTATATAAAGTTTTCGTTGAGAAATGTTTTTAACAAAATAAAACGCTATGTAGCGTGCCTGTCAGGTTTTCGTTGAGAAGTGTTTTTCTCTATCTATGTTTTTTTAATTTTGTTGAAAATCGTTAAGTTCCCTGTCGCGAAGCGCGAATTATCCTGCTGCGTGTGTACATCTAATCTAACTTATAATAAAAGACTCAAAATAATGCTACATGGCATTTTCTCCTCAAATTCACAAATTTTATTTATATTTGTTTAATTTAATATATTTCTTTTAATATTAATAACTAATATGTAGATATCACTAATATTTATCCTTATCTTTATCTAAGATCAATAAATAATTTTCTTTTCTAACCCAAAAGTTTTCTTCTTTTGCAATTTAGACCCTTTGTTTTTTTTTTTACTTTTAAGCCAAAACTTTTCATTTTTTTTTCAATTTAACCCTCTATTTTCAATTTTGGTCCACCATACTTTTCATCTTTCCAAGTTTTTCGTTTCGTCCTAAATTTTGTGAGTTAATGCACGACAATGTGCGTGTGGGGTTCAATATTTTTTTGTGTATACTTTCAGTTTTGACTGGCCCGTCGCAACACATCTATTTTTCTCCGTTTGGCAAGTTCATCACAATGCGCGGGTCCTGGATTGACTTAGTTATTTTTTTCTATATTTTATGTTTCGGTTTAATTTCTCTGCAACAAGCGTGCGTAATTCAAAGATTTTACGTATATTTTTTCGCTCGGCATTATTTTTTTCCATTTTTATTTATTTTGTTTTAAGAGTTACCCTGTGTTGGTGGTCACTGACAGTGGTATAGCATTGGTACTACTTGACACAGTTTTACGACAATCACTGTAACGCAGGGGCTTAACATGTGTATAAAATGTTAATAGACAAGACTATTGCTAAAAGGGTGTTGAAGGGTAATAATAAGATAATTGGCCGGTAACTTAAAACAAGATCAACTCAAGCTCAATCTCAAAACAATATAAATTGGCTCTTAATCTTCCGTTTGTGCCCAAAGGTGAACTTGTATTCAACTTATGCTAGCTTGTGACTTAGTAAACTACCTTGCTTATTTTGAATCTTGATTAATTATATACGCATACAAGTTTTAAACAATATGTTTTAAAAAACAATTATAAAACATACACTCTTAAATGAGAATATACGGTATAAAAATTTATTCATACAAGTCACCTTTAGCTCGAACTTGACTCGTATATTTATATGACCCAAATACCTCAAGCTGAATTACCAGCAAACTACAAGCCACATTATTTGAACTACCCTACCTACCACACAACAAAACTGAAAACACAAATTATTGTAAAACATGTATTATTACCTTAGTAATTACAATAACTGAAAATAATAATAACATCAGCTATAAAAAATATAAAACTTTACACTAAATTATTGTAAAAAAAATAAAACTTTTAATGTAAAGGTTTAAAATCACAGTTCTGTTTGAATAATAAATATGAATAGCCCTCAAACCTTTTTATTTTTATCAACCATCCATAAATAGCATAAAAAAATACAGACATCAAAGTTTATTCAAAACAACATGAGAGATGTGCATATCAAGCTTGCAAAAAGCTTGCGTATTTGGCACCAAGGAACAGCCTTTGGATGCAGAGTAAAGCGTTTTTGGTGACCTCGGCATTCTCGTGGTTCATCAGTTTCATGACCCGCTCTTTTGCTTTGAGGTCAGTGACTATGACTCGGCCCGCAGGATGGTACTGAATAAACTGGGACAGATCAAAGCACGCCACGGCTAGTGCCCTTGCATCACTTGATGTTTCCAGTATCGTGAGCAGGACCCGTAGAGTCTTACCAAAGCATATATTGTCAGTTTTCCGAGTATTTTTTAAACTATTATATGTTTTAAAAAGAATAAAACTAATGTAAACATTTTTCATTTTTAAAACCACATCACCGGGTTACTGTATACATCTTAAAAGAGAAACTGAAATTTTATCTTAAATGAAAATTGAAAAAAGAAAATGTTATATTTAAAATTTGGTGAGCTTTTCATGAGAGAGGACCCGGTTAAAGTAGTTTTAAAATCAAAATAAAATATTTACATTAGTTTTTTTTAGTAAACTACATGGATGATCCCTGTGGTTTACCAAAATTTTGGATTTGGTCCCTAGCTTTTCAAAAGCACACGGATGGTCCCTGTGGTTTGCACTTTTAACGCATTTAGTCCCCAACTAACAAATCTAAAGATTTTAACAGTCCAAGCTAGGGACTAAATGCGTTACAAAGTGCAACCATAGGGACCATCCACGTACTTTTGGCAAAAGTTAGGGACTAAGTGTTACAAAGTGCAAACCACAAGGACCGTCCGTGTACTTTTAAAAAGCTAGGGACCAAAATCCCAAATATAAAATTTTTGCCAACCACAGGGATCATCCGTGTACTTTACTCTTTTTTTAAAAAACAAGTAGTTTAATAGAATCCAGTTTTGCAGAACACAATTATTGCAGAACACAATTATCAATTAAAAAAGAAAAAAGGATGTTACTAGTAATAGTAATACCTGGAAATCATTCTCTTCAAAATTTGTAATATTATCTCGCCAGAAATTAGGATCTTTATGCATCGGAGACCAGTCAAGATGACCGAGAAGGACTTCCTGCTTATACTTATCGAAAGAACTCAATTTCTTGATGTTATCTTTCAGCCCTTCTTCCAGATGATTTAAAGCATCCAAGAGGTCCTATGAAAAAAAAAAAAAATAAAAATAAAATGGCCAAAAAATAAAACAGTTATTGAAGAGATTCATGTAAAGTAATTTTCAAATCTCACCTCATCACTCCAGGCTTGTGCTTTCAAACTTTGAACAATTTGTGGGAGTCCAAGATCTACCATTTGAGCACCAAAGCTTCCTTTCGAAAGCAAGTTCTTGAAAGTCAACACTATCAACCTCACAACCTTCTCTTTTGTTGAACCTTTGACAACCTCGGACAACCGTGGCAGGGCTCTAGATGTAGCCAAGTACTCGATTGCAGGTTCGTAATAGGACAAGAGCCAAACACAGAGGCATGTTTCATACAGAAGCTGTTTGACCACACTCAAGTTAGTTATGCTCTGTAATGAGATACTAAAACATTACTTTAAGTTGTTAACTTGTTAACCATTTTACCTGAATTGACTGCTGAGTGGATGCTGGAGAAATTAGTGGCACAAGCAGCTTTACACCATCTGCTTGAACAAATGAAGACCTAACAACAGGCTCCTTTAACAAAGCTGCAAGACAGTTGATAGAAACGGGAATGCTACGGTTTGGGTGGGAAGGCTTTTTCAGCTGTAAAAACCATACAGGGGTATTATGGTCATTTCCAATAAAACTAACAAAATAAGTGGATGTGGTTAGTGGAGGGTGGGTCCAATTGAAACGAAATGAAACCATGGTACTGTTTTGGCAATTTTAAACTAATGGACTGTAATAGTTATTTTCAGCAAACCACGGGGACGAAAAGAGCAATCAACTCTTTTTTTATTATAAAAAAAAACCATCTTACGGAAAATACCTGAATACAAAGCCACTCAACTAATCCTTTCAAAACATCATCACTTGTGGTGATTTTCTTCTTTGAATCTGTGGCTTTTCCATTTGCAGTCAAACCATTCTTATTTGGCCTGGCACTACAATTACAGTAAAAGTAAACTGATGAGTAGGGGCATTTAAAAACCGTTGAAACCGATAGGATCATCGCCCAAACTAAAGCAAATTGGCCAATTTGAGATTTATGTGGGTCAGTTCATGGTTCTGTTTTTGCGGTTTGGCCGACAGTTTGGAACCTGGAACAGGTCGTTTAGCCTTTTTTTCTGGAAATGCAATTGTGTATAAACTGTATATGTATCATAGGGAGAGGATATATATGAAACTCTATCTTCGAGACTAAACCACTAAACCCTCGCGTAACTAACCGATTTTTAATAAAAAAATATATATAGAGAGGGCATGTAATATGCATATTTTCAAGAGGCTTTTTATAAAAAAAATTCCAAAAAAAGCCGAGCTTTTTTTAATATATAAGTTTTTGCTAAAAAATTAATAAAACTTTTTAACGTAACATGTGTAACATCAAATGTCAGATTGGATGTAACATATGATTACGTAGGCGTTACAAGTATGCTACGTAGGTGTTACAAGCATTTTTGCACTAAACAATGCAAGTGTTACATAGGGTTTAGTGGGTTTAGTCTCATAGAGTTTAAACTATATGCTTCTCCATGTACTATATTCATAAACCATCTTTATCATTTTAAAATTTTCAATACAACTTAACAGTTATGAAACAAATTAAAGGAGTTGCTCAAACCGACAAAACCTACAGGATCGACCCACCCAACCTGACCAGTTTGCTTTGTCTTTTGCGCAACCGTAGTAAGCGGTTTGGCCCAGATTTTTTGGCAAACCTTGCCTAACCAGACCGTGAACACCTCTACTAATAAGTTCTAGGACAAGTACAACTATCAATGAACCCCTAACGTATAATGGGTGTTGCGTTTTAGGTACCTCACGACTAAAGTAAGTATCTTAGAGCTCTTCTCTTGAGTTAACCAGCTACCTTTCCATAACAATCTGAAGTGCAAAAGGATTTTAATTACTTCAGATATTTGTGCATCATATAATTGTAAGTGACGGCATATTAAAAAAACAGAACAATGAAAGTGAACCTCATAAAGGGTTCATAAATATCTTCATCTGCAAGAGCTTTGTCATGAAACAACTTTGCTCGGTTGGGTTTTTCTGCAAGAATACATACGCATTAACTTAAGTTAATACGTTACGATTACATCCTTAACAAGATTGGATATGATGACATGGCGCCCATAGGAATCAAAGAGCATGTGTGATTAATTTGGCTGGTTACCTGTAAGCATATCATCAATTAAAGCTAACACGTATTCGACAGTGTCCTCTTTTTGTATGTCACGCAAAATGCTGATAAACACACGAACATAAGACGGACCATCCTGTGACAAAATGATGTATACATGTAAAACAATCGTTATAGATGAGTAAGGGATGTAATAAAACTTTTATAGAAAATATAAGTGCCGATCTAAAGGATATACCACTACGTAAAGAGTTCAAAAGAGAACAATAAGCAACTGATGAACGCAATTGACATGATAGATTCATAAGTTTTCAATGCATTATTAACTTATAACAGGTTGGATAAGTTGCTCATTGTTTCATCTTAGATCAATATAATGGCAACTTGATAAGAACATAAAGTCACAAACTACAGCAGTATTCTTTAAGAAAGTTATGAGACCCTAACAGAATCATCCATGTTGTCAGTTGTCACTACTAGATGCCATTCGCATTTCCAACCTATACATAAACATTCACCACCGGATGTATAGCACAAACGATGAGATGCAAAATTTAAGGCAGTTGAAGCACCTCAGAAAGTAAAGGTTCTAGCTTAAACCGAACAAAAACAGATAACATGAACTGCATACAAGATTTTACTTGACAGATGGAGATGCATGGCTAACAAAAATATGAAATGTGAAGTTTGAGCCATAAAGAACCACATTGAAATATCACGGTTTTAGACTTTTAGCTTAAGCTGGACGAAAACAAAGTACATGAATTGCAACTACAATGGCATCCATTGAGAAGTAGAAGATGTGGTAAACATGTACAACAAACACGGAATAATGCCTGTTACATATATGGATCTGAACTAAAGTTACATGATGAGAAACTACTAAAATCTGACTTTAAAGTATTGATTTTCATGTTCTAATTTTGTGAATGGTATGCTACAATATTGTGGAAACTGATTTGGGCAACCCAAATTTCATGTGAACTTGAGTTATATGCGAGTAGCACACTAGCAGACAATAGAATAAATATCAGCAGAAGTTTTTTTTATTGAAATAAAGAAGCCCGTGAGCAATTTTCATAAATTTGAGTTCTTAACAGACACCATATGCGAATTCGGCAGCTCTGACGCCTACATGCTTAAGTGGCTGCGCTTAGTCTTACTCTAGAACAGCAAATGTTAAAAAAAAAGTAAGCATAATTTTCAATGAGTGGCAGATACCAAAAAAGTTGGCAATGGATTTGCATGCAAATATTGAGGTTATTCAATATTCACATTATCCCTCTCCTGTGGGTCCACCCCCTTTATATTAGGGTTCATTTTTAGCCTACCATGACTAGCTCACGATAATGATTGTTGTGGTTGAGCATTTGAGATGCATTAGTGTTGAACGCATGTCCATAGAAGTTAGAACTAGTAATAGATGAATCTAACAAGTATAATACCGTTTTCTGTTTATTATATTTGCATATGGGAAAGAAAGATGAAAACAAAAGGATGTAGGCTTACATTCTCAAGCAGAGGTGCTCTATCATGTTCACTCTTTTTGTCATAGCGCCTTAATAGCTGAAGGGCTGTTCCTGTGATCAGCTTACTTGTCATGTAAGTCTCCCATGGGATGTCCCTCCTCAAAACCTTGACATAGAACATAATGATATGTAATGAGCGACGTAGATACTTCTAGATATAATCAAAATAATCAAAGAAACATAATATTCTATTGCCACGATAACATAATGGTAATTACTGAAAGTTGAACTGATGCCGTAAAAGCTTGGGCTTAGTCTCTATAAATATAAACTATGTACTTGTAATTTGATTATCACCTCAATAAAGGATAACCTAGTTGCCACCCGCGGGCATAGCATAGGTCAGTTTAGACCGAACCACGTAAATCTTGTGTTTGTTTATTGCTTTCGCGTTACGTATTCGCACTTGTACTCGTGTGTGCAGTGCTTGATCCTAACAGTAACAGTCTATTCCGCAGTTTTCCATACAGGTAGAAAAATCAAATATATACAAGTTTACCGCATATAAACCCAACGCTTCTTTTGTTATTTTCTATTTAGAATCTTTATTTCCATCATGATTGTTACTAGCACCTAGTCACATTACAGCATAAACATGAAATTCTATAATCTAGTCACATTACAGCATAAACATGAAATTCTACAACCTCATAATCCAAAATGAACTAGAATCAAACGTCAAAGCCGCACAGAATCTAAAATGAGTAACTATCTATGCAGTTAATATCGGTGATATACCGGTTATATCGGTCCTCTAGTAAAATATCGGTCAGAATATTGTTACCGATAGAATCGGCGATATTGACCAATATTTGACCGATATAACCGATATTTGATCGATATAACGGCTATATCACCGATATTTGACCGAATAACCGATATATCACTGAATTATAAGTGTTTAATTGCTATATATATAAATTCTACATTATATTATAATTACCGATATCCCACCGATATCTCACCGAGATAACCTATATCTCAAATATCGTCCTTGACCGATATCCGATATTTTACCACATTAACTGCATAGGTCACTATTCTGAATCCTGTTAGGTTTAAATGGCACTTCAAGTACATTAATCCATCCATCCATATGCCATTCAATCTATCTATATATACAATAAATCTATAAGTAACTTTAAATTTACAAATCAACATCAGATTGATCAATAACAGCCCTTCTTAATTACCGTATGTTATAGCTTATAAGTATAGCATGTACTTTGCATCAAAGATTAAAGTGGATTACAACAACAGATTCACACTATACTGATCTCGTGTATCGATTAACTAACGATTATCAAGCAAAGGAACAAAAATCACGATCTAATAAGTCAATAATCGTTCTACGAAACTATTATTATCCGGTGAGATTCAAAATTGAGTAGAGATCTGAATCACGAAGCAATTAGGAATAGACGATCGGTGATTAGAAGAATTGATACCTGATCGGAATTGACGTCGGCTTGATCGATCGGCATTGACGAAATTTGGCGTTTCAGTTAATATCGTCTGTGTGGTTTGATTGGATTGAGATCGGAGATTATCTCTCGTTTTGTTTTCTTCACGTTCTAGACAGGAAAAAATATATAATAATTAAATTAAAATGATACTTATCTCTTCCTTCTTTTTTTTTTTTGGCAAATTTGGATCACTAACCAACTCCTAAAGTATTATCGTGCTATCAGCGAAACCATCTGTCTCTTTCTTCATTTTAACTAGCTTTTTTACTTCATCCTTTTTTCACGGTGGGTATTTGTAGATGTAGAAAATTGTTGGTATAAAATTAGTTGGATCATAATTTGAAAAAAATAGATTGGATGGGATGGATTGGATCGACTTTTGTATTTAGGTAGGGTAAAGGGGCATCCTCGGGTACCTAATTCGGTTTCGTCGGCTAGTTTGGCAAATTCGGGCCATTCACTCGGATAGTGGATTCGGCTATGGATTTCAGTTTCCAATTCTCGATTGTGACAGTGGGCAATCTGATGTGTTTTAGAAACCAACTGAAATAATTATGTTGTCTTTCAAAATGGGTTTGTACCCCACCATGGTTGTAATCTAAGATTTACATGTATATGGTAAATCATATGTCCCGCTTGTGGTGTGCACATATAATGTATATGTGTGGGTTTTTTTAGGGCAAAAAATGAAATTGCACTACTTTTAACGTTATTTTACTAATTTCGTGAAAAAACGTTAAAAGCGACGGATGGTTAATAATGCATCATGTGGTGGCGTTGATAGCCAAAAGACAAAAGGGTACATGCACTAATCGGCCTTTGTCCTGATTGTTGAGTGTTACATGCCTTATGTTAAAGGCTTGATGCAAAACTACTATCGAGCCAAGGGTCTCATTTCATGTGAGTGAACTATGAACATACCTCCTTTAATGAAGTTTTTAAGCACACCACCATGTTGGATCATGTTAGACCCTGGTACGTTTGGCTAAAAATACGCAGCGAAAAATACGAACCATAAAATTTCTTTCACAACAATGGTCTAACACTTTTAAAAAGTATTTAAGACGACTATTTTTAAAGAAAGACATCATTCATTCTTAATTAACGTATCGAGAATAACATGCAAATATAAGTTATGTGTCCACTCTTCCCATGCATTCCTTGCTCTTTGACTCGACCTACGCCCGCTTATCCTTGTTTGTGATAGAGAAAATGCATGCGGATCCTGTGGTCATCATATACAACTAACTATTAGTAGTTAATAACATCGTACAACATCATATATTCGTATAATTAAAGATCATATAGCGTTCTATCAACATAAACTTTATCTCATTCGATTATCCTCTTGCATTCATTTGTTCCAAGTTCGACTTCAATTCCTCATGAACCCAACGTTCCCATACCTGCATTACATTTCTTCTCAACGGAACACGTTAGTGATCCAATATCTCTATATATTATAATTCGCACATTATCGAATAAAAACATGTCATTGGTGAGCATTCATTCAACTATAGCCCATGTGTATACAATTTCCTAAATCAGCTTCATGCAATCAATCCATTCATATGTCACACGTATAACTTTACGTTACTTACATCCACTATGATTTCTTATCCACAACACGCATACAAGTCTAGATAACTTACTTACGTTCGATTGTCACACTTAGTCATACCTACATATATCCACCTATAACGTTGTGTGAGCAAGTTCAATCCCTTCATGTGTATAGTACTTACTAGCGCATTTATCAACAAAATTCAAATCACACATGTGCATACATATATACAGATCCCTTATGAGCCCGAAAATCATTATTTGTATTTCGTACGTCATGATTAAGCTTTTTACGATCTTTAAGTGGGTTATACTACTTTCCGAAAGTTTATCAGGGCCTTTACATAAGCCTTAGGGGATATGAAAGTTCGAAACACAACAAAATACTCAAAACCAACATTTTGCATCTGGCCTTCGCCGTAAGCTACGGTACCACCGTAGCTTACAGGTGGCATTAAAAGGTCAGATGACTAATAACTGTCTTAAAGTGAAAATGTATTATTTATACCTACCGTAGCTTATGGTAGCTACCGTAGGCTACGGTAGAGCCTAATACCATCTATTGATTTCCTTCATTTGCAACTCTTTTGACCGTTTCAAATATTTTTCGATTAAGCCGGCCCCGAGACGTCCAAACACGCATTTAGTTAATAACTTATCTAAAAATCCTTCTATCAAAACCTTCCCTCAACATTACCACATCCCCATACCCTTCGTCTTAAAATATTTCGACTAAAAGTTATGACCCGTTTACCCCTATACTGAGGTTTTACCGGTTTAACATCATACTAACCATTTCAACAATTCTTACCTTAGCATTTCTCATTTGTTTGTACGTTCCATCTTGATTTCAATTACTCAAAAGATATATATTCATGTAACTAAATACGAAGTGATTCCGGAAATCACTTACCTTATGCGTCCATGTTCGAGCTCGTCTTCTTGCCTTCCTTTGACTCGTTAGCCATCCGTGCTTGAGTCCTTGCCAATGTAAATTCCTATTCTTTTATACCATCATTTTCATAACTTGTTAGTTTGCATGTTCATCCATATCGATAATCGTTTCAAATTCTTAGTTGCATTACTTTCAATAGTCAATCATTCACTAACATGCATAGCTCACAATTCACTGAAAACAAGCTGTTTTGGGACGTCCGTTTACTGTACTTAACGAGCTTGCAAAAATTGCAATCTTTTTATGTGACGTGCCCCTCGGAGGGGTTATCATTGTGTTAAATTTTTAGAGGCTAACTCTTTACCAAAAATTATAAAAAATCATTTACTAAGAAGCAATCAGATTCATCACTTCTGACTGCAGCCACGGAAAAATTCATTTGAAAATCTTCGATTATCCGATTGACATAATTTCCAGTTAGAGATTTTTCTGACCTCCTGAATCTACCTACAATAAAAATTTGAGATCATAACTCATTCCTAGATTGAGTTATGACATTCGTAATGGGCTGCAAATTCTGCCAGAAAACGCAGCCTGAACTTCGATAAAAATTCATAAAACGTTCAATTTTCGTCGAAAAATGCAATTCCATTGGGTTTGAAAAGTTTTTCCTGGAAGTTCATCACTAACTCAATAAAAATACAGTTTTTGACAAGATTTGACCCGGTTACAAGCCGATTAAATTCAGCTTTAACTTTCTGGACAAATTTTTGTTTCATCAAATATCTTCTAACAATCTCACAAGTGCATTTCATCAAACACTTGGTGTGCTTACACATTTAATGCAAAATGTACAACTAATTTATGCATGATCTTACAAGTTCATACATAATTCATCAAATACAACTTGAATCAACTAAATTACATACCATACTTAACCTATCTAACAATAATCCATCACATACAACATACACATCAACTATTCAAGCAAGGATTTGACATGGGGAAACACCTATGTCATCATCTTTACCACTAAAGTGGGTTTCACTTCTAATCATCAAATTACTCAAAATCCTTCATAATCCATGTTTTATATGGTGATTCTAACACATACACATGATCAATTTCATTCAATTTCGTGGATTAAACATAAACCCACTTCATACAAGATTATCAAATATCGAATTACAACTTACCACATGTTTGTTAAGTTGAGATGATGAGAGATCTCATCCATGCAATGTTTTTCATTCGATTTTGGCTTTGATTTGGCTGAATTTGCATTCTTGTTCTTGAGAGGATTTCTCCTCTTTCTCCATCTTCACACACGACACACACACACATTACACACACTAAAATCTGCATTTTACATTTAATCCAAACTTCATCCTAAATCTCCAAATTCAGCCCCTCATGTTTGTTACTTGTTCATAATTGTCCCAAATTTATTTATCTAGGTTAAATAGCCTAGTCATTTTATTTTATGTTTTATCACTTGGAAACGTACGACGAATGTAAACATTCGAGTTTTGAGGCGTTACAGATCATCATTAAAAAAGTTTAGCAACCAACTAAAAAAGATATAAAAGCTTTGTTTTTAACAAACATCATTAAAAAAGTTTAGCAACCAACTACAAAAATATAAAAAGCTATGTTTTTAACAAACACATGAGTTACAAAATTCACATTACACAAATAACTAATAACACAACATGAGATGGTGGAATGAAAGAAGAAAAACTTATCTCAACTAGTTAGTTATGAATCGTTTTGTGTTACACCTTCACTTAACTACCACACTATTATTTTATCTTTTGTATAGTTTCACTTACAATAATGATCATTGTATGTTTTATGAAAACGCCAAAAGATGGAAAACCTAGATACTAGAACACTAAATTGATATATATATCACGAGACATAATGAAGACTACTTTAATTAAAGAAAAACAAGATGAACATACGACTTTACCCTTATGAATAAGTCAAAATCATATTAGCAATATATCAATAGATATTAGAATATACAACATTACAAATTACAAAATTGCAAACAATTGTGAATAGACATACATAAATTTGTTTTTTTTGGTAACTTTATAGAATAGTAACTAAGTTTTAAGAGTGTTTCAATTAGGTCACTCAGTTTTAAAATTGTTCCAATTAGGTCACCCGACATTCATTTTTTATTAAAATTAAGGGGTTTGGTGATGTGAATTTTTATTTCTTTTTTCCCTTTCATTTGATGCTAACTTCCAGTCATGATGTGGATTTTAACTTTTTTTTTTAATTTTTAATGTAATTAAAGTGTTTTTATTTTTAATAAATAAAATTTCATATATTAATACAATCCGACCCTAGCATCTTATGCTCGATTTTTCTCTCGACATATGGAAAAAAATGACAT
Source organism: Scalesia atractyloides (assembly GCA_947069175.1). Taxonomy (NCBI): domain Eukaryota; kingdom Viridiplantae; phylum Streptophyta; class Magnoliopsida; order Asterales; family Asteraceae; genus Scalesia; species Scalesia atractyloides. The sequence continues at coordinate 1,111,953 of CAMTDV010000024.1, read as the reverse complement.
GACTCGATTTGAATGTTAAGTTATCTAATTCAGACAAAAACGATACGAGTGTTAGAACACTTTTAAAACTTGGTTACTATTCTGTGACATTTTCCTTTTTTTGTATTTTTTTTTACTTTTTTTGTATTTTTTACGTTTTTTTTAATTTAAATTATTATTACCTTGTGTAAGGTTGTCAATTCGATTCCAAGCCTAACGGGGTTTTCGTCCCATTGTGTGTTACGTCATAGAGCTCTGCTCTTGTTGTGGCACAACACTGTCAAGTGACAGCTGGCGATATGATTTTATAAGGAAACACCCATAAAACCAAATTTTGAGGCTAGCATTAGCTCAGTTAAAGCAACATAGCCTGATTACGGAACTCTCAGGTTTGAAGATTATGGCATCAAGTTTAGCGATAAAAAAAATCACTAGATAAAACCTCAAGCACCATCTCATCACCACAACTTAACCACCCGAACCCAAGAACCCACACTTTCTCAGTCACACCAACATTTTCCGATCGACAAAATGGCGAACACTGCCGACGTAGATGCACTTGACTTCGAGCCCGACGACGACGATCTCATGGACGAAGACGCCGCCGTAGACGTCGACGCTTCTTCTCCAAGCGCCGCCGCTCATATCCCCAAGCTCAAATCTGCCATCACCGGTGGATCTGCCGCCGCCGGAGCTTCTTCAGGTCCTAAGAAAACCAAAGGCCGTGGATTCCGTGAAGAAACTGACGCCGGTCGCAACAGTCGCATGTCTGGCCGTTTCGATTCCCTTGATTCCGATGGCGGACCCGGTCCTGAACGATGTTAGTCATACGTATAGTATTATATGTGATATATTTAATTGCTTATGCTTTGTATGTGTATGATAGTTCATTGTTAGTTTGTTATATAGTTAGAATTTCTGCTGAAGTTTGTATTTTTTTGCTATGTGGTTTTTTCTAGGGTTTGTAAGTTAGGGGAAAGTTGTATGTGGTAATTATGCTTGAAAAATTGGTTGAATTGGAGAGTGATTTCAAGTGGGAGGTTGTGTGTATAGTGGTTCATTTGGATTTACAGATGTGGATGTAGGTTTTTTGATAATATTGTTATAGAATTATAGTTTTATGTGTTAAAAATGGTTAGATTATGATATGTAACTAGTTTCAGAACTTATAATGGTAGGCAAGGGGATCTATTATAGCTCCTTTTACCATAGTTGTCAATAGTGATCGTAGCAATTGCTATAGCATGCTACGTAGTGCGTAGAGGTCTAGTGTCGCTATTAGGGTTGTAGCGATGGATAGCGAGAATAGCGACACTTTATTTTTTCTTTAACATAAATAGCAATTAAACATAGCTATAAAATAGCTGGATTTTAGGTTTTTGTTAAATATAAATGTTAAATAGCATATATACTAGGCTATTTTGATATAATATACGTAGAAAGTTAAGTTTTTTTTCTAGTGTATCGCTGTTTATAAAATAGCCGCCCGCTATTATCGCCATTCACTATGTAGCATATAGGTACCTTATTGCTATTGGTCGTTATTCGCAGTTAACAACTATGCTTTTACTAGGATATGGATATTGATCTCACACGAAAGACAGAAACATGTGGAACTGGAAGGAATTATTATATTTTTTTAAACGGCTAAGTAACATACCGTCTAATCCTGCTTTTAAATCTATACCTATGTTCACTATGGGACTTGAACCTTTACCACATGAGGAGGGGAACCTTTTCTACACACCTTGATACTAGGCCACAAGCTTTTTAGTGGAAATATCATTCGACAAATTTCTATGGTAGGCTTCTAGAAGAAAGAAAAGGTAATGTGTGCTGGTACTGCTTAAAACTGAAAGTGTGTAAAGAATAGAGTACTACACTAGTGCTAGTTTTAAAATTTTGAAATTATATTAAGTTTACAAAAGAAAAAAATGTTGATGCTTTAATAGTCTATTGCATTTGTTTTCCATACAACATATATCTGCGTTCCCTTTCTAATCTGAAGAAACATTATAATGTTAATCCACATTCCCTATTTGGCATTAAAGTTCCATATATTTTGTATCTAAGTAGCTGAGTTGGCAGTGAGCCTAAAAAAGCGGCTAACAGTTTTAGGATTTTAGACTCTTAGTTGGTGTAGAGTAAGCAGCCTTTTTCTCTTTGTTTTTGGGTGAGTTAAATGCTTGGTTGGTCCTGTGGTTTGCAAAAATTGCAGACTTTGTCCTAGGGTTCACTAATTACATGCTTGGTCCCAGTGGTTGTAATTTTTAAACTCGGGTGGTCCTTAACACTAACCTTTGTTAAATTTTTCAGTTAAGTCTTTGTAAAATGACGAAATTATCCTGAACAACTAAAAAAATATATATGAACTCACCCCTCATCTTCTTCTCCCCATCTCTCTCTTTGTCTCTCTAACCCACCACCACCACCTCCACCTTCAACCCACCATCACCACCACTCCACCTTCAAGTCTGCAATTTGTTCAGTCCTCAAAATTCAAATTGTCATTTACAAATTCAACATATTGTTCAAGAAACAATGCTAACTTTTGACAATTACGATAACAACCATTATTGTAGAACATCATTGGTGTTAACTTTGCAAACAGCGAACATGAATTTCAAGTTTCAATAACTATAATACAAGGGTCATACATGAGTATGAATCGAACGTTACAAGCACGATGGTTCCGGCGAAGATAGGCAGAAACAGAAACACAACGGTTCAAATTTCACAAAGATGTTGGAAATATAAAATTAATTAATTATTAACTGTATATTTCAAGTAATTAACTCCATCAGATTTCCTAGCAGTTTCGGCGAAAACAGGCGACAAGAACGTCAGTACGTCTTCGTTGGCAAAGGGTTTTTCAAATTTAATTTTCATGAGCAATTTTATAAAGATTTAATCCGAATAAGATGACTGAAGAGTTAAATCTGCCTGATGTGCTCTCACCAGATCTGCAATCAAATTCTGGGTTACATCAGCCGACTTGAAAGTGGAGTGGTGGTGAAGGTGGGTTGAAGGTGGTGGTGGGTTAGAGAGAGAAAGAGAGAGATGGGGAGAAGAAGATGAAGGGTGGGCTCATATCTTTTTGTTTTTTTATTGTTTAATTGTTCAGGGATAATTTTGTCATTTTACAAAGACTTAACTGAAAAATTTAACAAATGTTAGTGTTAAGGACCACCCGAGTTTAAAAATTACAACCACTGGGACCAAGCGTGTAATTAGTGAACCCTTAGGACCAAGTCTGCAATTTTTGCAAACCACAGGGACCAACCAAGCATTTAACTCTTTTTGGGTATATTCTTAGAGGAACAGATTGCATACATGAATACTTGAGCACTATAGCTTTCTTTAGCTTATTCTGCAGAAAAAGTTTTGAATTTCATATTGCAATCTAGATGGTTAGGGAACATGGGAGATCTTTAGATCTTGGTTTTGACTTTTGAGTTTAATCAGCACTAAATCACTAGTTTGTGCTGTTTGTTAAGATTGTATTGTAGGTTTAAGATAAGACAGAATTATGGATGTTTCTTGTTTTATATCAGGTTTTTACGTGTAAGCAAGCATGTGTGTTATTATTATTTTTGTTTGTGTTTTTATTCTCTTGTGTATGTTTAAATTCTTTCTTGTGGTTTGATATCGATGTGGTCTCGAGCAATGGAGATACACTAAGAATGTTAGTTTAAGGTTTGAGGTAGTGTAAATGCGATTAAGTCATCATAAAATATATATAAAATATAGATAGTTAAATAGATTTCTGGTAACATATCAAATTGTCAGTTACTTATTTATTCTTTTTTATATAGAAGTGGTGGCCTTTTGACTGCAATGTATGAAAGTTATATTCACGTAATGCTCATTGGCTCTTTCAAACATGTCTACTACTCAATGTGAAATTTTGTACATATGATTTTCTGATAACTGCCTTTAGTATAGTTTGTTAACGTATTCTAGATTACATCTGATATACATTATGGAGCTTGTTTGATGCATTGTAAAGTAAAAAAATATTAGCTTTACTAAATTAATCTATAAACATGGCCTAGTAGCAATTGAAGGTTGGATTATTCTTGTTACTGGAGTGCATGAAGAGGCACAAGAAGATGACCTACAAAATGCGTTTGGAGAATTTGGGGAGATAAAAAATTTGCATCTAAATCTTGATCGTCGTACTGGATTTGTTAAGGTAAAATACTCTTGTTTAAAATCGTTCTTTAGTTTATTATTTTCTTTATTCTCGGTTATTTCATGCTAGAGATTTGTGATAATAATTTTTTTGCTGGTTTTTAGGGCTATGCACTTATTGAATATGAAAATTATGAAGAAGCAGAGAAAGCCATACCACAATGGATGGGGGTGAACTTCTTACTCAAACCGTCAATGTTGATTGGGCTTTCAGTAGAGGTCCTTTTAAAAGGAGAAATAACAGGAGGAGGTATGTTCATTGCATTAATCATCAAATGTATTTTATAACATCTAATGTAATTAATGCAGAATACCGAGGTTTGTTTTCTTCATTGTGTAGATCGCCACATGGGCACAGGTCAAGGAGTCCTAGAAGGAGATTTTGATTCAGTATGCTACTAAAGCATCATGGTACGGTTTCTTTTATGGTTTAACTTGATCGATGCGTGTAAGTTGTGCCGAGTAAACTGCTTAGCAGAGAGGATTCGTTTCTCATATCTTCTGTTCCCTTGTTCTTATCCTTGAAAATTTTAATTCTCAAGGAAGGCCTTTTTTTTTCTTTTTTAGAAGTTGGTTGTAATGTAATTGAAGCTTTTCGGAGGATGCTCTAACTATGGTTTTGTTTTATTGTTTTTGTTTGCACTAGATTATGATAAATTGGATGTATTTGGCCTGCTTTAGTTTCTAAATTGCCATGCAGAGGTGAGGTTCAAATCCAACTTATACTAGTTTTTTTTGCCATACAGGGTTGCAAGTTGTGTTTAACTAGATTCCATTGGTTAGTAGGGAATTAGTGGACCCCATGAGTTTTCCATTAACAGGTTCTCACGCTTGTAAAAGAAAAGTGGCTAACAAGAAAATTGTTTGATAACCTTTTGCGTAGCTATGCACTTGGTTTTAAATGGGTAGGAGAAATGCGCGCATCATATGATGCAATGATGAGATCGCATCGCGTGTTGCGGTTCCATGATGCGCGCATCACATGATGTGGTCTAATGAGGCCCTTATGCAGTTGACCGGATTTGAACAAATTATCTTTAATTGACAAATTGACTAAAGATGTTGAGAATATATTATTTTAGTGTTTAAAGGTTCACAAGTTAAAATATTGGCTATATATATTTTAAGTATTTTTGAATAAAGAACACCTTGCATACGTGATGCGTGTGCTTCACGCATCGTATTTTGGGATCAAAACGCATTGGAGCGCTACACGCATAGCAATCGATGGCATTAGCCATGGTTGCTGAGTACTGTTGGGGGGTAATGGGTCAAAACAAGTTAAGTTAGAAATGAATATATTGAAGTGTAGGTCAAAACAAACCGGGTCGGGTCACTTTGCAAACACTTTCTAATTTTCGATGAGTAAATTACAATTTGCCCCTCTGTGGTTTGGGCCATTTTGCATAATGACATTTTATTTTCTAGCTTGTTTGACTTTCCTATTTGCTTGTGCCCATCTTTGATTTGATTTGAAAGGAAGTTAGGAGGTTTTGAGATGCTTAAGTTCGTGCATAATTGGTAAACTTGTTCTAAGTTACCAAGTATAAAAAATAAACAAATAAATATAAATTGCGGTGGTGGTGTTATGGAGGTGATATGGTGATGAACAGCAGTGGTGGTGATGATAATGGTGGCGGTGCTTGGCGGATGAATGTACTAATAATTATTATGAAACCACAGACAGCATACTGTAATAGAAAAAGAGTATAATAGTCATTTACTGGACGGTCAAACAAACGTTTGACTGACGCCAGATTGTGATGATTTGTGGGAACGGGGCAAAAACAGGAAGACGATGTCATTCTGTAAAATGGCCAAACCACATGGGCAAGTTACTCTTTTCTATACTATTTTTTAACAATAGAAGCATATGTTTTTACAATAGATTCATGCATTTACATAGGATCTATGGCTACTTGGCTAGTAATGCTTGTAAGCTTTATTGTTTTCCATTGTAACCCTGCTTTGTGTTCTTTAACTATCATATGTACAATAATGGTTAATTCTTTTTTCACCGGTCGACTATCTTCATGATGCTGCAGCTATCTTCATGATGCTACAGCATTCCAGTAGACGACATTGCAACGGGTTGTTGGAGATCCTATTGTCCGCCACCACACCCATTGTAGATTCTCTGTTCTTCGCATTTCTGCTAACTGCAACTCAAAATGAAAACAAAAACCGAGCATAAATTAAAGTATGTTCAACTCTTCGTACCTCGGTAAAGTTAAAATAAACATGTGTACGAAAAGATCACGGTCTTACCCTTCCGTCGTTTAGCTCAAATATCACCGAATTTTCTGTAAATGGAATCGGTCGAGTAGGCGCCACCTATGTACAATCACCACAACATCAGTCATTTAGAATGACAAGAAACACGCGTAAAACTGTAAAGGCAAACCTTTGGATCACAATTTTCGGTTTCTTCATGGTACTCCTTACGAGTCTTGACCCAATTTCTTGGTCAATGCAACCTTCTCCCTTGCGGTTTTCACACCAACGTTGCCCGTAGAAGGAAATCCGCAGTCACTCCATTTCCAAAGTGTTTGATCCCAATACCTTAAGTACACATTCCCGTCCGAATCAATTAAAAACAACTGTTTCCCCGCAAGGCATGGGCCGGTCGAGCCAACTAAGGTCACCCCTGGATATGGTGAACCATGTTCCACCCAACCCCAACCGTCCATTGGGTTCCAGTAATATTCAATGAGCCTGCCGTCTTCGGATATCATGAAAAGAGATCCAGATAATGATTGTGGTGAGCCTCTCATGGCAGTCCGGGTTGTTTTGAGAGCACCTTGTGTCGTGACTGGTGGTGCCCGTGCCATAGCCCGCTCACCTTGTTGTACTGGTACAAGTGACCGTCCGTTCCAACCACGAAAACTATGTTTTCTCTAAACACTTCTTGGTCTATGATGCTAGCGATCTTTGTTTGAAGGGTTTCGACAATCTTTCCACTTTAACTTCTTCAATGCTACCTGAAATCAACACGACTCTTTCAATAGAATTGGTTTTGGGTTGTCATATTTAACCTGTTTAATAGACATGTCGTATTCGGGTTGACTGTTAATTAAACAGGTTATGTTAAGGTTGACATTGTTGACCCGTTTAATTAAAAGGTTGATTCATCAATCCGTTTAACACAGTTACAATCCATCAACCCGTTTAACTCGTTTAAATATATGGATTAAATTGGATGTGTTCGGATTGACAGTCCATTAAACCATTTACAACTTGATTACAACCCCTCAAGGCGTCAACCTGTTTGACTTGTTTAGATTAATGGGTTACCCGATTTTAAGTGTGATTGGGTTAGAGTTAATGTTTTTTAGACGGATAAATCTACTGGGCTTATTCAGGTTCATCGGATCAACCCGCATATATGTTCTATAAATCTTCAATTTACCCGTCCGATTTGGGCCGATGACAACCCAAACCAACCCGATTCAAAGTAAACCAATTGAGTTCCAGACTTACTGTCAACGGAAGCAACCCGCTACTTTTACCAACAAAAAACATCGAGTCATCCGGTGTGACCTTCTGAGCTTTCGACGGAGCTACATCCCAAGGCGGCCCACCAACCACCCGCCTACCTTTCTTCATCGCTGAGCCGTTTATCCACGTAAACTCATTCCCCCCTCTTTCTCCCACAATCAAATCATCATTCTCATTCACCAAAAAAAACTCCCATTATAACTCCCAACCGCACCTTTCATACCCACAGCATGCTCATGCTTTAGCCAAAACCACACGTTCTCAACGTTCACAAACTCGTAACTGATTCCATTTTCAGTCACAAGAATAAACGACCGACCCTCGTACATAACCTGTAACCGAAAATCCACGTTGACTGAACTTACCCGATCAACAAACACATCATCTTTTGTTTTACTTCCGGTTGACACTAGATAATAATAATTTTCTTGTCCTTTATTGTTTCCTGATCGTCTTCTGAACGATCTAGTGGTGGTTTGATCATCGTTGGTTTCGTCTTTTACTCCGGAGATGCAGTTTAATGGGCCACGATCTTCTGTGCAGTATTCTGCGTTCCATCCTTCGCTCTCTGGTGCGTCTATTATTGACCATGTGTATTTTGTGGACACGCGTCTTCGGTTTATAGGTGGGCTGGGCCCAACCCCGTCTCCTCCGGTTTTTGATTGGTGGAGTTCTCCGAGCCTACCATCGTCTAAAGGGAATATGAGCAGGCCCACTTGAAGTTGTAGCCCGGAAACGCCTTTGGCCACTTTAGCGTGTGGGGATGCATGTGATTGACCCAAGTTTTTTTGCCTGTCTTTATATAAGTAGTCAGGATGCATTTTACCATCAAATGAGTTCAAAAGGGTGCTATACGGGCCATATGGCAGGTGAAAAATGGTGATACGGGTCGTATGACTCTGGTCACTTCTGTGTCAGTCTAACACATCATATGTATGATTTTGACAAACACTCATACGCTCCGTATGAAACATTATGGCCCGTATGATGTGTCTTTATAACACATCAACACCGCAACACGGCCTGTATAACCATATGGCGTGTGTAAAACGTCAATGATGTGTGGATTGTGGATATTGTGTCAGTGGTGTATCCTTCGTACTAGGCATTAAAAAACGATACGTAAACATACCTTCTTGTTTAGAAATGTTATATTCAATGATGGATCCTGAGGTCGTCGCTAAAAACAAAGAGAACGAACTTGTGTATGTTTTATCGACTGTCACGGGTGTCATGGATGTGAACTGTTGATCTTTCGGGCTTCCGTGGACGACCCATTTCCATTTTCTCTGGTGCAGTCTTCTTTCAACCAAATTCCCACCCTATAATTTGATAAATTTTGATCAAAAAAGAATAAAACTTGTGGATTTCAAAAAAAGGTTTGACTTTTTTGGATCAAGTACTTTGGTTAAAAGAAAGAGCGAGTCGGAATGAGGCCCGGTTCTTTGGTGTACTGTGCAGCTAGTCATTGGTGTCAACGTAATGTCGTGTTCGATTCTTGGCTCCATATGTGTTTCTTCCACATTGGCTTTGAAGACGGGTCAAACTCGTACAGATCACCGCTTGAGCTGCATTTTGGTAACAAATACCATCATGGGTTCAAGTCACTTGGTTCACCGGTTATCGGTAAAATAGATAAACAAAGAGACAACCTTATAGTGAATACGACTTGCGGTCTAATTTCAGGAGCATCAACTATGGCTGCAACATCGGCACCAGGAAGCTTGCCATGGTTCATCCATCTGCTCACATTGTGCTATGACATAAATACTAAAATACCCTTTATAAATAAATTAAAAAAATAATAAAAATTAAACCTTGGTGTGTTGATCTCACTAAGCTCTAACAGGAGCCCATCTTTTGTGGAGAAGTAGATCTTCCTGTTTTCATTATGCCCAGGTCAATCAAAAAGAAAAAAAAAGACTTTGCTTTACTAAAGAAGTCGACCCGTATGTTTTTAATTTGACCCGTTTGAGATAAACATAACTAACATCGACCCATTCAAGTAAAAGGGTTGAAATAACCACCTCTTCTCTCGATCATACTTACTCCATATCATGTGATATAACTCCAGATTTGATTCGTATCGTCGTGCTAGATTCTAGAATCGGTGGGAACTCGACCCATATCGGCTGTGAATTCTCGCTTAGCTGCATCTGCAAGTAAATAACAAAATTAGGTTAGGTTACAAAGGTTATTTAATTTAAAAAAAATTAAAAAAATATGTTAACAAATTAATATATAAAGTACCTGATATAATATTCCAGCCTCAGATAGAGCAAGAACTATATGTTTGATCAAGAAAACAGAAACTGCATAACCTGCTTGTAATGGCAATTCATGAGGAGCAATCACCCACTGAATTCCATTCCAAAACCGCTCGTAGATCGACCCACTTAATCCGGTGACCCAAATCGAATCATCGGACATTTTCGTCACAGAAATTCTGTTTCTTGATCCCAACCCTCCACTCTTTCTTTCATCTGTTTTGACTTTTTTCCTTCTTTGACCCTGAATCTTTATCAAATCTTGTTCTTGACCCAATTCAATTCATGTCTGATCATCATCATCATTATCATCATCTTTAACAGGTTCAATGATGGCCACTTTTGTACAGTTGTTATTAACACATGATAAAAGATCATAAGGTGACTTCACTTGAACCTAAGTGTTGGAATCCTCTTCAAATTCCCAGAAAATGGTTGTTTTTTGTTCGAATTTTCGATCGGTTTGTTGATGAATATGATGGTGTTGACACAAAGATGATGATGATGAAGAACAAGATAGAATCTTGATAGAGGAAAGTGATTGGAGATGATGATGGCCCATAAAAGTAATGATCTTGGAAAGAATCTTGACATGTTAATTTATGTGTTTCTGTGCATGAGCAGGGTACAAGTGATATTAGATACAGAAAGATGTATCTATATGTGTTTTATGTATGTATATGAGAGTAAAGATGGGGTAGAGTGGTGGTACCTTTGTTGGTGAGGATTCCATCCATGGGCCATGGTTCATATATTGGATACTGAATCTTCCCCAAATAGCTTAGCAAAAACCAAGATATTATATGTTTGATGTTTGTGTGTGTATATTATATATATATATATAGAGAGAGAGAGAGAGAGAGATTAGGTGTGGGTGTTCATGAGCATCAGATGGTATTAAAAAATAACAAGACTTTAACAAGTGCTTTAGATGATATCAGGGCTCTCACATATCACTTTCATCAAGTGTTTTTTTTTTGACAGAACATATAAATAATTTTCATACATACATAAATACTAAATAATATATATACATAGGATGTTTGATGAAGACCGTTGTTAGATAGAATAATTGTGATAACCACATATTCTAAAATTGATTTTTGTGATTCTTATAGAAGATATTAGTGTTTACGGAAGATATAAGTGTTTATGTGGTTATTTTAACTTTTTATGCAAACACATATATATGTGTGTTTGATATTTTAATAGGTCATGTAATATTAGAGCATTATTTACAAACATAACTTTTTTCTCTAATTTATCATTCTTTGCTAATATTCTTACATTTACACATAATTTTATATTTAATATATATTTTTCATAAGTAGACTATTTATTATAATAAAATATTTACTTTTTTAATGTTATGTTATTTGGTTTAATAATTACATAACTATATGTTTATAAATTTTCAATAACTATTTAGTTTTATTTTTTCATAAATTTGTTTACAATCTATAAATTTCTTTACACATTTTACAAAACTTTTAAAAAATGTAATAAAATAAGAATTTTTCAAAGTTCACAAATGTGACAAATTTCAAAATAAAAAAAATTACAGGTTATTATACATACATACAAAATTTCAAAAACATTACAATTTTTTTTTACTTATTTAAAAAAAGTAATGGAGACAATGAAGTAAAAAAAGGCTTTAACATACAAATGTTTTTGAGTATTTGTATTCAAGATATACTGTAAATATAGACGCTCATCCTTTAGGTTTTAAGGGTTAGAATACAATAGGAAGTTTCTATCACTAGAAAGGATAAGAAGTAATCTTGTCCATTTATTTAGTAATCAAGGTTAAGATTAAATGAATTAAATTGAATCCAAAACAGGAGGCGCGTGGGTTTTTGTAGGGGCATTCTAGTCAATCCAAGGTAATAGTTTCTCTCTCCTCCAATTCCCCCTCAATTTTAAACGTTAATAACTCTTTCATACGACATTTTTTTTTATAAAAATTGCACCAAAAAAGCGAGCGTTTTTTTTATCTTTAAAACGAGTATGCTATTGCTATATTTCGAAAAAAAAAATCGAAAACCCAGTTGCGTAAAACGCAATGAAAAAAGCCCAAAAAAAGATAGTTGAAAAGCGCACCAAACCAAAACAGTCTATAACCAAACCAGCGATCTGTAATATGCAAAAGCAAAAAAAAAAACCGCACTGTGATTTGTAAGACGCAACAGTTAAAAATGTAGCGATCTGTAAACAGTTAAAAACGCAGCGAACCAACATCTGTAAAACGCTACTGTTACTGACAGTAAAAAAAACGCATTTGTCATGGACAGTTAAAAACACAGCGATATGTAATTTGTAAAACGCTACTGTCAGCAACACGCGGGCCCGGGTTTTCGGAACTGCATTCGTGTCCGCAGGACGTGCGGGTGCACACGAGTTCGACTAAATTCTGGTTCCAATTTGCACCCCCCATGCGCACCCGCGCGTAGGACTTATGATAAAACATGTCATAAAGTTATGTTGGTTATGCAAAAGTTTCACCTTATAAATAACCTTATACTTTGTCTCCACACTGTCACACCCATGTGGGACAAGTGGTTTACCATTTTGGACATCCATTCAAACACACTTAATTTCCAACATTATTATCATATAGTTTCATTTCAGGTTCAACAAACCATCATAAAATACAATGCTTTTTATCTAAAAAGCAATGAATTAAAACACAAAACAAAGTTTATTTCTAAAACGCAATTGACTAAAAATATAAAAGAAAGTGTACTTTTTAAAACGCAATAGACTAAAATCACAAAAGAAAAGTGTCTTTTGTAAAACGCAATAAATAAAAAACAGTTTTTTTTTCATTATTTTGTAAAGCGCAATGGACAAAAAACACCTAAAAAGTGTGTTTTTCATTCTTTTATAAAACGCAATGGATAAAAACAGTTTTTTTCCATTATTTTGTAAAACACAATGGACAAAAAACACCCAAAAAGTGTCTTTTTTCATTCTTTTGTAAAACGCAATGGATAAAAAACAGTTTTTTTCATTATTTTGTAAAACGCAATGGACAAAAAAACACCAAAAAATGTGTTTTTCATTCTTTTGTAAAATGCAATGGATAAAAACTTGTGTTTTTTCATTATTTTGTAAAACGCAATGGACATATAAAACACCCAAAAAAGTGTGTTTTTCATTCTTTTGTAAAACACAATTTTAAATGAAAGTCTATACTGAAAGGTATTTTGCAATTTTTCATTGAGACATTTTATCAAACACCTGGTGTGCAACTTTTTATTAATGATTTCTCAATGAAATTAGAACTAATGATGTTGCCCAAACGCATGAATACATCAAGAAAAAGAGTAGAATCAGAGCTATCTTCACTATGAATTCAAAAATGTTTGAGAAATTTGAGAAGAGTAGTACCTGTTTTAAAAGAAATCTCATGTTCCATCGCATCATGTTAAATTGAAAAAAACGAGAAATTATAGAAACATAAACTGGGTTTTCTTCAAAGAAATCAAAAAACACGTTGATTGAGTGTTTGAACAATTCATTAATGAAGAAAAATTGCATCGTGGTGTATAATTCTAGAGAGAGAAAATGAATGAAATGTTGAAGATTGTGGGTTTTGAACATCTGGGTTTTGAAGATACAGAGAAGGGAAATAGAAAAAATAGATAAAAGAAGATTAACTAAAATACCCTTCCCACTTGTATTTCTACTTTTCCAGATGGACGGCTAAGATTACTTCCTCTCCTTCCTACCCAAAACATACTTCCTATTTGATCTCTAGTTTTAGTACTATTACTTATAACACTTAATTTATGAATCACCTACCCATCTAGGTAAATATTGTATTCATACTTTGCTTGGAATCTTGGATATATTTAATGAATACACAATTTAATTTTAAATTCTTAAATTTTCTACACATATACCATAACATCAAAGGTTAACGAATAGCAGTTTTTAGTATTATATCACGAATTTTTGTAGTGGTAATATTTTTCTTTACCTTAATTTATGACTTTATTCACAAGTTTTCAACCTAATAATTGACTTGCTAATCACATGCATATGGTGAAATGCTTTTTTTATAAGATGACACAATACAAACAAATAAGCATCAGGTAACAAGGTCTAGTACAAGTTTTGTTTTATAATGAACTCTTCGATTATCAACTATTAATGTAAATCTTTTTTATTAAACAAGTTTTGTTTCATTACGAAAATATAAACCTTTTCTTATAAACACATCAAGTATGTATTATTACAAGCAAATGAGGTTAAAATTTAAAAAAAAATTATCATTACTATGATTTAACTATCCTTACAAAGAATTTTTACATGTAGGCTAAAACGTAAAAATAAAAGTAGTTATTATCTTAAATCTTTTATAGATACATAAGTACATAACATTGACCTTACTTGACCAGATCTATTAAAAAGGAGAATTTAGTTTTGTACACCATGTATTTTGGGAATCTACACCACTTGACTATAAACTAGTTTACGAACATGTAAACTATAGTTTGTACTACTTTATCAAACTTATAATAAAGGATTCCAAATAATGTTTAGGGGTGTTCAAAAAACTTGTGGCTTGCAGCTCGTTCGAAACTTGCTCGAAAAAAGCTCGGCTTAAAATTGGCTTGGTTGGAAACGAGCCAGCTCTGCTCGGCTCGGTTTGTAAACGAGCCGAGCTCGAGCTTGGCCTGGCTCGGCTCGTTAGCTCGTAAGCTGGCTCGATAAGGTTTACATCCTTCATTTTTTTTTGTCCCACATTGCTCAAAAGACAAAAACTAAGGGAGTGTCTCCCCTATAAAAGATGGCAAAGACAATGTACAAAGTGAATTAACTATTTATATTTGCATATTTCGCCATTTGATTAAATGAAATTGCAATTATGGCTTTAGTCTATAAAGAATTTTATTTTTTAAGGCATTTTAATTAGTAAATTTTGCGATTTTTTTTTGGTTCGAGCTAGATCGAGCTGAGCCGAGCTAGCTCGAATTTTAATCAAGTCGAGCTCGAGCCTCAAATCTTGGCTCGATTTAAAATTCGAGCTCGAGCCAAGCCAGCTCGAATTGAGTTCTAGCCGAGCTCGAGCTGGGTCTGGCTCGGCTCGTTTACAGCCTATTAATGTTACGTGGCACATTTTCCTTCAACCTTTTCATTTTTCATATATTTTATTTAAAAATATTTTTTATCCTTATCCTCCTCCTCCTTATTACTATTATTATTATTAGATCTCTCAGTTTTAATTTCAAATATCATATATATATATATATATGAATAAATTTTGACCCTAAAAAATCGGTCAGCTTTTCTAATATTATAAAATAAATACTACAACAAAAACGTTATATAATAATACAAATAATATTACAATTTTACTTTATAATATATCACGTCCGCACAAATCTTATAAATAAAAACGGATTGAATTTATCACATGGAACATTTAAATGATACTATTATTTATGAAACAATTGATATACCCCTCAACAATACGCATATTCAACCGTGTGATAAGATTATATTTTATATTTCCTCAACCCGTGTGATAAAGTTCATGATTTACGAATGTATACGATTATATAATTATTATAATTTTTTAACCGTGTTATAAGGATTATATAGAATTTATGATTTTATATTTTTTTCAATATTCAAGCCGTGTAATACATGAGTTTGTAACACTTGTAGAAAATAATAATAATATAATAATATAATAAAAAATAATAATAATAATAATAATAATCAATCTTAAGGTTTTTCATACTAATCCGTATAATACACCTGTAAAAAAAATCATTACAAAGATTATTATGATGATACATTATTATTATTATCAATAATTAGTTAGTTAAAATAATAAACAAACATAAAATACAAATAAAATAGATAAACTATAGTTTATTATGAAAAGTTTGCATGTTCTCAATAAAGATGTATAAAAAAACTGCAGTTTACCACCTTTATTTTTTAGGATTTATAGACTAGTATAAACTGCATTTTATTCTAAAGGTAAACGAGGTGTATCAATAGTAAAGTCTTAGGAGAAATAGTTATCACCAAAGTGATATCGGGTAACAAAAGGAGTGGATGTCACTCACGAGTCGGTATGCCTGACATGGAGAGGCTTCCATGCCTCTAAACCACATCTACTATGTGTGGTCTAACAGTACAAACTTCAACTTACAATCAACGAGTGTAGATTCTCATAGTATATGATGTATAAAACTGGATTCTTAATATTAAATTAGTGAAAAGAAAAATTATATTCTTTGTAAGTGTCCTACCATAATAATACCTTATTTTTAAACGCCTAAATTTAGAACAGTTTTTAAATATTATTTAAGAATCAAGTGTGTTTTGTATGCCAATTCAAGAATAATATTGCTAAAATGTTATAAATACATTACCAATGGATTTGAGAAAGGGGAGGTCTTGAACTCTTGGGTTAAAAAAAAAATTGTCGTTCAAAAAAATGTTATAAATAAATTAAACTTAAACTTAAAATTTATGTGATCACAGTTAGAGTTTAAAAACAACAAAATATATCATTAAATCTACACAAACAAATAAATTTGTGGTAGATTGTAAAGATAAATTCATCAGCATTTTGTCGCTTTATTACAACTTTCTATGAAATTCCTTTCACATGGATACAGAAAATAAAATTGATGCCTGAATGGTTATTTTTATTGGTATAAGTGCTAGAATACAAGACCTTGGATACATTAAATCTATGACGTAATACTCTCTATATATACTAAAAATAATTAATCAGGATAAATGCATACAACATAACTCTGTTAAGCTTAATTACAATTTTGCCATTTAATTATTTATTAGATGTCTTCTTTTGACTTTATAATCTAAATTTTTAATTCGAGATAACATAAGAATCATAATCACTCATACATATTATTTTGAAAATTTTGAAGTTGAATTAAATAATAATGATAATAATTAATAAATAATGAGAATCTTAAGACGAAGCCATTTTGGGATTTGGATCCACTTTAAGAAAGATGACCTCGCTCAAATTTACTTTTATGTTACTATTTTATTTTATTTTAATTTACTATTAACGTGGAACTTTGCTCATATTTATAGTGAGTTAAAATTTTAGTCCGTGTGGTTTAGGTTATTTTGCAAGTTTAATCCAAAGGTTTATTTTTCGTATGTGGATTCAAAAGGTTTCATCGTTGCCATTTTAGTCCACTGGGTTAACTTCATCCATTTTTTTCTGTTAACAAGAACGATAATTCGTTATTTTATATGGCCGAATTGTTAACATAATTACATATAAAATGACCAAATTACCCTTCTTGTTAACAGAAAATATGGATGAAGTTAACCTAGTGGACTAAAATGGCAACGGTGAAACCTTTTGGACCCATATGCGAAAAAATGAAATCTTTGGACTAAACTGTCACAATGGCCTAAACCACATGGACTAAAATGACATTTAACTCTTTTAATATATAATATATGCATTGAAAGATTGTACATACATACCTCAGTTAAAAATAAAAATACACCTCAACTTAATAGAAAATAGAAACTATGGATGAAGTTAGTTAGCTAGATTCATTTTGAAAAAAAAAATACAAATTACAATATGGCAAACAAATTTTTTATATTTTGGATGTACGTTATTCCATCCAAATCACATACACGAAAAATGAAAGTTACATTGTTACATTGTTATTTCCCATTTTTAACCATATAAGCACAAATGGCACTAAATAAAACCAAATAAAAGTTGTTTTTTTAAAGAAGAAAATATGGGCTTGACTACAATTTCTTGAAGTCTTCTACGGGTGGCTACTGGTCACTTGATAGGACGGTTTCTAATAGTCAACCGATGCTTGCTACAAATTCTCTATTTCTTTTAGAATAACGTCTTACAAATTCTGCGTAAACGTATATTTTTTGTAACTTCATACTATATATCATTCAGGTTATGGGTTTTGCATGAGTAGCAAAATCACATTCGATCAAATAAACGATCTTGATTTTTTTGAGTTATTGTCTTATTGACAAGTTGCTATACAGGCAACATTAAAATCTCAAGCTTCACCACTGAAGGGAAGTTTATACGTGTTCAGTCGTATTAATAAGAACTTATGTAGCAAACAACTATGCAGATAAGCGTTTGGAGCAAATAAGGATATGTATATACGAATAAATTTAGTATTTTTTTAAATAACTAACGTATAAAACTCATTTGCTTACACATAAATTACAAATAATTCTGCATAAATAAATTAGAAATAACATAAATGCGAATTTACTTTCAATAAATAATTAAGTACGACGTCATTTTAATTTTTAAATACGTTAGGACAAACACATGACTATGACAAAGTGCAATCACATTCATTCACCCCTATTCAATTCGCAAAAATGATAAAAATTAATATATTTTTTTTGTCACAAAAATTAAAGTTGTGATCAATAAATAAAAATTAAAGGTGTAATCAATAAATAAATTTTGCTCGTGGGCCTCCTAGATAAAAACTAATATATGCAAGAGAAGAAAGTTAACGTGAGAACAAAATATTAACAAATGATGTAATGGTAAAACACTAAATAAGTTATAATTCATTTCATTAATTTTTTTTGTAACTAATTAGTCTAGACAAATTATCCTACACATATCAAAATTTATCATACGTTTATTGTACACTTTATCCTATACATATCAAAATTATCATGCACAAACTGAAATTTATCCTTTACGTAAATCACGTTTGTTTTGAAAAAGTATATTTTTAAAATAAGTTACTAGTTTAATTAATTAGCTATATTGAAATAATACAAATTATACAATATATTAATCAACTATATAAATTTATAAATATTAAGTTAAAGGGTGTGGCCATGACCCTCCATATAGGCGGCACGTCATCCACCTATAATCTATCATCTAGGTATGCGTGTAGTCATGACCAAACCACTATCCTCTTTAATATTTTAATTTATTTTTTAAAGTGTCAAAATTTAAGAAATGGAAAAAGATGAGATGCGGTAATTGTGGTTCAATTCACGTCAACCATCATAAATCATTGAGGAGAGCATTGTAGCCTTCCATTCATTTTCTACATGACCAAATGACATGAATATTTTATAACAATTTAATAATAAATTTAGTTAAACGATTTGTGTGTAGCGTACCGGTTTCATTTATATAGTAGCTACTTTCAACAAGTAAAATCTAGTACAATGGTTTTAGTGGTACAAAATAGTTTAGATATCAATGGCCTACACTTAGACAAAAAAATATTTGAGATTTATGTGAGTTGATAATAGGGATGAGCTCGGTATCCGTTCGGTACTGAAAGAACGGGTACCGAAAAATGGAGAAAAGTGGTACCGGTACCGAATACACCGGTTCGGTACTGGTACCAGTACTTACCGGTGTTTTCCCGTAAATACAGGTACCGAAAAATGGGAACCGTTACCGGTACCGAATATATCCGGTACGGTTTGGTACCGGTCCGTACCAAATGCTCATCCTTAGTTGATAAAATCTGATATGATCCGAAGTACTAAACCAACACCGCACATACATAATCAAGTCTTGAGTTTTCATATGTGTTATGAACAAGTAGTGTTGGGTTGATATATTTAGCCCACTCAATTGAACATGTCTTGTTCGATTGAAGTGTTTAACTAGTTTAATTAAATAATCCAACCAACCAACTCGTAGCAACATAGTTTGCCCGTTTGTTACAACCTGTCAACTCATTTATGGCCCTGTTAACACACACAAAACTTAATCACTATCTATTTACAACCTATCAGCCTTTGACAATTCACCAACCCATTATTAGCTAACCGAGTTAAACATATTATTTTCAAGCTACACAGTTTTAACTTGTAAGTATGTCGGACTTAGGGCTGCAAACGAACCAAACTAACACGAACGAGACATTTTTTATGTTCGTTCGTTAAGAAATAATGTGTTCACCAACGGTTCATGAACACTTACCAAATGTGATTTTCTGTTCATGCTCATTTATTATGAAAATTCACATGTTCATCGAACACAAATAAAATCATCGAAAGCTAAAGGTGGGTGGCGTGAGGGAGATCGCTTTAGACTTGAAGCCAAAATTGTGGAACAGAGGCCGTTTGTATTTATCAATATAAACAATGAGAAGAGAAAGGGAACATGTATAAACAAGACAAAAATAAAGTTTCCGACGTTATTTGGTAGGGAAATAAAATAAACAAAAATTAAAGAATATAAAAAGTTTAAATAAAATAAAGAAACGAACATGAAGAATGTCCACAACTCCTTATTATACATTCAGAAACATAATTGAACGAAGAAACATTTTCAATGTTTGTTCATTTTACTAAATAGTCCGAATATAAATAAACTTTACAGTTCATGAACCGGTCATACACACGTGTTCTCAAAAACCCTCTGCAAACCCTCTTTTCTCCAACCACCATATTCGGTCACTGCTACCGCCGCCGTCGTCGCAACCACCGTGAATACTACCGCTTCCGTCGTCTACTCCGTTTACAGGCAAGTCTATTTTTTGTTCTTCATTTATTTTTTTTATACCTTTCATCTTTATCACTTGTATAATTCCTACTGGACTGCGTCAACCGCAAATCTACAGAACCAAAATTCATCGTTTTTAGGTAATTTAATCGATAGAGATCTCTTGTTACCGACGATTATTAGGTAGGAAGTTTCAATTTCAGTGAAACTGAACCTAAAACGGTGCCCTAATTTCTGATAAATGGTGCCCTAATTTCTGTTAATGAAATGCAGGAGAGAAAATGGAACACAGGCTAGCTAATTCACTAATAATGACAGTAAATGAAAAGAAATTCATTGAAAGTGCATTACTTGCAGACATTAGGGTTGATGGTAGAAGACCTTTTGACTATAGAAACCTAACTATTAGGTTTGGCAGGTAATATATACACATAAAGTTTATATTTTTGTGAACTTTTTTAGAGTTAACTCCCATTTTCGTCCTTGTGGTTTGTTCATTTCTGCCATTTCAGTCCAGTTTTAAAAAAAATGCGTCATTTTCCTCCCCGACATTCTAGAAACGTGCCATTTCAGTCCAAAAAGATAGCCCGTTAAAACGTTGAGGACGGAACTGGCGCAAGGCGCTATCTTTTGGACTGAAGTGGCAGAAATGAACAAACCACATGGACGAAACTGGCGCAAATTTTGTTTTTTGGACAGAAATGGCAGAAATGAACAAATCACAGGGACGAAAATGGCAGTTAACTCACTTTTTTATGTTGAAATGTTAGGAGATGAAATATGAAATTAGGAATAGCTTGTTAGCATGTGTGTTATAAATGTAGTGAAGATGGTTCGACAGAGGTGCAGCTTGGTCAGACACAAGTTCATCGGTTTTGTCACTGGTCAACTTAGTCAACCGTATAGAGATAGACCGAATGAAGGGTCGTTTGCAATTTATACCGAGTTTTCACCTATGGCTGATCCCTCGTTTGAACCGGGTCGTCCTGGGGAGACTGCTATTGAACTGGGTCGGATTGTAGATCGTGGTTTAAGGTATTGGTTTATTTGTTCAACTAACTTTCTTATTTTTTTAGAGTTAAATGCCATTTTAGTTCTTGTGGTATGGGCCATTTTGCCAGTTTAGTCCAAAGGTTTCACCTTTGCCATTTTAGTCCAATGGGTTAACTTCATCCATTATTTATGTTAACGAGAAGGGCAATTCGGTCATTTTATATGGTCGAATTGCCCTTCTAGCTAACAGAATTACATATAAAATGACTGAATTGCCCTTCTCGTTAACAGAAATAATGGATGAAGTTAACCAAGTGGACTAAAATGGCAACGGTGAAACCTTTTTGGTCCCACAGGCGAAAAATGAAACCTTTAGAATAAACTGGCAAAATGACCCAAACCACAGGGACTAAAATGACATTTAACTCTTTTTTTTTTAATATTTTCACATAATCATGACTCATACACGTATTTGATGAGATTGATCTTGCAGGGAAAGCAGGGCAGTAGATACAGAATCGCTTTGTGTTATTGCAGGGAAGTTAGTATGGTCTATTCGGATTGACCTTCACATTATAGACAACGGAGGGTAAGTTTAGAAAACTCAATATAAATGTAAAAGGATGTAAATTATTTTCGTTGCAATTTATATTTATACTCAGTTTAAAGATCGTTTATGTGAAAACAGAAATCTTGTTGATGCTGCCAATATTGCTGCTTTGGCTGCATTGTCAACATTTAGGAGGCCTGAATGTACATTAGGAGGAGAAGACGGTCAAGAGTTGATAGTACATCCACCCGACGTGAGTTTTTTCTGCGTTTTCACTAACATTATAATAGTGTTTGTTGACGTTACAGAAAACACCATTTTCAATAATCAAACTGTCACGTGTGCGTTGAACAGGAGAGGGAGCCACTTCCATTAATACTTCACCATTTTCCAGTAGCAGTAACGTTTGGATTTATCGGTAAAGAAAACGCAGTGGTATGCAAAACGAATCTTAAAACTCTTTTCTCATACCTCATGCACTAGTATGAACAGGTCACGTAATTTAATTGACGGTGTAGGTGATTGACCCGACCCACTATGAAGAGGCCGTGATGGGCGGATCAATGACCGCTACACTCAACACAAACGGTGATGTTTGTGCTATTCAGAAAGCTGGCGGTGATGCGGTCTCGCAGACTGTTATTATGCAGTGTTTGCGCATCGCTTCTGTGAAGGCTGGTGATATAACCAGCAAAATAAAGGATGCCGTGAGTCTCTTTAAATTCAATATAGATTTGAATAATTTTTGCAATCGGAATATAGGGTATTGATCTATTTGCAAATATGTATTTTCAGGTTGAATCCTATAATACACAACGATTGTTAAGGAAAATCAAACGTCATAATCCCGATCAACATGGTTCTAGTGATGTGGCAAAGCGCACATGGAAAGACTAACAGTGGGTTCAGATCAATCTGGTAATGCAAGCCAATTCAATGAACACGATAAAACAAACAAGAGAAACAGCATGTTGAAGGGTTTTAGTGGTGGTCCTGCAAGTTGGTATGGTTTTTGACGCTCGCTCGAAATCAGCTCGTAAATAAACGAGCTGGGCCGAGTGGGCCGCCTATGAATGGTTTCTCATAAATATTTGACGTATATATGTCACATTTTATATTTTAATTTTCAGGGACCCGTACTCAAAGGGTGTTGATGGCGATGCATTGAGAACTTCTCTAGCTTCTCGTGGTATTTAACTTAAACTTTTTTTTTATAAACTGCTACAAACTATTCGTCACTAACATATATCCTTAATTTCTTTCTCATGGGTGAATTTACAGTTGCACCGGTAGACAAGCAGAAAGAAGAATCAAGTCAAGTGAATCCCGAGACCGAATCTAACCCAAAATATCTGAGACCAACTCGATTGCTTTGACACACGAAGTTGGATTAGAGAAAAAGCAATCAAAGACACTAAAAGATGCAGTGAAGCCCAAGCACAAGAGAAGAAACAAGTCGAATGCAAGTTAGATTAGCACGGACCGGGCCAGGCTTTTTTTGTTCAACCTGTACAATATGTTCGGTCATTTCAGCTGATTTTTGTTCTTGTGCGTTGATTTTGGCCCAGGCGTTACTTGAATTGAGAGGGTACGGGTCTCAGCAACGGAAAATATTTTGGGAAATGAACGAAAGATGTGTATAAAGACGAGCCTAGAAGTGAAGTTAAGTGATCCGTCGTCGTTTCTGTATTCTGATATTGATTGCTATTTCCTGGAGTAAGTCATTTCAATTTTGATTATTGTCTTAAAAAAGTTAACTTGTTATTTCTTGGTTTTGTTTTTTTGTTTTTTTTTTGTAGTGGTTTTTATCCTATTTTGTTAATTAATTTTTTCTATCCATTGTAAATACTTTATAATATTGAAGAACAGTTATTAAAGTGTCACTTTTCAATATATGATTTAATAAAATGTCATGCTTTCATACAACTTTAAAGGAATAGCATTGATAGATTTATAAAATGTTGGTTTTTTGGAGTATAAGTTAGTGTTGGTTTGTTTTAGTTCTTTCTTTATAGCCTACTGGTATCTTAGGGTGATATATGGCTTTGGGACCAATAGGTCCTAGGTTTGGTTCTCACAAGGGTTTTTCCCAGATTTATTGGGTTTCCTCTTGAATTGGTGTGTAGGCATTATGCCTAGTGGAGATGGATATGATCGGGTGATTCCGCTGGTGGCACGATGATACTCCAGTGGTCCGCTAGTGATCCAAATTTGCCGTTCAAAAAAAAAAGTTCTGATGAAGCAAACAGTTTACGTCCTTTAAAAGCATGAGGATTACTATTCAAAGCCAAGACTACCATCGACTCGTAGGAAGATATCTTCGAGGCATCATAGGAGGTATTTTCAAAGGAGACGGTAGACTCATCCCTGTGTCGAGGACGTTTAGATGAGATGGCGGTTGTGACATTTGTATGTATTTACATATTTTTGACAACATTAGATATATCAACATACTACCTGTGAGATGCTCACACTTTGACAACATTTGAGGCTGTATTGAGGGCATAGATACGTGTTGGTCATGTACATCGTATCGAATCCCCAAGTATTAGATATGCTAGTGTGCCTTGATAAAAGTCCTTTAGGACTTAGGGGAACAAGGTGTCTTTGTATGTTTATACAAATGTTAGTTTTATATAAACGAGTAGATTTATATGTAGTGACGGACCTAAGAATTCTGACTGGTGTCACCATATTTGGGTGTTCGAATAGCCTAGGCATATCTCGACTATGTTACTCTTAAAAGCATAAAACAACTTAAAAAATCCTACTAAGAATGTAAGGAGGAATGTCTGGAGCGGCTAGAGGCGACGTTGGCGACCAAGGGGGGCGGTGTGGACGACCCTCGACGGGCCTCGACGACCCTGGGATGTTCCCCACACCCTTTAGTCTAATAATAGTGTTCGGGAAGGATCGGGTTTTTAATCTTGTGTGTACATGTGTAGGAGTTAGAAGTTGTGATCGATGTGACACTAAAGTCATGGCATAGACCGATCCCTTTAATCAACATTAAAAGCTTCGTGCAACCACAAACCGCTATTATTTGACTAATAGCATTTAATTATGTTACATCAATGTACTTTACGTGTAAACATTAGCAAGGCCCATGACCTTCAATCTCAAATCACCTTGATGAGGACCTCTTGTCTAAAAATCATTATAACCATCAGCGAGGGTGACTGCGAGTGAGATTCAACGATTAAATTTAGGGTCGGTCATAAGGATTCAAGTGCCCTTTATGAGCGTGGAAAAAAAAGACTCTTAGGCTCTAACAAATTAAGTTATATATATATATATATATATTGTTTTTTAGTTTTTTTTTATGTTATTAATTTATTATTAACTAGTATTAAGCCATGTGTTGCAGCGGTTGTTGTAAAACTGTGTCAAATAGTACCAATGTTATACCACTGTCAGCGACCACCAACACCGGAAAAACTCTTAAAACAAAATAAATAGAAACGGAAAAAAAAAATAACGTCGAGCGAAAAGAAGTCGTAAAACTTTGAATTATGCACGGTCGTTGTAGAGATATTAAACTGAAACGTAAAATATAGAAAAAAAATAACTAAATCAATCCAGGATCCGCGTGTTGCAACGAACTTGTCAAACGGAGAAAAATAGATGTGTTACGACGAGCCAGTCAAATGGAAAAAATATAGGACAAAATGTTGAGCCCCACACGTACGTTGCGTTGCGGTGCGTTAACTCACAAAATTTAGAACGAAACGAAAAACTTGAGAAAGATGAAAAATATGGTGGACCAAAATTGAAAATAATAAAGAGTTGGGGTTAAATTGCAAAAGATGAAAAACTTTGACTTAAAAGTAGAAAAAAATAAAGGGTCTAAATTGCAAAGAAGAAAACTTCTGGGGTAGAAATAAAAATTATTTACTAATCTTAAATAAAGATAAGTAATATCTATATATTAATTATTAATATTATAAAAGAAATAACTATATATAACAAATATAATTAAATTTGTGACATTAAAAGAGAGAATGACATATTGGATTATTTGGAGTCTTTTATTATAAGTTAGAAGAATAGATATTAATCGATCGCTACCAGGCCGAATAAGTTTTTAGGCATTGAGCCAATAAGTTTTGAGACTTATATCTGGCTAGGTTTATTTTTAAGTTTTAAGTATTTAGCCAATAAGTTGTTAGTTTTTTTTTTAAATTCTAAAAAGATATATATAGAAAAGTTTTAAAATTTCAAGCCCCTTGAAAAGACGGCCCAGACAGGGTGTCCTTTCGCCAATGCTCTGGGCCGGCTCTGGTCAAATTCACAAGATCAGGAAGCTAGAGCAAATGTGATACACAATATAACAAGATTGGCTCCGGTCAAATTCAATTTTTGTGGCTGCATATGAATCGAATATTCGCTTAATCATTGAGAAGTTAATGAACCGAATACTCATTGTACAAATTGTGAACTGTTCTCTAGAAGTCCGTTTAGTAAACAAACTGACATGAACCACACCTTTTATTGATCTAAGAGTAAATTACAGGAAGGGTACATCAAAATTACCTTTTTAGTCCTAAAATTATAAAATAAAAAAATAACTTGAGTTTTAGTTATAGTAAAAAGAAATTGCATTGTATTGAAAGTGATATCATATCTTTATGGGGGGACAATGTAAAATCGCGGGTCATATATCGAAACAGATATATATGATCATATATATATGCCTTATTCGATGATTCATTACTGTAACAAAAAACTTACTATAACTTTTATTTTATATTTTATTTTGAACGGCTTTTGTTTGATTTTCATATGTTTAAATTGCAAAAAAAAAAAAAAAAAAAAAAGAAGAAGAAGCTAAAATAGTGGTCTTGGTTAGTTATAATCAATAAATAAAACCAGTAAGAATATGACTGAGTTTTCAATTTAGAGTTCTAGTAGAACAAACGGTCCCCTTTATCACCATGTTTAGTCTCGTTTCACAAATTCTATTTTTCGGTTCACTTATCGGTTAATACAACAAACGGTCCCCTTCCATCTAGAGGTGCACAAAAAAACCGTACCCGGAACCGGAACCGGTAAAAAAAACCCGGAACCGGTTTTTTTAATACCCTGGTATTCTATACCCGAAACTGGAACCGACCCTACCCGTAGGGTATAGATAGGGTTTGCATTTCGATCTCAATACCTGGAACCGGAACTGGAACCGATCATACCCGATTAATACCCGAAACCGGAACCGATTATACCCGTCTATACCCGATACATGATTCTCATATCTTTCTTTTAAATTTATGTTAGTGCATTTATATTAGTTTTCTTACATTATACAATGCATATTTAATAATAATAATAATAAACAAACATACGAGAAAATAGGGTAATAAAAACGCAATAGAGTATTAAAAATTCGAAAAGTTAGAGCTAAAAATATGGGTATAAAAAAACCTGAAATAGGGTATTTTTAGACCCGGTTTCTTAAGAACCGGAACCGAACCATACTCGGAACCGGGCACATAGGGTATGGTTTTTTGGTCAAATAATCGGAACCGAAACCGAACCGGTTATAGCAATAACCGGTTTCAACTCTTAAAATGAGAAACTGAAACCGGTTCCATAACCGGAACCGGTTATTAAAAATACCCGGTTTGTGCACCTCTACTTCCATCTCCTAAAATTTAGTCCCAGAATGATTGACCCGGTATCTAACACTTGAGCCTGACCAACAACAGACTCAATTTTTCTTTCACTTGAGTCGGGTCGGGTCACATAAAAAAAAATATAAGACCTAACTTTTTGGTCAAAGAAGTTTCAAGCCCAAGTGACAAAGCCCATAAAAACCGAAACCAGACTGGTCCCATCGTGAAAACTAGGAACTATAAATCGACCCATGAACTCTCCTACAACCGTTGATAGTAAGCGTCTTGACAAAATGGTCGATTGTAGGGGCGGAACCATAGTAGTGAGAGCCGTAGCACGGGCTACGGCTCAATCTCGTATTCGTAGTGTGTTTCTTTTCAGTTTTATACAAAGGATCTACCTCAAAAATACGAGGATACCCTTAACAAAAAAATAGGATACTTATATTACTAAATTCCTATTTCTTTATAAGCCCAAACATTTTACAACCAAAAAATTTTAGAATAATTAAGCCCGGATAATGAAATAAGCTTAAATTAACAATATTAGAATTGAAAGGAGACCCTAAATATAATTGATCAAGTTAGCCCAAGACCTAAAATAATATTGTAATTGAATAAGCAGTGGATGACTCAAGAATTATTTGTTGGGGGTTGCGGATGAGACGTTTAACAATTTTTTAAGGGGTGCGGTCGGGTTTTTTTGCAAAAATTTACACTAAATTTATTTTCAAGGGGTACACCTGCCCACCCACGACTATGGGTAGGTCCGCACCTGCGAATAAGTGATATTGCTAGTCTTATGGTGGTAACCAGAACATATACTTGTTGTCTTTTGGTTTATCAGGTAGTGAAGCTAGCTTTGGTTTTACAGATAACAATCACAACCGTTTGAAAGATGTTTTTTTTTCTAAATTAAAGCTTGTTAAGATGGATTTACACAATTGAATGGCCCAGAATATTTGAACAGTGCAATGGTTTGTGCGGTTCAAAAAACTTCTGTTAAAATAAAAGACGACGATGTGATGGAACAATTTCAAAGTATGAAAAAAAAGATGACAAATCTATTAGGTATTTATTTTACTTTATTTATTATCGTTTTTTTTATTATTGTATGATTGCACACCAAAAAGAACTTCGGGATACTCCTAAATTAATGTGCTAGTTTCGTCACTGGTCGATTGAGTTTTCAATCTGAAAGTCGAGGTGGTGGGTGAATAATAAAAAATGCGGCTCTTTCATCTTTCGGTCTTAGGTTAGTTTTTTATTTAAAAAGGGTGGAATGAATGGTTTTTGAGGTTAACTAGATGTAAGCTCCCAGCGTTGCGGGGGGGGGGGGGGGGGTTAAAAGCGTGCCAATCTGAGATATGGTGACTCATATCGAAAGGCACTTTAATTACGTCAAGTTTAACTTTATAATTTATTTGTTCTATAGATCAAGACAACACCCATCTCGCTTTGTTTCTCTATCTGGAAACCCCATTGATGTTCCTCTCTCTACAAAATATGACCGCGTAAGGTCCGTAAATGGTCAGATAAAAATTCGTTAGAAAGTGTTTGCAACTAAGAGAGAGAGTTTCAGAGAGAGAAAGAGATCTAAGAAAAAGAGATAATGAAGAGATGTATGGGTTTTAAAGAGCCAAAGAAAAAGATTTCAAACAAATATAAATATTTGATATGAAACAAATACCGCGCCATTATTTTAAAGCTTACAATTAAATCAAACCCATAATGCAAGAAATTTATACAGGAAAAAACACTAAAGTAAAGTGTACAATATCCTTATGCCTTTAGATGTAGGGATGAGCAAATGGTACCGGGTACCGATACCGAATTTATCGAACCGAGTACATTCTCGATACCGATTCAGTACCGATTTTAACATTTATGGTATCGGTATTTACCAGTTTTACCCTCAAATACCATTATCGTAGCAGTATCGGTACCGAACCCTACCGTATCGGGTATATTCGGTACCAGTATCCACTTTTGGGGATTTTCGATACCAGTTAGTACCAAGCCCATCCCTATTTAGATGTTGCAAATTATACTACTACATATATAAATAAATAAATAAATATAAATATACAAATTTGTCTTTAGTGGATACAACCCACCAATGTTTTCGTACCAGATTTGGCTAAAAATCGGTTTAATCGGGCAGTTTAAATCGGGTGAACCGGACAATACAACCGGTTCTATCGGATGGTTCACCCGATACAACCGGCCGGTTTAAACCGGTTTTTAAAACATTGCAATCCACTAACCATAATGGTGTATATATATAAATACAAATATTTAAATTTTGTCTTTAGTGAATACAACCTACTAAGCATTATGGTACAAACCATAATGCATAGATATCTTAAAAATTATATCTATATATAATTATATGATCATCAGGTACTTGAGTTTAATGGTTAATGAGTAAAAACTGGGCGTACGTATCATGTATTTTTGTTAATTATTTATAATAGGCTTATAAAATTATATATGTATAATTTTGAAATCTTAAGCAAATATTTCTTTGAGTCCTCGGTAACATTTCATGGTCGGTTTCAAAGTTTTAAAATGTCACTAGGGCCGGTGCCAAAATTTCATGGAAGTGTCAAAGTTTTTTAAGAGTTGCTCAAGATTAAATCGTGTATATAGTATTAAAAAACACTCATAAGATGCGGGTGCACCTGATCCTCAAAACATAGGTACGCCTATGAGTCCGACCCGTCTCGTTAAAGATGTTAAGACACCTAATTCAAATGACTGGTTATTGTGATCCCTAAAGGGGCCCGACACACTGAATGCATTTATGCATCTTTAAATGTGGTCACCATATTTTATACTAGGCTTCGATTTATATATTGAGAAATGTCTAGAAAAGCAATAATCACTAATTACATACTAAAAATTTGCAATTTAACAACTTTTGTTATTTAAATATATTTCATTAAATAGTAATTATTATATATCTTTGTGTTTGTAAAACTTATGATAGTTTTAATTATATAAAACAGGTACTACTACCAGAAGGAGATAATGTGGTAATGAGGTCATATAAATTAGCTATAATCAAACAAAGTCTTTTATAAACTAAAAATATAAACATCGATCCAACAATATCAACCAAGGTTTTGAAACATCGATTTTACACTATCTAATGAATCGAATAAAGATATGCGAGAAAGAGAAAAGAGGTGGATAGATAGATAGAGATACAACATTGTATATGTAGGTAGGGGTGTTCAACATTATCAGTAATCCAAAAATCTGATACGAATTATTCGATATCTGAATCCGAGCTATCAGAAAATTCGTGCGAATTTTCAGCTTCGGATTGTGATTTTAAAAATTTTCGGGTATCCAAAAAATTAATTAATTATTATTTTTCGGATTTCCGAAATATCCGAAAATTTATACTCGAATATCCGTGGTTCCGAATATTAAAAAACAATAAAAAATAAATAAAAAATTGGATACCCGGATATTCAAAATTTTGGAAATCTATCCGAAAATTTCGGATACGGATAGTGAAATCAGGTATCCGAAAATTTCGGATATCCGGTTTTGCCGTTTTGAACACCCATATATGTAGGGGTTTGCATTGTTCACGCTCGATCCAATATGTTGGTGCATACATGCACAAATACTAATTGTATATTTTGGTGATGATTAATATTAGATCATACAAGTTGAATGTCACCAAATGATTATATGCTTTACTTCCATTTCTTGAATCAACAAAAGAGATAAGAAGTCACTACACAAGGTGAAGTGGTGAACAAAAACTTCACAATCGATGGTACGGTTGAAAATATTCAAATAATTATGCATATATCTCTCATGACTCGTGACCCTTTTTCCACAAACAGATTTCAAAGTTGATGTCCCTGAATAGTGAAAAACTGATAATTATAAGGGGCGGAACTAATGTACTAAGAAGGATAGCACGGGCTACGGTTCAACACTGTATTCGTAGTTTATTTTTTTTGGTTTTGTACAAAGGATACCCATAAACAAATACGAGCATACTCTTGAATTAATGTGCTATCTCCGCCACTGATACTGATCAACCTACCTTGAATATGCTAGGTAATATTCACATTCGAAATTAAAGTTGCAAAAATTTTTTATGGGCATTTTATGTGGTTTACTAGTAAAGTCTAATATTTTGGGAATAAATCTAGGACAAGTTATTAAATTTGGTTTCAGACCTATTATATTTAGGACCTGTTCTTTTCATTAAAACTCGTGTTTTTAATATGAATCATTGTTGTTTTTACATCAAGTCCACTTTTTGGTGGGGTGAAGAGAGCCTACAAAGTAAATGCACT
This sequence comes from Scalesia atractyloides, assembly GCA_947069175.1. Taxonomy (NCBI): domain Eukaryota; kingdom Viridiplantae; phylum Streptophyta; class Magnoliopsida; order Asterales; family Asteraceae; genus Scalesia; species Scalesia atractyloides. Next base: position 1,080,031 of record CAMTDV010000024.1, on the reverse strand, counting down.
TAATTTTCTTATTCAATTTTCATTTTTTTCTTTCCGGACAAACAATGTCTAACTATTTACCTAGAAACAAAGTCATGTCTCTTAAACACTTATCTAACATTAGAACCCGTTTATTTGAAACCGGGTTATATATCTATATATGTACGTGTTGGTATATTCCTTGTATGCGCCAATTTAGTTTTGTATCTTTGTGTATGTTGCGTTTGTGTTGTTATGTTTATTTGGTGCTTTTGAATAATTATCCTAAAATTATGTTTTTCGTTAATTAATTTGTCGAATGTCATAGTAATCTACAACGTGGAGGATTTTGCATCCATAGAATTACAAGCTCCTAGCTAAGGGGCTGTTTGTTTAGCTCTTAATGGTTCAGATTTCTTATTGGTTCAACACTTAATGATTCAGACTGTTTGTTTCGTGAGCATGTGTCTGAATGATTCAGACATTTGCCTCTAAATGGTTAAACATTATCCTAAGTATTGTTAAAACATCTTATCTGAATTGGTCAGACATCTGCCTCAAAAAGGTTAAGTATTATATTGACTCTTAATGGTTCAGATCTCTTACTGGTTTAATACTTCACCGTTCAGACCTCTTACTGGTTTAGCACTTACCTATTCAGAATTTGTCAAACTACCCCTAAGACAACAACTACAAAGTGAACCACACATGGTTGTTACAACCGTAAGTTGTGACTTCACACTCATACATCAAATTTGAAATTACCATTGAACTCGTAATTAATGAAAATAGTTATCTTTAAGGCTAACTATAAAACCAAAGTCTTGATCTAGCTACTTGTGTGTCTTCAACCAAATGCATGTGAAAAGGATATTGTTGGTATTCTCATATGTAGTATGCAATATGCACCCATGGCTTTATAGTCTAGTGGTATTTTGAGGGTGGGATAATGATTTAGGATCAATAGGTTCTGGGTTCGATTCCCACAAGGGTTTCTTTTTCTTATATTTGTTAGATTTCCTCCTGAATTGGTGATGTGTTGTTAATATTTAGTGTTATTTTGTGTGTTTCGAGTCAGTTTTATGTACATATGAGTGTTTAGTCGGTTCGGTATTACTATTTAATGTGCGCGCGTCGTTTCAGGTTAAACAGTGCAAAACGAGTGAATAAACGCGTGCTGGAAGAAGCTGGAAGCTGCAAAAGAGAAATCCCAGGTGGCAGTCCCCCGCAACACGCGAGGGAGACGTAGAGACCTGTCGCGACGCGCGACAATGTTAATGGTGTGGTCGGTTTGTTTCGTTCAGGCGACACGCGCTAGGTTATTGGTATAGTTTTATGTACATATGAGTGTTTAGTCGGTTCGGTATTACTATTTAATGTGCGCGCGTCGTTTCAGGTTAAACAGTGCAAAACGAGTGAATAAACGCGTGCTGAAAGAAGTTGGAAGCTGCAAAAGAGAAATCCCAGGTGGCAGTCCCCCATGACACGCGAGGGAGACGTAGAGACCTGTCACGACGCACGACAGGTGTTAATGGTGGGGTCGGTTTGTTTCGTTCAGGCGACACGCGCCAGATTCCGATAACTTTCCCGCGACGCGCGGGAGGGGCCAATATCGGGGAAGTAAAAAAAGTGATGTTTATTAGGTTTTGGGGGATTCTGTGACCTAGCAGCCGTTTTTCCGAACTCAGCAGTCATTAGAGGCGATTTAGAAGAGGTTTTCATCCCAATCAAGCTAGTTTCTCATGTCAGATCGATTCCAAACTATTATTGAAGCTGTGATGACGACCATGAGCGGCTAAGCTCTTCGTGACTTCTGCCCGGATGAACTGTTACTGTGTTTTTCATTGAACCTTTTTTACGTATTCGTTGTAACTGGTATAGCTTGACCACTTGTGTTGGATTATTGTAAACGTTTCTTGTGTTTGAATTATTTGTCGTTTATTAAGCGTATTGGCGATTTCCTTGCATCGTTAGCGGGTTGGTAAACTGGCGGGTAATTGATGAAAACAAACAGGTTATTAGGTGGCATAGTGAATCTTAAAAACTTTCCTTAATAATTAACCAAATTCATTAATTCCGAGGCCATGTCTATGTGGTGTTCTGAATTGGTAAACAGGTTTTGATGATAAACGGGTAATTGGGATTCCGGGTGGAAGTTATCTTTCTCATATTGATTACAACTCTTTAATTTAGTTTTCGTGTTTTTCTAAACAATCAATCAAATTCCCCCAAGTTAGTTAATTTAGTTCTTAGTAAAAATCTTTACACTGACCACAAATTCCCCGTTGATTCGATACCCTACTTACGCTATCTATGTAGTTTAAATAGGTTTTTGATTAGCCCACGACAGCTACATCAAAATGGCGCCGTTGCCGGGGAGTTCGTGCGCTTAGTGTTAGTTTAGATTAGTTGTTTTTCTTGTTCTCTAAAGATCATAAAAATCCAAAAATATTTCCTTTTGTTTGTTTTTGTTTTCTTCAGTATTACGCGCATCTCTCTTGTTTGCTTGTGTGCAGGTGATTCAGTTGCATGCATATCAGGTTTTCAGGAAAGTCTTCACCACTGCTTTTCGACCCAGAAATTGAAAAGACTGCTAGGCAAAATCTGCTCCTCAGATCAGCTTTAAAAGAAAAGCAACAATTCAGAATATGGACCCACCAGAAACTCATTCAACCCCACAATAACAAACTTCACACCAAGAGCCAGTTACGGAGATGCCACCAATGCCACCTCCCCCGTACCCAACTCAAACTCAACAACAACAAACTTCACCCATGGCACCACTATCCAGTTCCACCACCCAACCAACTGCTGCTCTAACTGGAGATTTCCACATTATTGGGGCAGCAACTTACCCGTTAGAAAGCCGTATACCACCACAACCAAACCCGTCGTGAGCTGTGAATCAGCCAAATGTAGTTCCACATCCGCATCGGTCGGGTGTGATGTTTGAGCCGGTTGAAAATAGAGCAAGAACTGGAACTTGGGAAGATGGGTATGGAGATGAAGTATGGGGCACAAATGAAGGGTACATGGGTTATCAAGGAGGTATGCAACATCAAGGTTTTACTCAGGCTCAACCATTATTTCAGCAGAGACAGCCTCGAGGTGGGGAAGGGTATTACACCCCACCACCAGTTCAGCGAGCACCGGTAGCTCCATGTTATCCACAGAGGGATCCCAGATTTTCGGATCCCAACATTCGAGGAGTTGAGAGTCACTTTCGGCCGCAAATTGCGGAACACTCTTCACCGATTGTTATGCCGGTTGCACAAGGTAATGTGGATAGATCGTTTGAAGCGAAACCGCATATTTTGAACATGCTTCCTACTTTTCATGGGAAAGCTATCGAGGAGCCTTATGCGCACATCGTAGAGTTCGAGGCAGTGTGTAGTATGATCGGGGATATGGGTTCACGCCGGATCAGGTAAAGTTGGTGTTATTTTAGTTTTCGTTGAAGGATTCGGCACGTGACTGGTTTGTATCTTTGCCCTACGCAAGTATCCACACTTGGCAAGAGATGCAACAATAATTTTTGGAAGAGTACTATACGCCACAACGAACCAAGATGGGGAGAGTGGCCATTAGGGAATTTCAGCAACTTCCGGGTGAGTTGTTGTATGAGTCGTGGAAGCGGTTTAACCAGTTGCTTTGAAATTGCCTCATCATGGTATACCAAGATGGGAGTTAATCACTGCTTTTCACGATGGGATGTCTAATGAGGATAGACGTGATATTAAGGCCATAACCGGTGGAACTTTCTTGAGGAATCACGTAGATGTGGATTGGGATTACTTGGAGATTTGTGCGGGGGATTCAAAAAGACAAGCACAAGCTGATCGTACAAAGAAGTATTCAACTACTTCGTCAACTAGTGTGGGTACTTCTTCTACATCTAGAGTTGCTCAGTTGGAAAGGGAAAAAGAGGAGTTGGCGAAGCAGCTTGCGAAATTTAAAGGTTTAGACATGGTAGAGATGCATTGCATGCGGCACAAACCATTCCGGTTTGTGGTAGTTGTAACGATTTGGGCCATACTTCGACTGAATGCCCGGGTACATTTGTGCGGCCGAGGAGGATGTTAACATGGTTTACGGCGAACAAAAGAATTATGATATGAATGCTAACACATATCATCCAGGTTTGCGTAATCACCCGAATTTTAGATACGGTAATACTACTAACCAGTTGAATCCTAATTTTCAGGTACCGAATCAAGGAAGTCAACCGTATCAGAGCCGTCAAGCAAATTACAACTCAAATTACAATCAAGGGAGTTACAATCGTGGGAATCAAAGGAATTATTCGCAAGGCCAAGAGCAGAACAAGGCAAGCAACAACAATGAAGTATCTAATGGCGAGATTATGGAGCTCTTAAAGCAAATCAAGAAGGATCAAGAGTTGCAAGCCAAGTCGCATCAAGCTTTGGAGAAGCAAGTAGCTCAGTTGGCAGTTGAAGTGGCAAATGGAAGGAATGATACGAGCCGGTTGCCCAGTGACACCACGAAGAACCCCTAACATCAATGGAGCTCATCTAATGCCAGAATTAATCAGGTAAGTGTTCTTCGTTCTGGGAAAGTTTATGATAATCAGGTTGGGAATCCTCCACCGTTTGTTGAGGGTTCGGTGGAGGAAGTTGATGAGGATCATGAGTCAGATGCAGAACTGGAACCTATCTGCCCTATTGAAAATTAGGAATTAAATTTTCAAGAAAAACAAAATAGGGTAGTCGGAATTGAACCGGTTGATAGAAGGAAAAGGGTATGGAGGGTAATACCGTCCCGTTTCCTAAAGCTTTAATCAACCCAGAAAAGAAAGTGGTAAATAAACAGGGCCCACAACAAGATGAGATGTGGGAAGTTTTTAAATAAGTGAAAATTAACCTCCCGCTTTTAGATGCCATTAAACATGTTCCGGCATATGCGAAGTACTTGAAGGAGTTGTGTACCCAAAAACGACACAATAACTTTCCAAAGAAAATTGCTTTAACCGAAAAAGTGAGTGTCGTTTTGTCGGGTGACCTCCCACCGAAACTTAGAGATCCCGGTGCCCCTTTAATACCTATTCAAGTGGGTGATTTTAAGATGAGTCGGGCACTGTTGGATTTGGGAGCTAGTGTTAGCATTTTTCCGGGGAGTTTATACGATCAATACAATTTTGGCCCTTTGAAGCAAGCCGACACCACCGTGGTGTTGGCCGATTTAACGTTAAAACTACCCCGAGGGATTTTGCGTGATGTCATAGTTAAGGTAGAGGAATTCTATTACCCGGTTGACTTTTTAGTTCTTGATTATGTGCAAATTGAAAACACTAAACAACCTAATGTCATACTTGGTAGACCATTTTTAACGACTGCTAACGCATTAATCGATTGTAGGAATGGTACTGTTGACATCACGTTTGGTAATCGTAAAGTTCGTTTAAATGCTTTTTCTCGTGCATCTAAATCTCTAGTCAATGATGAATGCTTCATGGCAGATATTGTTGACGGGTGTCACCCTCATGAGAGTGGGGATGGCGCTATGGAGACGTGTTTTGTGTGTGACAGGGAGTTAGCAGAAGTTGAGCTAGAGTTGGAGTATGCAGAAGAAGAGTTGGAGGTGATGGCGGCTAGAGATGTGAAGCCAAGTTGGACACATCAAGTTGAGAGCTTACGGATCAGATTGACACTCAATTAAAGCCGTCTCTTAAATCACCAACACAAGTTGAGTTGAAGACATTACCGAAACACTTGAAGTATGCCTTCGTGGGTGACAACAACACATTACCGGTAATTATTGCTTCCAATTTAACATCTGAACAGGAAAAAGCTTTATGGAAGTATTGGTAGCCAATCGGGCTGCAATTGGGTGGACGATTGCGGATATAAAGGAGATCAGTCCATCCATCGTCATGCACAAGATTATTACGGATGAGGGAGCAAAGCCAGCTCGAGATCAGCAGCGAAGGTTGAACCCGAACATGCGGGAAGTTGTGAAGAAGGAAGTTTTGAAGTGGTTGGATGCCGGGATTATCTATCCAATCTCAGACAGCACTTGGGTGAGTCCAACTCAGACAATACCCAAAAAGGCGGGCATCCAAATTGTGTTAGGTGAGGATGGTAAGGAAGTAGCCACCCGGCCGGTAACCGGGTGGAGGATTTGTATTGATTATAGAAAATTGAATGCAGCTACTTCAAAGGATCATTTTACTTTACCATTCATTAATCAGATTGTGGAAAAGCTAGCAGGTCAGAAATATTACTGTTTTTTAGATGGTTACTCAGGTTATAATCAGATAGCGATACATTCTGACGATCAACAAAAGACCACATTTACCTGTCCGTGTGGTACTTTTGCATTTAGGCGAATGCCATTCGGATTGTGTAATGCCCCGGCCACCTTCCAAAGGTGTATGATGAGTATCTTTTCAGATATGGTCGGGGAGTCTTTGGAGATTTTCATGGATGACTTCTCGATTTTTGGCACATCTTTTGAGGCATGTTTGGAACAATTGACCCGTGTGCTAAAAAGATGTGTTGAAACAAACCTGGTACTCAGTTGGGAAAAGAGTCACTTCATGGTACAGGGGGGCATCGTCTTGGGACACGTTGTCTCGAGTAAGGGGATTGAAGTTGACCATGCTAAAATTAAAGTAATTTCCACATTACCACGCCCACGAGTGTCAAAGGCGTTCGTTCCTTTCTTGGACACGCCGGTTTTTACAGACGATTCATCAAAAACTTTTCAGTAATCACTAAACCGTTATGTAACTTTTTGTTAAAAGATGTCCCATTCGTGTTTGATAAACATTGTAAGAAATCTTTTGAAACACTGAAACAAAAGTTAGTTGAGGCCCCTATATTACAATCCCCTGATTGGTCACTTCCGTTTGAAATAATGTGTGATGCTAGTGACTATGCAGTAGGTGCAGTGTTGGGACAGAGGGTGGACAAGAAACCGGTGGCGATATACTATGCGAGCAAGATGCTTGCGGATGCTCAGTTGAATACACCACCACGGAGAAGGAGCCTCTAGCTGTTGTCTATGCTTTAGACAAATTTTGTTCTTATATTTGTGGTAGTAAAGTAATTGTGTTTTCTGACCATTCTGCTATCAGGTACCTCATGGAGAAGAAGGATGCTAAGCCACGGCTTATCAGATGGATCCTTCTGTTATAGGAATTTGACTTGGAGATCCGTGATAAGAAAGGAAGTGAGAATGTGGTGGCGGATCACCTATCGCGAGTGGTGAATGAGATGGATGGGCCAGAGAATGACATTCTGGAGACTTTTCCCGATGAGCATTTATTAGCTATTGATACTCAACCTTGGTTTGCTAATTTCGCTAACTATGCTCATTCAGGTATCATACCGGAGCATTGGTCGAGACCGAGGAAGACACACTTCTTGTCACAGGCAAAACAATACATATGGGACGAGCCTGACATGTTTCAGTGGGTGCTGATCAAATCATTCGCAAGTGCGTGGAGGATGATGAAATTCCTTCAGTTTTGTCCTTGGAGCACGAGTTCGCATGTGGAGGACATTTCAGTGGGTAGAAAACGGCACGAAAAGTGCTATCTTGTGGACTATATTGGCCTACGGTGTTTCGTGATTCTTTTGAATATGTTAAAAATGTGTGCGATGTCAACAGATGGGCAGTATTTCGAAGCGGGATGAGATGCCCATGCAAACAATCCTTGTTGTCGATATTTTCGACGTATCGGGCATTGACTTTATGGGCCCATTCCCGAATTCGTTTGGTAATCTGTATATCTTGGTGGCGGTGGACTATGTGTCTAAATGGGTTGAGGCCATTGCCACCAAGATCAATGACCATAAGGTAGTTTGCAAGTTCGTTCAGTTGAACATTTTCTCTAGATTTGGTATTCCCCATGTGATCATAAGTGATGGGGGATCCCATTTCAAAAATTTCAACTTTGGCAAACTTTAAAAGATATGGTGTTGACCATCGAATTGCCACTCCGTACCATCCTCAGACGAGTGGGCAAGTCGAGGTCTCTAACCGGCAAATTAAAGAAATTTTACAAAAAACCGTACGAGCTGACCGTGTCACACCCCGACCCGCAGCGGAAAAAGGTGATCGGCGCATGATTGGGTTTTCATCAAAGCTCATGACATTTATTGTAACGTTTCATATCTATTATCACAATTTAAGGAAGATCATACAATCATAATTACAACATGTCTATACATCTTTCTAGACTTCATTATTTTCTTCTAAGGCATTTTCCTATGTGTTCCTTGCTTCATCCTGTTCACCTGTATCATGTGTAAAAATGGTTTTTGGATCAACAAAAGTTGGCGAGGGAACCTTGTTAGAAAAACATTTATTATTTATTTCTGGTTGTATTTAATATGGAAAAATTGTGCAATAATCATATATGAACAAACGTAAATAAACATACAATAACAAACAAATAGCATACAATAACAAACCACCTTGCATGAATATGTAATATGACCGACAATGTAAATGTTGGCAACGTCTCGTTCATGCTCATAGGTAATGGGGAACGGCTCACGCTCATAGGTAATGGGGAGCAGACGGCCTATGATGAAATGTATGTGCGATCAAGGCTCAATCAAACGGAGCCGATCGTATGTTGGCAACGCCTCGTTCACGCTCATAGGTAATGGGGAACAGCTCAACGCTCATAGTTAATGGGGAGCGGCGGCCTATGATAATGTATGTACTGAAAATGATAAATTTAATCTAAACAATAATCACACAAACAGATGATACATGTTGAATATACATTTAATCATGAATATGATGGATGCACAATAGTTTAAAAGTAATAAATAATAAGACACATGATACACCCCAAAAACGTGATTAAAACGGGGAATTTGTAGAGATTCACTCACATTGGGTGCGTTTGCTTGAAGATGTTGAATGCGCACGAGTTTAGAGGATTGATCGACGAGGAATAACTAACCTAATTAATAACGAAAAGGTACGGTAAGTATGTGGATTTTATTAACTATTTTAATAGGATTTTTGGATATAATTTTTGTGAGTTTAAGGCTATTTTCTAACTTTAAAAACGTTATTTTTAAGTACTTTTAATTGATTTTTAAATTAAATAAATAAATAAAAATAATAAAAAATGTTGACTTTTGACCGTTGACCATGACCGTTGACCATTGACCGTTGACCGGTCCGGTCGCTTATATATGTGCGCTGGGTGAGACTCGAATCCGTGACCTCCCGTACGCGTGCACGCAGCTCTACCAACTGAGCTACGTGTCTAACCCGAAATAATTCTGTTTTTAATTATACTTATATAATATTTAGATTTATCCAGAAATTATTTATTTTAAAAAGGATTTTAAATGTATCGAACCGGTGCTGTCAACAGGTCTCGAACCCGGGACCTGTGGGTTAATGTGCACACAGTCCACCGCTGGACTGTGTGTCTAACCTGGTTAATAATCCGGTTTTTATTATACTTAACATGATTCTGTGAGTTATCCCGGTTCGGTTAAAAGGGGCATTTTTATTTCAAGAGAGTGAGGTTGGGACAGGGATCGAACTCGAGACGTGCGTGTATTGTTTGCACACAGTCCACCGCTGGACTGTGTGTCTAACCCGTTCAATATACTAATTTTAATTAATCTTATAATATAACTGAACTTCGTCTTCTTCACTCAAGATTACAGATAATGATAATTCAACTGATTCATGTCTAATTCGATTAACAAGCATTATAAGTAATTGAAAGGTAATGAACGGAGAGAGTTTGGGGAAAGGATGTACCGATCAGTGTCTTTCACAGAACTCCGGCAAAGATTCGTCGGCTCTGTTTGTGAACTTCGGCTGTTAGAATCAATTAACAGTTCTGTTTGATTAGTTATGAAATTGAGGTACTTAAACAAGGATTAACAGAAGTTTGAATGATTATACCGATTCACAGCGTGGGATCAGAAATTTCAGAGGTTTTCCGGCGAGAGCTGCATATTCCGGCTACGTCGTCTGGGATTGATTCTGATGGTTGGATTGAAGTTAGTAACAGTCTAACAACGGATTGAAACAGAAAGAGTCGAGGTATTTACCGTTTTGAGGTGAGTCTCGGTTTTCCGGCGAAAGTCCGGTGATGGCAGGATATTTCCGGCGAGTGAAATTGCTTCGAGAAAAGATGCGATTTTGAGCGAAAAGGCTACCAGAGACTTGTGGGTGTATTTATAGGGAAGAATCAAGACGAATTGGGTCTGATTTCAGTCTCAATTCATGGTCAGCTGATTTCCAGCGGTTACGACTGATGTCGCGGGTTTAGACATCGGTTATAACCGACGTTGAGGTTAATTCTTCGGTTAAATCAATAGAAACCGTCAATTATCGACGAAGTCGTCGGGATTTCCGGCGACTGCGAAATGAGCGCGTCTTTGACTGGATTTGATTTCTGTGTTTCATTATTTGAATTAATTTTTTCGATATGTTATCAAATAACAAAAGTGGCGGAGTGGTTGGATGTGTGTGTGTTAAGACTTGGCTGACCGGCTGACCCGGCTGACCCGGGTTCGAATCCCGGCAGCCTTGTTTTATTTTTAATTTTCTTATTTTCACTTTTTAATAATTTTTGTTTTTAAATCCTAATTGGTTTATTAATTATGTATCGTTTAAAATTAATTTGAGCATTAAATATGCAACGAAATTTTTAACTGGTTGTCCGGTTAATAAACGAAGCGGGTTTGGTTAACCCGGTTTTTTACGGATGTTACAGACCGCAAGGATTGGTCCAATAAGTTGGATGACGCTCTGTGGGCATATCGTACAGCGTACAGAACACCGATTGGAACAACACCGTATCGCTTGGTAGACTGGGAAAGGGTGTCACTTACCGGTAGAAATTGCACACCGCGCCTTTTAGGCGGTTAAACAGGTCAATACTGACTATGATACTGCAGGTAAGGAGAGACAGTTGACATTGAGCGAGCTTAAAGAACTTCGAAATGAGGCATATGATTGTGCTGTAGCATCTAAGGATAAGATGAAAAAGGTGCATGGCGCAAAAATAAAGCCAAAAGTGTTCGAAGTTGGTCAGATGGTGTGGTTATACAACTCCAGGCTGAAGTTGTTCCCTGGCATGCTAAAGAGTAAGTGGACAGGTCCTTACCGTGTAAGAAAGTAGGAGCACATGGAGATGTGGAGATAGAGGACTATGATGATCATCTCCGGCAAACCGTGAATGGGCATAGACTGAAGTCGTATTACAATGCGAAGGAGATAAATGGCCCGGGTAAGAATGTGGAGGTGCTATTTGTGAGCACCGTTCGTGCGTATGACGAATAACGTGCAGGTACGATCTGGCTGAAGATCTAAAACTTAGCGCTCTTAGGAGGCAGCCTAAGGTATGTAGTATTTTTCCTTTTTGTTCTTCTTTCATAGTATTTCTTTCGAGTTACTGATGTTCACCGTGCTTTTAATCAAGTGTGGGGAAGTTTGAAGAGGTTTGGTTAAGTTCTAAGTGCAATTGAGGGCAATGCACATTTGTTCGGGGGGTAGAATCATGAATTTTAAAGCCCGGAAACGTGTTTTTCGGTAAATTTTTCATGTTTTTCGGTTGTTTTCGTTATGTTTTCGGAGTGTTTCAGGAGTGTGAGATGGTTCAGAGAAGAAATTCATGTAGAAAGGAGCCCCACGTAAGTGAATTTTTGAGAAGTTAGCATAAAATTTCGTTTGAGGGGTAAGGGAGGTGAGAAAACTTGAAAAAACTAAAAAATTTCTAAGGCATGAAACATGAAAATTTTGCAAACCTGCTGGAGAAAGGGTTCCCAGGCGTGTCGCGTCAGAGGTAAGGTATCCTCCCGCGACGCGCCGGGACGTTCAGCAACAAGTCAAATTTACCATCCCCCGCATGTCGCGAGGCAGGTATGGTAGGCTGCCGCGACGCGCGACAGGCATCCAAACCAGATCTGAACTTAAATACGCGAACCAGTCGGTTTTTTTTTGTCAAAGCTCTTCTCATCTTTCCCCTTTTCTTCCAGCCGAACCCTAATCGCAAAAACACCTAAACCCATCCCCCTGTTTTACCATAAATCTTCATCTAAATCCATCAATAATCTTCCCCACAATCCGATTTCATCACTATCACCGCCGGAATCGGATCTTCAGTCACTATCTCTGGCCAAACTTGGAACTTTACTCAAGTTGTTGTTACTTTTCAAGTTCAAGTCGTGAATCAGGTATGAAAGTTTAATGTTTTACATGTTTACTTGATTGACTATGCTTGATTAAGTGAGTTGGATGAATGGTTATAGGTGGAAGGGTATTTGATGTAAAATGGCTGGTGAGAGTGTTTTGAGTGAGGAAGATGATGTCTTGAGCTAGAACTAGGTTGGATATGGAGATAAATCTGAACCTTAGGGTTTTTGCACTAGTTGAGTGGTATGATTGTATTGAATGCAGTTAAGTAGATTGAGTTGGTTTGAATGTTCGAAGCACTTGTTGATTGAATGATAGATGGACTGTTTAGGGGTTAAGTTGTCAACTAAACGAGGTTGTATTCGAAGTGAGTCTGAAGTCTATTAGATGTTGAAAAGTGTGGATGTTAGTATGAGCTAAGTGATGAGTTTCGCGGACACGTTTAGGTGCGAAAGTGTATGGTGTTGAACGGTTTAGTGGTGAGTGTAGTAGCATTGGTGGGTGTTTTGTAACTCATTTTCGTATATCTCGCTTGTTATTCCGTTCTCTAATAAAAAAATAAAAAAATTGAAAAATATAAAAAGATTTCTGCGTGTTACGAAATGTTTTTGCAAGTCATTGATGCATGATGAATACTTAAACAATGGATTTTACAATTTTCGGTTAGTTCGTTCGTACTCAATCTCCATTCGAACGGGCTGACCGAATTATGTGATTTTCGACATGAATTATTTGCTCATTGCATGTTGTGTTTTGTTGCATTTGTATCCGCGAATGAAATGCTATACGGATATAAATGTCATTAGCAAGTTACTAACTTTGAGTTTCTTTTGGTGTGATTCAGCATGTCAGGTGAAGCGTCAAGCCAGGGGGGTTCGAAGAAAAGGAAGAAGATTCGGGTTCAAGTTAGGTACAATGGTCCAGAAGAGCTTCCACTACCGGAAGCACCAATTATTCCGGTGGCGCAGAGGGTGTTGAGGGAGCACACCTTGTTAGATTTCGAGATTGGTAGTACGGAGTATGAAAGGCGTGAGAAATTCTGCCGTATGAAACTGTATCAACATAGGACATTTAATTGGCCCATGTTGGAAGGTATGGCGCAGAAACAGAGGATGGAGGAGTTTTTGGGTCCAAGATGGATGTTAGTGTTGTCATGTGATGAGCCTCAATATGAGGAGCTGACTGTAGAGTTCCATTCTACATTTAGACATGATACGGACCGGTATCTGGAGCCGGATTCACTGTCGTTTTGCTTAGGTCGGCAGAGGTATGTTTGGACAGTTGAACAGTTTGCTAGGGCCATCGGGTTTTATGGTCAGAATGAGAGGTTTCAGAGTGCTTGGAGAGGGCCCACGAGAAAGAGGGAATATCGTCACGAGTGGGTAATGGAGTCTGAGCTGCAGACTTTTTGGACTACTATCGCGGATATTGTGTGGTCGACTGATGCTGTTGAGTCATCAATTAGAGATCCGTTTCTGAGGTATGTGCATAGGATCATAGCCTGTACGTTGACGGCAAGGAAAAGTGGGAATGACAAGGTAAATATGACTGATCTGTTCTGTTTGTATTGCTTGGTGGAGAGAAAGGAAGCCAATCTGGCTACGGTACTGTTGTCCCAGTTCGCAAAGGGTAGAAGGTTAGGGGCAGATACTCATCTGGAGTTAGGACCGTATGTGACTAGGTTGGCGAGGCATTTGGGAGTGTTTGACAGGTATTCGGAGGATAGGTTGACGACAGGGCCGGTTACGAGGCCGTTTATTGTTGAGGCGTTGAGACAGGCAAATATTATTGAGTGGGATGAACCGGTTCGTTGGAAGCCGGTTACAGTTGGACCACAAGAATTGCCACCAGTTGGTACTCCAGCAGCAGAGGCTATGCAAGCCGGGTCGCGCACGCATAGGCAGGCAGTTATCCCCAGGGCTCAGTGCCCTAGACCACAGTATCCACTAAGGCCACTGAGGCCGGATCCGTTGACATTGGAGAATGTTTATGATACTATGGTTGATGGGTTTGAGATGCAGACGAGCATGTTGCGGTATATGATGGAGCAGCAGCACATAGCCATCCCCGCTTAGTTTCCACCTCAACATTTTCCGCAGCCAGGATGGGGAGTTCCGCAGGGTGGCGGTGATGTGCAGATGGCAGATTAGCCGGCTGGTGGCGGCGACGAGGAGGAGGAGTAGGTGCTTGGTATGATAGCCGCCGGTAATTTTGGGTTATGATGTGCTTTTCCTTTATTTTGTTTTGATTCGGATACTTATGTTCTGTACTAAACTTGATACTAACTCTCATGTAGGAAATGTACGGGGTTAACCGGTTGGGCGTATGTATATATGTTATGTTTGCTATGGTTGTGTTGATGTGATAGAATATGCGTGGTTGGTGCGTAAGTGTGTTGTGTGAAAATAGTGGCGAGCATGTTGGAGAGGAGGCATGGAACTAGACAGGTGCAGATCAGAAAAGTAAATCAGGGAGTCTATTCCAGTTTGTTTATTTATTTATTTTTAGTTTTATTTTTTTTATTTTCTTCGTTATTGGTATTAAGTGTGGGGAGGGGAAACTAGTGTCTAGTTTAGTGTGTTAGTTGTTATAGAGTCTTATCGTTATTTGCGTTTATTATTAAAAAAATAAAAAAAAATAAAAAATTAGAAAAGTAGAAAATTCGAAAATGTCTCGTAAAGCGTTTGTGAAAAATGGAAGATGATAGGTATAACCGACATGTTAGCATTTGATTACTATAGATATGAGATAATAATGGTCAGTCATGCGTATAATTCGGGATATGTGGGTAGGCCCAGCCAGTTGAAGGGTTTCTTTGAAGCGATATAATATACTTAAAAGTAGGAGTTTAGTGGGTACCCGTCTTAGGAGCTGTGATGAGACTGAAACTGTGGAGAGCATAAGAGGTACGTCGTAAATAAAAAGCTTATAAAATTTTCCAGTTAAATAGGCACATCTGTTTCTTTTTGTGAAAACAAATCCGAAACAAGGTGTCGCCCGAAAAAAATCTTTCCATCCATCCATTTGAGCTATATGTTAAATAAAAAAAAGAGAGAGAGAGAAACGAAGCCTATGGTATTCCCGCGGGGATATCGACTCATGCAGTACATACCCTCTAGGTGGAGTTATGAAAAATGTGTGAGGTTTATGGCATTAATCGCGGGGATGGTGACTCATGCGAGGTATGTCCGCTAAGCTGATCATATACAAAAACATGAAAAGCTCACAATATCATCCATCTATCCATTATAAAGTTTAATCGGAATAATATAAGGTTTTTTATATAAGACGGTAGAATGATATTTTTTAACCTTATGAGCTTGAAATGGGAATAAGTGGAGTTGTAGTCTTTTAAGTGTGGGATCCATAGACGACTATAATCATGTGAACTTAATGGATTGTGAATGAGGGCTTGGAAGCTGGCGGTTGGGTTTAAGTGGATCTTATATCCGCAATCGTGGTTAGCGTATGGTTAGACTTGTCACACCACGACCCGCAGCGGAATAAGAGTCGGGGCATAATTGGGTTATCACCAAAGCTCATGATATTTACTAATATGTTTCATATTTATTAAAGTCAAAATTACATTCCCAATAATCCAAACATGTCCATACAATACAAAGAAAATAACCAAACAAAACAATTCCAAGCTCTAAACCATTTTATTCTTCTAGGCCAATCCTATGTGTTTCTGGCTGCAGCTGGTTCACCTGTATCATGTGTAAAAATGGGGGTTTTTGGGTCAACATAAGTTGGCGAGTGAACCTTGTTAGTTAAACATTTATAATTGATTTTCTTGTTATTTTATCAAGGAAAAATTGTGCATAATCATAAGTGAGCAAATGAAAATAATCAATCAGTAACAATGTTAACCACAAACTATAACATACAATAACATACCAACAGCATACCATAACATAACAACTTGCATAAATAGATAACATAATGAAACTGTGCGATCAAGGCTCAATCAAACGGAGCCGATCGTATTGCATGTACTGAAAATGATAAATGTCTGTGCGATCAAGGCTCATCAAACGGAGCCGATCGTATGTTGGCACGCTAGGTTCACGCTCATAATGTAATGGGGAACATGCTCAACGCTTATAATGTAATGGGGAGCGGCGGCCTATGAAATTGCATGTACTGAAAATAATGAATTAAATCTAACAATAACCACACAATCAATTGAATCAAACTGAATACACATTTGTTCATGGTATGACGTATGCACAATGATTTAAGTATAATAAATGGCAAGACACATGATACACCCCAAAACGTGATTAAAACGGGGAATTTGTAAAGATTCACTCACATTGGGTGCGTTTGATTGGAGATGGTGAGATGCGCACGAGTTGGAAGAGTTGAACAACGAGAATTACTAACCTAAATAATAACGGAAAATATGGTAAATGAGTGGATTTTATTAATAATTTTAATAGGCTTTTTAGATATATTTTTGTGAGTTTAAGGCTATTTCCTATCTTTAAAAACATTATTTTTAAGTATTTTTAATTGATTTTTAAATTAAAATAAATAAAAATATAAAAATGTGTTGACTTTTTCGCTGACCGTTGACCGTTTGACTTGTTGACTGTTTGACCGGTTTATTGTGTAAATACATGCGCTAGGTGAGGCTCGAAACCGAGACCTCCCGTACGCGTGCACGCAGCTCTACCAGCTGAGCTACGTGTCTAACCTGAAATAATTCTGTTTTTAATTATACTTATATACTAATTTAGTTTATTCAAAATTCTTTATTTTCAAAAACATTTTAAATCCTCGAACCGGTGTCACCAACAGGTCTCGAACCCGGGACCTGTGTGTGTCTAACTTGGTTAATATACACATTTTTATTATACTTAACAACTAACGTAAATTAACCGGGTTCAGTTAGAAAAATAAAAAGTTTTTATTACATAGAGGGTGCGTGTATCAGGGATCGAACTCGCGGCATGTGATATGTATATGCACACAGTCCACCGCTGGACTGTGTGTCTAACCCGAGATAATATCCAGATTTTATTAAACTTATAATCAAACTATCATCGTCTTCTTCATTTCAAAATTACAGACTGCGATTACACCATTATATCTTGTTTAATTCGATTGATAAACATTGTACAGACTAATATGAAATGGCAGAAACGATATTTAGAAGTAAACATACCGGTGAATGATTTATCACATAATTCCGGCAAGGTGTCGGCTCTGCTTTTATGAACTTCAACTGAGCAAGCAAATTAACCGTTTTGATTAGCTAATCGTGGAATTGAAGTGCTAAACAAACGTTTACAGAGTGTTTGAATGTCCTTAACGTTTCACAGATGAAAATAAAGATTTCCAGAAATTTTCCGGCGAACTGGAATTATCCGATAACAGCGTCTGAATTCGATTTCAATTGAAAGGTTTGAGTTAGAAATAGCTTAACAATTGTTAGACCACGACGGTATTGAAAGACTTACCGTTTTGATGAAAAATACGGTTTTCCGGCGAACTGCAGAATTTTTCCGGCGAGTAAAATAAACGTTTCTGATGAATTAAGTGTATGACGAAAATGAAATGGCGGGTTTGTAGAGTGTTTCTGAGTCGCGAAAGAGGTCTTTGATTGAATAAATTTTAGGTATTGAATATCTTCGGTTATAAAACCGATCATCATTAGAATTTAAGTTAATTCAATGTCTGAATTGATTAGAATCGTCGGTGCATCGGTTATAAACCAGAATTCGCGTTTAATCAAACATTATTGACGGTTGAATAGCCGATTACGGTTTTCAGTTGGCGCAACCGGTTGATCTATGATTGACTATAAAGCTCATTTGTCTCCTAGAGTTGACAGAAAACAACAAGTGGCGGAGTGGTTATGCGTGTGTGTGTGTTAAGTCGTTGAGATCTCTTTCGGCTGACCCGGGTTCGAGTCCCGACAGCCTCAATTTATTTTTAATTGTTTTATTTTTACTTTTTATCAATTATAACTTTTATAGATTAGTTTGTTTATTAATTAGGTAACATTAAAAATCAAAATAGGCATAAATACGCAACGAACATTTATAACTTGATATTCGATTACAAATGGAGCGGGTTTGGAAAACCCGTTTTCGACAAATGTTACAGTATCCCCTACTTTTAGGAATTTCGTCCCGAAATTTAAGTAGTAGAAGTAGTAGGAAAAAGATACGGGTATTTTCCACGCATTGAGTCTTCACGTTCCCAAGTAAACTCAGGTCCCCGTTTCGACTCCCAGCGTACCCTAACAATTGGAATGCGACTACATCGTAGACGTTTTTCTCCGAAATCCATGATCTCTACTAGTCTTTCAATAAAATGCATAGATTCATCAATCTGAATATCTTCCAGAGGAACATGGAGGTTTTCATCAGCGAGGCACTTCTTCAAGTTTGATACGTGGAATGTGGGATGAATCATGTTCAGTTCTTCTGGTAGATCAAGCTTGTATGCTACAGGTCCTACTCTTTCGAGTATCTTGAAAGGTCCTACGTAGCGTGGTGCTAGCTTGCCTTTTTGACCAAAACGAACTACTCCCTTCCATGGTGATACTTTTAGAAGTACATGATCACCAATGTTAAACTCTAAAGGCTTCCGTCGTTTATCTGCATAACTCTTTTGACGACTTTGAGCCGCTAGAAGATTGTTTCGGATTTGATGGATCTTGTCTGTGGTTTCTTGGATCAATTCTGGACCAGTGATTTGAGCTTCCCTAATTTCGTGCCAATATACTAGAGATCGGCACTTACGACCATATAAGGCTTCAAAAGGTGCCATGCCGATGCTTGAATGATAGCTGTTGTTGTACGAAAATTCAACTAATGGTAGATGAGCGTCCCAATTTCCCTTGAAGTCTATGACACATGCTCGAAGCATATCTTCAAGAGTTTGAATGGTGCGTTCAGATTGTCCATCAGTTTGAGGATGATAAGCGGTACTGAGATCTAATCGCGTACCCAAAGCGGCTTGTACTGCTTGCCATGTTCGTGAAGTGAAACGACCATCACGATCTGAAATAATGCTTAACGGTACACCATGTCGGCTTACGATTTCGTTGATATAAATACGAGCTAGCTTTTCGTTCTTGAAATCTTCGCGGATAGGAATAAATGGAGCTGATTTTGTAAGTCGGTCAATGATTACCCATATAGTGTCATACCCACCAGAAGTGCGAGGTAACCCGGTAATGAAGTCCATGGTTATATTTTCCCACTTTCATACAGGTATTTCAGGTTGGACCAGAAGTCCTGAGGGTCTTTGGTGTTCAGCTTTCACCTTGGAACATGTAAGGCACTTAGAAACAAAAACAGCAATATCCTTTTTCATTCCAGGCCACCAATAGGTATATCGTAGGTCTTGATACATCTTATCGGCTCCTGGGTGTATAGAGTATCGCGTTTTGTGAGCTTCATTCATAAGAATTTCACGAAGATTGTTGTGGTCAGGAATCCATATACGATCTAGATAGTACAGAATACCGTCAGATTTAGTTTCAATTTTAAGTTCAGCTCCACAGGACATCTCCTTTCGTACATCATCTTCCGTTACTGAAACATGTTGGGCTTCTCGAATTTGATCTTTAATGTCAGTTATGATTTGCGAACATAGAAGACGAATGGAGTTCGCATAACCCTTTCGACTAAGTGCATCAGCCACCACGTTTGCCTTGCCAGGGTGGTACCGAATTTCACAGTCGTAGTCATTTAGAAGTTCGACCCATCTTCGTTGCCTCATGTTTAACTCCTTTTGATTGAAGATATGTTGAAGACTCTTGTGGTCAGTGTATATTTCACACTTAGTACCGTAGAGATAATGTCTCCATATCTTAAGAGCGAACACAACGGCTCCAAGTTCTAGGTCATGGGTGGTGTAGTTCTTCTCATGAGTCTTGAGTTGTCTCGAAGCATAAGCTATAACCTTTCCCCTTTGCATTAGGACACAGCCTAGTCCTTGCCCCGACGAGTCGCAATAAATCACGAAGTCATCACAACCTTCAGGTAGAGTGAGGATTGGTGCATCACAGAGCTTTTGTTTAAGGGTTTGGAAAGCTTCTTCTTGTTTGGGTCCCCATATGAAAGGTTTTCCCTTATGAGTTAAAGCCGTGAGTGGTACAACAATGCGAGAGAAGTTTGAAATGAAACGACGATAATAACCAGCCAAACCAAGAAAAGATCTTACTTCAGTTGATGTACGTGGCGCTTGCCATTCTTGTACCGCTTTGATCTTTGAGGGGTTGACATGTATTCCCTTGTCATTGACTACATGTCCGAGGAATTGCACCTCTTTTAACCAGAATTCGCATTTGGAGAATTTGGCATAAAGCTTTTCATTCTCTAGAAGTGTAAGGATGAGTCGAAGATGTCGCTCATGATCAGACTTAGACTTTGAATAAATGAGGATGTCGTCGATGAAGACTATAACAAAACGATCGAGATAAGGTTTGCAGACTCTGTTCATTAGATCCATGAAGACAGCTGGAGCATTGGTTAAACCAAATGGCATAACCATGAATTCATAATGACCATAACGAGTTCGAAAAGCGGTCTTTGGGACGTCTTCTTCATGCACTCTAAGTTGATGATAACCAGATCGAAGGTCAATTTTTGAAAAGCAGCTGCCACCTTGAAGTTGGTCAAGAAGATCATCAATGCGAGGTAATGGATAGCGATTCTTGATTGTTAACTTGTTGAGTTCTCTGTAGTCGATGCACATGCGAAACGATCCATCTTTCTTCTTTACAAAAAGGACAGGTGCACCCCAAGGCGAGGAGCTAGGACGTATGAATCCCTTGTCAGTCAAATCTTGCAATTGACTGGCTAGCTCTTGCATTTCAGAGGGGGCCAACCTATAAGGAGACTTTGCAACTGGTGTAGCACCAGGTATAAGTTCAATACGGAATTCGACTTCTCTAACTGGAGGAAGTCCTGAAATGTCGTCAGGAAAAAACTTGCGGGAAATCTTTTACTACTGGAATGTCTTCAAGTTTCTTCTCCATGGTTCCCTTTTTGATGATATGAGCTAAAAACGCGACATAATTCTTGCGAAGATATTTTTGAGCTTGAAGACAAGACATTAAGCTGAGCCCTTTCGACGAGGTTTCTCCAAAAATTCGAAGAGTCTGACCGTTTGAAAGAGGAATACGTATAAATTTTTCATGACATACAACTTCTGCCTGATGTTGACTAAGCCAGTCCATACCGATTATGATATCAAAACTTCCCAACTTCATAGGAATAAGGTCAACTAGAAAATTATGGTCGTTTAGAGTAAGAGTGCAATTACGTATAATAGAGTTCAATGAGACCGGTTCTTATCACGATTTTGGTTTAAGATAGGTTCAAACTCTAAGGACACAAAACTTTTATCCGCGCCAGTATCAAACAACATGGATGCATATCGACCATTAATAAGGAACGTACCGTTAACCACATTGCCGTCAGCTCTAGCCTGATTAGCGTTAATGTTGAAAGCTCTTTCTCTTGCAGGTGGAGGAGCTTGGTTCGCTTGATTCACCGGATTGGCTTGGGCCTGAGCATGAATAATGTTTACCAGCCTTGGACAAGTGTTTCTAAAATGGCTTGGGTCTCCACAATTGTAGCAAGCCCGCATAGGTTGTACCATAGGATAGTTGGGTTGGTAATATGTTTGGGCTAAATGTTGGGTGGGTGGTAATAGTAGGGGTTGTTGGGCTTGACCCATTATTTGTTGGTGGGTTGGGTTGAAAGCTGGTGGCGGTTCGTTCGCTGAGGCATGCGGCAGGTTTGAACAGTATGACCTGCGCGACCACAGCCGGTGCAATATTGGCAAGGATGATCAGGAGAATGGTGGTATTGACAACGGTTGCATTTTGGTAACAGGCCAGAGTATGGTCTTTTGTATGGTGCAGGTGAAGGGGCGACTTGGGTAATGGGTGCAGCAGGAATAGGGAAATTGGTTTGAGTGACCGCGAAGTTTCTGGTGTTGCGCTTCCTCTTGTTAGCAAACTTAGAGGAGGAGATGGTATGGTTTGAAGTTTGTCCCTCAACAGGGGCTTTCTTTTTCTCTTCTTTAAACTTACCGTTGCGAATTCGATTCTCGGTAAGTTCAGTCGCTAGCTCCATAGCAGCTTCAAGTGTTGCTGGTGAAGTGCTGAGAACTGAATCTTGAATTTTCGAGGGAAGTCCTCGAATATAATGCTCGATCAAACGATAAGTTGGGGTAAACAAATTAGGAACCATTTGGTTCAACTCTAAGAACCTCCTGTTGTAGGAAGCATGATCTTCCTCCTTCTGCTTCAAAGAATGAAATTCGTCCTCCAACTTTTTAATTTCACTCCTAGGACAGAAACACCTAGTCATGATTTCCCTTAACTCCTCCCATGTTAAGGCCATTGCATCATCAATTCCCCTCTTCCCCTTTTCAGTATTCCACCAGGTGAGAGCTACCCCAAATAGTCTCCCGGTGGCGTATCGAACCTTGCGATCCTCAGGACAATCGCAGTTGAGGAAGGTGTTTTCCATTTCCTTAAACCAATGGAGGAGAGCAGTGACACCTTCGGTCCCTTCAAATTTAGGAGGATCGCAAGACTTAAAATGTTTGCATGAGCACTTGCTGGTAGGAGGGTTGCCGATGTTCTGGCCATGTTGTTGGGGAGGGTTAGTAGGATTTGTAGCGAGGGCTTGTTGTACTTGAACCACAATGTCAGGAAGCACCGTAGCCATTTATTTCGCGATTTGTGCGGCCAAGCGTTCGTGAGACCTTCCTGATCTTTTACCCCCTCGTTGTTGTCTAGCCGACATCTACAGGAACATACATAAGAAGATTGTGAGTTTATGGAGTCTTTTTAGGTGTCATGTGTCTTTAAGAAAATGAGATAACATAAATATCAATAATGCAACTACATCCATAGGATGTCTTGGGTTTGCTCATGTTGGGCCTCAAATGTCCCCCATACCTTCACCTGTATAGTCATGTGGGCCCCCATGGCTATTGGCTTGGTAGGATTCACATTAGTATTGGCGTTTTAACACTCGCATCACCCGAATGCAAACCATAAAATATGTTTTCGAGATGTATGGTCGGAATGTGACCAGGTGTAGACACAATGACAACTCAAAGTGGGGTTAGCTCACACGACGTTTGGTATAGCATGCTTTGGCCTAATAGGTACTTCGTACTCTCATCGTTAGTCCCCAGGTAGGCAAACTGGTCCTTTATTTTGGATTTATACGAATGCCAGCCTAGACAGCCGTTCCGACTACCGGTACTGGTACCCTTCCAGTTACTACATGCCCGTCATGAGAACTCACTTTGATGAGATTTGAAAACACAAAAATCATTGTAAAAGCAATCATGAAAATGATGTGGCGTGTGCTTTCATGAATATGATATGTTATGAGAATATGATTCATGATAGGCATTATACGATAATATATACTTATGAACATGCTTGCATAACATTGAATGTAACATTTAACATAAAACATATAAGCATCATGAAATTTGGCATGTAACACACAAAAAACTTAAAAGTTTCTAAACAACTATAGTATAGGCTCTAAGGGTCTAATAACCTATCCTATATCCCTATAGTCATGGCTCTGATACCAATCTGTCACACCCCGACCCGCAGCGGAATAAGAGTCGGGGCATAATTGGGTTATCACCAAAGCTCATGATATTTACTAATATGTTTCATATTTATTAAAGTCAAAATTACATTCCCAATAATCCAAACATGTCCATACAATACAAAGAAAATAACCAAACAAAACAATTCCAAGCTCTAAACCATTTTATTCTTCTAGGCCAATCCTATGTGTTTCTGGCTGCAGCTGGTTCACCTGTATCATGTGTAAAAATGGGGGTTTTTGGGTCAACATAAGTTGGCGAGTGAACCTTGTTAGTTAAACATTTATAATTGATTTTCTTGTTATTTTATCAAAGAAAAATTGTGCATAATCATAAGTGAGCAAATGAAAATAATCAATCAGTAACAATGTTAACCACAAACTATAACATACAATAACATACCAACAGCATACCATAACATAACAACTTGCATAAATAGATAACATAATGAAACTGTGCGATCAAGGCTCAATCAAACGGAGCCGATCGTATTGCATGTACTGAAAATGATAAATGTCTGTGCGATCAAGGCTCATCAAACGGAGCCGATCGTATGTTGGCACGCCAGGTTCACGCTCATAATGTAATGGGGAACATGCTCAATGCTCATAATGTAATGGGGAGCGGCGGCCTATGAAATTGCATGTACTGAAAATAATGAATTAAATCTAACAATAACCACACAATCAATTGAATCAAACTGAATACACATTTGTTCATGGTATGACGTATGCACAATGATTTAAGTATAATAAATGGCAAGACACATGATACACCCCAAAACGTGATTAAAACGGGGAATTTGTAAAGATTCACTCACATTGGGTGCGTTTGATTGGAGATGGTGAGATGCGCACGAGTTGGAAGAGTTGAACAACGAGAATTACTAACCTAAATAATAACGGAAAATATGGTAAATGAGTGGATTTTATTAATAATTTTAATAGGCTTTTTAGATATATTTTTGTGAGTTTAAGGCTATTTCCTATCTTTAAAAACATTATTTTTAAGTATTTTTAATTGATTTTTAAATTAAATTAAATAAATAAAAATATAAAAATGTGTTGACTTTTTCGCTGACCGTTGACCGTTTGACTTGTTGACTGTTTGACCGGTTTATTGTGTAAATACATGCGCTGGGTGAGGCTCGAACCCGAGACCTCCCGTATGCGTGCACGCAGCTCTACCAGCTGAGCTACGTGTCTAACCTGAAATAATTCTGTTTTTAATTATACTTATATACTAATTTAGTTTATTCAAAATTCTTTTATTTTCAAAAACATTTTAAATCCTCGAACCGGTGTCATCAACAGGTCTCGAACCCGGGACCTGTGCTTTAACATTACACACAGTTCACCGCTGGACTGTGTGTCTAACTTGGTTAATATACACATTTTTATTATACTTAACAACTAACGTAAATTAACCCGGGTCAGTTAGAAAAATAAAACGTTTTTATTACATAGAGGGTGCGTGTATCAGGGATCGAACTCGCGGCGTGTGATATGTATATGCACACAGTCCACCGCTGGACTGTGTGTCTAACCCGAGATAATATCCAGATTTTATTAAACTTATAATCAAACTATCATCGTCTTCTTCATTTCAGAATTACAGACTGCGATTACACCATTATATCTTGTTTAATTCGATTGATAAACATTGTACAGACTAATATGAAATGGCAGAAACGATATTTAGAAGTAAACATACCGGTGAATGATTTATCACAGAATTCCGGCAAGGTGTCTGTTTTTATGAACTTCAACTGAGCAAGCAAATTAACCGTTTTTATTAGCTAATCGTGGAATTGAAGTGCTAAACAAACGTTTACAGAGTGTTTGAATGTCCTTACCGTTTCACAGATGAAAATAAAGATTTCCAGAAATTTTCCGGCGAACTGGAATTATCCGATAACAGCGTCTGAATTCGATTTCAATTGAAAGGTTTGAGTTAGAAATAGCTTAACAATTGTTAGACCACGACGGTATTTAAAGACTTACCGTTTTGATGCAAAATACGGTTTTCCGGCGAACTGCAGAATTTTTCCGGCGAGTAAAATAAACGTTTCTGATGAACTGAGTGTATGACGAAAATGAAATGGCGGGTTTGTAGAGTGTTTCTGAGTCGCGAAAGAGGTCTTTGATTGAAGTAATTCAGGTATTGAATATCTTCGGTTATAAAACCGATCATCATTAGAATTTAAGTTAATTCAATGTCTGAATTGATTAGAATCGTCGGTGCATCGGTTATAAACCAGAATTCGCGTTTAATCAAACATTTTGGACGGTTGAATAGCCGATTACGGTTTTCAGTTGGCGCAACCGGTTGATCTATGATTGACTATAAAGCTCATTTGTCTCCTAGAGTTGACAGAAAATAACAAGTGGCGGAGTGGTTATGCGTGTGTGTGTTAAGTCGTTGAGATCTCTTCCGGCTGACCCGGGTTCGAGTCCCGGCAGCCTCAATTTATTTTTAATTGTTTTATTTTTACTTTTTATCAATTATAACTTTTATAGATTAGTTTGTTTATTAATTAGGTAACATTAAAAATCAAAATAGGCATAAATACGCAACGAACATTTATAACTTGATATTCGATTATAAATGGAGCGGGTTTGGAAAACCCGTTTTCGACAAATGTTACAAGACTGGTAATTAAATTAATTGAATATATTGAGTGCTAATGTGTTTGGTTGTGATTCCATTGCAAAGAGTTTTTTCGGGGACGAAAAAAGATAAGTGTGGGGATGTGATGTGTGGTTAATATTTAGTGTTATTTTGTATGTTTCGAGCCAGTTTTATGTACATATGAGTGTTTAGTCGGTCGGTATTACTATTTAATGTGCGCGCGTCGTTTCAGGTTAAACAGTGCAAAACGAGTGAATAAACGCGTGCTGGAAGAAGCTGGAAGCTGCAAAAGAGAAATCCCAGGTGGCAGACCCCCGCGACACGCGAGGGAGTCGTAGAGACCTGTCGCGACGCGCGATAAGTGTTAGTGGTGGGGTCAGTTTGTTTCGTTCAGGCGACACGCGCCAGATTCCGATGACTTTCCCGCGACGCGCGGGAGGGGCCATTATCGGGGAAGTATAAAAAGTGATGTTTATCAGGTTTTGGGGGATTCTGTGACCTAGCAGCCGTTTTTCCGAACTCATCAGTCATTAGAGGCGATTTAGAAGAGGTTTTCATCCCAATCAAGCCAGTTTCTCATGTCAGATCGATTCCAAACTATTATTGAAGCTGTGATGACGACCAGGAGTGGCTAAGCTCTTCGTGACTTCTGCCCGGATGAACTGTTACTGTGTTTTTCATTGAACCTTGTTTACGTATTCGTTGTAACTGGTACAGCTTGACCACTTGTGTTGGATTATTGGTAAACGTTTCTTGTGTTTGAATTATTTGTCGTTTATTAAGCATATTGGCGATTTCCTTGCATCGTTAGCGGGTTGGTAAACTGGCAGGTAATTGATGCAAACGAACGGGTTATTAGGTGGCATAGTGAATCTTAAAAACTATCCTTAATAATTAACCAAATTCATTAATTCCGAGGCCATGTCTATGTGGTGTTCGGAATTGGTAAACATGTTTTGATGATAAACAGGTAATTGGGATTCCGGGTGGAAGTTATCTTTCTCATATTGATTACAACTCTTTAATTTAGTTTTCGTGTTTTTCTAAACAATCAATCAAATTCCCTCAAGTTAGTTAATTTAGTTCTTAGTCAAAAATCTTTAGACTGACCACAAATTCCCGTGGATTCGATACCCTACTTACGCTATCTACGTAGTTTAAATAGGTTTTTGATTAGCCCATGACAGCTACATCAATTGGTGTATAGGCATTATGTCTAATGGAGATGAATATGATTGGGTGATTCCGCTGGTGGCACGATGATACTCTCGTAGTACGTCAGTGATTCAAATTTGCCGTTAAAAAAAGTATGCAATATGCAGTTTTTTATTCTCCCTAAAAGATGGAGGTTTTGCTATACCATTTGTGTATGTTTTCATTATATGTTACTTATAATAGATAGAATTTGGATAATTAATGTCGAATTAACTAACGTAATACTTGAGGGAGTCATTGTGCAAATATTGAGTGGACAATCTAACTGCCATTCGATAGTTAGTTAGGTGTTAAACCATGCATTAAAGGAATGATATATAATGAAAGAAGCGGTAGATGTGATTTGTTGAATCAAAATTGGCTTTCTCTACATTATTTCCATTTTCTGACCTAACATTATAGCTCCAATAGGTGCATGCATTCATTCATTGACAATATGAAGGGCCTTCTTAACCATAGATAAGTAGTAATTAGCTAGGGTTTTTTTTTGTTTTGAAAGGTAACTGTCATTAACACAAACACCGACCCAAGCCGGGCCGGCGAAACAAAACAACACCGCTTACCTATTTACAAAAGAGATCAACTCCCTTCACTCCAAACCTTTATATTTCGATCTAGAAGAAAACCATAGAAAACCCAAAGCCTTAATCTCACTAAGAATGTTATCTATTCTAATAGGGGTATTTGAAAATTTAGCATTGTTCCTCGCTTTCCACAAACTGCAACACCCGATCAAAATAATTCCTTGAAACGCGTCCTTTTTCTTCTTCGAGACGTCAAGGTTTTTAAAAATAGGTAAGAGGTCCTTGAGATAGAAGGCGAGGGTTATATACACACAAACGCTACACAAACAAGTATTGTGATGGCTTTTTATGACAAATAAAACGCATCGTTAATATTGAAACGGATTTATTACTTGTTTGCCATGTATTTTAATGTAATTTCCCTTTGAGATGTTTAATTAATCTTGGATTTCGAAGCTCGGTTGATAACCTCTAAACTTTTTCTTTACAACATACTTTTTAAAAATGACTTACAACATCAATAAATTTACCTCAACTTGCTAATCATTATTCTCATCTTTTGAAAAAAATAAACAAAGATATCCTCTTATCTTTTGGAAAAAAGTTCATTCAAAATAAACAATTTCTATGCTACATGAAGATCGATCTATTATCCATTTGAATACTTATGATTAGAACTACTTAGTCCCATGTTTAAGTCTTTAAAATTAAAAACTTCCAAACATTCTAATCGACTCAGGCCTCAAATAAATTAATTTTATAACACAAAGTGAGAAAACCCACTTGGTTAAAGCAGTTCATTTGAGGTTCCAACTAACGTCATCACAACACGTGCACGCGTACACACATATATTATTTTTTACACTTTTATGAGTTTTTTTCCTAATGAGTGCAGTTGAAAAATTTATTTACCAAAATTGGTACTTTAAAAACTATTTATCAAAATAAGTGTTTTTTAAAAAAAACTTGTTTCTCTCTCCAAATCTAGTTGGATAGATCTAATTCAATAATAACTAAATAAAAGTTCATATCATATTTTAATAATAGTTATTATTAATCTTAGTTTATATTTTTATTCCTTTATATAACTCTTTATGCTTTTTTCAACTTATGTATCTGTGTTTTCTTTTAGTGAAAATACATTAGGTAGAATGGTACAATATGATGTGTTAAATTACTCTGAATATTTCTGAATATTACACAAGTATTGGATGCCTCATTTTTATTTGATAAAATAGTATTTGTGAATCAACCTATATGAATTAAAGTTTAACTTGTTCATACATATATATAACATTATTAAAAAATGTTGTATAGAATGTCAAGAAAATAACATGTTCACTGAGTTAATATATAGAGTAGACAGTTAATAGTTTTTTAATGTTACTAAAATAAAAGGCAAACTAAATAAATCAGATTTTGCTTTTTAGTGTAACATATTTTCATCACAATAGAAAGAAAAAAAAAGCATATATAAGCATAAAAACATCACTAAAAAACTAAGAACAATTATTATTTTATAACAAATCACTGAAAAAAAAACCTAAGAACAATTATTATTTATTATTAATTATTGAACTAGATTTGGAGAGAGAAACAAGTTTTTTTTTCTAAATAAAAATACTTATTTTGGTAAATAGTTTTCAAAGTACCAATTTTAGTAAATAATTTTTCCAACTACACCCATTTAAGAAAAAAAACTCCACTTTTTATTAACATTATTTAGACAAGAAAAAAAACATATTTGTACTGAATTATATGTAACTAGAAAAACCATCCCCGCGTTGCGGCAGGGGACTTGAAACCATGATTATTAGCAAAGCCACATAACCATAAATAACCATCAAAATCGGAAAAGCTCATATATAAAACCAATAAAAAAATTAAAACAAAATCCATTTTTCTTTTAACATTCATACATATAAATATAAGATAAAGCCTCCAAAAGAAGTTTTAAGTTTCCAATTTGTACCATACAAACACAATATGCAAGTAAAATAAAGAAAGCATGGTGTACAAGCAACATTATAAAAGATGAAAAGTTTAGGGGTTAAAAGTAAAAAATCAGATGGATTTTGGTTAAAAGTACAGAACTAAATAGTTTTGGGTTAAAAGTAAAAAAAATCAATTTTTTAAAACTCCCAACGCATAAGGTACCACACCTCTATGCCTAAAAATGTTACAAATTATAGTATTAGGTAATAGGTAATATACAGCGTGGAGTGTTTGTAAACCATTGTACAATACCATTAAGCATAAAAAACAATTAAGCATGATGTACAATAGCTTAATGCATACAAGTGTTACAAATTATATCTATAATAGGAGTCACATGTCGGATCATGCCTAAAGGAGGGGCTTTAAGTTTAAGCCTCACTACACATAGTCTTATGCTTGCTACAGACTCACGCATTATCATAAGACACTCTATCCAATAACCCCTTATATTTTCCTATGGCTAAAAGTTGGCTAAAAGTTGTAAACCCAAATTGAGTACAACCATAAAATGCATGCTACATCTATAAAGCTTGATGTACAAGCTTTAATGCAACAAAATGTTGCAAATTATACTATTACTATTATACTATTATATAATATAATATATGCCAACTTATAATAATGTTAAATTAGAGAGTATATTTAATGATTTTGTGGACAACATTTCCAAAGTTATAAAAAGTGGTCCATCCGGCCAACTATGCATATATATTGAAATGTCACCTACAAGGATAAGTATATTCTCTGAAGAGCATAACTTTTTTATTCAGTAAATAAATATTTAAGATTCACAATTATTCGATATGAGAGAAGTGTAACCGCTTAAAGACCATTGTGCTTACTATACTATAGTAGAAAAATGAAAAAGAGATGATTATATGATACTTAACATTGGTTATAATGTTCAAAAAATAATCTAGTTGATATATAATTAAGTGAATGTATATTCTTCGTAAAATATCTCTAGTGGTTGTTAATAAAAGGTGGCTTATAATGGAAAGTTACATTGATGCGTAGATATCAACCTATTATGTGTCGGTTATTAAAGATATACATATTTTTTTCATTAAATACATATTATATAATATATTATTTAATTACAATATATAAAGTTAAAGCATATATCCTGTCATTCATCCCATGATTGTAACTCGAGTAGTCTCATATTAGTCGCAGATTAATCTCTAAGCGGAGGTTTACCGATTAATGGCTGATTAATCGCTAGACGGTCAATGGCGGTCCTATTCTGGCCAAACCTTATAAATTCTTTTCAATTACTTAAAAAAGGATCAATGAGGGGTCAAAACATGTCTAGTTTAAAAAAAACTATATATAAAAATGCGTATGTATATATATACTTAAACATTTCATATAAAAATCTCAATCTGATTAATTCCGATTAATCCTGATTAATCGCTAGTCGATACCCCATCGCCCGAGTAGCGCCTAGCAATTCTTACATATATAACTAAACATTACAAATAAAAATTTCAATCTAATTAATTCCGATTAATCGCTAGTCGGTACCTCACCGCCCGACTAGCGCCTAGCGATTCTTACAACATTTTTCTTCACAAAGAAAAATATTCATATTACAACTCATAATTGAACCCATGACAGTTAACAAGATCCCTAAGTTTTCAAGATCTAATATCAAAGATCAACATGAAGTTATAGTCATTCAACACCCAACCAACCGTTGCTTTCAAAATAAATGCATGGCCATGCTAATAACTTCCTTACTCTCACCTCAAATATATATCATCTTTGAAAAAAAATAGGGTAATAAATATCTTTAAAACCGGATTTTAATCATTTTTCTTCTATAGGTTCTTCTTCTCATGATGAACATAGAAGTGGGATCAAAACATGGCGAAAGCGGTCCAACGGCGGAGCTTGAGGATGGAATGAGTATAGGTCCGAGTAGAAGTATGAATGATAGGGCAAGTTATCTTGTGTGGCAAGATCTAAGGGTGATGCTTCCGAGCTCGGGTGATGGACCAACCAAACGGTTGCTCCATGGCTTTAAGTGGATATGCTGAACCGGGTCGGATCATGGCTATCATGGGTCCTTCTGGTTCGGGAAAGTCCACTCTTCTTGATGCATTAGCAGGTTTCTTTCATGTGATCATATTAGGTTTATTAGTTTTAAAAGTGGTTAAATATATTGTGATTTGGATTGTTATTTTGTTAATGATCATAGGTCGACTAGCGAAGAATGTGGTGATGACGGGAAATATTCTACTCAACTCAACGGCGAGAAGAAGAACCTGAGCTATGGCGCCGTCGTAAGTAACTTGACGCACCCATCGCTATAAAAATACCCGAGTTTTATTTATTTCTGGGTGGTCTAGAAAAATTGTGTTTTAAGAGGTTTTCGAACTTGTTTTGGTTTCTAAGGGATTGTTACTCAAATGAGCAAGTATACTCAATTTTGTTTTTTGTTATGTTAGTCAGTTAGTGTATTCAAAGAGTTTACTTGCCATATTTAAATGTCTGATGTTAGATTGTTCTACACTTCCAAACACCTGATGGAACAAGCAAGTATCATTTTCCTTTTCCTGGACCATCTAGAAATCAAAAAAACCTATGCAACTAATATTTTCATGCGCATTTGATTCATAGCTAATTATTTCGTACAAATGGGGTGGTGGTTTATTGACAAAGGCAAAACTTTAAACACTGGGGTTTGGAATGAAAGAGAAGTTTTAAGTTCAACTCTCACAGACGACAGACTTAAAAGAAATTGTCGTTAAAAAAAAGCTAATTATTTCGTCAATGATGTTTCTTAGACGTTTTTTCTACGAAAAAACCATTTGTGAGAGATTTAACAATAGAAAATAATTATTTTCTTTATTAATTTGTTCATAATTTTGCTATGGATTTTATTAATTAAATTTTCAAAAAAATTTGTTTTCCTGATTTTGTTACGTATTTTATATTAAAATATTTATTAACTATTTATTTTCTCGATTTTGCTAAAATACTCATAGCTAAACCATAGCAAAACGTGTCCGTAGCTAACCCTAGCAAAATTTGCGACAGATTTTCAGTAGCTAAATTCCGTATCAAACATATTTTTTTAGCAATATTTTAATTATTAATTCTATATACTAACAAAAGCCACTGTGAACACTAATAATCTAATTGGTTAAGTTGACTTATAAGGTTACAATTTATTGTTTTAATCAAAACCCTTGTAACTTTTTTCCCGGGTTTGACAATTTTTTTTTCTTTTTTTTCATATCCATTTAATTACTTTTTTTCTTTTCCACATATTTTAGCTTTAATTTTTTTTTCTTCATATTTAGCTTTTATATTTTTTTCTTCATATTTTTACATTATATAACTCCTTTGTATTAACATTAAACGAAACTACAACACCGTCGCAAAGCGCATGTTAAATATTAGTTTACAATAATTCCTGAATACGTGACACAAGAAGATGTTCTAATGGGAACCCTCTCGGTACGTGAAACAATCACCTATTCAGCCCACCTGAGGCTCCCGTCAACGTTGACCAAAAAGAGGTCGAAGACACAATCGAAGGGACGATAATGGAGATGGGACTGGAGGATTGTGCGGATACGTTGGTCAGAAACTGGCATTTGAGGGTATTAGTGGCGGTGAGAAGAAACGGCTAGGTATCGCACTCGAAATCCTTGTGAGACCACACGCCTTTTGTTTCTCGATGAACCAACAAGCGGTCTTGATAGCGCCTCGGTGTTTTTTGTGGCTCACGCTCTGAAGAGCGTGGCTAGGGATGGAAGAACAGTTATTTCTTCCATCCACCAGCCCAGCGGAAGTTTTTGCATTGTTTGATGACTTGTTTCTTTTATCCGGATGGCGAAACGTGTATTTTGGAGAGACAAAGGAAGCTATAGAGGTTAGTAAGGAGGTTACCAAACATAACTTTAGTAGAACACTATTTTTTTGTTGTTGGAAAAACACACTCTTCACTAAATGCCACTGCGACAGTGGAAAAACACACTCTTCACTAAATGACCACTGCGACAGTTGAAACCTTCGTAAAAACTTTATACGACAGAAAAAATCAGCCATAAGAGTTTCGTCGCTAATTTTCTAATAGAGTCATTTGTGACGATAATGAACTTATGACGGATATGCATTTCCGACGAACCTGTTTGTGACGGACATCATAAATAGTTTGTTGTTATTGTTGTAAGACACACTTTTAACTAGACTGCCAACACAATTACCACAAAAAGTTTCACCGTAAATAGTTTCGTCACTAATCCATCACTTGTGGCTTAGTGGTCAGGAGGCTTGATTTTTCTAATGGAGGCCTAAGTTCAATCCCCACTTGTGTCACTTTGGTTGATCAGACAATGATGGATAAAGTCTAGCCTCCTTGCAGAGGTGCCAGGTTTTATCCTGAACCCACCCGAGTTTTCGTCCACCGTGTTACGCCAGAGAGTGTTCAGCTCTTGTGGTGGCACAACGGCTATCAAGTGGCAGTAAGCGGTATGGTTTCCCAGAGGAACGCCCAAGCCAAACTCTAAAGCCAGCGTGGGCCCGGTTAAGACAACATAGTCTGACCGGAGTGGGGCTGCGGGGCTCTCCAATTTGGGGAGTGCGGTAGCCTAATACAAGAACGTCGCCGTTTCAAAAAAATTAGTTTCGACGCTATTTTTCTTATGACGTCATGTGTGATGCTGATGACCTCGACAGATATAATAATTTCTGACGAACCAATTTGCGACAGTTTTGTGTTGTCGCAATGCCCCAGTGATTGTCCTTGCATTTTCTCGGATTTATCTTTGGAGAAAGTATAAAAGAAAATAAAATTAATAACAGTAATGCAACTAGACCTTATTATAAATATTATCATGACATGATACATTTATTTTACAGTTTATTTTAAACCACTAATTTATTTTTACCTTATTTACAGTTTTTTGCTGAGTCCGGTTTCCCATGTCCCCTGAAGAGGAATCCATCCGACCATTTTCTACGTTGTTATTAATTGATGCTGTAACAACCACTCTCAAAGGATCATCCAGAATCTACGTATGTTTTTCTTGTTTTGGCTTCTACTTGTCCCTTTTAGGGCTGTTTGTTTCTGCGAGTAGATGTCTGAATGGTTCAGACTTCTTACTAGTTCAGATTTAATGGTTCAGACTGCTTGTTTCACGAGCAGATATCTGAATGGTTCAGACATTTGCCTATGAATAGTAAGACTTATAATCTGAATTGGTCAGACATTTGTCTCTGAACGGTTAAGCATTATAATGGCTCTTAATGGTTCAGACCTCTTATTGGTTCAGCATTTAACCATTTAGAAGTTGCCAAACAGCCCCTTAGTCTCGTTTATATACAAACAATACATGTTTATATACAGACTTCTTAATGTTTTAATTTGTAGGAGAGACGAGAAAAATCAGACCCTTTTATGACTATGGTAACAGCAGAGATCAAGGCAACGTTAGTAGAGAAATACAAGTGGTCAAAATACGCCGCGAAAGCTCGATCGAAGGTTAAACAACTCTCGGCAATCGTAAGTTTCTCCAAACTCTTAACACCTTATCGACATTTTTCGTGTATATACGATTAATGGCTACTGACTTTTATATGTAGCGTGGAACCGGGGCCATTCCTAATATGGCGGGCCAAGCGGGTTGGTGGAAGCAACTTACTACATTGACTCGAAGATCGTTTGTGAACATGTCAAGAGATATGGGATATTACTGGTTACGTATAATTATTTACTTAGTTGTATCGATATGTGTCGGCACGATTTTTTATGATGTTGGTACGAGTTATACGGCTATATTAGCTAGGGGAGCGTGTGGTGGTTTCATAACCGGGTTTACGACCTTCATGTCGATTGGAAGCTTCCCTTCGTTTATCGAAGATATGAAGGTATGAAGTTTACGGTAAAACTTTGTAGTTGTCGATTTGCTCTTTTTTTAATAAGGTTGTTCAAAAAGTTCGTGACTATTTTAAAATTGTCTCAACTCGGTTTGTAAGCGAACCATACCCAACCCAAGGTAAGCTAGATTGTTGTGCTTGTTTGGCTTGATAAGTTAAATCCATATCTTATTATAATATAAATTTTAACTCATTTTTTAATACAATTATATATATGATGTAGTTTATATGAATTATAATCAATAATATAAATTTTAACTCATTTTTTAATACAATTATATATTAGGTAGTTTATATGAATTATAAATCATGAGGTTTATAATAATCTATGGTAATTTTTTTCTTTTTATACATAAAAAATAGAGCTAGATGTTATTTTCGTTCCCGTGGTTTATCTAGTATGCTAGTCCAGGCCAAATTTCAAATTTGTGCCATTTTCATCCCTAACATTCCTGAACATGCTAGTTCCGTCCAAAAAAAGCATGAATTAACTGCTATTTTCGTCCCCGTATTTTGTCTAATTATTCGATTCAACGTTACCTTTTTGGACGACATTGACATGTTTCAGGAATGTAGGGACGGAAATGACACAAATTTAAAATTTGGCATGAACTACATAATTATACAAACCACAGGGACGAAACAGACAGTTAACTATAAAAATAAATGTAACGAATACCTTTTGTTTTAAATCAAGGTGTTGACTAGAATTCGAGCTCAAAATTTCAGCTCGTTTACACCTTAGTTTTGAGAATCTTATACACGTACAATTGTATTCAGATTTTTACTAAAGAACGACTCAACGGGTACTATGGAGTAGGAGTGTTTATACTATGAATTTCCTATCATCGTTCCCATTCTTGGTGGCGATTTCGCTTGTCACTGGGACGATCGCATGGAACATAGTGAAGTTCAATCACGGATTCTCACGATACGCTTTCTACTGTCTCAACCTTTTTGGCTCGATCGCAGTGATTGAGAGTTGTATGATGATTGTGGCATCTCTAGTGCCCAATTTCTTGATGTGGCTCGTAATAGTAGGGGCTGGAGTACTAGTAAGATCAAATATGAACAGTATATAATACTTGCGCTTTTTTCGTCTAAACCGAATTTTAAACTGAATTGTTTTGCATGATACATAGGGTGTTATGATGATGACATCTGGATTCTTTCTTCAACTTCCGGATCTTCCAAAGCCGTTTTGGCGGTACCCGGTTTCGTACTTGAACTACGGATCATGGGCAATACATAAGAACTATGGTTTTTGAAAATGACAAACATACCCAGTAGAATATGGTGGGTTAGTTGGACCGGTTGGTTTTACCTGTTTGACCGTTTAGCTATCTATTTGAACTTTTTTAATCAAAATTGTTAATTAGTTTATATTAAAAAGTTTAAATTGATAATACCTAGTTTATAGTACATATATAACTACATCACTCAAAAATGAAAAGAGAGAAAAATAAAGGTTAAATGGCAAGTTCGGTTTACACAACCTGTTCTAAGTTTAAAAATTGAGCCAAACCTTTAAAGCATTAGACTGCGAAAACCAATTGTTGGGACAATTTCAATGGTTTTTTAACACCCTTGGTTATTGTAGATTTTTTACTAGGGTTGCAAACGAACTGAACGAACAAGAACAAGACCTTGTCCGTGTTTGTTTGTTGATAAATATATGTGTTCATGAACACTTACCGAATGAGATTTTATGTTCTGTTTGTTTGTTAAGGAAATGAACTTGCTCATGTTCGTTTGTGTTTGTTTGTTATTTTTAAGCAACGATCAAAAACAGACGTTGATGAACACAAATGAGCACAAACTAATGTTCGTGAACACAAACGGAAACAAAGAATACAAACAAGCTTTCATGAACATAATATATAATACACTAACACTTATTAAATATTTTATTTGTCGGAATTTTGAAAGTATTTAAATATAATATAAAAAATAAAAACACTAATGAAGTACCAAACACAAACGAACATGTTACCGAACGTTCATGAACATAAATGCAGAACACACCTCTGTTCATGGTCTTTCATTTAACTACATGAATGTAATTTCTTGTTTTGTGTCCTTTGTTTAATAAACGAACGAACACAAACAATTGTTCACCGAACGTTTGGTTCGTTTGCAGCCCTATTTGTGACCACTAAGTTATCTGATCAAGGAAAGTGAATTGCAGGGAGGATACAAGAATGACTTGCTAA
The DNA here is from genome assembly GCA_947069175.1 of Scalesia atractyloides. Taxonomy (NCBI): domain Eukaryota; kingdom Viridiplantae; phylum Streptophyta; class Magnoliopsida; order Asterales; family Asteraceae; genus Scalesia; species Scalesia atractyloides. The sequence continues at coordinate 1,041,834 of CAMTDV010000024.1, read as the reverse complement.
ACTTGGTTTTTGATGGATTAGCACCAGGAGACCCGAGAATCACGGGTGCAGATGTTATTAAAAGTTGTACCGATTGCCATTGAGTCACTAAGTGGTGGGACTTGTTAGCAATCTACGTGCTTCTAGTGAGTTATAGAACGATCTTCTTTTGATTCTCAAGTTGAAAGAGAGAGCAATGCCTTTTTTCCAGTCGATATACCGAATGAGAACGTTACATCGTCTTAAAAGGCGAGCTTGATTCGTGAGTTCCCGTCTTCAAGACGATACCAAACTCTTCGCTCTTTTTTCATCACAGGAGGGCCTAAGCTCTCCAATCGCATAACTTAACAACATTGTAATTCATATTTCATTCTTGAGACCAATAAAGTGATCTACACATACAATTTATACAAAAATGTTGTAACAATTGGTATATACCATGACTATATATGATGTCATGTACTTGTTTATTATTTAAAAAAGGTTTTTCTATTTTTAAAATTTCAATAGAAGCTAACAATTTTGAATACAATAAATTGTGTTCTAACAATCCAAGCAGTCAAATACACCCAGTTAGATTGTTGTGGTTGAACAAACCAAATCGGTTTGGTTTCTCATTTTTCAAACTCATTTGACTCAGATTCAAATCAATTGAACTAGAACATGTAGTATAATATAGTATAGTATTTATACCTTAAAACCAAATTTGTTTATGTATATGATTGAATGTAAGGGGCTTTTAGGGCGCAAAGGATACGAAGCAATATGAACCATTGATTAAGAAAATCAAGTGCTAAGATAATGAAGATTTGCCACGTTAGCTATGTTTTATGTGTGAAATCAGTCTAGAGCGATAAACACCATGATTAAAAGTAAAATGCAATGTTGAAAATTGGTATCCAACGAGAAATCATAATGACAAATACAAACGCCATGTTGAAAAACTAGGGCCCAGATGGTAAAACTCCATGTCAGAAAAATTAAAACGTCGATGTATTATTCGACGCCCATATGGTAAAACTCCATGCATGAAAAACACTCGGTTCATTTTTTAATTATGTTTCTATTGAAAGAAAATATAGTAATATCATACTTAAATCAGAGAAAAAACACATATTTTTTCCTAAATAATGACGTATAGATATTATAAACAGAAAAAATTGGAAGAATAAAATAAAAGGTCAAAATTGGTTAGTTATTCATATCCTAACCCTCGGAGTGGGATCAAATACAAACAACATTTTGTGTACAAATTGTAAGAACCATTTAAAAAGTGTCATATGGCATTCAATCAATTATAGAGAAATGATAAAATAATAACCTAAATAATATCAATTATATTGAATTCTCTATAATTATGCAAACAAACAATTAATTCTTTATTTGAATATTTCTTTTGTTTTCAATGTGCTAATAAGAAAAAGTGCTGATATAATTCACATATGTGCTAAAATCAATCATCTTAATTAATTTTGAAGTGTTAATATAATTTAAAAGTGCTACTTTATGTGTGTATTATTTTAATATGTGCTAATTTAACTTTCTTTATGTGCTGATCTGTTCTTACGGTTTGTAGGATAAATATGGTTTGTACCGGAACCTACCCCTCACCACTTTATATTATACACATATATGTGGGACCCACCATTATTTTTATATTTCTCTAATATTAAATTAACTAGCTGGTTTACCGCCCAAGCGTTGCGGCGGGGAACCGACGTAATGGTAGTCTAGAAATAGGAGGTTTTAACTTATTTATCAGCGAAAGTAAAAGACCAACAGCAAACTGGCCTAGAAAGTTAACATCAAGAACACCCCAGAGAACCAAGAACTAAATGTAACCTATACACGTCGGTATATCACGCAGACCAAATGTTGTTCATTAATTTCTCACCCACGTTCTGCCCCGATTAGCATAAAGATGTAGAAGACAAACTGTGGGATACATCTCCACCTGAATATTGTCTCCTTTATTTGATTAGAACACTCACATCCCGTCCAACAAAAAGAAAAAAATTAACTACAACGTCACTAAGAAAATGTATACAGTTACTCAACAAAAGAAAAACCAAGATGCCCAAATGTATACCGATACTCCACCAAAATCCAACCAAATGCTGTCAATTTGCAAATAACATGGCAACAAATAAATCATGCTGTGAATTTGCAATTATGCGTATGAGTTAGCCGTTGAAAACATAAATTATATAAATAAAATTTGATGAGTGATACTTTAGGATTCAAAGAACTTTCCAGATCCATGGTGAAATCGAAGTAGAAGCGAAGATAGTGGAATCAAGGTAGTAGCGGAGATAGGGGCGGGGCGTCCAACTGAATGATTTCCTGTGGCCTGGCCAATTGATAGACCATATATCACATCCCTGTAGTAGCACAGAGGATGCAAATACGGTCACATTCACTCCCATGTCCCATGGAGTACCAGCAAATACACAAGTTATAGAACATGTGAAAAGTAAGTAGCAAAGAACAAAAGTTAACACAAACAGTTTCTAGCGTGTGCTATAAATTATAATATGGAAAAATTTTCATATCTAGAAAAAAAAATCCATAGCAAAGAACATGAATCAGCAGCACCATGGATCATATGTAGATTGTATAGTTGTGCATCTTTTGATTTCATAGTGAAAGGTACACATGATTAGTTGAAAAGCCCAATAGTAATAATTTTGAGTATGCCTTCGAGTGAATTCGGTGAATATTGTACATTTTTCTAATTAGAAGTGTGGAATAAGAGAAATCAAAGAATGTATACCTGAAAAGACGTAGTAAGAAGGATTGAGTCTAGACCACCACTGACCATCACCATTACAGTTACAATCACTTTGTACTACCACCACAACCTTACCAACCACCATTGCCAAGCTAGCACCTCTGAGCGGTGGCCGAAAAGGGTCTTCGCAGCAGCCGACAACCACCATAAATCACCATCACAACATCATCAGCCGGCATCATACCACTACCGTTACTGTTCACCACCTGAACTACCATCAACAGCTCCCTTTGCTCTTTGCCGAAACCACCATCAACAGCCACCTTCGCTATGCAACTAAGTGATATTAACTGTGAATCATCACTGTTGAAAAAAAATACTAGGAACGGTAGTACCAGTTTGTGATCACAAAGGTCTTCATGATAAAGAAAAATTGTCTATTCAGGCCAAATATGGTCAACACGTCCATACACAACCAAAATAACATCATTCATAAATCAAAGTTTCTACCACATTATTAATGTGAAACACTTAAACTGCTCAGAAACAATTTTACCCATAGTAACTAAAAAAATAAAAATGTCACGTGTGAAAGTATAGAGAATATAAATGACGATAAACTAAAGACTTTAAGAATTGGATGCTCAGTCTGATTCTACCGTAGGATTAATAAACCAAAAAGCATAGTTTTAGCTTATGGCGAATCACAAAAATCAAATCAAAGGGATTGTTTTTTCCTCACCTGAACTGAAGAAGGCCGAGAAGCATACCCCCGTCGTTGACAAACGGTTGTGTAATTCTCCTAAATTCAATCAATAAAAACATAAACAAAAATCTCAGGAAAACTGAAAAGTCTATATATAAAGGTAAAGCGAAGGCAAAATTTGGGACCCGAAACAAACAATACCGAGAAATTGGAAGAAAGCTCCTCTACCAAGCTGCTCAATAAACTCATAATCTCCAATCTTTGACCTGCCATTGCCATTTTTTTTCTTCCATTTTCAACGTGTTCTTGTAACCCTAAAATCTAAATCAAAGAAAAAAAACTCAATGTTCAGCCATAAATGTCACTCAAATAGTTCAACAAATTAATTAAAAGTTGAGCAAAACATGAATGCTAATTTACCAGAGAAAGCATCTGATCACCGGCGTGAAGGCTCGGCGGCCGTAGAAAGCGCGAGGTGAAGGCTCGGCGGCCGGAGAAAACAATCATTTCTTTCTCTCTCTAAATTCGTCAATCAATCTTCAAATCACATTTTCTGTCTGGCTTTCATTTTCAAATCAAGTGCCTAACCCTTGTTTTGGTCATTCTTGTTTCTTGATTTCTTTCATAATGAAAATGATGGTGGAAAACAAAAGAAACAAATGTAGGTTTGATGTGAGAAAGACACGAAGCCACCAGCTGGCCCATAAAAGAGTCCAATAACCACATGCCACCACTGTCTGTCACTGTTGAATTCCATTGTGTTATGAATAGATATTGAATGAATGAATGAGTGAATTGAATGAATAGATATTGAATGAATGGATTGATTTCGTATCAGTTTTGTATGATTCTAAATTCAAACACACCTCAAAATGACAAAAGGAAAAACAACTGATTCAAACAATTAATCTACGGGACATCACCTTATAATGAATTTAAGGTACCTGTAAGTGAAAGTGAAGCCCCCCGGAGACACCAAAGAGAATGACTTTCTTGCCGGCGGCAAAATAGTGTACGGAGCCTCATTGCATCTGATCTTTCTCATCGACATTGGGGTTCGTTGAACGGCGGTAACGGCTGGCATCGGAAAAGAGCTAGAAACAGAGAGAGATGACAGCCACCACCATCACTCTTGTCGTTTTGGTTCGCTGTGCGCCACCATACCATCTTTGAACGTCGCTCGTGCTACCGTACACCGGTTCGCCGTGCGAACGCTGTCTGCGTCGCCGTACCAGCTTCGAAGGCCGCTTGTGCTGCCGTACACTGGTTCGCCGTGCGCTGCCACCGTACCATCGTCGAACGCCGCTTGCGCCGCCGCACACCGGGCAACAGCCGCCAGTGGTCTTCCTCTCTCTATGATTATTGTGGCGGTGGGCTGGTGATGAGTGGTAGAGATGGGTTTAAGAGATTGTATCTGAAGGAGACGCGTGTGATTGAAGCATGAGAAACAAACTAACGGCGTTACCAAATGTTAAAATACTGTTCATAAAACGTAAAAGCAAAAACTAACTCCCATTTAGTCTAAGGACCAACAATGTTGTAGTTGAACACTAAGGAGAATAGACGTAATTTAGAAAAGTGGGAAGCAAACGTGTAATATGGTCTTATTAGTACAGGAATCATCAGGGGCCATTTGATAACTTTTGAATGGATAAGTACTAAATCAGTAAGATGTCTGAATCAAGAATGACTTGCTAAACTTGGTTTTTGATGGATTAGCACCAGGAGACCCGAGAATCACGAGTGCAGATGTTATTACAAAGTTGTACCGACGGCCATTGAGTCACTCTAAGTGGTGGGACTTGTTAGCAATCTACGTGCTTCTAGTGAGTTATAGAACGATTTTCTTTTTGATTCTCAAGTTGAAAAGGAGAGCAATGCCTTTTTTCTAGTCGATATACACGAAGAGAACGTTACATCGTCTTAAAAGGCGAGCTTCATTCGTGAAGTTCTTGTCTTCAAGACGATACCAAACTCTTCGCTCTTTATCATCACAGGAGGGCATAAGCTCTCCAATCGCATAACTTAACAATATTATACATTCATATTTCATTCTTGAGACCAATAAAGTGATCTACACACATACAATTTATACAAAAATGTTGTAACAATTGGTACTATACCATGACTATATATGATGTCATGTACTTGTTTATTATTTAGAAAAGGTTTTTCTATTTTTAAAATTTCAATACAAGCTAACAATTTTGAATACAATAAATTGTGTTCTAACAATCCAAGCAGTCAAATACACCCAGTTAGATTGTTGTGGTTGAACAAACCAAATCGGTTTGGTTTCTCATTTCTCAAACTCATTTGACTCAGATTCAAATCAATTGAACTAGAACATGTAGTATAATATAGTATAGTATTCATACCTTAAAACCAAATATGTTTATGTATATGATTGAACGTAAGGGGCTTTTAGGGCGCAAAGGATACGAAGTAATATGAACCATTGATTAAGAAAATCAAGTGCTAAGATAATGAAGATTTGCCACGTTAGCCATGTTTTATGTGTGAAATCAGTCTAGAGTGATAAACACCATGATTAAAAGTAAAATGCAATGTTGAAAATTGGTACCCAACGAGAAATCATTATGACAAATATAAAACACCATGTTGAAAAATTAGGGCCCAGATGGTAAATCTCCCCGTCTGAAAAATTAAAACGTCGATGTATTATTTGACGCCCATATGGTAAAACTCCATGCATGAAAAACACTCGGTTCATTTTTTTAATTTTTTTTATTGAAAGAAAATGTAGTAATATCATACTTAAATCACAGAAAAAACACATATATTTTCATAAATAATGACGTATAGAAATTATAAACAGAAAAAATTGGGAGAAATAAAAAGTCAAAATTGGATAGTTATTCATATTCTAACCCTCGGAGTGGGATCAAATACAAACAACATTTTGTGTACAAACTGTAAGAACCATTTAAAAAGTGTCATATGGCATTCAATCAATTATAGAGAAATGATAAAATAATAACCTAAATAAGATCAATTATATTGAATTCTCTATAATTATACAAACAAACAATTAATTCTTTATTTGAATATTTCTTTTGTTTTCAATGTGTTAATAAAGAAAAATGCTGATATAATTCACATATGTGCTAAAATCAATAAGCTTGATTAATTTTGATGTGCTAATATAATTTAAAAGTTCTACTTTATGTGTCTATTATTTTAATATGTGCTAATTTAACTTTCTTTATGTGCTAGGTCTGTTCTACGGTTTGTATGATAAATATGGTTTGTACCGAAACCTACCCCTCACCACTTTATGTTATACACATATATGTGGGAGCCACCATTATTTTTATATTTCTATAATATTAAAATTAATGTATTTGTTTATTTATTTATTGTCTAAACAAAATCAATTCCTAAAACATAAAAGCAAAAACTAACTCCCACTTAGTCTAAGGACCAACAATGTTGTAATTGAACACTAAGGAGAATAGACGTAATTTAGAAAAGTGGGAAGCAAACGTGTAATATGGTCTTATTATTACAGGAATCATTAGAGTAATGGGCTATTTGGTAACTTTTGAATGGTTAAGTACTGAATCAGTAAGATGTCTGAATCATTAAGTGTTGAACCAGTAAGAAGCCAGAATCATTAAGAAAAAGTATAATGCTAACAATTCAGAGGCAAATGTCTGACCCATTCAGATTAGATGTCTTAACCATTCAGACTCAGTATAATGCTTAATCTTTCAGAGGCAAATGTATGAACCATTCAGATATCTGCTCACGAAACAAACAATCTGAATCATTAAGTGTTGAACCAGTAAGGTAGTGTTTGGTATGCAGGAATGAGAGGCGGAATGGAATGGATCATTACAAGGGAATGAAGAAAAGACTGTATGGTTGGTCAATGGAATGGAATCACCCATTCCATAAGGCATTTCATTCCCTCAAAATCATTCAATCACCCTATGTTTTTTTTCATTACATCCCCTCTTGCATCCTTCATTAACAACACCACAACCCACCACCTTCGCCACCACCAACCATCGCCGCCGCCACCCGACAGCCATCGTTGCCACCCACCACCGCCACCAACCACCACCGCCGCCAAGCACTGATCGGAGTGTCGCGCCTCTGGTCAAAGATAATAATTTATAGTCCCGAATTACCCTTAACAATCCGTTAGTGGTAGTAAGGGGTCGAACCACGAAGAGTCTGTGGTTTGCGGTCGGATATGACTGATTTATATAGATGTGTCATTTTTATGAAGCTTGCTACGAAAACGATTGATTTGTTTATTTGAGAAAGGTGTTGGAATGAACCAACAAGTTTGCTTGATTAATTAACTAACAAAAACTGAGAATGATTGCAATGAAAGTAAATATAATTGTAAAAGAATAGTGGGAAAACAAGGTTCACACCCGATTCAGTATTTGAAGTCCTAGGGTTCCTACACATTTTAGAATTGATTCAATTGCATAAATGACCAACAAGTTTAGTGTCGCGTGGCTTAGGTGCCAAGAGCTATCAACGTTGTAACAACGGACCGCAATGCACTTTGTTACCAAGAACATGTAAACTCTAATCTAGACAAGGCATAATTTCACATAAACATTTCGCAAAGTCAAATTTAATCTTCACTCGACAATTTACGAATTCAATACAAATGCAAGACAATTATCTTTGGTTTCAAAATCAAATTACAACTTGTCACTAAATCAAATCATAAACAATTGTTCAAACCCTAGAAACTTACAAACACCTACACCGGGGTGAAACCTTTGGGAATTAGCTGCTCATGGCGAATGGAACTTGATCAATGATGGATTGAAGCTCGAGTCTTGACATCTTGAAGCTTAAAAATGGAGATGTATGATGATTAGGGTTTGTGTTGGATGGTGGTGATGAATGGATGAAAGGATTGATGATGAAGGTGATGGTGATGATGTTAGGGTTATGATCGAACGGATGATTTGGATGGATTGGAATGATGAGAGATGATGATGGTGGGTGATTATGGCTCCAAGAACTCTCTTTCAACTTCAAAAACTCGTAATACCTCAAAATAGGTCAAAACAAATGATATAACCCGTCCCCCAACTCAAAAAACAAGTTTTTCGCGAAGTGGGAATGCAGGTGGCGTCGCCGACGCCCATTTAGGGCGTCCTCGACGACCCCTAGAAGTCCCAGTTTCACCCGACGTTTTAATGTGCTGTTTACGGAGGTTTCTGGCCGACGGGACAATCCAGAGGGCGTCGCCGACGGCCCTTTTGGGCGTCCCCGACGCTGCCTAGTTTTGCTGGTTTCCTGCGAAAATTGTTTTCTTCATAACTTCTTCGTTATAGCTCCGTTTTACTCACCGTTTTCGCCCACGTACTCGTAATTCAGCCCTATATCATGCCATCTTCAAATATCTTCATTTTAAATCCATTAACCTCCCCCAAAACACATCCAATCTTCGCGATTGACCCGGTTTTGTTCATTTCACATCCCTGGTTGATCCCGTTCGTTCCCGGTGCTCCGTAAAGCTCCCGACTAGCTCCTTAAACTCTCTTAGACCTGTAAAACATAAATCCCATTAAAAGTAGGCTATTCAAGATTAAAAGCTATGTAAATACACAAACTTAAACACATAAGAACACCGGTTTTCAACCACGCATCAACCACCACCACCGTCGCCGCAACCACCCACCTTTGTCGCCGCCTCTAACCACCACCACCGTCGCCGCGACCACCCATCACGTTCGCCACCACCAACCACTGTAGCCGCCGCCACCTATTGCCACCTCTGCCGCCATCAACCACCACCGACGCCCGCTACCGCCACCCCCGTCGCTGCCACCGCCAGTTCGCCACCACCGATCGCCGCCACCACTACCCCCTATCACCACCCACAATCACTGCCACCGACCACCACCACTCACCACCTATTTTATTACTTCGTTTTTATTGCCTACCAAACAATACACGATAATAATTCATTCCATTCCCACATGGTAACCAAACGAGACATGGAATGGTAATGATCTATTGCATCCCCTCGTGCATTCCATTACCTCGTCCATACCATTCCCTCGCTCATTCCATTACCCCATACCAAACAGACCCTAAGAGGTCTGAACCATTAAGAGCCCCATTAAGAGGTAATTGTTTATAGCATACTAGGTTATAGACCCTTGTATTACACGCGTTGAATAAAGATAATATCTTACGTAAACTCATGTAACACACGAGACTATAACCTAGTGACTTAGATGATAATAATAATTCACAATTCTACTAAGATAATAATTACAAATAAAAATAATAACAATAGCAATAACAATTTTTCTCATCTTTCCCTAAAATTTGCTTTTTTTTTTTTGCCATTTTCATCAAGCCCATTAACTTCATCAAAAAAGTTAATTAAATGAGGGGTATTTTTGTTTTTTTTTTACTTATTTAATTTATCGTTTTTTAATACAAATAAAACTCACCCTATTAATTTATATCACCGGTCAAATGTGAAGTTAAAGAGCTATGTGAATATCTTCTACAACAATGAGATCTAACTTAATCATTGTTGATATTAAATTACAAAAATAAATTGAAATATAATCTAAATTATATAAAATACAATTTAAATTTTAAACTATATACCATATTTGTTTTATAGGTTTATCGACGTGGCGGTCTAAAATTCGTTGAATACAGAGTTATATTTGCATTAAAGTATTTTTTTTTTGTATCGGACACCACATATGTTATATATTAATAATAAAAATTGGATATTAATATATATGTTATTAATAAAATAATAAGATTGCTAAATTAAGAGTTACCTATGTGTAGTTATTCGCAAACAAATTATTAGGTTAGATTAGACAATCTAGGTTTACAAGTATATAACCTAATTTGGTTTGATCCGCAATGATAAAAAATTAAAAACTTTGTCACATATGAAAAATAAAAATAAATAAATAAAATACAACAATAATACAATATAAATATTTTTATGTATTATGCATTTATCTATATGAAGGTCCGTGATCAGGCGGTTCTAGACGGAAGTTAGTGCTTAAACGTAAACCGATTCGGTAGAATGTTATTACCGAAAGGAGTAGAAGTAGAGTGCAGCGGAAGTCTTCATTCATACCTAAAGAGTATACATCTTTAAGTCTAGGTGCCGGAGTTCTTGGAGAGAATCCGGCAGCACATCCCCGTAGGGATTGTAAAAACTTAAAAAACAAATGAACACACACTTATATATAACCACACAAGTTCGCCCGGAATGTGGATGGTCAAGTTCGGGCGAACTTGTCCATCACATGACAAGTTCGGGCGAACTTGTCCATCCCATGACAATTTCGGGCGAACTTGTCCATCCCATAACAAGTTCGGGCGAACTTGTTCCCAATTTCACTATATGCTCCGTAACCTTTGTCGTGTGTTCGATTCTAACCTATACAATATTCAACACACGCTCAATCTAGCCTATTCGACAAGTGACGAACACAAAATGCATCAACAGATTCCCCCTTGTTCGTTACTGTCGAAGCTTGATCTTGATCTTCAAATCTCTGAGCTGTGTTTGAATATTCTGCAACTTCAATCAAGGTGTCTGTCGATGTCGTCGAGACGCGTCAACAAATTCCCCCTTAATTGATGATCCGGGTTTGCATTATCAACTTTCAATACCGCTGAAATCTCCAGTTCAGATCTTTGGTTGCACGGTTTCTGACCTCCTCTGATTTGTTTGATCGACAAATTTTCTCGAATAACCGAAGCTAATCAATGCAGCAACTTCTCCATTTCGACGATAACTGCATCCGAGTTCAGTTTTTGAATAAGCGTTGAGCATCGAGAGTTTGTTCCGCACACTCCTAAAATATCAAAAACTCAACCGGCAATTGATAGAAACTTCGAATCACCGCATCAGAAAACTTCAAATCAATGAATACCCTCGAAAATCCGAAATCCCGATTTCCGTAATCGCAGTTAAGCACCCTTCAGAAAGATTTGATCAACAAATCGTCAATCTGATCAATTAGCAAATCTTCATCGGAAACAAATCATTTGGTAACGCATCGAATCTGAGAAACGTACACCCGTGATCAAAATCACATTCATCCTCTTCAGTCACAATGACAAATATATAGCTATCTTCGCTAAACCTGGCGCCTTGAAACTACAAAACATCCCTATTTCCGGCTTACCCGATCAAAACAGTTCATTTGCTTTGCAGAGTTAATGATAAGAAGTCGTGTATACCCCAACCCCACATCGGAGATCAGGACCTAAATCCTACATCCCTTAAGCATCAACCTGTATCATAATCTGAAAACTCTGAACTTCCTGTGATCACAGAATCCTAAATATATAGCCCCTTTCTTTAGCAACCAGTACACAACTTTGTCTGAAAAACCCATTATATCATCTTCCTTAATCATGGTACCGTGTACAACCCGGGGCAACTGAAACTACAGAGCATCCTTACCTCCTGGCGCTTAGTCTAGTCAATAATTCATGTGCAAAGCAGAGTTAAAGATAGGCAATCGTATGTGCTTCCAAACCATACGTGCGACTCAGGTGTCAATCCACAACCATGACTGCAGAATCTGATAAACAACTCCTCCAAACTCAGTTATGTAACCACCCGCTTTCAAACTAGATATCAATTTGAAATACCAAATGAATCTCAATCCTCTGCATTTCCCGATAATTTGCAATCGGTAACCACCCGAATACTGTTGCAGGAGTCAAGAATTTCAAAAATGCCGAAATCTTCATATATCGTAAAATTTTTATTCCCCTCATTTTTGAAAATTCTGACCATACTGAAATTTTCACTGAAATTCCCCCTCAAATCCGGAACTTTCAGTATTTAACAAATGCGGATTTAACGTTTAGGCCCATTACTAGTCACGACACCCAAATGATCAACATTCTGCACCGGTATCAATGACTCTCCCGTTATCTTCAAAATTTTGTGACCGTATCACCAAATCTGTACTCTGAAGCTCTAGACGGTCACAAATTTTGTGACCGTATCACCAAATCGAAAACTCGAAAAAATTTCTATCGCCAAATTTTTTCTGGACACTCATCCCATCAATACGATCAACAAAATTTTTCCATGCCGCCCGAACTTGTCCACTATGATACAAGTTCGGGCGAACTTGATCAATATGTTACAAGTTCGGGCGAAATTGATCTCCAAGATACAAGTTCGGGCGAACTTGGTTGGCCAACACCAAGTTCGGGCGAACTTGAACCAACCCCTTTTTACATTTTTCGATCCAGAATCCTTATTTCATCGAATTTCGAGATGATTCCACCATAGTTCTGGTCGAAAATAGTTTTCTAACAATCCTATCCGTTCAATTTTACTTTTTATCCGTGGATTGTATGTTTATTTGATGATTTACGTCTAAAAACCCTCCTAATGTCCATAATGTCCAAATTCATGAGCGTCAGTGATAACCGTAGCTCTGATACCAATTGAAGGTCCGTGATCAGCGGTTCTAGACGGAAGTTAGTGCTTAAGCGTAAACCGATTCGGTAGAATGTTATTACAGAAAGGAGTAGAAGTAGAGTGCAGTGGAAGTCTTTATTCATACCGAAAGAGTATACATCTTTAAGTCTAGCTGCCGGAGTTCCTGAAGAGAATCCGGCAGTACCTCCCCGTAGGGATTGCAAAAACTTAAACAACAAATGAACACACACCTATATATAGCCACACAAGTTCGCCCGGAATGTGGATGGTCAAGTTCGGGCGAACTTGTCTATTCCAATATTCAACACACGCTTAATCTAGCATATTCGACAAGTGACGAACACACAATGCATCAACACTATAGTTATGTATAGATTAATACATTAGATATATTAATACGATTCAATAACAATATTTATTTATTAGTTGTTGCATATAGATTAATAATAATAATAATAATAATAATAATAAAATAAAAATAATAATAATAATAATGCTACATGATATTAAGATAAATTTAAAGAGAAAGTAGACGTTTATCTTTTAATGTGGCAAGACTATAGTATTGTTAAAGCAAATCAGATTCTCTAGTTAGTTATGTAGTTTTAATAAAAAATGATATTATATAAAAAATCATAGATGTTGAAAAAAACAAGGGGAATGTATTTAAATATAATAATAACTAGTAAAAAGTTCCTCGCGTATTGCGGCGTGTCCAAATGTAAAGTTGCTCGAATTTGTATTGTCAACACCTGAATCGTTTCTGAACAAAGGTTACATCAAAACGTAGATAAACTAAAAATGTACATAAAAATAACCACAAAAAAGTATTATATATAACCCGACTTATTTGTGAAAGAAACTTACGTCGAACACCAACTCGAACTTATACCGACACTTACATAAAAATAAGTACCAAATTATGTTTTTGAAAGTTAAAAATGGTTTCGCGTGTTGCGGTGGCGCCGAAACATAAAGTAAGTCAAATTTGTCGTCTAATGAAAACATATGATACCCGACCCGATTTGTTGTAAAAGAAAATTTATACCAAAGCGTAGATCATATGAAAATGTACAAAAAAGCGGATCCAAGTGTAAAGTAACTCGGATTTGTATCATCAACACCTGAATCGTTTCTAAACAAAAGTTACGTCAAAACATAGATAAACTAAAGTTGTGCATAAAAATAAGCAAAAAAAAACGTATTATATATGACCCAACTTATATGCGAAATAAATTTACGTCGAACACCAACTCGAACTTATACCGACATGTACATAAAAAGAAGTACAAAATTATGTTTTTCTCAGTTAAAAATGGTATCGCGCGTTGCGGTGGCGCCGAAACGTAAAGTAAGTCGAATTTATACAGTCCAGTGATGGCATATTATACTTGACACGATTTGTTGTAAAACAAAATTTATGCCAAAACGTAGATCATATGAAAACGTAAAGAAAAAAGGAAAAAAAACATACTATATTTGAGTCTACCTATTTTTAAAGAAACGTAACCAGCTTTAATTTATACCGATACGTACATAAATATAAGCATGTAAAAAAATGTTATAAAGTTTTTAGAAAGTTAAAGGGTTGTAGGCGCCAATACTATATATTGGAGGGTAAAGGCTAAAAAACGTATACTAAAAGATTACAAAGAGAAAAAAAAAACCCAACCAATGGCCAGCTGCCAGGCACTAGTAATCCATCTTGTGATTGTAACTTTAAATGTAAACAAACTTGAATTTATACTGAAACATATAGTAACTTGAATTTATACCGTATAATGAAAGGCTATTATATTTTAACCTGACTCTTTTTAATTTATAATGTTTATTAAGTTAAAAATTGCTTCGATACGAAAACCTATTATATTTGACCTGACTGAGTTCCTCCAAAAAGAACTTACGTCGAAATATAAATCAAGTTTGATTTATGCCAATACGCAAATAAAAATACGTGTGTCAAACTCAATTACAAAGTGTTATATAGTTAGGGAGTTGTAAAAATCAATGCGCGATGAAAGGTAAATATATAAAAAAAGAAGCAAAAAAAAAAAGACAAAAAAAAGTCGCAAGAAGAAAAAAAAATTGGTTGAGCTGGCTGCTCCCGTAATTTTAAAGAACGTTTAAATAAGATAAATTTTACTGGGCACGGAGTACAGCTATAAAACAAATTATCTGTTGGAAGAAATGTTTTATTTATGCAAATGCCTTTGTTATTTACCTAGAAACCAAATTTCTTTATCCACAAGAAATTGTTTAAGAAGTGTAAAAGTACTTAAATAAAGGAAGTTTCCGTCAAAGTTGATCGGTAAATAAAGTAAGTTAAAAGTATTGTACATGGGTCTTGTTACTGTAGCTATACATAATATTAAAAGGGAAGGGTAATAAGAAAGAAAAAGTAGGGTTCACAATTTCTGACTTGTTTAAAGAAATGTTTAATAAAAATATACTATGTAAAATTATAATTAAAAAAAATTAAAATATGAGACTAGGCTTTATCATTTCTCTTTCTTGACACATAATACATACAACATGAGGCATAAAGTAATTAAACGAGTCGTATTCAGGTTTGATGATTGTGTTACCGTGTCGTTTCTGACCTGTTAAACACGATAAGACCAGTCTTTCAACCCTAAAACAAAGCCATTATGCCATTCAAGCAAGTTAGGCCATTAATTAAATCGAAGTCCTTAAATGTAAAAGATCTAATCTCAACTATAGATTGATTATATCAATGGCCATGTTAGGTTTTAAGGGTTTAGTTAGGTGAATTTCCATGTGATATCAAACATAAGATTCAATACTTGTTAAAGAATGTAATGCTCTAGAAACTCTTATTACATGAGAAAACAATGACAAATTATATTAAAAATGTTTTATGATTCAAGAACATTTACAAAACAAGTTATATATTTTTTTAACTAGGTTATTTCCCGTGTGACACACGGGTGTAACAAATAAAAATTGTATAAACTTTAATGCTATAAGTAACTGAGATTATACATAACTAAGATACATAAAATGTATTAGAATTAAGGCATAAACTTAGTGAGAATATAAATGTATTAAGACAACTATACAAAGAATTCATAAATTTGTAAATATCTCCTTGTATACAACATTCATTGTTTTATTTGTAATATTGCCATTCCTCTGTCAAGTATTAGTAATTTAACAATGGTTATGCTTTTTTACTTTTGAGAATGTGTTATTTACTTTACTCTTGTGTAACACCTCGTAAAACCCATCCTGTAAAATTTTGACACGCGTCCTAAAGTCCACGTGTTAAATAAGAGGGATTAAATAAACCGTCATGTTATTTTTATAACCTCTGAACGAGAAGCGAATAAATTAAAAGCGTCAACATGTTTAATTATACCTCTGAGTGACCATTTATCGGAACCGGAACTTAACGGTGTTAGTATACTTCCTAATAGTACCTAAATCTAATTTGAGGGACCAAAGGTTTTTAAAATAGAAGTTATAAGTCCAGGGGCTGAAATGGCATTGTTTAAAAGTTGTATTGCTGACCGGGGGCGGTCGCAGTCCGCGAGAGCCCTGGACATCTCTCTCGGGCCCGCGAGAGAGTGCAAGTGACAGCCTGCTAAGGCTAGTCGTGGCAGCTTGCATGTTTGCCAAATCTTTCGCGAATTTCCACCATGTCTCAGCTTTTAGCACGTCCCTAGACACTTGTTTACCCCTAGAGTGCATGCCTAACACCTGTAATGACCTCCTTCATCCTCCAACTCCTTAAATCCAAGCCTTGACTCATTGAAGAACTTGCAAGTTCTTAAAAAACTCACTCTCACTAATTCTTGCGAGTTCTGGAGCTCAAGCTACCTGCAAGTCCATCCCAAATCCATGCTAGGACCCTTTGTAAGTGTCCTTAGTCATCCTTGTTCATATTATTAAGCTCTTAAGCCAAAAGTCAAGCTTGTCGTAAAAACGGTTTGACTTCCGGTTTAATCCTTATCGGTCCAGCCATGGTCAGGTTCAAACGTGGCTACGTGATTGTAATTGGGTAGGTGTTAATCCCTCAAAAGGGCACCTCCTGAATACCACATTTGCATGTCCGATTGACGAGTCAAACTTATTCATAAAAAGTCAAACTGGGTCAGATTTGGTATCAAACGCATAATTAACAACATGCATGCTATAAAATCAGTTTTGACACTCTAAATACTTGGTAGCAACTATAAGAACATGCGGGAACATGTTCGGCTCGTCAAATCTAGGTCTAAGGTCAGTTCGCAACCGAAAGTCGCAAGGTTTGACTTCTGCTTTGACTTTCAGTTCTGACCCGAATTAGTATCTTCCAAGGCCGATTCTATGTTGCATTATGATCCTTATATAATGTAGTATAAGCCTCTGAGGTCATACTACATGGTCATAATCATAATCCAAGTTATGCGTAAGTTTCATTAATGTGTCAAGTTTGACTACTTTGCCCTTTTGCTTAAAATGAGATTTAAATAAAAAATGAACATGCAACAAGTTACCTACTGATATGTTAACTTGATTGGCTCGCATGCATGTCAATAATTTGGTCATAATTTGAGTTTCTCCTAAATATCACAAATCAAGCTTTTAGAGGACCAAAATGCCCTTTTCGGCAAATAAAATGTTTTAACCATAACTCCTACAATAAAATACTTTACCTACTGATGTTAGAATATATTTAAAATTATTTGGGATGTTAAATCAGTTTATAAACTGAGTTTATGTAAAGGCTCTTGCATGGTATCGATAAATGACGATAATAAACTTACGGTGCGTAAAATGAGTTTTAAAGACATCTTCATAACCAAACCTTTTACAAACTGACTATATACGTTAAATAAAATATTTTGAATAAGTAAACCTGATTAAAACTATAATTTTCCTTAAACATCGATTAAATCGTCATTTAGCGACTTTATCGCCTTTTTGACGCATAGTATGGGTTAAAACCATATCTAAGCATCAAGACTTGTTACCTACTGATTATAAAACCTATTTCTAACATTTTTACATTAGGTACAAGTTATAAACTCAGATTCCCATATAAGTCTTCAAATCTATGTGTGAAATAACCAAAATACCCTTTCGGGGCATAGTTTGGTCTTTAAATATAAACCACACATATATTTGATATCCTACTGATATAACATCATAAATTAACTATTTTTACTGAATAATTATGACCATAACATCAGAATTATTGCAAACCTCTAAGTCGTAAAATGACCAAATTACCCTTTTGAAACTTAATTCGATTTTAAATCTACAACGGGCATACATGTTAGTATCTTACTGATATTATAACATGTTTTAAGTGTAATGGCACATGAAACTTGTATATGACTCATCCGGTTACCCGGTATCGCTTATATGCGTACGGTTAAGCCTACGTGACTAGTTTACGTAAATTCACCAAAACAGGTTTAACCTTATAATTTTTATATCAAAATCTTGAATGTTATATGGTTACCCAAAATATACAAGTCCTAGTACTTGTCGGGTCTAAACAACATTCTTTCCGGTCATCGCTTAATATAGCGTATCGTTCCGTTACGTATCCTTTAAGCTAACTGGTTCGAGTCAACGACTCAACCTAAACCTGTTAGCATTCTAATTGGTTATTAATACCATCAATCCAGACTAGAAGTCTCCCAGTAGACCGATACTTGCATTTGTCTTCTTGAATAAACGGCTGAGTTACTATTTGTTAGAAGAACTAGCTCAGGTAAATACTTTAACTTATTTTCCCTATACGGGCTTGGGATACGGTATTATATTACTGCTTGGTCAGGTATGGGATCATGTTTATCGGATTGTGATTTACTAATCTTATAACCCATTTTGTTCTGAATTGTCTGATAACTTAAACATTGGGGGTTAACTCGACCGTGTCCTGGATATCCTTGGCTCATTGAAGTTACTAATGGCCACGACCTAAGCGCGGGGTGTAGGCATACACCTGACAGATGCTAATGCTAAACAAGTTATTTTATTATACTCCTCCGTAGGTTTTATTAAGTGATGTGTCGGTTAATCAGGTTATTCGGTTTTTGCACCGGACCCATATGTATTGACAGGCTTGTAAAACTGTAAACAAGATCATTTTAATTGTCCCGGGTTATAAAAGATTTTCGTGCTCAATGCACCTAAACAAATTTTAAATGTTTTAAAAAATGAGTCGGTTAAATGTATTTACCAGTGAAAATTGACGTATTTTTCCAAAAAGGCTAAGTGACAGGTTTTGGCACGGAATAGGCTAGGAGCTGCTTGGTATGATGTAGAGAATTTTGCAAGTTCTTAGTCAAGCCTAAAGTCTGTCGGAGAATATCATTTTTGTACTTTCGATCCGCCTGTGGATCTAATATTGCAAACCTTGTATTGTTTTAAGACCTTTAAACTCTGTGGTTTGTAATAATATTTAATATTCAAAGTCTTCCGCTGTGCTGTATATGTTTGACCATGACGATACCAATCTTACGTCAATACTCCCCACCCGGGCCCACCGGGATTGTGCTGGAAATACGGGGTGTGACAGGTTGGTATCAGAGCCAACGTTCGAGTGAATTAAACACTAGCCTTTTTGTGTTTAATCTCGAGTATACACAATAGCACATTCCTTAGTGTCCGAGTCTAGACATCAATTTAGGATTCTCTAACCCTTATTAAAATTTTAGTTGTTACTCCATTTTGCTTTGTTTTCTAATTTATTTTGGAGCAGAAAAAATGCCGCCAAGATGTCGTGGTAGCATTAGGAGAGGCGGAGGCTCAACAAGAGGAGGAGCATCCGGGCAAGGACCATCCCGTGTGCCGAGCCCAAACCCATACGAAGGATCAGGAGATTCTTCATCATCATGGTGACCATTCGGGTACCCGCTTCCACGCGAGTACTCTCCCCCCTATCAATCAGACTCACATTATTTTTTCTGTTCGTACCATTCGCATCACTCCGATCACTCCAACCTCACCAAGAAGCCTCCATCCCAAATAGCTATGTGCGTTCACCATCTATAACGCCACCGGTCGACTCACCCACACACATGGAGGAAGATCCAGAAATGCCACCCTTGGGATCGTATGAATATCCTATTGAACTGTCAAGTGGTCCCCCTTCTCGCATAGGATCACCATTTGAAGGCCCCGATAGTTGGGATTTAAGATGGAGCCAATACCAGTTTTACTATACCCCTTCTCCTCATTCTTCCAAGCCACCATCACCTCCCCAAGAAGCTGAACAAATGGAAGTGGAGGAACAACAACCCCAACAACAACAAACACCTCCAAGAAGGAAGCGTGGAGCCCGTATGTCATTGCGTGCAGGGCAATGGACGGGTTCACAACCACCTATGTCCCAAACTTACCTTGTCATCCCAGAGGACCCACAAATGGGTGGACCCTCAAACACATCACCAGAGGCGGTGTTGCCACCTTTACCACCAGCCATTTAACCCACTATTCAGCTGTCACTGCCAGAACCGGGAAACCCGATACCTTCCTATCCAGATTCATCTGGGTACCACCATACACCTACACCTTTACACTATGACTATACGGCGCCGTCTGTTGATCCATATTTGGAAGCCGTCGCATATAATGCTTATAACCCAACTCCTTATCTCGAATACTCAGCTACATCATATCCTAGTTATGGATACCAATACCCTTCTGCATCCCAGTATCAACCGCAACAGCAACCCCCGCCACCGCAAACACTGCAATCAACGCCACAACTAGAGGCCATTAATCAGGCCTTGGAAAGAGTCGAGCAGATGCAGCGCCAAACCGAAAGAAAAGGAGAAGAAAACCTTCGAAGCTTTCAAGAAGCTGACAAAAATATGGAAGGGAAAGAAAGATGAGTGAGGATTGAGCTATTAGTATTTCTATTTTAGTCCCTGCGTGGACAAGTATCTTTATTTTAGTCCCTACGAGGACAAGTATTTCTATTTTAGTCCCTGCGTGGACAAGTATCTTTATTTTAGTCCCTGCGTGGATAAGTATTACGTTTCAGTCCCTGTGTGGATTAGTTATTCTGTTAGGCCCCTGGGAGGACCAATTAATCTCATTAAAAGACCTGTTTAAGGCCTTAATGTAATCCCTTATTTATTTTAATGAGAAAGGATTCAAAATTTTATATGTGTGTATATATATATGTATTAGAATTATCCTTTGTTCAAGCGATCGTCTCGACTTTACTCGAAATTTTATTGATCCGCTAAAATTCCAAAAGGTCTTCTTAATGGTTTACACAGCCAAATGGCAATAGACCGTAATAAATTGGCAAACTATGATAAGTTAAGGACTGATAACCTTCTATCATGGTAGCTAAGGAAGAATATCCCTTCTATCCAGAGGCGGTGAACTATGTTCCACCTCAAAGCCTAATGGTTAAACAAGATCATAGTATACATCAAGAATGATAAACACTTCCCATAATCACTCCAGGATGAATGGCTTACGAACCATACCTAATCATCCAATGGAGTCAAGGACGTTGTAACCTTTAAGGTTCCCTGTTCAAGGTAGTGAGCCACGCTCCAAACCTTATTAAAATGATCATAAATACAACCTAGGCTTTATTATAAAAACCATTTTAAGACAATTAATCTTAGTCAACATCTAAACGATGATGACTCTCCTAGCAGTGTGACTTGAGGAATCACACTAGTCATCGAGGTAGTTGGGCTATGCCCAAACCTCATCGATCATAAGTGATCAATCTTATATCATCTTGTCAGATAAGCAATGACAATAAGAAAATTCGAACATCCATTAGTGATGAAATGCCTTTGAGCCATAAATCCCATGTCCAACACCATTCATGACTCTTTAAAAGTCTAAGCCTTTTTTGTGCCAAGTTTATTAAGAAACATGTACTTTAATGTACTTAAATGGTTAAGAATACCATGTCACTCTGCGAATCATCAACTTCAATGATCAACTAATGGACTTTTAAACTGTGTAGTACCAAGATCTACAAGATGGCTGACTCTGGAAGAGCCAATAGTCACCCCGAGAATGATGATCATGCTAATGTTAACATCAATGATGATGCCTTCCAAGCTCGCATTGAGGAGGCTGTAAGCAAAGCAATGAACAAAGCTTTGGAAAAGCTAAAAGATACCAGTGCTACTCATTCCAGAACCGCATCTACTCCACGATCCTCAGCTAAGAGGAGTAGTTCTGTTCATTCGTCAAATAAGAGAAGTGAATCTAGAAAGACAAATGACCAAAGGTCACATGAGCATAGAGAAAGGGACCATCCATCAGAGATGGTTGCACCTACAAGTACTTTGTCTCCTGCAAGCCACGAGACTTTAATGGTGAAAAAGGTGCAGTGGAATGCCTTAGGTGGTTAGATGAGATGGAAACTATTGTGGATATTAGTGGTTGTGCTAGGAACGATGTGGTGAAGTTTGTTTCTCAATCATTTAAGGGCGATGCCCTGATATGGTGAAAAGCGATGGTGCAGTCTACAGGGAAGGTAGCCTTGTATAATTTGGGGTGGAAGAGGTTTGTTGAATTGATCAAGGAGACATATTGCCTCCCCACGAGGTGGAGAAAATAGAGGCTGATTTCTTAACTCTCTCTATGAAGAATCTAGATTGCCGCAAGTATGTTACTGATTACAACTCCCTGTTGAGGTTAGTTCCCTATCTGATCACCCCAGAGCCAAAGCGCATTGTACGTTTCATTAATGGTCTTGCTCCAGAAATTAAGGGATGGTCAAGGCTTCTAAGCCTAGCACTTACCGGTCTGCTGTGGACCTAGCGTTGTCCCTAACTCAAGACATAGTGAGGCAAAGATCAGTCAAGAATGATGCCGAGGGAAAGAGGAAAAGGGAGGATGACAACTCCCACAAGTTTGATAGAAAGAAGTAGAGGCCTGGGTTCAAAGGGAACCAAGGCTGGTCCGATGATAGACCCGCGTGTAAGATTTGCAACAAGAAGCATGGGGGTCAGTGTCGATTTGATCCACAGGCTAAGCCTTGTGGAATCTGTAAGAGAATGAGGCATAAGACCTTGGAGTACAAAGAACTGAAGGACGCATCTTGCTATGGATGTGGTGAAAAGGGCCACATAAAGACCAACTGCCCTAAGGCCACCAAGGATGGTGCCAAGAATGGAGGGGCAAACAAAGGAAATGCCCGAGCTTTCCAGATGACTGCTAGGGAGGCCATCAACGACAACAATGTCATCACAGGTACTTTTCTCATTAATGACATTTTTGCAAGAGTTTTGTTTGATTCCGGAGCTGATAAATTTTTCGTAAGTCATAAGTTTAGTGAGTTGTTGAATTTGCCCATAAGGGCTTTAGATATAACTTATGAAGTAGAACTCGCCGATGGAACCTTAGAATCCGCACATACCATTCTCGATGGATGTTCCATATCCATAAAGAATCAATCTATTCCAGTCTCTCTTTTGCCAATGAAGTTGGCGGAATTCGATGTAGTCTTAGGCATGGATTGGTTATCCCATAACCAAGCTCGCATCGCGTGCAATAAGAAACTCATCGAAATCGTATCCACGTCCGGTGAAACCCTTACCATATTAGGAGATCATCATCATAGGTTACCCGAAAAGGTGTCTCTTCTGAAAGCCTCAAGATGTTTGAAGAAGGCTGTGTCATCTACATGGCGCAAGTAACCATCGACAAACCCAAACCAAAGATAGAAGACTTGAAAGTTATCTCAGAATATGTAGATGTATTTCCTGAGGAATTGCCTGGTTTACCCCCAGATAAGCAAGTGGAGTTTAGGATTGATATCCTGCCTGGAGCTGCACCAATTGCGAAGGCTCCTTATCGATTAGCACCCTCAGAAATGAAGGAACTAAGAACCCAACTGGATGAGCTTTTGGAGAAAGGTTTCATACAGCCTAGCTCACCGCCTTAGGGAGCTCCTATATTGTTCGTGAAGAAGAAAGATGGTTCAATGCGTCTGTGCATTGATTATCGTGAGTTAAACAAGGTAGCAATTAAGAACCGTTACCCTTTACCCAGGATCGACGACTTATTCGACCAGTTGCAAGGAGCTAGTTACTTTTCAAAGATCGATTTAAGGTCTGGATACCACCAGCTGAAAGTCAGGAGTGAAGACGTCCCGAAAACTGCCTTTAGGACCAGGTACGGTCATTATGAGTTCTTAGTGATGCCTTTTGGACTCACTAATGCACCAGCAGCATTCATGGATCTTATGAATAGAGTCTGCAAACCATACTTAGATAAGTTTGTCATCGTTTTCATAGACGACATCCTTATCTATTCTCGTAATCAAGCTGATCACGAGAAACATCTAAGGTGCATTCTAGAACTTCTAAGATAGGAAAAGCTATATGCAAAATTCTCTAAGTGTGAATTTTGGCTTAGAGAAGTCCAGTTTTTAGGACATGTGGTGAGCGAACGTGGTATTCAAGTTGACCCAGCCAAGATTTAAGCTATCATGAATTGGGAAGCACCCAAGACTCCTTCTGAGATCCGTAGTTTCCTAGGACTGGCCAATTATTATAGGAGATTCATCGAGAACTTTTCAAGAATAGCCACTCCTTTAACTACCCTCACCCGTAAGAATGTCAAGTTTAATTGGGGTCCCAAACAACAAGAATCCTTTGAGATTCTTAAGCATAAGTTGAGCAATGCTCCCGTACTTACTCTGCCTGAAGGTACCGAAGAATTTGTTGTCTTCTGCGATGCTTCGCACACTGGCTTGGGTTGTGTGCTTATGCAAAGGGGCAAGGTGATTGCCTACGCATTACGACAACTAAAAGTGCATGAAAGGAATTACACTACCCATGACTTGGAACTAGGTGCCGTGGTATTTGCACTAAAATTATGGAGGGATTACTTATATGGTACTAAGTGTATTATATACACAGATCACAAAAGCCTTCAACACCTATTCAATCAAAAGGATTTAAACATGAGACAACGCCGTTGGATGGAGACATTAAATGATTATGATTGTAAAATACGATATCACCCTGGCAAGGCAAACGTAGTTGCCGATGTGCTTAGTCGTAAGGAGAGGGTTAAGCCAATCAGGATCTACGCCAAAAGTATTGAGCTCAGAAATAGTTTGAATCAGAAACTACTTGATGCTCAAAAGCAAGCTATGTTGGAAGCGAACCTCCCTGAGGAAGGGCTAGGTAAAACTACTGATCAATTGACTCCTGGTAACGATGAAATACTTAGATTCAATGGGAGAATCTGGGTTCCGATTTTTGGAGGACTCAGAGATATAATCCTTCGGGAAGCTCATAGCTCCAAATATTCGATGTATCCTGGATGTGACAAAATGTATCAGGATCTAAAACTGAATTATTGGTGGATGGGTATGAAGAAATCCATCGCCAACCATGTAGCGAAGTGCTTGACGTGTTCGCAAGTCAAAGCTGAACATCAGAAGCCGTCACGACTTCTACAACAACTGGAAATCCCCACATGCAAGTGGGAGATGGTAACTATGGATTTCATTACCAAGTTGCCTAAAACAAAAAGTGGAAATGACACGATACGGGTAATTGCCGATAGACTGACTAAGTCAGCACATTTCTTGCCCATAAAGGAGACGCATAGCTCTGACAAGTTAGCCAAGATTTACGTAGATAAAATTGTGTCACTGCACAGTGTGCCGGTATCTATTGTATCCGATAGAGATATAAGATACACTTCAGTAATCCTTAGGCACCCGATTAAAATTCAGTACGACTTACCATCCTCAGACAGATGGTCAGAGTGAGCGTACCATCCAGAAATTAGAAGACATGCTTCGCGCTTGTGTGATCGATTTAGGCGGAAGTTGGGATGACCACTTACCCCTAATCGAGTTCTCCTATAACAACAGTTATCATACAAGCATCAAAGCTGCTCCTTTTGAAGCCTTGTATGGAAGAAAATGTCAAACGCCTATTTATTGGGCGGAAGTTGGGGAGGCCCAACTATCAGGACCTGAGATAGTCCTGGAGAAAATAGAAAAGATTGGACAGATTCTTGATTATCTCAAAGCTGCCCGAGATAGGCAGAAGAGCTACGCAGATAAGAGGCATAAACCTCTACAGTTCCAAGTAGGGGACAAGGTATTGTTGAAGGTATCACCTTGGAAAGGTGTGATGCGCTTCGGGAAGAAGGGCAAGCTAAGCCCTAGATACATAGGACCGTTCGAGATCATCGAACGTGTTGGTTCAGTAGCTTACAAGCTGAAATTACCTGAGGAGCTAAATGGAATCACAATGTGTTCCACATTTGCAATTTAAAGAAATGTCTAGCCGATGAGTCGCTAGCAATGCCACATCAAGATGTGCAGATTGATGAAAACCTGCGTTTCATTGAGAAACCGATAGCGATCGAAGATCGACAGGTTAAGAAGCTTCGAAAAAAGCACGTGCATATTGTAAAGGTCAAATGGGATGCCCGTCGTGGTCCCGAGTATACGTGGGAAGTCGAGTCCACCATGCGACAGAAGTATCCCTATCTTTTTGAATAAAATCTTGAGGTCGAGATTTCTTTTAAGGCGGTGAGGATGTAACACCTCGTAAAAACCCGTCCTGTCAAATTTTGACACGAGTCCTAAAGTCCACGTGTTAAATAAGAGGGATTAAATAAATCGTCATGTTATTTTTATAAACTCTGAACGAGAAGTGAATAAATTAAAAGCGTCAACATGTTTAATTATACCTCTGAGTGACCATTTGTCGGAACCGGAACTTAAAGGTGTTTAGTATACTTCCTAATAGTACCTAAATCTAATTTGAGGGACCAAAGGTGTTTAAAATAGAAGTTATAAGTCCAGGGGCTGAAATGGCATTGTTTAAAAGTTGTATTGCTGACATGGGGGCGGTCGCAGTCCGCGAGAGCCCTGGACATCTCTCTCGCGGCCCGCGAGAGAGTGCAAGTGACAGCCTGCTAAGGCTAGTCGTGGCAGCTTGCATGTTTGCCAAATCTTTCGCGAATTTCCACCATGTCTCAGCTTTTAGCACGTCCCTAAAACTTGTTTACCCCTAGAGTGCATGCCTAACACCTGTAATGACCTCCTTCATCCTCCAACTCCTTAAATCCAAGCCTTGACTCCACTGAAGAATTTGCAAGTTCTTAAAAAACTCACTCTCACTAATTCTTGCGAGTTCTGGAGCTCAAGCTACCTGCAAGTCCATCCCAAATCCGTGCTAGGACCCTTTGTAAGTGTCCTTAGTTATCCTTGTTCATATTATTAAGCTCTTAAGCCAAAAGTCAAGCTTGTCGTAAAAATGGTTTGACTTCCGGTTTAATCCTTATCGGTCCAGCCATGGTCAGGTTCAAACGTGGCTACGTGATTGTAATTGGGTAGGTGTTAATCCCTCAAAAGGGCACCTCCTGAATACCACATTTGCATGTCCGATTAACGAGTCAAACTTATTCATAAAAAGTCAAACTGGGTCAGATTTGGTATCAAACGCATAATTAACAACATGCATGCTATAAAATCAGTTTTGACACTCTAAATACTTGGTAGCAACTATAAGAACATGCGAGAACATGTTCGGCTCGTCAAATCCAGGTCTAAGGTCAGTTCGCAACTAAAAGTCGCAAGGTTTGACTTCTGCTTTGACTTTCAGTTCTGAACCGAATTAGTATCTTCCAAGGCCGATTCTATGTTGCATTATGATCCTTATATAATGTAGTATAAGCCTCTGAGGTCATACTACATGGTCATAATCATAATCCGAGTTATGCGCAAGTTTCATTAATGTGTCAAGTTTGGCTACTTTGCCCTTTTGCTTAAAATGAGATTTAAATTAAAAATGAACATGCAACAAGTTACCTACTGATATGTTAACTTAATTGGCTTGCATGCATGTCAAGAATTTGGTCATAATTTGAGTTTTTCCTAAATATCGCAAATCAAGCTTTTAAAGGACCAAAATGTCCTTTTCGGCAAATAAATATTTTAACCATAACTCCTACAATAAAATACTTTACCTACTGATGTTATAATATATTTAAAATTATTTGGGATGTTAAATCAGTTTATAAACTGAGTTTATGTAAAGGCTCTTGCATGGTATCGATAAATGACGATAATAAACTTACGGTGCGTAAAATGAGTTTTAAAGACATCTTCATAACCAAACCTTTTACAAACTGATTATATATGTTAAATAAAATATTTTGAATAAGAAACCTGATCAAAACTATAATTTTCCTTAAACATCGATTAAATCGTCATTTAGCGACTTTATCGCCTTTTTGACGCATAGTATGGGTTAAAATCATATCTAAGCATCAAGACTTGTTACCTACTGATTATAAAACCTATTTCTAACATTTTTATATTAGGTACAAGTTATAAACTCAGATTCCCAAATAAGTCTTCAAATCTATGTGTGAAATGACCAAAATACCTTTTCGGGGCATAGTTTGGTCTTTAAATATAAACCACACATATATTTGATATCCTACTAGTATAACATCATAAATTAACTATTTTTACTGAATAATTATGACCATAACATCAGAATTATTGCAAACCTCTAAGTCGTAAAATGACCAAATTACCCTTTTGAAACTTAATTCGATTTTAAATCTACAACGGGCATACATGTTAGTATCTTACTGATATTATAACATGTTTTAAGTGTAATGGCACATGAAACTTGTATATGACTCATCCGGTTACCCGGTATCGCTTATATGCGTACGGTTAAGCCTACGTGACTAGTTTACGTAAATTCACCAAAACAGGTTTAACCTTATAATTTTTATATCAAAATCTTGAATGTTATATGGTTACCCAAAATATACAAGTCCTAGTACTTGTCGGGTCTAAACAACATTCTTTCCGGTCATCGCTTAATATAGCGTATCGTTCCGTTACGTATCCTTTAAGCTAACTGGTTCGAGTCAACGACTCAACCTAAACCTGTTAGCATTCTAATTGGTTATTAATACCATCAATCCAGACTAGAAGTCTCCCAGTAGACCGATACTTGCATTTGTCTTCTTGAATAAACGGCTGAGTTACTATTCGTTAGAAGAACTAGCTCAGGGAAATACTTTAACTTATTTTCCCTATATGGGCTTGGGATACGGTATTATATTACTGCTTGGTCGGGTATGGGATCATGTTTATCGGATTGTGATTTACTAAATCTTATAACCCGTTTTATTCTGTATTGTCTGATAACTTAAACATTGAGGGTTAACTCGACCGTGTCCTGGATATCCTTGGCTCATTGAAGTTACTAGTGGCCACGACCTAAGCGCGGGGTGTAGGCATACACCTGACAGATGCTAATGCTAAACAAGTTATTTTATTATACTCTTCCGTAGGTTTTATTAA
The DNA here is from genome assembly GCA_947069175.1 of Scalesia atractyloides. Taxonomy (NCBI): domain Eukaryota; kingdom Viridiplantae; phylum Streptophyta; class Magnoliopsida; order Asterales; family Asteraceae; genus Scalesia; species Scalesia atractyloides. The sequence goes on along the minus strand of CAMTDV010000024.1, from coordinate 1,012,646 downwards.
GTGGTGTGTCGGTTAATCAGGTTATTCGGTTTTTGCACCGGACCCCATATGTATTGACATGCTTGTAAAACTGTAAACAAGATCATTTTGAATTGTCCCAGGTTATAAAAGATTTTCGTGCTCAATGCACCTAAACAAATTTTAAATGTTTTAAAAAATGAGTCGGTTAAATGTATTTACCAGTGAAAATTGACGTATTTTTCCAAAAAGGCTAAGTGACAGGTTTCGGCACGGAATAGGCTAGGAGCTGCTTGGTATGATGTAGAGAATTTTGCAAGTTCTTAGTCAAGCCTAAAGTCTGTCGGAGAATATCGTTTTTGTACTTTCGATCCGCCTGTGGATCTAATATTGCAAACCTTGTATTGTTTTACGACCTTTAAACTCTATGTTTGTAATAATATTTAATATTCAAAGTCTTCCGCTGTGTTGTATATGTTTGACCATGACGATACCAATCTTACGTCACAATACTCCCCACCCAGGCCCACCGGGATTGTGCTGGAAATACGGGGTGTGACATCTTGAAAATGCGTTGATTACTTGATAACATTAATTTCCCTGTTAATAACCTTGTTAAAGTTGACCTTTGAGTTAAAGTCGACGCATCAGTAGATGTAATGATGTTTGAACAGATAATATATCAACAATTAGTATATGACAGTGTTGAATTGTTACTATCACAATCCGATAGACCAGGAACAAATAAACTTAAAATGTAAAAAAGAAATAATATTGTAGTTTAGTGTATAGATTGAAGGAGTAAAGTACAATATATCACACCAGATATTGTAGCATTCAAGGGTCTTGTGTGATTTATATTTATATAAACATCACGCAACTGATAGTTTTAATGGTAAATGGTGTTGGTGATGTTCTATTTTGTACATCATATGTAACGGATTTTGAATAATTTGAGATATCTTGTTAGAATTTGTTATTTTAAGTATCATATTGGATCTATGATAATCCAGCAACAACTCTTTTCTTGACAGTATTGGTATAAATATTGTCAGGGAATCAGGGATACAAATTTAAATAAATAATATTTTGTTATGAAAAACTAAAGGTAGAAACACATTAATAATGTATACATGTACAAGGTAATGTATATCATACCATCTGAAATGTTAGATAAAAAAGTTTTTTTTCCTCATCACCTACATAAGAGTTAGTCATATGTTGTATTTTTGTTATTTAATGTGTGTTTTATTATATATTATAAATTAATAAATGTGGATACTTACAATTATAAAAAGTTACAATTTGATGTATCAGTGTTGGTAGGTTTTTTTTAGAATAAATCGTATTATAATTTGAAAAAGATGTAAAGAAACATAATTTCAAAATACAAAGTACTTAAATAACCAATTAACTTTATTCAATATTGTATAATGCTAAGTCGTAAATATTCGAGTTCCATAGATAATAAATACCAGAATAGAAATTATACGAAAAAGTAAATATCTTTTGTAAATTAAAATTGATACTTATCTGATAAATGAAGTAGGGATAATTGAGAAAAAATATACGTTTTATTGATATATATCTGGTAAATTAAAATAGGGATAAATAATAAAAAAATATTCTTTTTGATGTTTAATATAATATAATTGCTGTTTTAGTTTAACTCTTTTTAGCTTTACGGCTTTTTATTATTCTGTATTTAACTAATCTTTTTGTATTGTTTTACTAAATAACATTTTAAAATGCTAAATTTAATATTCTACCTAGTGATTAAACGCAATATTTTAACTCTTTCTTTAAACAATATAATAATAATAATAATAATAATAATAATATAATAATAATATAATATATAATTTAAGCTAAAGATAAGAATTAGAGAGATCCATATATTATTAATGTATTGATTATTAAAAATTAAAATAAAATATAAGAAAATTTTTAAAGTTGAAGGAGGGATTAGAGTAAAACTAAGAGACTTATAGATAATGATAATAATAAGAATAAGAATAACAAAATATTTTTAATAAAAATAAAAGTATAATTGTAAGGTCGAAGAAGAAATTGTCATGTGTCATTAATTGTAGTCTTTTATTAATATTTAGATTAAATTAGATTTACGTGGACAATACAATCATAATTATCTTGAATGATGAATTTAGTTTTCAAAGTTTTAGGTAAAAATTTAACTTTTAGTATATTTCGATATCAAATAAGTTTTTATGGAAAAAAAGAACACTTAAGATTACTCTTTTCCTATAATTTAAATAACAAAATTACTTCTATTACTTACATAAATACTAATTTCGGGCCTAGATTATTTTATTAATCAACTTCTGAACTGGGCCATTGTAAACCCACTGGGCTTTTGTATTATAGACTTATAGTTATAGAGGAACAGTGTTTTTCGACTTGTATTCTCTTTTATTTTGTTGATAATCAAAGTATTTATTACATGGAATTTGCAGTAAGTTTACGCTTAAGTGATACATGTTATATTTGTAACCACTTATTTCAGAGATATATTAAAACCTTTAAATAAAATACTTTGAGAATCACACAAACTTTTATGACTGTTATTTTAATTATGACAGATATAATAAATTATCAGTTATATAACGGTATAATCATCTCATTCTCTCTCCAACTATATTCGTCGTACGTATACGGCTTTTACTCTTTTGTATCTAAAACTTTATACTTAAAGAGTTACGTATAACTTAACTCTTTGATTTTGGGAAATAAATTAATTCAAGAGAATTTTTTTTAACGGTCAACGAATCCTTCAAATGAGTTACTGGCGAAATTCACTACATCGGGATACACTCACCTCCGAACCAGGGAAAACTCTCACCTAGGGCAGAAGCCCGTGAACACTCGCCCAAAGGCACGCCAATGCGGTCAGGTAAGACCAGTTCAGTTCAAGGATCGAATTAACAATCGCCCCTACTCGCCTAGTCTTCCATCATCACCAGGCGCCGTCGAAAACTAACAAAAGGAAGCAGGAATTGAAACTGGGCCTCTTAGAATCTCAAATATCTCCGTTACCGCTCCAATAGAAGCTCATTGGCCATTCAAGTGAATTGGTGATGGAAAAATGAATGTTGGGAACATGGTAATGAGTAGTCATGTCAAAGCTAGGAATTAAAGAAGTGGCCCAACAAATGAAGTATGATGTGCACTTAAAAAACAAAAAAAATTAAAAAAACGAGGTCAAAAGTACGAGTCGAAGCTGTAGATCTAGATGGCTTTTTCCCACACAACCATGTGAGGAACAATTATAACGTAAGGAGATGTTCATGGGCCACCTTATATTACAAAAAGAGATGGATAAGTACACATTTGCCTTTTGTAATAAAGAATTTCATAAATATGTTAATTGAATGTATAGGTTGAGTTAAACGAATTCTATCAACCCAGTCTATAATATGAGTATTAGCTTTGATTTTATCCATTCAACTTAACTAAACTTGTAAGCCTATTACTTATTTTAACTTAATAATATTTATTTAATAGATTAGATTTTTATATAAAAACATCATTACATATACTATATACAGATATTTATACGTACAATGTAATTAATAATAGTAAGTAGTGAAATTCTCTCGTGTGTTGCGGTAAGAATTCGTCGATATCAGTTTAGTTTATTATGATATCGATACAGTACTGACACTCGATGTAACAATCAAAAGATTAAACCCACAAAATAAAGTTATGATATGCAATGGGATAACATTGACCGGAAACCATAAATATGAATATCAGTAATGGTTCTGATAATACCAATACCGATAACAATGCTGTTCAGCCAACGGTTGCAGTCTAATTCATCATGATACCAGAACTGTACCCACACTTACTATATAGCTTACGATATAAAAACATACTTTATACCTCTACCAAACTTGTTCGAGTGGTATCCGTTTAGTTTGTCATGGTAAAGAACAAAAAATCAATTCTATTGACGTGTTTGGTTTTGAAGAAAACTTTCATTGAAATGTACATAAAAATAAGCACGCCTTAACGGTATATTCGCAATTTTATGAATAATTACACTATATTAATAGAATAACGAAAAGGTTATACAAAGACAATTTATAAAAAGTAAATGTTAAGTAGCTTTCGATTACTTGTACTGCAAGGGAAACTCGGATAAAGGATTAACGATATCTAATAATATTGATTGTTTACAATATAACAACAAAATTTATAATCAAGTTACCTAAACACTAATACATCTAGGCTTATTTTTTCAACATTATTATTCCTAACATAATGGGCGTTAAGCACGTCTATTAACAGTTGCAAGTCCGCTTACTTTTCCCGAATCTTACAAAATTTCAGTTAGCTCGTGAGTTATCGTTGATACGTTTGTCAGAATTGATAACATCTTGAAAAATACTTGAAAGCCTTTCAAATACGTCCATGTCTTTGTTAGAACTTGACATTCTAAATAAACAAAACTACATATCAGTCGGGTTTATATATCAAGCCAACAACAATAATAAAGAAAAGGGATATTGGCTTTTAATAATCCCAACTTTCACCAATTGGCCGGCAATAATCCCAACTTTAAAAATTCCCCCTGTCAATCCCAACTTGTAAGAATTTGGCCTCCATCAATCCTTTTCTAGCTGGGTTAGTTTTTTGTTGACGTGGCAGTTTACGTGGCACAAACCTAGTTATTTGATGATGTGGCTGCTTATGTGGCACAAGCTTAGTGTTTGGATTTTAATAATCCAACTTTCACCACCATCAACAACTACCACCACCACCATCACCCACCATCAGCTGCCACCACCACCGTCAGCCACCACCATTAGTCGCCGCCACCACCACTATCAGCCACCATCATCAGCCCTGCCACCATTAGCCGCCACCAGCTACCACCACCATCACCCACCACCACCATCCGCCGCCACCACCATCATCCGCCGCCACCATCACCAGCCGCCACCCACCATCATCAGCACCACCCACCTATTTTTTGGTTGTGGCGGCTGGTGGTCGTGGCTGATAATGGTGGGTGGCGGCTGATGGTGTTGGTGGCGACAGATGATGGTGGTGTGTGGCGGCTGGTGGTGGTGGTGGTGGGTGGCGGCTGATGGTGGTGGTGGTAGTTGTTGAAGATGGTGAAAGTTGGGATTATTAAAATCCAAACACTAAGTTTGTGCCACATAAGCATCCACATCATCAAATAACAAGGCTTGTGCCACGTAAGCTGCCATGTCAACAAAAAACTAACCCATTTAGAAAAGGATCGATGGAGGTCAAATTCTTACAAGTTGGGATTGACATGGGATTTTTAAAGTTGGGATTATTGTCGGCCAATTGGTAAAAGTTGGAATTATTAAAGTCCAATATCCCTAAAGAAAATAATAGAAACTTAATATGAAGTTGGTACGAATAGGCTCGAACACATCATTGTAACCATTTGCTTTTATCATCCCATTTCTGTCACAAAGACCATAAGAACAACTCATTCGTCATAGCCAAGTAATTTATAAACCTAAATATAAAGGATAATCCAGAAAATTCAAATGAAAAATGACTCGTCGATAAATAGTACATTTTTTATTAGACTCAAAAATCTGGAATTAAGCGGTTGCATATATTAAGCCTTCACAACCTTATAAAACCATATTTTAAATATCACAATGTATCAAAAAACTTAAACAAAATAAATGTTACAAGTTTATGTATTTATATATTATAATTATCAATTAGCAACATGCCGACATGGTTGCAACAATAATCATCAAGGCAAATAGCAACAAAAAGCACAACTGTTCTAAACAACACCAAAAACAGCAACAACGACAAAGGCATCCCTTCGAGTGAAAACAACTAACTACACTAACGAAAGTTGATTTGTAGAAACTGTTGGGGTTCAAATGACGCACAAAAACAAAGCGTCCAATATATACCAACAAAAGATACAACATAAGCAAGCGTACATGTTACGTACATAAGCTGAAAAAAGAAGCAATGTTGGATTTACAACACCAATAAGCAACAACATGTTGTTGATTGCTAATATATAAATAAATAAATGAACATAGTAGCGACCAAACAACACATGTATTCAATACTTGAAGCTTGTAAACAAACCGAACCGACATATGCTCAGAAGCTCATCATGGCCGGATGTAATAATGCCATGCCAAATGACAAGAGGCATCATCACAAAGAAACACATGCGTTGCAATAACTCTCAGATTAGCACGAAGCATAGTCTCCCAAAGTTCCAACCACATCCGTTAAGCATCAAACAATATACCAAATCTCTTATTAACATATACAAACTAACCACATCTTCATTATGTTGAAGGTCTCGAATCTACACATAGTGTAATCCACATTTATAGCGGATTCCAAGTTCAATAAATCCAATCACCGTTAACAAAACAGTTAACAACATTAATGTTCGAAACAAATCACCGAAACTAAAAAACCAATAATAAAATAATCACCATCGAATATAAAAAACGAAATCCTAAACGAACATACAATATTTTAATTTTAAGAAATTGGGTTCTCCTATTTAGGGGCTTAAATTACATAAAATAATTATTAAACAAAATAACCAGATCAATATATATATATGATATATATATATATAAGTATATATCTTGAATTATTAAACATGATTAATTCTTATAAATACCAATTTAATAAGTTATAATATTTGGTAAATTCCAAAAACTAGACAAATTCATATAATTCACCTACTAATTTTATAAGTCAGATTTAGCAATTATCACATATTTTTATTTAAAATAATAATTTTATAAGGGATTTTATTTGTTTAACAATTTTATTAAATCCTTTAATTATAAAATAATTATAAAAAATTATGGAAAAACTCCATAAAAGTTCTATGACATATATATAATCTGTAAAAAATGTAAAAACTTTTATAAAATATATTTGTGATAATCTTGTATTTTTAAATGATTAAAACATGTATAAACCAAAATAAATCCAATTTTAATTTAGAGATTCCCAAAAATATAGAAAAATTCTATCAAAACTCCATAACATTTATATAATCTATACTAATCAGTAAAAAAGATTATGGAATTTATTTGTGATCCTTTTGTATTTTTAATTGATTTATCTATTGATTAAAACATGAATAATTCACAATAAATTCAAATGATATCTGGAAATTCTCATAAAGTACACAAAATATACTAAATATATAACAATGTTCTACTTTCAATTTCATCAATACATAGGTCTAACACTAGAAGCCCAAAATTCTATAAACCAAAGAACCTACTTTCAGCTATAATTAAATTCGAATTATTCAGCATTCTATCATTAAAATTGATAGAGGGATTTTTCATAGAATGAAAAGCAATCACATTAATTGATAGAAGGCTTTTTTATAGAATGAAAAAGCAAGCACAATGGGCTTTGGAATTACCTGAAAATGTTGAGAACTGAAGGAGAAACCATAGGATGAAGTTTGGAGCCTTAGAATCTTCTCCAGATTAATTCACGAGATGTAGTAGATGAAATGAGGAAACTCCAGTGGGGTTTTGCATGGTTTGATCAAGAGAATAAATGGTAAAAGATTTGGGGTCCAATTTTACATTTTGGTTGAAAACCCAATTAGTGTTCTTGAAGCTTTCATGGTGATTGGAATGTTAAGATCAACCGGTCTGTTCTTTAGGTTTAATGAATGATTAGTGGTGTAAGACTTCAAGCTCCATAACTATTTTCTTCAAGAATTTCATTCGGATTCCGAGTTCCACAAACAATGAGCGGCTAATCTCCTAGGTTTCACCTCGGTGTAGACTTTGTAAGATTCTAGGGTTCTTGAAACATTATTTTAGTTGTGAATCATTGTGTTTACGTTTGTTTATTTGAACAATCGTGTTAATTATGTTAATCTTATTTTGTATTCACAAATTGTCGATATATACTTGCATCCTTGACTTTGTTAAATAAATTCGGTTAATTTTGCTTTGACATGATATCGGGGTTTGTATGTTTTTGAGTAACAAATCGTATGCTCGTCCAATGTTTGATGTTGATAGTTACTGATGCCTAAGCCTTGAAACACCAAACCCGTTAATACCAAATTGTGATTGTGATTCCAACCCAATTGTGTTAGAGAACCTTAGATCTTGTAATCTCGAACCGGGTGTGATTCTTTTTTACCAAGTCTTGTTTTAATCGAAAAAAAAGTATCGCAATTGTTTGTTGAACTTGATAATTTAGTTTTCTGTATTAAACACAACTCATTGGATATTCCAACACCTTTTCAAACAAACAAAAGATTAAAATTAGCAAGCTTCAAAAAGTATTTTCTAATCAACTTAGTTTTAACACGAACCACAGTTTTAAAAATCAAACAAGGCTGCCGGGTTTCGAAGCCGAGTCAGCCGGGTCAAACTGGTCAAACAATGACTTAACACTCTTCCATCAAACCACTCCGCCACTTGTATTCTTTAGTAATATATGCAGACAATTAATTCAAATAATGAAACAGAAATCAAACCCAGTCAACTGACGCGCCCAAATCCGTTGACGCCGGAAAATCCGACGATTTCGTCAAACGTCGTCGGTTATCTATGACTTAACGTAAACATTAACCTCAACATCGGTTATAACTGATGTCCAGTCCGCGACACAAGTTATAACCGCCTGAAAATCATTAACCGACGAATCAAGACGGAAAACGGACCAAATTCGTCGATGTTCTGCCCTATAAATACCCCCTCTAACCTCTGTTAGCTTTTTCGCTCACAATCACACTCTTTCCCGACGTAATTTCACTCGCCGGAGAACTTCTGCAACTCGCCGGAAAACCGAGCCTTTCACCTCTGTGCACTACTCTAACAACTGAACACCCAGAGCTCATACCGAAGCCACCCACACTCATCTCAAGCTCCCTGAAGACCCTCTGCCGCAGGACACACGTCGCCGGAATAATCTGCTGTCATCGGAGTTTCGCCGGCGAAACAGAGGAGCCCTGTTCGGTATACCATACACTTAATCTCTCATTCTTTTTATTAATCTTACATGTAATTAATCACAACACCCTAAAGAAACTTGATTAAATTGTCGAACCAGCCGGACACCGATTCTGGTTAAGTCCAACGAAGAAGATGAAGTTTTCAGTTGTCTGTATGTTTAATTTAAATCAAGATATATCTCGGGTTAGACACACAGTCCAGCGGTGGACTGTGTGCACATAAACACGCATACGTCCCGAGTTCGATTCTTGTCCCACGCACACTCACCTTAGTAAAAATGTTCCTTTTTGTAACCAAACCGGATTCACTACAAATAGATGTTAAGTTTAATAAAAACCGGAATAATAACCAAGATAGACACACAGTCCAGTGGTGGACTGTGTGAACGTTTAAATCACACGTCACGAGTTCGAGTCCGGACTACCGCACCGGTTCGGGCAATTATCAAACTTTTTATATAAAGCAGAAATGAAATGATCTAGTTTGTATATAAGTATAATAAAAATCAATTTATTTACCAAGTTAGACACACAGTCCAGCGGTGGACTGTGTGTTAACCTAAACCATAGGTCCCGGGTTCGAGACCTGTGGAGAGCACCGAGCGAGTCATTAAAATCGTTTTTGAAATAAATGATTTTCGGATTAATTCAATTAGTATATAAATATAATTAAAAACAGAAATATTTCGGGTTAGACACGTAGCTCAGTTGGTAGAGCTGCGTGCACGCGAACGGGAGGTCTCGGGTTCGAGCCTCACCCGGCGCACACAATTATACAATAAAATCGGTCAATAAGTCAACGGTCAACAGTCAAAAATCAATATTTTTTTTATTTACTTTTATTTATTTATTTACATTAAAATACTTAAAAATAACATTTTTAAGGTTAGAAAATAGCCTTAAACTCACAAAAATACATCCAACAATCCTACTAAAATTGATTAATAAAATCCGCTTACTTACCGAACCATTATGCCATTATCTAGGTTAGTTTCACTCGTGGTTAAAACCAACTTCGTGCGCATTCAACATCATCAACCGAACGCACCCAATGTGAGTGAATCTTACAACTCCCCTTTTTAATTACACGTTTTGGGGTGTGTCATGTGTCACTAAAATTAACTCGTTTATTTAAACTTGTGCCATACCGTATTGTGATCTAAACTTAGATTGTATATATTGTTTGTAGTTATGTATTTCATATTGTCAAGTTATATGCAAATCATTCATTAGGCCCATCAGTTCCTCGTGGGAGACGAGTTGAGCAACGCGTGCCTCAAAACAATCAATTATTGTATGTGTGTGCATTATTTAATATTAAATGATTGGTGAATAAGTTTACATCTATATTTACTCATATGTGGTTGTGCACTTTATTTTATAATCAATTCAATAAACTTGTTCAAATGTTTTTTCTCGGATTCACTCGCCAACTTTTTGTTGATCCAAAAACCATTTTTACACATGATACAGGTGAACAGGATGAAGCAAGGAAAACATAGGAAATGCCTTAGAAGAAAACAATGAAGTCTAGAATGATGTTTAGGACATGATGTAATTATGATTGTATATTTACCATTAAATTGTAATAATGAATATGAAACGTTATAATAAATGTCATGAGCTTTGATGATAATCCAATCATGCCCCGATCACCTTTTCCGCTGCGGGTCGGGGTGTGACAGATTGGTATCAGAGCCATGACTATAGGGATATAGGATAGGTTATTAGACCCTTAGAGCCTATACTATAGTTGACTAGATTTTTATTGTTTATGTGGTTACATGCAAACTTATGATATTTATTTGTTTCATATTTGTTTATACTTACAGTCAAACATACATACTTACATACACATTCATCATACATATTTCAATGTTCATATATTCAAATCATTTTCATACTTTCGTTATTCAAAGATTTTGTCGCAATTTTCAAATCCCATCAAAGTGAGTTCTGCCACGGGCATGTAGTAACTGGAAGGGTACAAGTACCGGTAGTCGGAACGTCCTGTCTAGGTTGGCATTCGTATAAATCCAATATAACGGACCAGTTTGCCTACATGGGGACTAACGATGAGAGTACGAAGGACCTATTAGGCCAAAGCATGCCACACCAAACGTCGTTCGAACTAACCCCACTTTGAGGTGTCACCGTGTCCACACCTGGACACATTCCGAATATCATACGTTATATACATATTTCTCGATTTTCTCCGGGTTTTAGTGTACGTAACCAGGCTAACACATGCGAACCATATGAAAAACCCGGTATTCATGGGGGCCCACATGATTACGAAAGTGAAGTATGGCGGCATGCAAGGCCCAATTACGAGCAAAGCCAAGACATCCTATGGATGTAGTAGATTTATTTTTCTATATTTATTTTATGAATGTTCATTCCTAAATACGACCCATGATCCCAAAAACATCCAACTTATACTCTTGATATGTATTCCTTGTAGATGTCTTCTAGCCTCGCCCGTAAGAAGATGAGAGCAAGAAGAGCCCGCGAGCGCATGGCTGCCCTAATCGCTCAACAAATGGCTGCCGTAATACCCAACATTGTAATTCAAGTCCAACAAGCCCTTACCGCTAATCCCGTCAACCAAGAAGATCAAAATGTTATCAACCCTCCCCCAAATACCACTAAATGCACCTACAAGCACTTCAAATCCTGCGACCCTCCAAAATACGAAGGGACTGAAGGTGTCACCGCTCTCCTCCATTGGTTTGAAGAAATGGAGAACACTTTTCTAAATTGCGATTGCCTGATGATCGCAAAGTGCGATATGCTACTGGTCGTTTATATGGAATAGCACTTACTTGGTGGAATACAGAGAAGGCCAAACGAGGTGTTGAAGACGCTATGACTTTGACTTGGGAAGAGTTGAAGGAAATCATGACAAGACGGTTTTGCCCAAGGAGCGAAATCAAGAAATTAGAAGATGAGTTCTATTTGTTGAAGCAAAAGGAAGGCGACCACACCACTTACAACAAAAGATTCCTCGAGTTAAATCAAATGGTTCCCAACTTGTTCACTCCTCTTTACCGTTTGATCGAGCACTACATTCGAGGTCTTCCGTCAAAGATTCAAGACTCTGTAATAAGTACCACGCCTGCAACTTTGGAAGCAGCAATGGAGTTAGCTACAGAGCTCACCGAGAACCGCATCCGGAATAAAGACTTCAAGGAGGAGAAGAAGAAGGATAAAGCATCGACTGAAACTTCAAACTCCACCCAAACCGAATCCCCTTCTCAACCCATTTCTAAGAGAAAACGAGACGGGCAACTTTTCGCTACCACCCAACGCAACCAACTAGCCTCACAAGCCATACCCATCCAAGCTATCCCAATCACGCAAATAGCACCCAACTCAACTTATCCAAATAAGAAACCATACCTTGGACCTCACCCTCAATGTAACACCTGCTTTTATCACCATCCATCTACCTTGCCTTGTCGACTATGTGCGAATTGTGGACGCTATGGTCATTTGAGCAAGGTTTGCCGCACCCCTCAAAACCAAACCACACCCCCTACTCAAAATATGATCCAAACATATCAACAACCTCAATACCCCATGTTACTTATGTTCGAGCTTGTTTCAATTGTGGCGACCCTACCCACTATAGAAACACGTGCCCTCGATTGGTTAACATCATAAACGCCCAAGCTCAAGCAAACCCAGTTAACCAAGCAAATCAAGGAAACCAAATCGCTAGGCCACCAGCAAGAGGAAGAGTTTTCAACATCAACGCCAATCCTGTTGAAGATAATGACGGCCCAAACGAAACCACCGAACTAGTCCCCTTCACCGAAAATCAAGATTCAACTCCAATCGTTTAGTTTTATGTTTTTCTTTATGTTATCTCAAGCTTTGGTTGATTGTGTTTGTTTATGTTTTAGAATCACATAGAACCAATCATAACTTAAGGATAAAGCCAATGAAAATTTGGCAAGAATATGGTGGATACGCCGCTGGTACTTCCTATATATAAGTATTCTTGCCAAAGGATCAGAGGCATTATCTGGCGGTTATGAGAAGTTCCATGTGTAATTTAGCATTGTCTTGATTGAAGTTTGTTTTGTACTTACTGATTTAGCATTTATGGCATCTTATCATTTAAAGAAATTGGATTGTATTCCATTTCTACATAGACTAACCTCTCCATCACAACAAACGAGAGAGGTATTGTCATCATTCAAACATGGATACTATCAGAATTAAGACTCAAGTTTTGGTTGTTGTGTTTGTTTTAGAGTCACATAGAACTAATCATAACTTGCGGATAAAGTCAATGAAAATTTGACAAGAATATGGTGAATACGCCGCTGGTACTTCCTATATATAAGTATTCTTGTCAAAGGATCGGAGGCATTATCAGGCGGTTATGAGAGGTTCCATGTAGGATTTAGTATGTTTTGGTCGAAGTTTGTTCATCATACATTTCAGCGTATTCAATTTCATCATTTAAAGAAGTTGAGCTATGTCTCACTTCCACAAGGACTAACCTCTCCATCACAACAAACGAGAGAGGTATTGTCATCATTCAAACATGGATACTATCAGAATTAAGACTCAAGTTTTGGTTGTTGTGTTTGTTTTAGAGTCACATAGAACTAATCATAACTTGTGGATAGAGTCAATGAAAATTTGACAAGAGTATGGTGGATACGCCGCTGGTACTTCCTATATATAAGTATTCTTGCCAAAGGATCAGAGACATTATCAGGCGGTTATGAGAAGTTCCATGTAGGATTTAGTATTGTTTTGGTTGAAGTTTGTATTATACTCACTGATTTAGCATTCATATCATCTCATTATTTAAAGAAATTGGATTGTGTTCCATTTTCTACATAGACTAACCTCTCCATCATAACAAACGAGAGAGGTACTGTCATCATTCAAACATGTATACTATCAGAATTAAGACTCAAGCTTTGGTTGTGTGATTATTTATGTTTTAGAGTCACATAAGACTAATCATAACTTACTGATAAAACCAATGAAAATTTGACAAGAATATGGTGGATACGCCGCTGGTACTTCCTATACATAAGTATTCTTGCCAAAGGATCAGAGGCATTATCAGGCGGTTATGAGAAGTTCCATGTAGGATTTAGTATTGTCTTGGTTGAAAATTTGTGCTACCAACACTGATTTTAACATTCATATCATCTTATCATTTAAAGAAATTGGATTGTGTTCTATTTCTACAAAAACTAAACCTCTCCATCATAACAAACGAGAGAGGAACTGTCACCATTCAGACATGTATGCTATCAGAACTTGGACTCAGATATTGGTTGTTGTGTTTATTTATGTTCTAGAGTCACATCATAGAACCAATCATAACTTACTGATAAAACCAATGAAAATTTGACAAGAATATGGTGGATACGCCGCTGGTACTTCCTATATATAAGTATTCTTGCTAAAGGATCAGAGGCATTGTCAGCCGGTTATGAGAAGTTCCATGTAGGATTTAGTAATTTCTTGGTACATTGGTTGTGGCGTTTATTTATGTTTAGAGTCACATCATAGAACCAATCATAACTTACTGATAAAACCAATGAAAATTTGACAAGAATATGGTGGATACGCCGCTGGTACTTCCTATATATAAGTATTCTTGTCAAAGGATCAGAGGCATTGTTAGACGGTTATGAGAAGTTCCCATGTAGGTTGTAGTATTAGAAATTTTGTTTTAGGATATAACCCTATCCTTCCAAACATATCAAAACTCTTGCGCAAGAAATCATACTTAGTGAATCAACTCTGCTTATCAATATTTTTACCGTAGGCAACAAAAAGCGATTCCTGTAGCAGGGTACTCAACCCTTACAAGGAACGTTACCGCCTCGAACAAAAATTTAAACACTTACTCCTTTTCTAAGTATGTAACTGTCAAACTAAACACCATCATTTTAGACAAATATATCACTACTTAAATTTCGGGACGAAATTTCTAAAAAGCAGGGGATACTGTAACATCCGTCAAAAAAAAAAAACCGGATTTACCAAACCCGCTCCGTTTATTAACCGAACAATCAGTTAAAAATTTCGTTGCGTATTTAATGCCCAAATTATTTTTAAACGATACATAATTAATAAATATATTGGAATATATAATTTATATAAAAAAAACATTAAAAATAGTGGTTTAAAAACCAAACAAGGCTGCCGGGTTTCGAACCCGGGTCAGCCGGGTCAAACTGGTCAAACAATGACTTAACACTCATCCATCAAACCACTCCGCCACTTGTATTCTTTAGTAATATATCCAGACAATTAATTCAAATAATGAAACATCCCTCTGGCCTATCATTTATTGGTCGATCCGGCTGGCGGCTCCTGCGTCTGGGGCCTCGCCCTATTAGCCGGCGGAAACCATGAGAATTCATTCATTTCAGCCAGTCCCGGGTTATATATTGTACGGGCATAACTTTTGTTTTAACAGCTGGAACGCTGTTTCCTGGTCTTCACCCCATTCATACTTCCTATCCTTCTGTGTCAAGGCTGTTAGTGATTGGCAATACTAGAGAAATCAAACCTAGTCAACTGACGCGCCCAAATCCGTTGACGCCGGAAAATCCGACGATTTCGTCAAACGTCGTCGGTTATCTATGACTTAACGTAAACATTAACCTCAACATCGGTTATAACAGATGTCCAGTCCGCGACACAAGTTATAACTGCCGGAAAATCATTAACCGACGAATCAAGACGGAAAACGGACCAAATTCGTCGATGTTCTGCCCTATAAATACCCCCTCTAACCTCTGTTAGCTTTTTCGCTCACAATCACACTCTTTCCCGACGTAATTTCACTCGCCGGAGAACTTCTGCAACTCCCGGAAAACCGAGCCTTTCACCTCTATGCACTACTCTAACAACTGAACACCTAGAGCTCATACCGAAGCCACCCACACTCATCTCAAGCTCCCTGAAGACCCTCTGCCGCAGGACACACGTCGCCGGAATAATCTGCTGTCATCAGAGTTTCGCCGGCGAAACAGAGGAGCCCTGTTCGGTATACCATACACTTAATCTCTCATTCTTTTTATTAATCTTACATGTAATTAATCACAACAACCTAAAGAAACTTGATTAAATTGTCGAACCAGCCGGACACCGATTCTGGTTAAGTCCAACGAAGAAGATGAAGTTTTTCAGTTGTCTATATGTTTAATTTAAATCAAGATATATCTCGGGTTAGACACACAGTCCAGCGGTGGACTGTGTGCACATAAACACGCATACGTCCCGAGTTCGATTCTTGTCCCACGCACACTCGCCTTAATAAAAATGTTCCTTTTTGTAACCAAACCGGATTCACTACAAATAGATGTTAAGTTTAATAAAAACCGGAATAATAACCAAGATAGACACACAGGCCAGTGGTGGACTGTGTGAACGTTTAAATCACACGTCACGAGTTCGAGTCCAGACTACCGCACCGGTTCGGGCAATTATCAAACTTTTTATATAAAGCAGAAATGAAATGATCTAGTTTGTATATAAGTATAATAAAAATCAGTTTATTTACCAAGTTAGACACACAGTCCAGCGGTGGACTGTGTGTTAACCTAAACCACAGGTCCCGGGTTCAAGAACTCTGGAGAGCACCGAGCGAGTCATTAAAATCGTTTTTGAAATAAATGATTTTCGGATTAATTCAATTAGTATATAAATATAATTAAAAACAGAAATATTTCGGGTTAGACACGTAGCTCAGTTGGTAGAGCTGCGTGCACGCGAACGGGAGGTTTCGGGTTCGAGCCTCACCCGGCGCACACAATTATACAATAAAATCGGTCAACAAGTCAACGGTCAACAGGTCAACAGTCAAAAATCAATATTTTTTTTATTTACTTTTATTTATTTATTTACATTAAAAATACTTAAAAATAACATTTTTAAGGTTAGAAAATAGCCTTAAACTCACAAAAATACATCCAACAATCCTACTAAAATTGATTAATAAAATCCGCTTACTTACCGAACCATTATGCCATTATCTAGGTTAGTTTCACTCGTGGTTAAAACCAACTTCGTGCGCATTCAACATCATCAACCGAACGCACCCAATGTGAGTGAATCTTACAACTCCTCTTTTTAATTACACGTTTTAGGGTGTGTCATGTGTCACTAAAATTAACTCGTTTATTTAAACTTGTGCCATACCGTATTGTGATCTAAACTTAGATTGTATATATTGTTTGTAGTTATGTATTTCATATTGTCAAGTTATATGCAAATCATTCATTAGGCCCATCAGTTCCTCGTGGGAGACGAGTTGAGCAACGCGTGCCTCAAAACAATCAATTATTGTATGTGTGTGCATTATTTAATATTAAATGATTGGTGAATAAGTTTACATCTATATTTACTCATATGTGGTTGTGCACTTTATTTTATAATCAATTCAATAAACTTGTTCAAATGTTTTTCATCGGATTCACTCGCCAACTTTTTGTTGATCCGAAAACCATTTTACACATGATACAGGTGAACAAGATGAAGCAAGGAAAACATAGGAAATGCCTTAGAAGAAAACAATGAAGTCTAGAATGATGTTTAGGACATGATGTAATTATGATTGTATATTTCCCATTAAATTGTAATAATGAATATGAAACGTTATAATAAATGTCATGAGCTTTGATGATAACCCAATCATGCCCCGATCACCTTTTCCGCTGCGGGTCGGGGTGTGACAGATTGGTATCAGAGCCATGACTATAGGGATATATGATAGGTTATTAGACCCTTAGAGCCTATACTATAGTTGACTAGATTTTTATTGTTTATGTGGTTACATGCAAACTTATGATATTTATTTGTTTCATATTTGTTTATACTTACAGTCAAACATACATACTTACATACACATTCATCATACATATTTCAATGTTCATATATTCAAATCATTTTCATACTTTCGTTATTCAAAGATTTTGTCGCAATTTTCAAATCCCATCAAAGTGAGTTCTGCCACGGGCATGTAGTAACTGGAAGGGTACAAGTACCGGTAGTCGGAACGTCCTGTCTAGGTTGGCATTCGTATAAATCCAATATAACGGACCAGTTTGCCTACATGGGGACTAACGATGAGAGTACGAAGGACCTATTAGGCCAAAGCATGCCACACCAAACGTCGTTCGAACTAACCCCACTTTGAGGTGTCACCGTGTCCACACCTGGACACATTCCGAATATCATACGTTATATACATATTTCTCGATTTTCTCCGGGTTTTAGTGTACGTAACCAGGCTAACACATGCGAACCATATGAAAAACCCGGTATTCATGGGGGCCCACATGATTACGAAGGTGAAGTATGGCGGCATGCAAGGCCCAATTACGAGCAAAGCCCAAGACATCCTATGGATGTAGTAGATTTATTTTTCTATATTTATTTTATGAATGTTCATTCCTAAATACGACCCATGATCCCAAAAACATCCAACTCATACTCTTGATATGTATTCCTTGTAGATGTCTTCTAGCCTCGCCCGTAAGAAGATGAGAGCAGGAAGAGCCCGCGAGCGCATGGCTGCCCTAATCGCTCAACAAATGGCTGCCGTAATACCAAACATTGTAATTCAAGTCCAACAAGCCCTTACCGCTAATCCCGTCAACCAAGAAGATCAAAATGTTATCAACCCTCCCCCAAATACCACTAAATGCACC
The DNA here is from genome assembly GCA_947069175.1 of Scalesia atractyloides. Taxonomy (NCBI): domain Eukaryota; kingdom Viridiplantae; phylum Streptophyta; class Magnoliopsida; order Asterales; family Asteraceae; genus Scalesia; species Scalesia atractyloides. The sequence continues at coordinate 993,989 of CAMTDV010000024.1, read as the reverse complement.
TACAAGCATTTCAAATCCTGCGACCCTCCAAAATACGAAGGGACTGAAGGTGTCACCGCTCTCCTCCATTGGTTTGAAGAAATGGGGAACACTTTTCTAAATTGCGATTGCCCTGATGATCGCAAAGTGCGATATGCTACTGGTCGTTTATATGGAATAGCACTTACTTGGTGGAATACAGAGAAGGCCAAACGAGGTGTTGAAGACGCTATGACTTTGACTTGGGAAGAGTTGAAGGAAATCATGACAAGACGGTTTTGCCCAAGGAGAGAAATCAAGAAATTAGAAGATGAGTTCTATTCGTTGAAGCAAAAGGAAGGCGACCACACCACTTACAACAAAAGATTCCTCGAGTTAAATCAAATGGTTCCCAACTTGTTCACTCCTCTTTACCGTTTGATCGAGCACTACATTCGAGGTCTTCCGTCAAAGATTCAAGACTCTGTAATAAGTACCACGCCTGCAACTTTGGAAGCAGCAATGGAGTTAGCTACAGAGCTCACCGAGAACCGCATCCGGAATAAAGACTTCAAGGAGGAGAAGAAGAAGGATAAAGCATCGACTGAAACTTCAAACTCCACCCAAACCGAATCCCCTTCTCAACCCATTTCTAAGAGAAAACGAGACGGGCAACTTTTCGCTACCACCCAACGCAACCAACTAGCCTCACAAGCCATACCCATCCAAGCTATCCCAATCACGCAAATAGCACCCAACTCAACTTATCCAAATAAGAAACCATACCTTGGACCTCACCCTCAATGTAACACCTGCTTTTATCACCATCCATCTACCTTGCCTTGTCGACTATGTGCGAATTGTGGACGCTATGGTCATTTGAGCAAGGTTTGCCGCACCCCTCAAAACCAAACCACACCCCCTACTCAAAATATGATCCAAACATATCAACAACCTCAATACCCCATGTTACCTTATGTTCGAGCTTGTTTCAATTGTGGCGACCCTACCCACTATAGAAACACGTGCCCTCGATTGGTTAACATCATAAACGCCCAAGCTCAAGCAAACCCAGTTAACCAAGCAAATCAAGGAAACCAAATCGCTAGGCCACCAGCAAGAGGAAGAGTTTTCAACATCAACGCCAATCCTGTTGAAGATAATGACGGCCCAAACGAAACCACCGAACTAGTCCCCTTCACCGAAAATCAAGATTCAACTCCAATCGTTTAGTTTTATGTTTTTCTTTATGTTATCTCAAGCTTTGGTTGATTGTGTTTGTTTATGTTTTAGAATCACATAGAACCAATCATAACTTAAGGATAAAGCCAATGAAAATTTGGCAAGAATATGGTGGATACGCCGCTGGTACTTCCTATATATAAGTATTCTTGCCAAAGGATCAGAGGCATTATCTGGCGGTTATGAGAAGTTCCATGTGGAATTTAGCATTGTCTTGATTGAAGTTTGTTTTGTACTTACTGATTTAGCATTTATGGCATCTTATCATTTAAAGAAATTGGATTGTATTCCATTTCTACATAGACTAACCTCTCCATCACAACAAACGAGAGAGGTATTGTCATCATTCAAACATGGATACTATCAGAATTAAGACTCAAGTTTTGGTTGTTGTGTTTGTTTTAGAGTCACATAGAACTAATCATAACTTGCGGATAAAGTCAATGAAAATTTGACAAGAATATGGTGGATACGCCGCTGGTACTTCCTATATATAAGTATTCTTGTCAAAGGATCGGAGGCATTATCAGGCGGTTATGAGAGGTTCCATGTAGGATTTAGTATGTTTTGGTCGAAGTTTGTTCATCATACAGTTAAGCGTATTCAATTTCATCATTTAAAGAAGTTGAGCTATGTCTCACTTCCACAAGGACTAACCTCTCCATCACAACAAACGAGAGAGGTATTGTCATCATTCAAACATGGATACTATCAGAATTAAGACTCAAGTTTTGGTTGTTGTGTTTGTTTTAGAGTCACATAGAACTAATCGTAACTTGCGGATATAGTCAATGAAAATTTGACAAGAGTATGGTGGATACGCCGCTGGTACTTCCTATATATAAGTATTCTTGCCAAAGGATCAGAGGCATTATCAGGCGGTTATGAGAAGTTCCATGTAGGATTTAGTATTGTTTTGGTTGAAGTTTGCATTATACTCACTGATTTAGCATTCATATCATCTCATTATTTAAAGAAATTGGATTGTGTTCCATTTTCTACATAGACTAACCTCTCCATCATAACAAACGAGAGAGGTACTGTCATCATTCAAACATGTATACTATCAGAATTAAGACTCAAGCTTTGGTTGTGTGATTATTTATGTTTTAGAGTCACATAGGACTAATCATAACTTACTAATAAAACCAATGAAAATTTGACAAGAATATGGTGGATACGCCGCTGGTACTTCCTATATATAAGTATTCTTGCCAAAGGATCAGAGGCATTATCAGGCGGTTATGAGAAGTTCCATGTAGGATTTAGTATTGTCTTGGTTGAAAATTTGTGCTACCAACACTGATTTTAACATTCATATCATCTTATCATTTAAAGAAATTGGATTGTGTTCTATTTCTACAAAAACTAAACCTCTCCATCATAACAAACGAGAGAGGAACTGTCACCATTCAGACATGTATGCTATCAGAACTTGGACTCAGATATTGGTTGTTGTGTTTATTTATGTTCTAGAGTCACATCATAGAACCAATCATAACTTACTGATAAAACCAATGAAAATTTGACAAGAATATGGTGGATACGCCGCTGGTACTTCCTATATATAAGTATTCTTGCTAAAGGATCAGAGGCATTGTCAGGCGGTTATGAGAAGTTCCATGTAGGATTTAGTAATTTCTTGGTACATTGGTTGTGGCGTTTATTTATGTTTAGAGTCACATCATAGAACCAATCATAACTTACTGATAAAACCAATGAAAATTTGACAAGAATATGGTGGATACGCCGCTGGTACTTCCTATATATAAGTATTCTTGTCAAAGGATCAGAGGCATTGTTATACGGTTATGAGAAGTTCCCATGTAGGTTGTAGTATTAGAAATTTTGTTTTAGGATATAACCCTATCCTTCCAAACATATCAAAACTCTTGCGCAAGAAATCATACTTAGTGAATCAACTCTGCTTATCAATATTTTTACCGTAGGCAACAAAAAGCGATTCCTGTAGCAGGGTACTCAACCCTTACAAGGAACGTTACCGCCTCGAACAAAAATTTAAACACTTACTCCTTTTCTAAGTATGTAACTGTCAAACTAAACACCATCATTTTTAGACAAATATATCACTACTTAAATTTCGGGACGAAATTTCTAAAAAGCAGGGGATACTGTAACATCCGTCAAAAAAAAAAACCGGATTTACCAAACCCGCTCCGTTTATTAACCGAACAATCAGTTAAAAATTTCGTTGCGTATTTAATGCCCAAATTATTTTTAAACGATACATAATTAATAAATATATTGGAATATATAATTTATATAAAAAAAGCATTAAAAATAGTGGTTTAAAAACCAAACAAGGCTGCCGGGTTTCGAACCCGGGTCAGCCGGGTCAAACTGGTCAAACAATGACTTAACACTCATCCATCAAACCACTCCGCCACTTGTATTCTTTAGTAATATATCCAGACAATTAATTCAAATAATGAAACATCCCTCTGGCCTATCATTTATTGGTCGATCCGGCTGGCGGCTCCTGCGTCTGGGGCCTCGCCCTATTAGCCGGCGGAAACCATGAGAATTCATTCATTTCAGCCAGTCCCGGGTTATATATTGTACGGGCATAACTTTTGTTTTAACAGCTGGAACGCTGTTTCCTGGTCTTCACCCCATTCATACTTCCTATCCTTCTGTGTCAAGGCTGTTAGTGATTGGCAATACTAGAGAAATCAAACCTAGTCAACTGACGCGCCCAAATCCGTTGACGCCGGAAAATCCGACGATTTCGTCAAACGTCGTCGGTTATCTATGACTTAACGTAAACATTAACCTCAACATCGGTTATAACTGATGTCCAGTCCGCGACACAAGTTATAACCGCCGGAAAATCATTAACCGACGAATCAAGACGGAAAACGGACCAAATTCGTCGATGTTCTGCCCTATAAATACCCCCTCTAACCTCTGTTAGCTTTTTCGCTCACAATCACACTCTTTCCCGACGTAATTTCACTCGCCGGAGAACTTCTGCAACTCCCGGAAAACCGAGCCTTTCACCTCTATGCACTACTCTAACAACTGAACACCTAGAGCTCATACCGAAGCCACCCACACTCATCTCAAGCTCCCTGAAGACCCTCTGCCGCAGGACACACGTCGCCGGAATAATCTGCTGTCATCGGAGTTTCGCCGGCGAAACAGAGGAGCCCTGTTCGGTTATACTATACACTTAATCTCTCATTCTTTTTATTAATCTTACATGTAATTAATCACAACAACCTAAAGAAACTTGATTAAATTGTCGAACCAGCCGGACACCGATTCTGGTTAAGTCCAACGAAGAAGATGAAGTTTTTCAGTTGTCTATATGTTTAATTTAAATCAAGATATATCTCGGGTTAGACACACAGTCCAGCGGTGGACTGTGTGCACATAAACACGCATACGTCCCGAGTTCGATTCTTGTCCCACGCACACTCACCTTAGTAAAAATGTTCCTTTTTGTAACCAAACCGGATTCACTACAAATAGATGTTAAGTTTAATAAAAACCGGAATAATAACCAAGATAGACACACAGTCCAGTGGTGGACTGTGTGAACGTTTAAATCACACGTCACGAGTTCGAGTCCGGACTACCGCACCGGTTCGGGCAATTATCAAACTTTTTATATAAAGCAGAAATGAAATGATCTAGTTTGTATATAAGTATAATAAAAATCAGTTTATTTACCAAGTTAGACACACAGTCCAGCGGTGGACTGTGTGTTAACCTAAACCACAGGTCCCGGGTTCAAGAACTCTGGAGAGCACCGAGCGAGTCATTAAAATCGTTTTTGAAATAAATGATTTTCGGATTAATTCAATTAGTATATAAATATAATTAAAAACAGAAATATTTCGGGTTAGACACGTAGCTCAGTTGGTAGAGCTGCGTGCACGCGAACGGGAGGTTTCGGGTTCGAGCCTCACCCGGCGCACACAATTATACAATAAAATCGGTCAACAAGTCAACGGTCAACAGTCAAAAATCAATATTTTTTTTATTTACTTTTATTTATTTATTTACATTAAAAATACTTAAAAATAACATTTTTAAGGTTAGAAAATAGCCTTAAACTCACAAAAATACATCCAACAATCCTACTAAAATTGATTAATAAAATCCGCTTACTTACCGAACCATTATGCCATTATCCAGGTTAGTTTCACTCGTGGTTAAAACCAACTTCGTGCGCATTCAACATCATCAACCGAACGCACCCAATGTGAGTGAATCTTACAACTCCCCTTTTTAATTACACGTTTTGGGGTGTGTCATGTGTCACTAAAATTAACTCGTTTATTTAAACTTGTGCCATACCGTATTGTGATCTAAACTTAGATTGTATATATTGTTTGTAGTTATGTATTTCATATTGTCAAGTTATATGCAAATCATTCATTAGGCCCATCAGTTCCTCGTGGGAGACGAGTTGAGCAACGCGTGCCTCAAAACAATCAATTATTGTATGTGTGTGCATTATTTAATATTAAATGATTGGTGAATAAGTTTACATCTATATTTACTCATATGTGGTTGTGCACTTTATTTTATAATCAATTCAATAAACTTGTTCAAATGTTTTTCATCGGATTCACTCGCCAACTTTTTGTTGATCCAAAAACCATTTTTACACATGATACAGGTGAACAGGATGAAGCAAGGAAAACATAGGAAATGCCTTAGAAGAAAACAATGAAGTCTAGAATGATGTTTAGGACATGATGTAATTATGATTGTATATTTACCATTAAATTGTAATAATGAATATGAAACGTTATAATAAATGTCATGAGCTTTGATGATAACCCAATCATGCCCCGATCACCTTTTCCGCTACGGGTCGGGGTGTGACACACAGACTCTTCATGGATTTGATACCTTTATTGCCACTAGCTACATAATTTGAGTTAATAGGAACACACTTTAACTCTATTTTTGAGCGGACCGCGACATTCTACCATATATGTCAGTGGTTCTACTTACGGGGGCGATCTCTTTCACAACCAACCATTTGTCTGTAGTACCTTTGATACCACTTGATGCAAACGGAAGCAACAACAAATGGTAATCAAGAATGAACGGACGATATTTAAATAACTTTGAGTAAAAAGCTGCAAATTGAAAGCTTTGATCGTTGTTCTTCAATAAAAATAATAATATCCATGTCTAACAAACCAAAAACCCTAAATCCCATTAAATAGTTCAATCACTATCCGATTAAATTAGGAAAACATATATATAATGATAAAACTTCCTCCACATGAACCCACCCCTATTTCTCGATCCTTTACCTACTACTGTTGTCTTATGCTTCCCGATCATTCTTCACTACGCGACCGTTGCCGTTGGATTAGCCCTCTGGAGCTCTTCCTAACCCAACTTGGCCCAACTCGTTAAGAGAGTCAGGGCCAGAGGATGCTCTTGCATCAGTCATGACAGCCAACGCCACCACACAGTAGGTAAAAACTGTCGTCGACTCCAAGACTTTTCTCTTTCCATGCCTCTCACTCGATCACCCCTTTAACTTACTCATAACACGCTTCTACTATATTTCAGATTCAAACCATTTTCTTCCGTTGTATATAATCTCACTGCCGATTATTTGGATGTTACATTTGATTTTCCTTTATACTTATCAGAGATCGAACTTTGGGTTCTTCATAATATAAATAACTTCTAACTTCATAGTAATGAAGAAAATTTTAAGATTAACGAAGAATCCAAAATTCATAAAACACCTGAAAACAAAATTTTCAAGACAAAAGGGACCATAGAAGGTTCCTCCCGAAAAATTGCAAAATGTTGTTTCGTTCATTGTCCAACTATACAAAGTGAAGATATTCTAAGAGGCTTAGAAAGCAATCCTCGTGATGACATGTGGCGCTAGGCAAAGCCTTTTAAAACACCTAAGTGTGAGTTCTTTGGTTCAAGTCTTACGAGAAGCAAGTAGTTCACCGTTAGTGCATTTCAGTACCTTTTTGAACCTTTTCAAATTCCTCATACTTTTTTTAAACGTAAATAAACTATTATACAATATTTTTTTTAAACGAATATACCATAAAATCGAGAATTTTTTTATCTTTAACTCTCAGAGGCTTAGAAATCAATCCTCGTTACAATACACTTAACAACAATCTTTCTCATAACCAGATCTAATCATCCTATCAGCAATCCCTTTCAGCTCCTTAATCGCATCTGCATAAAACAAATCAACATAAAGATCATCTCCAAAGCTCAAAACTCTTTCATAACAATAACCACTACCTCCATAATCATCTTCTCCGTAACTACTCTCAATCAATCTCGTTAACCGCAAGCAAATCAAACTCTTACGGATCGATCTGTACAGCCGATTTACATCAAACGGAACAATATCCCGGATGGATCTGAAGTGCGTTTTCAGCTCATCTATTACCTCACCGTTACAATTGGATTGAATTTTTAGGTTTTCTGCCAATTTGATAATTGTATCAACAGCTTCTAAATGTGTTTTGGGTTTTTATGAGAATATCAACTAAAATGATGATTTTACCCTCACATGTTATGCATGTGAGGGAATTTAACTGATTAAATTAACATGGTTAGTTGTAAATGATTGAACTCGCAACAAAAATAAACTAAAAGGATGTTTTTAGCAAGTTTTAAACATTAAGGATGGAACCTGCAAGTTTGAGGAAACATAAAGGACGTTTTGTGTAGTTTACTCTTTTTTTTTATCTTTAACTTGTTTTCACCACTGTAGCGAAAAATATATCGGTTTAACTTGTATAACTATATTGTTTTACCATTAGTGTAATGGTACCCTTATAATGGTAAGACAATATATAATATTTGCTAGAATGATAAAATGATACAGTTATATATAATAAATCACATATATATGTACGCCATACGTATGTATATATGTCTGTGTGCAAGGGCGAAGGATTGTAGGGGCCGGAGGTGGGGGGGCCCCGACCCCCCGAACTTTTCGCTCAGTAGTGTTATATATATAGTTTCCGTATAGAACTTTTTGGCTATATACGTTTACGACCCCTGGTTCTATAGAAATTTTTGGATATATACGTTTTCGGCCCCCGTCCATCCATCCAAGCTTCGCCACTGTCTGTGTGCGTGCTTCTGTATAACATATTTATTATTGGTTGAGTTAAATTTGAACACAAATCTCACTCATCTCCCAAAGTAATACGTACACATATATAGATATGCATTTATGCACACAAAGAAAGTGTATTACACATCCATACATAATATTCTACCAACTTTCTGAACCCTATTCATGGTGGCATTAAAACTTGCTTTGCCACATTGAGAGCTAAATGACACTATCCTTTCTCTTTGGGTAATAACATCTTCTCAGACCAAAAAGCCCTTTGTTCTATCTCCCTCTTATCTAACACATTTATCACCCCACCCACCACCCCCACCACCCCTCTAGCTATAGTATATATATCCATGCAACAAAAACAAGTTTTTAACACAACCTTATTGATTAAGTGAGATGGAGATAGAAGTGGCAGTGGGTGAGGTGGTGGAGGGTGGCGTTGGCGGTGTCGTCAACCGCAGCGGCTGCGGCATTGGTGCCTATTTGGTTTGGGAAGATCTGACTGTGGTGCTTCCAAACAATAGCAATAAACCAACAAAAAGGATATTGAATGGGCTCACAGGGTTTGCTCAGCCATCTAGGATTATGGCTATTATGGGTCCTTCTGGTTCTGGGAAATCTACACTTCTTGATTCTTTAGCAGGTATGAATATTGAATATTATTTATCTGGCTAGAAGGCGCAGCTTCTTGTCCGTCTAACTTCTGTTTTGATGTACCTTGTCAAGTTTTTTTTTGGTGAAATAAGAAAAAAAAACAAACATATATCTCTAGCTAACACAAACACACAAAATATTTGTTGTTGTATTTTCGTCTACTGTTTTTTGTTAATATATAATGATTGATGTTTACAAATATGAAAGTTTTATAGAGGCTCTAAAGATTTCACTGTCTTTGATTCTAAAATAGAAATTCTCCATACGGATATAGAAATATACATTTTCCCTTCATTTATCGCTATTAAAACTCGTAAACGTGCCCATGTATTATAGCCTAGTGATTTTTTGGGGTGTAATAAGGGTTTGGGACCATTAGGTTCTGGGTTCGATTTCCATAAGGGGTTTTTTTCTAAATTTATTGGGTTTTCTCCTGAGTTTGTGTATATGCATTATTGTTTATTGGAGATGGATATGATCGGTTGGTTCCGCTGGTGGTACGATGATACTCCAGTCAGTAGCGAAGCTTGAGATTTCTGACCGGGGGTCGAAAACGTATATACCCAAAAATATCTATACGAAAACTAAATACTCTCCACTACTGACGAAAAGTTCGGGGGATCGGCCGTCCCCTCCCACCCTATAGAAACTGCCTGACTCCAGTGATCCAAATTTACCGCTAAAAAAAAACTCATAAACGTCGGTTTAAAAAAATACTATCATGACAAATATGCTTGGAATAAATTTATTTTAAGAGTTATCTTGCTAACAAACTCAATGCCTACATCTGTACGCAAACCCTATAGAAACTGCGCCCATGACTTCAAAAGATTTTGGGTTTAAGTCTCAAATACGACATAAATTTAAAAAAAAAATTGTCGTTTAAAAAAACTATATTCATAAAATTTATTATCTGTGCACCAGTAGTATAACATAAACTTCACTATAAAAGTACCGTATGACATTATTAGTTTCGTATATAATTATTTTAACGGTGTAAACTAAAGCTCTTTCAAAACATTAATAAACTAAAGATCATTTAAAACATTAATAGTGGTTGGCAATGTAAATAGGGGACAGGCTCAATAGTTAAAATCAACCCATGAATTATTTTGTTTTTTTTTTAACGGCAAATTTGGATCACTGACGGACCACTGGAGTATCATCGTGCCACCAGCGGAACCATCCGATCATATCCATCTCCACTAGGCATAATGCCTATAAACCAATTTAGGAGGAAACCCAATAAATATGGGAAAACCTCATTGTAAGAATCGAACCCATGACCTATTAATCCCAAAGTCTTATCACACCTCTAAGATGCCACTAGGCTATAAAGTCATGGCCCATGAATTATTTTGTAACCTAGAATACAGATAAATCTAAAGTTTCGGTGCTTGGTTTATTGAAATAAATATTTCAATGTTTATTCATTAAGTTTTTATAATCAGACATGAGACCATTTTACAAATTGCTATGTGGCAATAAATGATTTTGGCAACTTGGTTTGTGTAATAATATAAACTTTTTGTAAGTGATATTTAAACAATTGAAAAGAATCGGTAGTTGTATGTGTTAACGTGTGTGCATATAGAAAAGGGTGTAAGCGAGACAACCTAATTAGTCGTGAGCTATTTGAAATCTGCTTGTGAAAATTTATAATTAGTCGTGAGCTATTTGAAATCTGCTTGTGAAAATTTATAATCAAGTTATGTAGTGGTGCTTGGCGGCCTTGTTGTGTGGTGTGAAGGCACGCTTCCGCTACATATGGTCTAATAAATATATATTACACATTGTTGATATAAAATTAACTAAATAACATATATTATAATATAATACATTTAAAAGTTTATGATTATAGATAATACAATAATATATGTATGTCTATATATAAAATAAATAAACGAATTGAGTGCGAGCTAAGAACGAGCTAAGTTGTGATGAGTTTAAACTCTTTTAACTTAAAGTTTAAATTTAGATGAAACTCATTTACATACATATATGCATGATTAAAGAAGATCAGGTATAACTGAGTTGTATAATAATATAAGATAATATAATATAATTGGTTGATCAGTTTGAAAAATACTAAAGCTTAGTCCTCTAGGTTACGTACTGACTTGAATGTGAACAGGCTATTTGGTCGAAACACATATTAATGAGTTTTAAATAGTCACATAAAATACTTAACTGTGGGGAGTGTGGCAGCTACTAATGTTTACTATGGCAGAGTGGTGGTTTGGGCTCGTGGGTGGTCGGTAGAACTCATTAATTTCATATTTACACCTCCAAAACTCTAAGCAGTTATAATTAAAAAAAATGTTTTTTTTTTTCAAATACCTTGAATAGAGTATGTATATAATATATATACCATAACATAGAGTCAGGCTTAATTCAGAATACTGCCAATTCAAAAAATTATTGTATAAACTATAAAGTCTAGAAAGAAAGTTCAGCCAAAGAGTTGTTTTTATTTCATTTAGATAAATAAAAAACGTAAGTTTCATTATTTTTAAAATCTTAAATACTTTATTAACTTCATTTCTTAAAACTATATTATAAAATCTACTTCATTTCTTAAAACTATATTATAAAATCTACTATTTATTTTTTCAATGTGATATAAACATTGTTGTAGTACCTTAAGAAACGACGTTTTTGAATAGTCTGATACATTATTGATTATAACGAATTATCTATTCTCATTACAACAGTGTGTATAAGTTATACATAACCATACATCAATGTCCAACTTTTCAATTTTGATTAATTTTTATAATGAGTATTAATTTTTTTTTGAACGGCAAATTTGGATCACTGACGGACCACTGGAGTATCATCGTGCCACCAGCAGAACCACCCGATCATATCCATCTCCACTTAGGCATAATGCCTATACACCAATTCAGGAGGAAACGCAATAAATATGGGAAAACCTCCTTGTGGGAATTGAACCTAGGACTTTTGGTCTCAAAGTCTTATCCCACCACAAGATGCCATTAGGCTACAAAGCCATGGGTTATAATGAGTATTAATAAATTATTGATTATAATGATGTATTCAATCCATTACAATGGGTGTGTCAACTTTCCTTGTCTAATTTACCTTTGTAACGAGTCTAATCACATAAATACTCCTCTCATTCAATTCGTATATTGTTGCATAATAAGTGTTCGTTTAAAATTTTAAAGTATATTGTTGAAAGAAAAGTGTAGTCAAATTGACATATATATCCGTTTCTAAATTCATGTATATGCCAACAAGTTGTATTCCGAAACCTTCTCTATAATTTGTTTGTATGCATAAGTCATGAACATTATTTAGTGTAAAAATCAATTATAAATCGGTCTTTAACATACAAAATATACTTAACATGAGAAGTAAATGAAACTTTTTTTAATCTTTTTCTATCTACTTAAGTATACCGTTCAATTGCAAAATGTAAAAAAAATCATGATTTACACTAGTAAAGTAATTATGTAATTTTGTAGAGTTATAATTACTCTATGATAATTGACTGACTTATTACAGTCAAAATAATTTTTAAATGTGTATTTGATGCCATTTCGTTTTTACGCATATACCACCCGTCAATCCTTCATTAACTTTGATTGGGCTTGATTTATTTTTATTTCTGAGAAAAAAATAGGTACTTTGTACTTTTTTCATTTAGTTAACATTATGTCTGTCACTTTGTTCGTTCTTAATGAGGTTAGTAATTGACTTATTACAATCAAAATAATTAAACTATGAAATTAAAGGCTGTTAATATTTATACACTCTTCTCCTCTATTTCTCTATAGATACATAGATATACATAGATAATATACATAAAAATGGATAGAGTAAAAAAAATATGTAAATAAGATTTTAAAGACATGCAAATAGAATGAGCCCAATTAAATTCTTCCAACTAACATCCAATGTTTGATAACGCATAAATGCTTGTAATAATTATTTTCAATTTAATACATGCGATGAGTTTTAATAGGCTCTATTTCACTATCCCATTACATCTCATAATATTTTTATGCATTATCGTATGGGGAAATAGTGGTAGAGGACAATTTCTTATTGGTTCAACTAATTTATGATTTTATCTGCAGTTTAAAATTATGTTTTTTCTCCTAGCTCAAAATAAAAATATGTTTTTGCCCACCACCCCAACCCTAAAGCTTAAACTTACGATTTTGCCCTCAGGTTTAAAATTATGATTTTGCCCCTAGTTCAAAATAAAAATTATAGTTTGCCCTCAGCTTAAAATTACGAACTTTCCTCAGTTTAAAATTATGATTTTGCCCTCATTTAAAAAATTACGATTTTACGCCTTGTTTAAATTGTAGTCTTGCCATGGTTTTTTTTTTTGCAATACTACTGTTTTATTTTACTTGGTTGACTCAATGTAAATTTCTGTGTCAAACAACTGTATAGCACCCGCTCATTGGTTCTCACAAATTACTATTTTGTATCCAACTCAAAATTACAGGCTTGTCATCGTTTTACTTTTAGTTATTTTTTGTTTTTTTTTTTGCAAAACTATGATAGTGTTTTTGTTTAATTGGTTGACTCAATGTATTTTTTTTATTGAGATTGTGTTATAAGTAGCATGTACAAGTAATCAAAATACATATGTATATGTTATGAAACTAAGAAATATCCGGCTTAGCGTCCCGCAACGTTGACGGCATAACACTAGTTACATACTCTATTGTATAGACATTTTTAGTTCTTTGTTGGCTCTTTTTATAGAGTTTCTGTTAAAATAAAAATAAAAACTCATAGTTTTCCGCATCAAATTTAACATAATAGTAATCTACTTCCACAAAATATGAAGAATGTTTTTTGGTGATGACATCAAGGTATTTAATTTAATGTTTCTTGGTCACAACTCACCTGCATGATCACTTGTCTTTCAATATGTATATAAAATAAAAATAATTTGTCATTATTTAGATCTGGATATATAAATTCGTTGTAGTTTCGTTTATTTTATAAAATTAATATGTTTATAACCGAACGCAGGAAGATTAGCTGGAAATGTTATAATGACTGGAAGCGTCCTTCTGAACGGGAAAAAAAGGAGGCTTGATTATGGTGCCATAGTAAGTAATGCATATCGTCACTAAAAGTAACCGTCGTATATAAGATCAAATTTACACATTTAATTTCTACACATGCAGGTAATTTTAGATATTTAATTTCTATAAATGAATGTACATGTATTTATATATATGTAATATGTATTTAACTAGCTAGCTCGATGATTTACATATATATTTATATATATAATATTTTTTATTCAAATACAAATTAGTAACATATATACACACATTTATTTATACACAAACCATAGGGATAGTTTATTCACCACAAAACCATAAGGGGGAATAGTGTCAGGCAGATGCCTGACACCCCCTCAATGGTCGATTCTTTTTATATTTAACTTTAAATACTTTACCTTTCTAATATACGTGTATGCTCCCTATGTTTAAAAAAATATTTCTTTTTATTTGTTAACTTTGTTAATATGCGTGTTTAGTCACTCTACTTTAACTTTTAAAGTGTACATGTTTAGTCACTCTACTTTTATTCCTTTTAGTATTTCATCTTTTAGCTTTTTCCACTTGCTTCCGTAATAAATCAACCCAGGAGAATGGTGATCATTAGCTATTAGTGAGCACCGCTACTACTCTTGGACTTTAATAAAATTACTTTATAATTTCTAAAGTTTGTCAAAACAAAAATTATTTGACACGCGCTTTTTATCTATGTCTCAATGTAATTTTTATTGAGATGTGTATGAGAAATATGTAAAAGTAACTGAAAAAGAGACCCGCGTATTATTAAACTGGGAAATATTCCGTTTACCGCTCTGTATCATATACACACATGGCGGATTTATATATGCTTGAGTGGGGGAGACTGGGAGAGGATCCCCTATATATACATACATGGCGGATTTATATAGTTTGAGTGGGGAGACTGTGAGAGGGTCCCACTCACAATAGACGGGGATAGAAGGGAAGAAAAAACGGGTGACATGACACCCGCCTAACCTCTTTCTCATTTTTCAAATCTTTTCTTACATACAAAATCTTATTCTCTCTCCTCAAAACAATAAAAAAAAACACCAAAAAATCGTCGCATGTCACTCAAATACATACTAAAAACACTCTTTATTATGGATTGTTCTAAGGAAAATTATCAAGACTCCCTTTTCATTCTAGTAATCACATCAGTAGGCCAAAATGGCAAAATATATTATTTTATGTAACACGATAAACATGTACATATACACACATGGCAAATGGAGAGATGCTTGAGTGGGGTCATGTTATTGTGTAACATGGCGAATTGACAAATACTTGAGGGGGAGGCCCCCAACTGAGAAAAGTTAAATGAGTGTCATAACCAAAGCACATTTTATAAGGAAAATTATGAAGGCCCCCACTTCTTCTTTCTAGTTTTGTTTTTTGTTTTTATTTTTCTTAACTACTACTTAAATACCATATAGTTAGAATGAGACTTAAAACATTTAACATTTAGAATGGAGATCATAATCAGTTCCTTGATGTCATGGGCTACATGTTATTTGGTTCTTCTTTCTAGTAATCACATGATTAGGCCCCATAGCCCCATTTTGATATCTAGAAATAAAATCCAGAAAGAAATTTTTCAAATTGGTGTTTTCAAGCATACGAAATTACCAATTTTCGAAGGAAACTGTTATGCTTTTTTTTAAACAACGTTTCAGAAAAAAAAATCTAAAATACATAAAGTGAAGTCGCTGAATGATGGAATTTAGGCATCGTAGTCGGCTTATATGCATGATGTTAGTAATTATGTTGACCCGCTTGGACCAACCGTTTTATCTTCCTCACTTGAATAAAAATCCTGTATGATTCACTGTATATCTATATTGGTTGAAGAAAATCCAATGTGTGTTGTTTTCTTACATGAAGAAAATGTATTGCTCAAGATAAATTCTTTTTATCTAGAATATATAAATATTATTGTTTGTATTTAACTCTTAAATTCTTTCTATCTAGAATATATAAAAATTATTGTTTGTATTTAACTCTTAAAAATGTGATAAATTAGTAAAGTTCGTGTAATCATACATTTTCTTTTGTAACTAAAACTTTCTAATGCTTTGTAGTTGACACTATAGTGACGGAGACATATGCAATTCATGAGACTCATTTATTTAAAGACAGTATATATAAAGATGCAATTCATGACTCATTTATTTAAAGAACCTAATTCGTGTTATATCCAATGTAATCACATGCATATGTAGTTAATTTTGCAACTTTGTTACAAATAAAGCATGATAAATAAGTAGAACATGTATATCTTATATAAAATAAATACCCATGATCTTGTGGGTCTAGATGTATAATGCTTGTACTTTACAAAAAGTGATGTAAGTTTAAACTCTTACGAGTATAAGATTAGGTGGTGGTAAAAAATGTTGTTAAAAAGGTAAAAGAAAATTAATTAAAATATTATTTAATTAAAATATTTAATCTACTGAATCTCTTTATTCAAAAAGTTATATTATTATCCTGATAATTTGTTTTATGAGTTCTACTAACATGTTTGATGTAAAATTTAGATTGGAGGAGTCATTTTTAATATACTTTATTTAACACGACTTCTTGAGATTTCTGATCCGGGGTCGAAAAACGTATATATTAAAAAGTTTTTATAAAACGGAGGGTCGAAAACGTATATACCCAAAAATTTCTATACGAAAACTTACATACTCTTCACTACTGAGTAAAAAGTTTGGGGGATCGGCCGCCCCTTCCCGCCCCCACTATAGGGCCCTGCTTTCTAATAACGTGGATGAGACCCTTTTTATTAGTATTTTCTTATTCAGTGTCAACAAATGAGTTTTAGGTTTTATTTATTATTTCTTTTTCACCAATATTTAATGACATTTAACAGATTTACTAGAAGATATTGACTATAATTGGTTTCTATATTGCACATTTGCACATATATGCACAAAATCTTAATGACCAAGTATTAATTCATGTGACATTTGAGTGTGTTTTTTTTAACGACAAATTTGGATCAGTGACGGACCACTGAAGTATCATTAATTTGAGAATGGTTTTCATTGGCAATTTTAACACAGGCTTATGTCACCCAAGAAGATATATTAATGGGAACACTCACAGTCAAAGAGACCATTACATACTCAGCAAAACTGAGATTACCAGGAGAGTTGACCAAATTTGAGATCAATGATATTGTTGAAGGAACTATAATGGAAATGGGTCTTCAAGATTGTGCAGATAAACTCATTGGCAACTGGCATTTAAGAGGCATAAGTGGTGGTGAGAAGAAAAGACTTAGTATTGCACTTGAAATCCTAACTAAACCTACCCTATTGTTTCTTGATGAACCCACAAGTGGACTCGACAGTGCTTCCGCTTTCTTCGTGGTTCAGGCGCTAAGAAGTGTGGCTCGAGATGGTAGGCGAACCGTTGTCTCCTCCATCCACCAGCCGAGTAGTGAAGTTTTTGCACTTTTTGACGATCTATTTTTGTTGTCGGGTGGTGAAACTGTTTTCTTTGGTGAAGCTAAACTGGCCGTTGAGGTACATGCGTTGAGTACCTAGCTTATATTTAGGGCCAAACCTATTAGGCTAGGGCCTAGTTTAGTTGGCCCAACATGGGTATCCTCTATGGGTAACGTGTATATTTATTTATTAAAATAGTCACATATATATACATACATGTCTTAGTGACATTTTGATTGATGGCATTTTAGTTCTTTGCGGAAGCGGGTATACCATGTCCAAGTCGAAGAAACCCTTCGGATCACTTCCTCCGGTGTATCAACTCCGATTTCGACAGGATCAACGCTACGTTACAGGGTTCTCATAGACTAAGGGTACAATGTTTTGCACTTTGGGTATGTTTAGTTTGTAATGAGTTTAGATGCAGAAGTAAAGAGTTATATTGTACACGTGATGGTCCATAGTGGTTTGGGAAAATCACGGATTTTGTTCAAAAATGTCCATGAGCTTAGCAACGTTACTTTAACAACGTTACTCAAAGGGTCATGCATAATAATGTTATGACCCCGAGATCTAGGGACGTAGTTTTTAAAGACTTAGTTTTGCTATTCAAAAAAGGGGTAGCGGCGCAGCTTGTTGCCGTTTACCATCTATCTCGATGTAAATTCGTCGGTTAAATAATTAAAAAAAAAGTTATAAATAAAAGTAGAAAAAATTATTCTTTAAGGACCAAATCCGTAATTTCCCCAGACCACATGACAACCCGTGTAATTTACTCAAATGATAATAAGAAATAAAATGTATTTTAGCTTCTAAACCACACTTTTCATTTTTTTTTTAAATCCTAAAACTAAACACTTTAAAAGCTTAGGAAACAACGTTGTTTTATGTACTCCATGCAGGACACAAAAATCATGTGCACCACTAATTTCCCTTTTTCATCAACTGCACAAATTAAAGGAATGCTTGTTTATAAGTACAAATCCTCAGCATATGAAGCAGCTGCAAGAACCAGAATCAAAGAAATATCAACTATGGTAAGTGTTAAACCCTCTTTCAACTTAAATACAGTAAGATATAAGAGTACATCATTGTTCTGACCATGGTTACAAAAGTCGCTAGGCGCTAGGGGCGGACCTAGTGTATAACAAGGGGCAACCCCGCTACGGCTTGCGCTCCGGCGGTAGTGTAAAATTAGTGTAAATTTTGGAAAAATTTGACCTTTTTTTGATTTCGTTACCGGATTTTTATAAAACGTTACTGCTTGGCGGATTTTCTAGATCCGCCCCGCTCCCTAGTCGGTCGACCGGGGAGTTGAGAGTACTCGGTCTAGGTGTAGAGTATACGGGAGTACTCGGACATGTTAAATTATAAAGAAATTACTTTTTGGAATTAAATATATGTCAAATAACATAAAATTACTAATATTTATAACAAAATACGTGAAAATGATATTCTTTCTTTAATATGATAGGCATAGAAATTATGTTTTATTATTATTTAAGTCAAACTAGGCTCGAGTTGACCTATTGGATCCGATTTTGGCCGCGTTTGACCGACTCCGCCTAATTAGGTGGAGTCGAAGAAAGTCGCATCGGCAACCGAGTAGTCGGCCATGGTTCTGACAGTCATGGGCATAGCTTAGAAGGGGTCCCCCCGGGCGCACTTTTTGCTCAGTAGTGTTATATATGTAGTTTTCGTATAGAAATTTTTGGGTATATACGTTTTCGAACCCCCCGCCGGAAATCTAAAGCTTCGCCACTGCTGATTGTTTTAAACTCTTTCAAATTTGGTAGGAAGGTCTAGAGGTTGAAACAAAGAGTACTGGAAGCAAGGCCACTTGGTGGAAGCAGCTAAAAACATTGACAAAAAGATCTTTCATAAACATGTGTAGAGATGTTGGCTACTACTGGGTGAGGATAGGGGTGTACATTATTGTATCAATCTGTGTCGGTACGGTTTTTCAAGGTATTGGAACAAGCTATCGTTCGTTGTTTGCTCGTGGAGCGTGTGGTGGATTCATTTCGGGTTTTATGATCTTCATGTCTATTGGTGGCTTCCCTTCTTTCATCGAAGAAATGAAGGTATGTATAACTTAGTTGGTTATTTTAGTGTTACCAACGTATATTATTCATAAACACCTATAGACGCACCTAGTCAGTTGTCACATCAGATTCAGATTTCAGCTCATACTTCAAAAACATTTATTTTCTCTTCAATGCTAATCTTTTACAAACATCCTTACCTTTTCAGTGACGTGTAATGATCCATTTTTGCACAGATATTCAAAAAAGAAAGGCTCAACGGACACTATGGCGTTACAGTATTTATCCTTTCGAACTTCTTATCTTCCTTCCCATTCTTAGCAGTAATGTCGTTCAGTACCGCGGCAATTACTTACAACATGGTGAAGTTCCATCCGGGGTTCTACCGACAAATGTACGCTTATCTTGATCTTCTGTTTTCCATTGCTGCTGTTGAGAGTTCCATGATGGTTATTGCTTCCTTTGTTCCTAATTTCATGATGGGAATTATCATCGGTGCCGGTTTCATTGTAAGTGATCATAGCATAATGAGAGAAAATCAAACAATATTATTAGATGATATTTTCTATACATATAATAACTTCTACTAATCTGTTTATACTTCAAATTACAACCATATAATTATATATTTTTTCAACAACAATTCCTAGATTTTTTAGGGTTAATACACCACAACCAGCACCTTATAGGATTTGAACTCTCAACCTTTTGGTTGTGATGTACACCACTTAACCATCAGAATGTATCATTCGGAACACAGAATTATACATATACATATATAAATATAATAATGCAATCATTTTATATATATAGATTTAAGTTTGTTTTATTAGCATTTTAATGTCTTGAATTAGATATCCACAAAAACCCTAAATCTTGAATGAAAATCTTGATTTACAGGGTGTGATGATGATGACCGCAGGATTCTTCCGTCTCCTTCCTGACCTTCCAAATATATTCTGGCGATACCCGGTTTCATACATCAATTACATGGCATGGGGATTGCAGGTAACGCTATCTAACGGCGCAGACTCAAACTTTTTGAGGTCCAAAGTGGATAATAAAATTAAACTCTTTTAATGAAAAAAAAAAAAAAATATTTTGCTTTCAATCTTATGATTCATCTATTATACGCGTGCATGCACCCCTTTGCCTTTCACTCCCCTTGGCCGCCTTAGTAAAAGTGTTGTGTACCTTTTTTTTTCTCATGAACTATTCTTCTTGTACACAATTTTTTTAGGGAGCATATAAGAATGACATGATTGGGTTGGAGTTTGATGGTGAAAACGAAGGCGAACCGAAGGTTCCCGGAGAGTTGATACTAAACACAGTGCTCGGGATCTCAACCGACCATTCAAAATGGTGGGACTTGGCAGCAGTGATGTTGATTGTTCTCGCATATCGACTGCTGTTCTTTGTTATATGCAAGTTAAAGGAACGAGCTAAACCAATGGTTAGAGAGATTTATACGCGAAGAACACTAAATCATTTGAAGAAAAGAGCATCTTTCAGGAAAACATCACCGTTTCCTTCGAAGAGACACCAACCGGCATATCCGTTGTCGTCTCAAGAGGGCCTTAACTCACCACTTTTCTAGATGGATGTGGCTTTGTTTGGAAGATTGGTTAATCATCAATTAATTAATCAAGTGTTTTGCTTCTAGTTTGCATGGTTACAAGTTACAACATGCATGGTTGTAAATGTATACAGATTTCAAATATGCAAATCTCCAAACTTAAAACTATAAAGTGATTTTGATTATGGATTGCTTATTTTACACAATTACACACTGGTATTTATGATTTTCAATCTGATTCGACCCAAAATATAATAGCTGATGATTTAATTGGTTATATGTATATAGTTTTATTTGTTTTTCTCATAGTTAAGAGGTTTATTCACAACAATCCGAATTCAAATTCACTTAAAAAAATCAAAATTCGATGAACACCGCTAGAGCCGATGGCCTTAGTTCGACCAGTATACAAAACCAAAGGGGAAGGCGTATCTACAGTCAATCACTAAGGGTGAAGTCCTTCAAAATTCTTTAGTGTTATTGATCTTTTTTTTCCTCATCACTTCAATTTGAAAGTGATGTAACTTTGTGTCTTAGTTTGCCTACTTTTTTTTTTCTATTAAACTTATTTTAGGAACTAAAAAAATATTATATTATTAAAACATATGTTAAGTTTTCAAATGAATACATTTGTTTTAGGAACTATAAAAATATAAAATGAATATTTGTTTTAGTGAACTAAAAAACTATAAAATGAATATTTGTTTTAGGAACTAAAAAACTATAATATTATTAAAACAATGTTATGTTTTAAATCAATACATTTTATGATTAATTCTTAGTCAAACGTTATATAACCACTGAAAGTTGAAACAATGAATAGCAAACGTTTAGGCTTTAAGTTTAACTGACCAACACCAGGCCCAGTATACTTATTACGGCGTGTTCTTTGTAAGAACTGGGCTTAAATCTGCTAAGCGCCAAGCTTTGGGTCATAGTCATAGCGATTTAGGAAATTTTAGGTTATGGACTAAAAGTTTAAAACCAAATTTAAATCGATGTTTCAGTTTATTTAGAGTTAAATACTATTTTAATTTATGTGGTTCGCTTAAATTATTCTTTCAGTTCAAAAAATTTTATTTTTTTTACTTTTTTAATTCAATAGTTTAGTTTTTATATCAATTTGGGTCCAGTTCACAATTTCATCCAAATTTTCTGTTAATTTCTCATGAAAAGACCAAAATACTCTTAGCTCATTTTTAAACTATATTATATCTTTCAATACTAATAAATGAAAATCATTTTGAATATGTGTCTCTCTCTAATTTTAAATTGATAATATAATATCTTTTTATACATGATATTATAATAATATTAAACAATAATTTTGTTTATACACATTATATATATATATATGTGTGTATTCTCTCTCGTATTAAATAATAATTTGATTAGATCTAATTTAAATTATTACACTAACGTATATGACACTATAAAATAATTTAAAAAAATATGTTATTTATAGTATCATTTGATAGGCATATTGGTGTAATACGCGCATTTATTCAACCCGAACAGACTAGAGAGAATGATGATCGTGTGAGATGTATACGATGGACTTAAGGTGAGAGTGGGAGACAATAAAGTGATAAGTAAATTATCCGAGTCAACGATTGTCGCATTTATTTAACTCTAGTTTTACTTGTAGACTTAGGTAAAATATGTATGAATATAATTGTATATTTGTATATACAGTGGATCAATATTCAAAAGAGTGGTATGCATAAAACTATAAATGTAATTTATATTTGTGTGAGTGTATATTATATATATATATACATATAAATTAAAAATAATTCCAGTCCAACCGAGCCGAACAAATTTTGTAGTTTCATATTCGTTAATGTCGTAATCTAAATTAGATTTTATTAAGTTATTATTTTACGGAAAAGGAATATATCTATACATATAATAAAGTAAATCATATAGGGGGACACATGGCGCCCTATGTGGTGATCTCAACTATTTTTTTCCGCCTAGTAAATAGATATAGATACTGTTTGTTAATAAGATTTAAATAAAAAATATATTATTATCTACTATAAGTTTTATCTTTTTATCTTTTACCCTAAACAAATAGATATAGATAATATTTATTAATAAGATTCAAATAAAGAATATATTATTTTAATCTATGAATTTTATCATTTTACTATTTTTTCATTTATATCTATCCTGGCTTTACTTTATAACAACGATTAATAAAATTAAATTATAATAAACTAAGCATAGGTAACTCATGGATTCTACTAATGTTTTAGATTTTAATGTAAAAATATAAATGAAAATACAAGTAATAATTTTATCTTTTTTATCTTCTGTTTTGTTTTCCATTTATATGTATCCATTTATTATTTGATATATAAAATCATTTTTATTCAACTCGTGCAATACACGGTTTTTTTAAATATAATTTTTTTATTTGGTATATGAAATTACATTTATTCAAACCGTGCAAGAAACAGGGTTTTTAAAGATGTCACTTTTTTATTTTTTGATATATAAAATTTATTATTCAACCCTTACAATACATGTGATTCTTAAAGATATACCTTTTTTATATTTAATCTATAAAAATTACATTTATAGACATATTATTTTATTATTATTTGCTATACAAAATTACATTTATTCAATCCATGTAATACACGTTGTTTCTAAAGATGTAACATATTTATTATTTGGTATATAAAATTAGATTTATTCAACTTGTACAATACACGGTTTTTTTTAATGATATAACTTTTTTATTATTTAATACAAAATTACATTTATTCAACCTGTATATACATAAGGTTTTTAAAGATATAATTTTTTTTATTATTTGGCATATAAAATTACATTTATTCAACCCGTATAATACATGTGATTATGTACTAAAAGAAATAAAATTGGGACATTTTGCATTGGGTTGAGATGCATGTACTGATACCAAGACTTTTCTTTTCAATAAGTAACACACACAAAGTAGTAAAACTGAGTAAAAAAAATCAGAATAGTTGCATATTACTTTTAGGAATATTTGATTTCAATAATCCTAACTATTCATCTTTGGCCGTCAACAGACCTAACTTAAAAAATAACCACTGCAGTCCCAACTATTAACGTATTGGTCTCCAATGGACCCTGACTAACAGATTCGTAACGTCGCTAGTCTCCGGTCGCCAGAGAAGTGTTTTTGGCTGAAACTCCTTTTTGGCCGGAAAACTCAACTTTTTTGTCTCAAACCTCTTTGTAACCTTATTACAGACTTTAGCAACTTTTTTTCTACTAAAAGCCCCAATTATTGAGGTCTCCGTAAACTCTTTTATCGTCGGAAAACTTTTCTTTGTCTAGGAAACTCAACATTTTCGTCCCAAACCTCTTTGAAAGCTTATATCGGACCTTTAGGAACCTTTTTCCAGCTAAAAACGTTTTTCCGGCGATCAGAGACTAACAACGTTAGGGTTCTGTTAGTCAGGGTCCATTGAAAGCCAATATGTTAACCGTTGGGAAAGCCAGTGGTTATATTTGAAGTTGAGATTGTTATCGGCTTAACGACGAAAAGTTGTAATTATTAAAATCCAATTTTCCTTTCTTTAATTCAACTTTTCCCAAGTTTTTTTTGTGTGAATTTTGAAAACTTTGTTTTTTATTTTATAATGTTAGGAGATTTGCCCTATGAAATTCAATGTTATTAGAGGTTTTTCCCATGAAATTCAATGTTATTAATGACAACTTATGAATTTATCATGTATGTTCAATCAAAACCATAAAGAATAGATTAAAAATAATAAGTATTTATAAATAATAAATTATATCATTTTCATTAATCAACATATGTAACACATGGGGCCATAATATATATATATATATATATATATATATATATATATATATATAGAGAGAGAGAGAGAGAGAGAGAGAAAGTGTGTTGTACAATATATCTTAATGTACAATGATACGCAACGAGAATTCCGCATGATGTAAAAACAAATCCGCATGTTGTAAACCTAAAGTCGCATGTTGTGAAACTAAATCCGTATGTTATATTTCTCATGGCGTACGCATCGTACGTTAAGGTTAATTGTATGTTAACTAACTCCTATATATATATATATATATATATATATATATATATATATACATATATATATAGGGGAGGGTTATCTTAAGAACGCTAAATATTCCGAGAACCGCGAGAACGAATGAAAAAACCAATCAAAACCTTTTTTTTAAATACAAACCTCATTGTAGTTAAGATACAACATCAGAAAAAGAATTTACAGCATCAAATAATTTATTTTTCATCTCAAAATCACTATTATTAGATTTTTTACACATGTGTAAATATAACAAATTTACACATGTGTAAATGGCAGACTTACACATGTGTAAATTTTCTTTATTTACGAATTCACGTAAATTTAAACGTGTAAATTAAATTTATAACATTGTATTTGAATAATAATGATAAGTGTAAAAAGAAATTTTGAATTTGAATTGTTTTTTACCAAGTTCTCGGGGTTTTTTCATTCGTTCTCACGGTTCTCGTGATATTTAGTGTTCTCATTTAAACCCTATATATATATATATATGTGTGTGTGTGTGTGTGTGTATGTATGTATGTATGTATGTATGTATATATATAGGGGAGAGTTCATTGGGGAACAGTGGGGAACCGACTCAAACTAACTCCGATTGGACTCATTCCAGCGCCGTTACCAGCTCATCGATCCCTAACTAGGATCTCTTAACCCTAAATCCTAACCCATAAACCCTAAAGCTAAAAAATAAGGCTAAAACCTAAGCTAAGTCGTAAAATCTAAGCTATAAACCCTAAAAGCTAAACCCTAAAGGCTAAACCCTAAAGCTAAACCCTAAAGCTAAACCCTAAAACCCTAAACCCTAAAGCTAAACCCTAAATACTAATGATTAACCCTAAAGCTAACCCTAAGGCTAAACCCTAATATAAGACCCTAAATCCAAACCCTAATATATTTAGGGTTTAGGGTTAGGATTTAGGGTTTAGGGTTGAGAGATCCTAGTTAGAGTTCGACGAGCCGGTTCCAACGCCGCTAGAATGAGTCCAATCGGAGTTCGTTTGAGTCGGTTCCCCACTGTTTCCCACTTTTTTAGTGTTCCCCAATGAACCTCACACTATTATATATATATAATATATATATTATATATATATATATATATATAAAATATATATATAATATATATATATATATATATATATTGTTTAAAGGTTATGAGACATTAAAGAATGACACATGTCTATAAATATTTTGATTTATTAGTATATAAATATATAATATTAGTTAAAAATTAGGCTAAGGGTATTTTGGTTTTTTAATGAGAAGTTAACAAAAAACTTGGATGAAGTTAGTGGAGTGGACCTAAATTGAAATGAAGACCAAACTATTGGATTAAAAAAGTTAAAAAACATTTTTTTACTACAATAGATATTTTGTGTAAACTAATATTTAACTATTTTTTTTTCATAGCTAACTAGGTTTTGCACCGGCCGCGCGTTGCGGCGGCGTCATACGCAACGTAATAAATTATAAACTACAATCAACTCGACTCATTTACGAACTAAATTTACGTTGAAACGTGGGGTAAGCCGAATTTATGCCATTGAATGAAAATGTATTATGTTTGACCTGACTTTTTTCCAAACAAATTTTACATTGAAACGTAGATGAACTCATAACTTACATAAAATAAACACGTGTAGTGGCGTCGTACGCGACGTGATAAAATATAAACTATAATCGAACAATAAATTGGGATGTTTTATTGGTTTATTTGTTGAACCGGTCAGACCGTTGAAGTGGATTTAACAACCGAATATTATATGTACAATATAATATATACAATGAAACCAAGTATAAGGGTATTAACTATTCTAAATGTTTAGAAAATAACTAAAGAGATGTTTGACAACTTTTGAATGAGTAAGTGCTGAATTACAGGTCGGAACCATTAAGGGGTTATTTGTTTCGGTTCTTAATGGGCTCCTAATGGTTCAAACATCTTATTGGTTCAGCACTTAATGGTTCAGACTGTTTGTTTTACTTGGTTCAGACATTTATATCTGAATGGTTAACTATTATACTGAGTCTGAATGATTAAAACCTCTTATTTGAACTAAACAGATATTTGTCTCTAAATATTAAATATTATATTAACTCTTAATAGTTTACACCTCTTATTGATATATTTACCCATTCAAAATTACGTTGAAATTTCAAATAAATTGAGAAAATATAAGGAAAATACACACTGCACAAAGCTAGGTTGATTAATAGAGGTACTGCACACTTTCACATTTTTTTCTTTTAAAACAGAACCCTAGACTTTCACCTTCTTTTACCTGCCGTCATTTAACCCTTCTTGTCCTTTTTTTCATTTTATTTTTCAAACAAATTTCCTTTCGATCGTTTAACTTCTTCTTCTTCACATTGCTGCCAAAGTTGAAGATGTTTGCAAGAGATTACGATTGTCGCTCTAGCATTTATTGAACATCGTATACAACAAAACTTCGATTCAGTATCGGTACTCTTGCCGCCGGTGAACCATCATTGTCGGTTGGTTTAAGAATTAAGATCCACCCAACCCCACCAACCTTATCCTTCTACTCTCTACTTCCAGTCGTCGGTCACCACCCACCGCGACTATCGTCTTCATTAACGGCAACTACTGCATCTCCTCCTTCCTCGCTTCGTATCCCATCGGATCTCTGTTGGATGTTGTTTTGCCGCCGGTTGGCTTCCCTCTTTCTCTCTTTACGACATTGCTTCTTTCTTGTGCATCTGTTGTACTTTGTGATGCCTTTGGTTTTTTTGAACCGCTTGTGATGCCTTGGTTGTGTACCAATCATTGTGAACTTTCATGTTGTACCATATGCTTCCTTGGTTGTACGTCGTTTAAAAGGTGACAGGTGTTAGTGCTACTGTAGCACTGACATTTCTTTTTAAGAGTTATAGTAATAGTAATGGGTTTCGATTATAAAGGGTTGTTATTTTGGCTATTAAAAAAATAATTATGTTAATGCTGTTAACCGATGATTTACAAGGCAGCTACATACATGGATGGATTCAAACTAATCTAATATAATAAATTCTACTATTTCTTTCTTAATTAAGATGTTAGTAACTCTTTTTTTAATCTATAAAGAAAAATAACTCACAAGTGATATCTTATTTAAAAAGTTATCGAGTTAAATGTCATTTTAATTCCTGTGGTTTGGCCATTTCGTCAGTTTAGTCCAAAGGTTTCATTTTTCCTCTATGAGTCCAAAAAAGTTTCACTGTTGCCATTTTAGTCTACTGTGTTAACTTAATTTATTTTTTCCAGTTAACCAGAAGAACAATTTGGTCATTTTATATGTAATTTTGTTAACTAGAAGAACAATTCTGTCATATAAAATTACCGAATTGCTCTTCTGGTTAACTTAAAAAATGGATGAAGTTAACCGAGTGGACTAAACTGACATCTATGAAACATTTTTGGACCCACAGGGGAAAAATGAAACCTTCGAACTAAACTGGCAAAATTGTCCAAACCACAGGGACTAAAATGGCATTTAACTCTAAAATAAAAAGTTATCCCCACTTATGGCCTAGTGGTAGGATGAGTTTTTCAATGGAGACTCAAGTTCAATTCACACTTGTGTCATATTGGGATGGATATGGGCAATGATGGTGACAAACCCACCGAGGGGGTTCGATCCAGAGACGCAACCCGGTTTTCATCCAGCTGTTACTTCAGCGAGGCAACTCGTGTGGAGGCAATACGGTTTCCGGGGAACGCCGTAACCAAGTCTGACCAACCCAGCGCGGGTCCGGTTAAGACAACGTAGTCTGGGCAGATCTTGGCTAGGGTCGTCGTTTAGGCGGTGAGACATTGAGTCACTCAAAAAGAAAGTCACCGTTATAAAAAGTTATAACATATTTTCTGACATGTAACAAATTATTTATAGAGTAAACTGCCATTTTGGTCACTGAGATTTGGCCAGTTTTGGCACTTTAGTCCAAATTTCAAAACGTTTTGCATCTTAGGGCCCTGCGGTTTCGTTTTTATTGCCATTTTAGTCCAAAAGTTAAATTTGGCTAGATTCCCTAACTTAAACCCTGATTTTTTATCTTTATCAACAGGGTATTTTAGTCATTGTAGATTTATTATAACTTAATATTGATTAAAAATAATAAAACCTTCTTCATCTCTCTGCAACTTCTGCTCCAATGGAGCTTCATCTCTCTCCACACCTCACCACCACACGACCACTATTCTCCACCAAACACTATCTCAAATTCAACCTCCACCACCGCTCCACACTTCTCCGTCCAATCACCGCACACCCACCCACCAGTTAGAGAGAGAAACAGAGGGTTTAGTTCGTCGACGCCATGGGATCTCCACCACCATACACGCACCACCACCGTCTCTCCTCCACCACCGTACACCCACACCACCCATATCAATCACCACCACTAGAAAAGACGGTCAAGGCCTCCTTCTCGACCGCTTCGAGATCGGAAAACTTCTGGGTCACGAGTTCAGGCAGTTGATTTTCAGGGATGTACAGAGAGAGAGTGTGTGTGTGCAGGGAAGAGGGTGTGCAGACATATATATATTTTGTTTTTAATTAATAATTAATAATTAATTATAATAAAAGTATAATGACTAAAGTGCCCCTGAGGAAAAGAACAAAAACCAGGTTTTTTTAGAAATCTGACCTGATTTGAGATTTGGACTAAAATGGTAAAAAAACGAAACCACATGGCCCTAGATGCAAAAGGTTTGAAATTTGGACTAAAGTAGCAAAACTGGCCAAGCCACAGAGACCAAAATGACAGTTTACTCTTATTTATAAATAATGTCGATTTTGTTCGGTTAAAGAGAGGTGCTTATAGGTGTGTTTCTGTGATGGAAGGAATTATTAAGAGAATAAAGATTTCTTTGCTTAACAACAAAACAGTGGAAATATTGCTGGAAAATCGGACAAAGAAATGGTGATAAATTGAATTATAAAAATCGAATGAAGGTGGTTGTTTTAGGTGTTATTTCCTGTACTAAAATGTATTGGATATTGAAAGATATGAGGAAACTAGTATTAAGCACCCCCGCGTTGTGGCGGGGGCTGGGGTTGCGAAAAGCCCGTATACCGAATGAAAAGTAGACGGAAAAACTCGTATACTGAACGAAAAGTAGATGAAATGACGTTCATTCACGCACACCATAATGACAATAAAGCATGACAACAGTACAAAGGGTTTAGGCAAATAACACCACTCTTCGACCAAAAAAGAAGCAAATTTATGTGGTCGAAAAGAAGCAAATTTATGTCATTATATAAAACAAATCATAAACAAATGCTTTTAGATGTAAGTCATAAGCAAACCCATAAAATAGATTTTGTTTGCTACATATGTAGTGAGAAATTTCAACTTTACACTTCCATGACAATACCTTAGTATTAAATTAGATGTTCCTTTTTCTTCCAGAGATGATTTCTGCATTTCTGCAAGTTCAAATAACTTTGCCACTAAGGCCCTTAAATAATGACAAAATGAATTTGCAGTTGGCTGCTGATTATCTACTATAAATCATAAATCTAACAGGTCACCCAAAAAAAGCATTAAGCAATTTAAAATACTATAAATCTCTCTCGATGGATCATTTTATTTCCTTGTAAAATGAGCAAGTAAGCGAACCGACTTTCGTTGCTTTCTTCATTGCATCTGTAATCATAACTGAGCCGTTACACTATCCAACATCTAATCGCAACTAATGGTTTTATAAAGCATATGACTAAAGTGTTTGGTTATCCCAATATCGATTCAAATCGACCAATGCACACCTGTGTATTCTAAACATTTCAAGCTTGATCTCATGAATAAACCTTTTGAACTCGATAGACGTAATGACATACCAACTTGGTTATGCTATCGAATTCCTTGATTGCATCAGTCAACCTTTCCACATCTTCCCCATCAATCGAAGTAGCCAAAGCCTGCCACAAATAAATTGGGTCAAAACGGGTTGATTAAATGAAACTAACAAAATGAGTTCACCTGCTATACAAAACATACCATCGGCAATTTGTATCCATGTGATCCTGCAGATACATATCTATAAGCATTCATATTATATCTAAAATTTACCTTGAATTGTTGTACCGAAAAGCATTCAGATTATCTCTAAAAAACCCTAAATTACTGAAACAAAACGTCACTTGTCTAAAATTTACCTTGAATTGTTGTTCCGAAAAGCCCTTTACACAGACCATGAATTCAGATCCTGGTAATGTTAGATATTTTAGTGTAATCGGGATTAACTTGGTGACCAAAGGGAATTATAATAACATCGAACAAGTTAGGAAGTGCGGGAGTGCACGCTTGTTCGAGTTGTTACAATTCCAAGTATTCGGGCGGAGCCCCGAATAGGGGATTCCAAGGGGGCAACGCCCCCGTGGCGGGGTTCCGGGGGCAGCGCCTCTGGGAGCAGGGTCCAAGGGGCAAAGCCCCTGGCTGGGTCGAATTTGAAAAAAAACTGCCAGAGGCAGTTATCTGCAAAATGATCCCCAAAATTCGAAATAGGTTTTTGTCACACCCCTGATTTCCACGTATAACCCGGTGGCCGGTTGGGGAATATCGTGACGTAAGTTGATATCATCATTTTCAAACAATACATTAATACACAGCGGAAGTCTGGATAATTACTATTACAAACGTTTGAATGTTCAAAGTTCAAAAATAAATACAACGCTTGTAACTAGATCCACATGCGGATCGAATATGTGAATACAAAACAAAACTTTGCAGACTAAGGCCTTCTAAGCAAAGGGTTGCAATTCCTCTTAACTTCGCCGAGTACTTCCAGCCTATTTACGTATACTTGTCACCTGCGCTTAGTCTTTTGAAAATACGCCAGTTTTCACTGGTAAATACATTTAACCGACTCATTTTGAAAACATTTTGAAATCATTTTGAGTACACAATGGTACTTTGTTTTATAAATAACTTGGGATAAATAATTTCACGTTATCAGTTTTACATGCTAATAATACATTTAGAGCCCGAAAACTATGTCGGGATCCTGATTAATCGACATGCCACTTAAACACCTTTAATAGGTGCACCCTTAATGGGTCATACTTTATTTTAGAATCTGACGGGTGTATGCCTACACCCCGTGCTTGGTCGTGGCCATTTGCAATTAAATGAGCCGTGGATATCCAGGACACGGTCTTTTTAACCCCCAAATGTTTAATATTAAGCAATACGAATCAAAATGGATTATTTGAATTCCCGACTCATTGGTCTTTGATCCCATATCCAACCATGCGGTATTAGTATACCGTATCCCAAGCCCGTATAAGGGAAATAAGTTAAAGTATTTACATGGCTTGCAAAAGTCTCTAGTAATAAGAAAATAAGCAAAGCACATCCGTAATCAAAATAAACTAGCTCGTCGACAATCTACCGGAAGTCTCTAGTCTGGATTGGATGGTATTATTAATCGATTAGTTAGTTAGTGGGTCTTTATTTAGTCATTGACTTAGACCGGCTAACTTAAAATAAAAATAATGGTACGAAACGCTAGATTAAGCGGTGACCGGAAAAGAATGTATTTTGGATCCGACAAGTACTAGGACTTGTATAATATGGGTTACCATTTTACATTCTGGAATATGAGAGTATTTTGATATGGTTAAACCCGTTTCCATTAAATTACGTAAACTAGTCACGTAGGCTTAACCGTACGTATATAAGCGAAACTGGGTTATCGGGTGAGTCCTATACAAGTTCCATATGCCATTAAGTTTAAAATATGTTATTATAACAGTAGGTTATTGATATGACGGCCCGATATGGTTTTAAAAGCAAACTATGCCTTAAAGGGCGTTTTCGTCATTTCCAAAATGTAATAAACGGCCTTATATGTAAACTGATGTTATTAATATAAACATTCTGTAAAAATACCTATTTTATGGTGTTATATAATAGGACGTCAATTATATGCGTGGTTTATAGTTTCAGACCAAACTATGTCCCGAAAGGGTAATTTGGTCATTTCACATATAATTGATAACTTATTTGGGAATATGAGTTTGAGATATGTACCTACTGTTAATTAGATGAAAATGTGTTTTGAAATCAGTAGGTATCAAGTCTTAATGCTCCAATATGGTTTTAAACCATATTGTGCGTCGAAACGACGATTAAGTCGCCAAATGACGATTTAAACGGTATTTTAAGCAAAACTGTGGTTGTGACCAGGTTTGAATGACCAAAATATGTTAAGATATATACTACCTCAGTAAGTAAAATGTTTTGGTTCATTGAAATGTCTAAGATCCATTTTAAGTGCCGAAAGGGCAATATCGTTATTTAAGGACGTAATATGCAAACGATAGCTTTAACTCGGTTTGCAGCCTGAATTAATATCCCAAATAATCCTAACAATTATATTACATCAGTAGGTAGTTAGTTTTGAAGTCAAGTTTATGTTTAAACTATTTTATGTGTTATAATGGCGTTTTAGGCATATTTAGCGGATACTTGCATATTGACTCGGATTTCTACATGACCATGTCCCATAATTCCAGATGGTTATAGAATATTATAACATGGTCATAATGCAACTTAGGGACAGTAGGTAATGTTGCTAAATCGGGCTAGAACTGAAAGTCAAAGCAGAAGTCAAACTTTGCGACTTTCGGTTGCGAACCGACCTTAGACCTGGAATTGAAGAGCCGAACATGTTTCTACATGTTCTTACAATTATTACCAAGTTATTAGAGTGTCAAAACAGGTTTTATAACATCTACATTGCTAATTATGATTTTATTTCAAAACTGACCCGTTTGACTTTTTATTAGCATAACTTTGACCCGTCAATTGACCAAGCAAACGTGGTAATCAGGAAGTTCCCTCTTGAGAGATTAACACCTACCTTATTACGATCACGTAGCCATGTTCATCATGAACATTGGCTGGACCATAAGTGTTTTTACGTCAACGCTTTGACATTGGCTTAAAGCCTACTAAAAAGGAAAGAACTGAGTTGGGACACTTACTAGTGAACCAAAGAAAGACTTAGAACTCAGGGGAATGCTCCAAGATAAGCAGGAGCTTTCCAAGTGAGCAAGAGAGGTGAAAGAGATGAATGAGCAAGTTGGGAGCTCACCCAAGGTTGCTATTTATAGCAAGGGGGAGGCATAGGATCAAGACAGGTGTTTGGGGATGATCTTAGATGAAGACAAGTGTTTTTGGTCGTGGCACAACCCAGGAGAAGAATGGCATGGCGAGCAAGGTGGCAGGCAGCAGGCTGCCACGCATTCTGTCGCTGGCAGTCCCTTACGGACCGTAAGGGTTATGCCTTGCGGTCCGTAAGGACCTCTGGCGCCCACAGAATTTGAATAGTTACGGACCGTAACCAATAAGGCTTGCGGTCCGTAACCGCCTTACTGAAAACCATATTTCCTTAAGCTTACGGTCTGTAACCAGGAGTGGTTACGGTCCGTAAGGACCTTCAGAAATTTGAAATTTGGCATTTTTCACCACTTTGGTCCTCGACTTTCCTCGATGCTCGTTCAGAGGTTATTAAAATAACATGACGGCGTCGTTAGTCCCTCTCGGCTACACGTGGCAACCAAGAATTTTCGGGACACGTGTCGGAATTTTATTGGGCGAAATTTTCGAGGTGTTACATCTTCACCCCCTTAATAAAAATCTCGACCTCGAGATTTATTCAAATAGATAAGGGTACTTTTGTCGCATATTGGACTCGACCTCCCAAGTATATTCGGGTCCCCGACGGGCATCCCATTTGACCTTCACAATAGGTACATGCTTCCTACGAAGCTTCTTAACTTGCCGATCCTCGATCGCAATTGGTTTCTCTATGAAAAGCAAGTTTTCATCGATCGTATATCTTCATGTGGCATCGCCAATGACTCATCCATGAGGCATTTCTTCAAATTGCTGACGTGGAAAACATCATGGATTCCACTGAGCTTTTCCGGTAGTTTAAGCCTATAAGCTACGGTTCCGACACATTTGATTATTTCGAATGGTCCAATATACCTCGGGCTTAGCTTGCCCTTCTTCCCAAAAAGCATTACACCTTTCCAAGGTGAACCTTTAACATAACCTTGTCCCCAATTTGGAACTGTAAAGGTTTACGCCTTTTGTCGGCATAACTCTTTTTGTCTATCACGAGCAGCCTTAAGTCGATTACGGATTTGCACAATGTTTTCCGTGGTTTCGAGGACGATTTCGGGTCCAGATAGTTGGGCTTCTCCAACTTCGGCCCAACATACAGGCGTTCTACATTTTCTTCCGCATAAGGCTTCAAAAGGAGCGGCCTTAATACTTGTGTGGTAACTGTTGTTATAAGAAAATTCGATTAGGGGTAAGTTATCATCTCAACTTCCACCTAAATCGATCACACAAGCTTGAAGCATATCTTCCAAGGTTTGAATGGTACGTTCACTTTGTCCGTATGTCTGCTGATGGTAAGCCGTACTGAAGTTTAATCTCGTGCCTAGAGATTGTTGGAAGCTTTTCCAAAAGTGAGATGTGTATCTTGTATCTCTATCAGATACAATGGATATCGGCACACCGTGCAAGGACACAATCTCATCAACATAAAGCTTAGCCAGCTTGTCAGATTCGTATGTTTCTTTAATTGGCAAAAAGTGAGAGGATTTGGTTAATATATCCACGATAACCCATATTATGTCATTGCCACACTTGGTCTTAGGTAACTTAGTGATAAAGTCCATGGTTACCATTTCCCATTTCTATACTGGGATTTCAAGTTGTTGTAGAAGTACTGACGGTTTCTGGTGTTCTGCCTTAATTTGAGGACACGTCAAGCACTTTGCTACATGATTAGCTATATCTTTCTTCATACCCATCCACCAATAATTGGGTTTACAATCTTGGTACATCTTATCACTTCCTGGGTGAACCGAGTATTTAGAGTTATGTGCTTCTTGGAGGATAACATCTCTAAGTCCTCCGTAGATCGGAACCCAGATCCGATCATTCATCCTAAACATTTCGTCCTTTCCCGATGCTAACAGATCGATGGTTGCGTCTAATCCTTCCATGGCAATGTTGTCCTTAGACATGGCTTGTTTTTGTGCATTTAGCAGCTTTTCATTCAAGCTGTTCTTCAGTTTGATGCTCTTGGCATTGATCCTTAAAGGTTTGATTCTTTTCTTGCGACTACATTCGCCTTTCCTGGATGATATCGAATCTCGCAATCATAGTCGTTGAGTGTTTCCATCCAACGATGTTGCCTCATGTTCAAATCCTTTTGATTGAACAAGTGTTGCAGACGTTTATGGTCAGTGTAGATGATACACTTTGTTCCATATAAATAGTGCCTCCAAAGCTTAAGTGCGAATACTACCGCACCCAATTCTAAATCATGGGTGGTGTAGTTTCTCTCGTGCACTTTTAGTTGTCGTAATGCATATGCAATCACTTTGCCTCTCTGCATAAGCACACATCCCATGCCAATGTGCGAAGCATCACAATAAACTACAAATTCTTCAATTCCTTCTGGCAGAGTTAACATTGGGACATTGCTCAACTTATGCTTTAATGTCTCAAAGGATTCTTGTTGTTTTGAGCCCCAGTTAAATTTAGCATCCTTTCGAGTTAGGATTGTCAAAGGAGCGGCTATTCGAGAGAAGTTCTCGATGAACCTTCGATAATAACCAGCCAATCCTAAGAAACTACGTATCTCAGAAGGTGTCTTTGGGGCTTCCAATTCATTATTGCTTCTATATTTGCTGAGTCTACTTGAATACCATGTTTAGTTACTACGTGACCAAAAAACTGAACCTCACGTAGCCAGAATTTGCATTTGGAAAATTTTGCATACAACTTTTCCTGGCGTAGAATTTCAAGAATGCACCGCAAGTGTTTCTCGTGATCCGATTGATTTCGAGAGTAGATGAGTACGTCGTCTATGAAGACAATGACAAACTTATCTAAGTATGGCTTGCAGACTCTATTCATGAGATCCATGAATGCTGCGGGTGCATTAGTGAGTCCGAAAGGCATCACTAGAAACTCGTAATGTCCATATCTTGTCATGAAAGCAGTTTTCGGAACATCTTCGTCCCTAACCTTAAGCTAGTGATATCCCGATCTTAAATCTATCTTCGAGAAATAACTTGCACCTTGTAATTGATCAAACAAGTCATCGATCCTGGGCAAGGGATATAGATTCTTGATTGTTATCTTATTGAGCTCACGGTAGTCAATGCACATCCGCATTGATCCGTCTTTCTTTTTTACAAAAAGGATAGGAGCTCCCCAAGGCGAAGAGCTAGGTTGAACAAAACCTTTCTCTAAGAGTTCATCCAGTTGGGTCCTTAATTCTTTCATCTCGGTTGGCGCTAATCGGTACGGAGCTTTAGCTATGGGAGCTGCTCCAGGTATGATGTCAATTCGAAACTCTACCTGCCTATCAGGAGGTAGGCCAGGTAATTCTTCTGGGAACACGTCCGGGTATTCAGAGATGATAGGGATATCCTCAATCCTCGGTTTGGGTTCATCAACGGTGACTTGTGCCATGTAGATGACACATCCCTTCGTCATACATCTAGATGCCTTAAGTAAAACTGCCTTATCAGGCAATCTAAAATGTTTGTCTACATAAATGGTGAGGATTTTACCAGACGGGGATTTGATTTCAATGAGTTTCTTATCATAGGCAATGCGCGCTTGGTTATGTGATAACCAATCCATGCCTAAGACTACATCGAATCCCGCTAGTTTCATGGGTAAAAGGGAGACAGGGATAGAATGATTCTTGATGGATATGAAGCATCCGTCAAGAATGGAAGAAGCAGTTTCTATGGTTCCATTAGCGAGCTCTACTGCATAGGTTATGTCTAGAGTTCTTACGGGCAAGTTTAATAGTTCACTAAATTTATGATCTACAATCGATTTATCAGCGCCCGAATCGAAAAGAACTCTAGCAAAAGCGTCGTTGATAAGGAACGTACCCGTTATGACATTGTTATCTTTCACTGCTTCCCTAGCATTCATTTGAAAGGCTCTGGCAGTGGATTTCTTTGCCTCTGAGGTTTTGGGTTTACCCTCGGTATTTGCCTTTGGGCAACTTGTTTTGATGTGGCCCTTCTCACCACATCCGAAACAAGTAGCATCCTTAATATTGCGGCACTCATGAGACCGATGCCCGGTTTTCTTGCAGATGTTGCATTGCTTCGGTTTTTGTTCTAAGTAACACTGTCCATAGTGTTGCTTCCCACACGTTTTGCACATGGGTTTGTCGCCCGATTTCTGATTACTTTTGCTAAACTCATGCTTGCTTTTCTTGTTAAATT
The DNA here is from genome assembly GCA_947069175.1 of Scalesia atractyloides. Taxonomy (NCBI): domain Eukaryota; kingdom Viridiplantae; phylum Streptophyta; class Magnoliopsida; order Asterales; family Asteraceae; genus Scalesia; species Scalesia atractyloides. The sequence continues at coordinate 955,496 of CAMTDV010000024.1, read as the reverse complement.
TCTGGGAGTTTCCATCTTCCCGTTTCCTCTTTCCATCATTGTCAGTCTTAACTAACATTTGCCTCACATAATCTTGTGTGTGGGAGAGGGATAGTTCTACAGCCGATTTGTAGGTGCCAGGCTACACCACCTTAACTATACTCCAATTTCAGGAGCTAGCCCATTGATGAAACGTGCGATATGTTTAGGCTCCGGGGTAACCAAATAAGGCACTAGCCTTGAAAGAGAGTTGTAGTCAGTGACAAACTTCCGACAATCCATGTTCTTCATGGTCAGATTTAGAAAATATGACTCGATTTTCTCCACCTCATGAGGTGGGCAGTAGGTATCCTTCACAAGATCTACGAACTTGGACCAACTCAAGTTGTAGAGATGAACCTTGCCCGTAGATTGAACTAAGGCTTTCCACCAGATAAGGGCATTGCCCTTGAGCGATTGTGATATATACTTAACCACATTTTTATCAGCGCAACCGCTGATATCCACCACCGTTTCCATCTCATCCAACCATCTTAAACATTCAACTGCTCCTTTTCCCCATTGAAATCGCGGGGTCTACAAGACACGAAGTACTTGTAGGAGCATTCGTCGCCATCGACATTCGGTTTCTTGGGATGCGCATCGCTCTTTGTTATACTCTTCACATTTGAAGAGTGTGCCTCACTCTTTTTTGGTTCGGAGGGGTTAGGCTTAGATTTGGGTTTAGAAACAGCCTTAGAGCGAGTAGCACTCGACTCTGGTTGACGATCAGATCTATCCTTTAAGGCCTTACCAACTTCCGCGGCAATAAGTTCTCTTAAATCATTCTTACTAATAAGAATGTTCTCATTGGCATCGTCATCATTGCGTTTGCTATTTACTTCATTTGAATCAGCCATTGTTGTAGTTTACTTCAATATTTTGAGATGGATTCAGTTAGTTGCTATGGTTACCCTTATTCACGACATGGTTTTAAGACCACATATGATTTGAATGTTAAATGTAGTATATTTATATATATAACCTAGGTCTTGAAAGACCATCATATGCATTTATAGATTGGACATAGTCCAGAATTTATCAGTTAGTGCATCAAGTGACACTACTGTATTTTGCACATTGGCTTAACACTACCATTGAGTGTTTGAATACTTTTGCCATGATCTAACTTGATCACTTAGGTATAGGGTGTGAACATTGTCATTTACTCAACTAATTAATGTGACAATAATTGTCACGGGGAATTAAAGGGTAACTCCTCATTGAGAGTTAAATATAGAGAAATGATAAATTTGGAAGTTTGAACATTGTTCACCTTTGCTAGACAGAAGGTTACTTCCGAAATTTTCATTTGCCATTTCCTAGTTGATCATAGTCATTGGCCAATAGATCTTGGGATAATATAGCGGATCATTAAATTTGATTGAATCATGATGATTGAAAAACATAATATGAAAAATTCCATTAAAGTAAACGTTACATAATTGCCTAATATATATAGGACTTGAAATAACAAAATGGTTCACGCAGGAACCTAACATAAATAATAATGTCCTCACAGGGACTAAAAAGGAAATAACATTGTCCACGTAGGGACTTTCAGAATTTAAATTACATATATGAAAATACAATACTAGTCATCCTTCCTCCCTTTCACAGCCTTGTAAAGTTTCTTGATAAATCTTGTCATGGTTTTAATATTGTCATGGTTGAAGTTTCTGTATAACCTTATCTTTTCCACACATCAACCCTCTCAAAACTCTTATGCATGAGAGCATATGCAGTCAATCAACCCTGTTTATCAATGTTTCTCATTTCTATACTTTAGGCATCAAAAAACAATTCCTGTAGCAGGGTATTCAACCCATGCTAGGAACGTTACCGCCTCAATTAAAATTCAAACCTTCACACATTTCTGGTTATGTAATTGTCAAAATTAAAACACCACCCTTTTCCTGTTAAGAGATATTTAGATTTTAGTCAGAATACGTTGGGAGTCAGAACGAAAACCTGAGTTTACTTGGGAACGTGAAGACTCAATGCGCGAGAAATATCCGCATCTTTTCCAGTTGCAACCACTACTTAAATTTTGGGACGAAATTTCTAAAAGTAGGGGATACTGTAACATTTGTGTAAATCGGGTTTCGAAAACTCGCCCCAAGTTATCAATCAAAATGTATTTATTTATGTCGGGTGATTTGTAGCATTTTTGTTTATTGTTTTATATATTAGAATTTTTTTTTCATATATATATTATAATAACAAATGTTTAAAATAACTTGAAATAAAATAAAATAAATAATCAAATTAAATATTAAATATTTATAATTAATAAATGATTTAACTTAAAATAGAGAAAATAAATATAAAAAACTAAAATGGGTGAACCGGGAATCGAACCCGGTTCCCCGGGTTAACACACACCGCAAACACCACTGAGCCACACACACCTTTTGGTTAAACAACTTATACTTATGCATGAACCGCCTGTGCCTGCAAATTCAAATCAGCGAACCGCTGATCTCGCCATGTCTGGCAATCCAGAATCCACAGCTGTAACCGCGTCAAGTCCTTCCAAATTCGAACCAATCTACCTTAATATCAAGAATCAATCATGCGAACCGGTTTCCAAAAATCGAAATCAACACCCCCTGTTTCACCTATAAATACCGACATCAATCCCACTTTCAAACTCGCTCACACTCTTAAAATCTCTCTAATCACTCAAAACAATTCTCTGTATTCGAAAAACACTTCGTCGGAATTGGGTGTGGTTGCCGGAAACAATGTTGGAGAAATCAAGACATTTTTACGTTGGTACAATCTATCTCTAAACTTCCTTTCTTTTGTCGTTTATATAATCTGATTCAATTAGCAAGTTCAAAATAAAAAGCTGTTTGAATTAGCAGTCGGGTTAAATGTTGAGTTTTTATATATATGAAGTTTATGATGTATATTAGTATAACTAAAAACGGGTATTAAACCGGGTTAGACACACAGTCCAGCGGTGGACTGTGTGCAACGCGGTCAAGCACGTTCCGGGTTCGAGCCTCTCTTGTCACCGATTTCCTGAAATAAAACCAAAATTTTTATACTTAATCAGATCTACGCATAACATGTATATAAATTTAATATAAATCAAGGGATATACGGGTTAGACACACACCCCAACTGGTTGGGCTGTGTGCACACATATATCAGATCGCGAGTTCGAATATGGGGGTAGACACCGGTTCGATTGATTTTAAAATCTTTTTAATTAAGTGATTTCTATAATACATTAAAATGAATATATGTATAATTAAAATCAGAATCCTTTCGGGTTAGACACGTAGCTCAGTTGGTAGAGCTGCGTGCACGTATACGGGAGGTCACGAGTTCGAACCTCACACGCTGCCTAAATTACATGTTATCCGACCGGTCAAACCCAGTCAGACCTGACAAGGTCAACTTATTTTTAATTTTTGTTTTTATTTATTTCTTTATTATTATATTTAAAAATGCTTAAAAATAAGATTTTTAAGGTTAAAAATTATATTGATTACCAAAAATAAATCTTAAAACCTAATAAAAGGCATTAATTAGAAATATTAATTTCAAATAGAAGATCTATATTTATCGAATTATTACGTGATTATTTAGGTTAGTTTTCTCTCGTCGGTTGAATCATAAATTCGTGCGCATTCATCATCATCAAGGAACGCACCCACTGTGAGTGAATTCTTACAAATTCCCCTTTTTATTCATGTTTTGGGGTGTATCATGTGTCGCTTTATTTATTTCGTTTATTCAAACTTGTGCTATTACCATTATATGATCTAAACGTGTGATGTAAATGTTGTTTGTTGTGATGTGTGTTTACATTTTGTCAAGTTGCGTGCAAATCATTCATTAGGCCCATCAGTTCCTCGTTGGAGACGAGTTGAGCATCGCGTGCCTCATTAGATCGGCTCCGTTTGATTGAGCCTTGATCTCATTGTTCATCATTTGGTGTGTGCGTGTGCATTAATTGATATTATGTGTATTGTGATTAAATTTACATATACGTATACTCATATGTGGTTATGCACCTTTTTATAACCAATATAACAAATTCGTTCAAATGTTTTCATAAGATTCACACGCCAACTTTTGTTGACCCAAAACCCTATTTTTACACATGATACAGGTGGACAGGTTGAAGCAAGGAACACATAGGAAATTGCCTTAGAAGAAAAATAAAGAAGTCATGAAAAATGTATTTAAACATGTTGTGCTTGTATGTTTATTGTAATTTCTTCTTTAAAAAGAAATAATAAATATGAAACTTTATAGTAAATGTCATGAGCTTTGATGAAAACCCAATCATGCCCCAACTACCATTTCCGCTGCGGTCAGGGTGTGACATTATAAGCAAAGGGTTGCAATTCCTCTTAAGCTTCGCCGAGTACTTCCAGCCTATTTACGTATACTTGTCACCTGCGCTTAGTCTTTTGAAAATACGTCAGTTTTCAATGGTAAATACATTTAACCGACTCATTTTGAAAACATTTTGAAATCATTTTGAGTACACAATGGTACTTTGTTTTATAAATAACTTGGGATAAATAATTTCACGTTATCAGTTTTACATGCTAATAATACATTTAGAGCCCGAAAACTATGTCGGGATCCTGATTAATCGACACGCCACTTAAACACCTTTAATAGGTGCACCCTTAATGGGTCATACTTTATTTTAGCATCTGACGGGTGTATGCCTACACCCCGTGCTTGGTCGTGGCCATTTGCAATTAAATGAGCCGTGGATATCCAGGACACGGTCTTTTTAACCCCCAAATGTTTAATATTAAGCAATACGAATCAAAATGGATTATTTGAATTCCCGACTCATTGGTCTTTGATCCCATATCCAACCATACGGTATTAGTATACAGTATCCCAAGCCCGTATAAGGGAAAATAAGTTAAAGTATTTACATGGCTTGCAAAAGTCTCTAGTAATAAGAAAATAAGCAAAGCACAGCCGTAATCAAAATAAACTAGCTCGGCGACAATCTACCGGAAGTCTCTAGTTTGGATTGGATGGTATTATTAATCGACTAGTTAGTTAGCGGGTCTTTATTTAGTCATTGACTTAGACCGGCTAACTTAAAATAAAAATAAAAATAACGGTACGAAACGCTAGATTAAGCGGTGACCGGAAAAGAATGTATTTTGGATCCGACAAGTACTAGGACTTGTATAATATGGGTTACCATTTTACATTCTGGAATATGAGAGTATTTTGATATGGTTAAACCCGTTTCGATTAAATTACGTAAACTAGTCACGTAGGCTTAACCGTACGTATATAAGCGAAACTGGGTAACCGGGTGAGTCCTATACAAGTTCCATATGCCATTAAGTTTAAAATATGTTATTATAACAGTAGGTTATTGATATGACGGCCCGATATGGTTATAAAAGCAAACTATGCTTTAAAGGGCGTTTTCGTCATTTCCAAAATGTAATAAACGGCCTTATATGTAAACTGATGTTATTACTATAAACATTCTGTAAAAATACCTATTTTATGTGTTATATCAATAGGACATCAATTATATGCGTGGTTTATAGTTTAAGACCAAACTATGTCCCGAAAGGGTAATTTGGTCATTTCACATATAATTGATAACTTATTTGGGAATCTGAGTTTGAGATATGTACCTACTTTTAATTAGTTGAAAATGTGTGGTTTTAAACCATATTGTGCGTCGAAACGGCGATTAAGTCGCTAAATGACGATTTAAACGGTATTTTAAGTAAAACTATGGTCGTGACCAGGTTTGAATGACCAAAATATGTTAAGATATATACTACCTCAGTAAGTAAAATGTTTTGGTTCATTGAAATGTCTAAAATCTATTTTAAGTGCTGAAATGGCAATATCGTCATTTGAGAACGTAATATGCAAACTACAGTTTAAATTCAGTTTGCAGCCTCAATTAATATTCCAAATAATCCTAACAATGATATTACATCAGTAGGTAGTTAGTTTTGAAGTCAAGATTATGTTTAAACCATTTTATCTGTTAAAAGGGCGTTTTAGGCATATTTAACGGATACTTGCATATTGACTCGGATTTCTACATAACCATGTCCCATAACTCCAGAGGGTTATAGTATATTATAACATGGTCATAATGCAACTTAGGGACAGTAGGTAATGTTGCTAAATCGGGCTAGAACTGAAACTCAAAGCAGAAGTCAAACTTTGCGACTTTCGGTTGCAAACCGACCTTAGACCTGGAATTGATGAGCCGAACATGTTTCTACATGTTCTTACAATTATTACCAAGTTATTAGAGTGTCAAAACAGGTTTTATAACATCTACATTGCTAATTGTGATTTTATTTCAAAACTGACCCGTTTGACTTTTTATTAGCATAACTTTGACCCGTCAATTGACCAAGCAAACGTGGTAATCAGGAAGTGCCCTCTTGAGAGATTAACACCTACCTTATTATGATCACGTAGCCATGTTCGTCACGAACATTGGCTGGACCATAATGGTCTTAGCTCAAAGTCAAAGCGTTTTTACGTCAACTCTTTGACATTGGCTTAAAGCCTACTAAAAAGGAAAGAACTGAGTTGGAACACTTACTAGTGAACCAAAGAAAGACTTAGAACTCAGGGAATGCTCCAAGATAAGCAGGAGCTTTCCAAGTGAGCAAGAGAGGTGAAAGAGATGAATGAGCAAGTTGGGAGCTCACTCAAGGTTGCTATTTATAGCAAAGGGGGAGGCATAGGATCAAGACAGGTGTTGGGGGATGATCCTAGATGAAGACAAGTATTTTTGGTCGTGGCACAATCAGGAGAAGAGTGGCATGGCGAGCAAGGTGGCAGGGCAGCAGGCTACCATGCATTCTGTCGCTGGCAGTCCCTTACGACCGTAAGGGTTATGCCTTGCGGTCCGTAAGGACCTCTGGCGCCCACAGGATTTGAATAGTTACGGACCGTAACCAATAAAGCTTGCGGTCCGTAACCGCCTTATTGAAAACCATATTTGCTTAAGCTTACGGTTCGTAACCAGGAATGGTTACGGTCCGTAAGGACCTTCAGAAATTTGAAGTTTGGCATTTTTCACCACTTTGGTCCCCGACTTTCCTCGATGCTCGTTCAGAGGTTATTAAAATAACATGACGGCGTCGTTGGTCCCTCTCGGCTACACATGGCAACCAAGAATTTTCGGGACACGTGTCGGAATTTTATTGGGCGAAATTTTCGAGGTGTTACAATTTTCTGGTCATTTTCTCTGGTTCATGCGGATTCACAATAATCATACTGTTGTTCTAATTCTCGAAAATCAGAGTTGTTACCGATTGAATTATTCGGGTGAACCTCCGAAATAATTTGATCTGAGAGTGATTACACGCCTCTCTGATCGTCCGGTTATTCCAAATTCCTCAATAGGTAACCGCCGCTCGTGCCACCGAAACACCTCCGGTCATCGTATTCGATTTTTAACCTTTTCTTCCATGATGAATCGCAACCGTCTCTGACCATACATGTGAAACCCTAAAGGCGGTGGAGAGGTGGAATGAGTTTGCTTAGCACGTGTAAAGCAAAGAAGACAGGGAGCATTCTTGGCTAAAGGTTATAAGCTCCTTAGTTAACTAAGGGTATAATCATAAGATGCACAACACACACATAAAGCTTGAAGTACAACCTATAATGCAACAAAATGTTAAAAGTTATAGTATTTTATAACGGGCATGGGTTACTGGACCGAATAATGCTTTAGGATTTTAATTTACTTTGAGTAATATGGTATGCATCGTTTAATAAAATGTATTAAGTTATAATCTAAGTATATAGTTTGGTATTATAGAAAGCAAGTTTTTGTATCATCTCATTTTGTGATTAACGTCAATATGTATGTTTAATTTTAAAAACCGTATAAAATATGGTATACATGTTTTTCTAAACACCACCCGTATTTACACACGAGTTTACTTCTAGTATTCATTAAACAAGAGGACTAACAACTTGTTAGCCCACTCCAGAAAGTTAAAGTACATCACCAAAAATCACACCCAATTAACTACATCTATTTGCTACTTCAAAATTAATCCAGTCCATACATTTTAAATCCTTCGGTTAATTAGTTTTGCATACACAAATAACCATAGCTGAACCATAAAATTATCAATAATAAATCATAATCGAACCTTTGATTTCTCAAACGACTTGATTGTTTTAATTACGAAGTTATTCAATTTTTCTGTCTAATCGGCTCCACCATCATGATTCCTTGATGTGATCAACAATTAGCATCCGTATTCTTCTTAATACAATGATTAAAAAACACACATGTTTTAGTATATAACAAATACCATTTTAATGATATTTTATACACCTAAATATCATCTTCCTTCCATTTGCAATAACTATTAAGTAAAGGGTAATTAGTACTTTTACAAATACACACCCATCATCTATGGCCATCACGCACCGTAAATTCTACACATTGTCTAAGTCAGCGCAACCTAGGCGCCACCTCATATGGGGAGCTTTAAACCCCTCCCTTAACATTATTGCAATGGTTTAAAGCTCCCGTTATCGTTACCTAATAATTATTTTTATTTAAATTTAAACATTATTTAATTTTGGTATATTAATATAAATTTAAATAACATGAATAAAATATAAAATCCATAATTCAAATAAAAAAATAGGACCTAAAAATGCTTAAAAGGTTAAACTAAAAAATACACATCTTCACTCGTCGTCGTCTCCTCCTTGTTCACGATCAAACCATAGGTGTTCGGTCAGATCAGCTTAAAGGTTAAGGTGTGTGTCTCTGTCACGTATCTTTGCTCGGTTTATATATATTTGATGACTTTATCAACAAACAACGATATCTTTAAGTTTCTTTGTCGTTTTAGAAGAACACAAAGAGTTTATTTACCTTTAATGAGCATGTCTATTTCATATGTGTTTGATAGTGCTTTAAACGGGGAAGGCAACTTATTAATAGAGCATGTGAAGCTGCCTTTAAGTGTACCTACACAACAATCTTTTTTAGATGGCAGACACAATAATGCAATCTTTGCTAACTCGGAAAATAAAATAATAATAATAATTATAATCACATATAATTCGTGGAAGTAAGTCGACGCACCAACGATTTTGGCGAAAAAGTGTACGCGTTTTGAGTGTTGCTAGATCAAGTACACGTGGTAACAAATAATTTAACGACTTTTGGACCATGCATTACGGATTATATTTGAATAACTAAATAAACAATGTTAAATGGTATAAATTATCATCTAAACACATATACATTTAAATTCTATAAAATGTTAGAAGGACTTTTTTTCTAGTGATAACATGTTATTGGATAAAACTTTGTTTTTATCAAATGGTAAGAGTTGAATCCTCTTATTGAAAAGAAAAAAGTGTAGCTTACAAGTAGAAATAAAGAGCATAATGAGTTGTCGTTATACATGAAAAATGCAAAGAGGTAATTAAGGAAATATGTTTCATTATAACTTTTTTTGAACGACTAAATTACATTAAATCCGTCTTTGACAATGCTCGAAACCTTCACCTTAAGGGGACCAACACCTACCCATTTGGGGCAAAGCGTACAATATTAGTGGTACGCGAGGCCAGATGTTACAAATGATATCAAAACCACTCTTTCCAGGACAAATTCTTACATCGGTTAGTATTGATGGGAACAATGGAATTTACCCAGTGGCGTATGCTTTAGTTGAGGTTGAAACATTCAAGTCTTGAGAATGATTTTTAGGGTTTTTGAGGGATGACCTTGATTTACCAATTTACTCAAAGTCCGCATTCATTATAGACAGGCAAAAGGTAATTATAAACTTATCTTCATTTAATTATTTCTTTCTTGTCTTGTTATTAAGAATTTCTTTTAATAATTATAAGTCTTCTGCGAGCCTTGTCAAAGGTGTTCCCCCATACAGAGTGCATGTATTGTTTAAGGAATATTCAAAGGTGTTCCCCCATACAGAGTGCATGTATTGTTTAAGGAATATTCATGAAAACACCATGAAACAGTGGCATACTGACTTGTATTAAAAACATATTATGGGGTGTAACTTGAAAAACTTCAGTGCCTTACTGGAAAATGCAATGGAAAAAGTAAGAAAGGCAGAGCCTTTACTCCATGAATGGATGAAACAGATCCCTCCCGAAGCTTGGTGTCATTCTCACTTTAGTGGTAGGGCTAAATGTGACATCCTGTTGAACAACATATATGAGGTGTTCAATAGGCAGTTAGTTGGAGGAAGAGCCAAACCAATATTTACCTGTTTGGAGTTCATAAGAGTTTACATGACCAAACGAATTGTGAATGTTAAGAAAATCACTGCTAAATCAATTGGACTATTAACTCCCCAAGCTACAGAGGTGTTCAACAGATAAAGGAAGAAGCATTTCAGCTGAACGTGTTGATGGTTGAAGAAGATCATTACCAGGTGAACAGTACAAGATCTCAATGTGTCGTAGATGTAAAGGAGAAAACATGTACTTGCATGAAATGGGATTTACCTGGAATGTCATGCAAACATGCAGTTGCAGCTATATGGACATGGCTAGAAATGATATCAAGGCAGGTATTCTAGAACAGTGGGTATCAGAGTTGTATTGGTTGGATACATGGAAGAAGGTTTACAAAAAAGTCATACACCAATCCTCGGGCCAGAAAATTCAAGACCATCTACATGTGCAACAACATTGACTCCTCCAAAACACTATAAGCAGGTAACCTTACATGCACTTCTAGTTATAATATGTTCCAATATTTGACCGATGCAAGTACGATTATTTGCCGGTTGGTAAGCCCAAAAAGAAAAGAATGAAAGGATTTGATGAAGATGAAGTTGTAGTTGATTTCGTTACTGGGGAAAATGACTCGGAAGGGTACCACCTCCACGTGCAGCAAGTGTGGTAACAAGGGCCACAACATGAGAAGTTGTAAGGGACAAGGTGGGGATGATGGTCAGCAGTCACATTAGTTCAATGATGTGGTTTATGTTGTTAAGATAATTTTATGTTGGTTGTATGTCCATGTCATGTTTGTTATGTTTAAGACAATGTATGTTGGTTAGTTTGAAACAAATTTTAAGACATGTTATGTATACGTATATGGACAGTTTCACCTTGGAATGGTTTGACCATATTATGAATGTAACATCCGTAAAAAACCGGGTTAACCAAACCCGCTTCGTTTATTAATCGAACATTCAGTTAAAAATTTCGTTGCATATTTAATGCTCAAATTAATTTTATACGATACATAATTAATAAGTATATTAGAATATAAAATTTATATTTGAAAATTTATTAAAAATAGTGAAATAAAAATTAAATGCTAATGCCGGGTTTCGAACCCGGGTCAGCCGGGTAACCTCAAAAGACTTAACACACAAACATTCAACCACTCCGCCACTTGTGTTATTTGGTAATATATTGAAACAATTAATACATATAATAAAACTGGAAATCAAACCCAGACAACAGCGCGCCCAAATCCGCAGACGCCGGAAAATCCGAGGATTTCGCCAATTATCGTCGGTTAATTTTGACTTAACGTACGTATTAACGACGCCATCGGTTATAACCGATGTCCAGTTCCGCGATATCAGTCATAACCGCCGGAGAATAATTGACCAACGAATCAAGACAGAAATCGGACCCAATTCATCGATATTCTTTCCTATAAATGCACACCCAAACCTCTGGTAATCTTTTCGCTCAAAATCGCACCGATTCTCGAATCAATTTCACTCGCCGGAATTTTCTGCAAGTCGCCGGAAAACCGAGACTTTCATCAACACGGTAAATACCTCGACTCCTTCTGTTTCATTCCATTGTTAGACCAATTCTAACATCACTCCATCACCCAGAATCAATTCCAGACGACGTTGCCGGATATTCTGTACTCGCCGGAAAATCGCTGGAATTTCCGAACTCACGCTGTTAATCGGTATGATCAACTAAAACCTCCTGTTAATCATGGTTTAGTAACTCAATTTCATATCTAATCAATAAAAATTGTTAATTGATCCGGACAGACGAAGCTCAGAAAACAGAGCCGACGAATCCTTGCCGGAGTTCTGAGAAAGACACTTGTTCGGTACATTCTTTCCTCAAACAATACACATACGTATCGAGTTCGATTCCTATCACGACCCTATCCTCATAAATAAAAATGTTTTTTTTAAACAGAACCGGGTTAACTCACAGTAAGATGTTAAGTATAATAAAAACCGGAATATTTACCAAGTTAGACACACAGTCCAGCGGTGGACTGTGTGCCAAACTAAACCACAGGTCCCGGGTTCGAGACTTGTGGAGATCACCGGTTCGATACAATTAAATCCTTTTTAAATAAATGATTTTCGGATTAACTTAAACAGTGTATAAATATAATTAAAAACAGAAATATTTCGGGTTAGACACGTAGCTCAGTTGGTAGAGCTGCGTGCACGCGTACGGGAGGTCACGGGTTCGAGTCTCACTCAGTGCAATAATATTCACAACCGAACCGGTCAACGGTCAACAGTCATGGTCAACGGTCAAAAGTCAACATTTTTTTTATTATTTTCATTTATTTATTTAATATAAAAATAAATTAAAAATACTTAAAAACAACGTTTTTAAAGTTAGAAAATAGCCTTAAACTCATAAAAATATATCCAAAAATCCTATTAAAATTGATTAATAAAATCCGCTTATTTACCGAACCGTTATGTTATTATCTAGGTTAGTTTCTCTCGTGGTTAAATCCAAATTCGTGCGCATTCATCATCAATCCAAGAAACGCAACCACTGTGAGTGAATTCTTACAAATTCCCCTTTTTATTCACGTTTTGGGGTGTATCATGTGTCGCCTAAACTAATTTGTTTATTCAAACTCATGCTATACCATATTATGATCTAAACTTAGAATGTAATTATTGTTTGTTGTTATGTATTACATATTGTCAAGTTGTATGCAAACTATTTGTTAGGCCCATCAGTTCCTCGTGGGAGACGAGTTGAACAACGCGTGCCTTAAAACTCATTCATTAGGCCCATCAGTTCGTAGAACAACGCGTGCCTCAAAACTCATTCATTAGGCCCATCAGTTCCTCGTGTGAGACGAGTTGAACAACGTGTACCTCAAAACAAGCTATTGTTGTATGTGTGTGCAATATTTAATATTAAGTGTTTAGTGAATAAATTTACATTTACATTTACTCATATGTGGTTATGCACTATTTTTTATAATCAATTCAATAAAAACGTTTAAATGTTTTAAATAGGATTCACTCGCCAACTTTTTATTGATCCAAAAACCATTTTTACACATGATACATGTGGACAGGATGAAGCAAGGAAAACATAGAAAAAGTGCCTTAGAAGAAAAATAATGAAGGCTAGAAAGATGAATAGAACATGATGTACTAGTATGATATGATTGTATGATTTTCCTTTAAATTGTAATAATAAATATGAAACATTATAATAAATGTCATGAGCTTTGATGAAAACCCAATCATGCCCCGATCACCTTTTCCGCTGCGGGTCGGGGTGTGACAGATTGGTATCAGAGCTTTTGACTATAGGGATATAGGATAAGTTATTAGACCCTTAGAGCCTATACTATAGTTGATTAGATTTTAATTGTTTATGTGGTTACATGCAAACTCATGATGTTTATTTCTTTCATATTTATTACATACACAAATGCATGCAAACACTTCCAACATTACATTTTGTGATACATAGTGAATTATACTTACAGTTAAACATACATACTTACATACATATTCATCATACATATTTCAATATTCACATATTCAAATCATCTTCATACTTCCGTTATACAAGATTTTGTCGCATTTTTCATTTTTCAAATCTCATCAAAGTGAGTTCTGCGACGGGCATGTAGTAACAGTAAGGGTACCAGTACCGGTAGTCGGAACGTCCTGTCTAGGTTGGCATTCGTATAAATCCAATATAACGGACCAGTTTGCCTACCTGGGGACTAACGATGAGAGTACGAAGGACCTATTAGGCCAAAGCATGCCACACCAAACGTCGTTCGAACTAACCCCACTTTGAGGTGTCACCATGTCCACACCTGGATACATTCCGAATATCATACGTTACACACATATTTCTCGATTTTCTCCGGGTTTTAGTGTACGTAACCAGGCTAACACATGCGAACCATATGAAAAACCCGGTAATCATGGGGGCCCACATGATTACGAAGGTGAAGTATGGCGGCATGCAAGGCCCAATTACGAGCAAAGCCCAAGACATCCTATGGATGTATAGATTTATTATTCTATATTTATTTTATGAATGTTCATTCCTAAATACGACACATGATCCCTAAAACATCCAACTCATACTCTTGATATGTATTCCTTGTAGATGTCTTCTAGTCTTGCTCGTAGGAAGATGAGATCAGGAAAAGCCCGCGAGCGCATGGCTACCCAAATCGCTCAACAAATGGCTGCCGTAATACCCAACATTGTAGTTCAAGTTCAACAAGCCCTTACCGCTAATCCCGTCAATCAAGAAGATCAAAATGTTGTCAACCCTCCCCCAATTACCACTAAATGCACCTTCAAGATTTCAAATCCTGCGACCCTCCAAAATACGAAGGGACTGAAGGTGTCACCGCTCTCCTCCATTGGTTTGAAGAAATGGAAAACACTTTTCTAAATTGCGATTGCCCCGATGATCGCAAAGTGCGATATGCTACTGGTCGTTTACTTGGAATAACACTTACATGGTGGAATACAGAGAAGGCCAAACGAGGTGTTGAAGATGCTATGACTTTGGCGTGGGAAGAATTGAAGGAATCATGACAAGACGGTTTTGCCCAAGAAGCGAAATCAAGAAATTGGAGGATGAGTTCTATTCGTTGAAACAAAAGGAAGGCGACCACGCCACGTACAACAAGAGATTTCTTGAGTTAAATCAAATGGTTCCCAACTTGTTCACTCCCCTCTATCGTTTGATCGAGCACTAAATTCGAGGTCTTCCTTCAAAAATTCAAGACTCTGTAATAAGTACCACACCTGCAACTTTGGAAGCAGCAATGGAGTTAGCTACAGAGCTCACCGAGAACCGCATACGGAATAAGGACTTCAAGGAGGAGAAGAAGAAGGATAAAGCATCAACTGAAACCTCAAATTCCACCCAAACCGAATCCCCTTCTCAACCCATTTCTAAGAGAAAACGAGATGGGCAACTTTTTGCTGTCACCCAACGCAATCAACCAGCCTCACAAGCCATACCCCTCCAAGCTATCTCAATCACTCAAAAGCTATCCCAATCACTCAAGTAGCACCCAACTCAACTTACCCAAATAAGAAACCTTACCTTGGACCTCACCCTCAATGCAACACCTGCTTTTATCACCATCCCTCTACCTTACCTTGTCGACTATGTGCGAATTGTGGACGCTATGGTCATTTGAGCAAGGTTTGCCGCACCTCTCAAAACCAAACCTCACCCCCTACTCAAAACATGATCCAAACATATCAACAACCCCAATACCCATGTTCCCATATGTTCGAGCTTGTTTTAATTGTGGCGACCCTACCCATTTTAGAAACACGTGCCCTCGATTGGTTAACATCATAAACGCCCAAGCTCAAGCAAACCCAGTTAACCAAGCAAATCAAAAAAACCTAACCACTAGGCCACCAGCAAGAGGAAGAGTTTACAACATCAACGCCAATCCTGTTGAAGATAATGACGTCCCAAACGAACCACCCAACTAGTCTCCTTCACCAAAAATCAAGATTCAACTCCAACCGCTTAGTTTTTATGTTTTCTTTATGTTATCTCAATTTTCACGTATCTCAGTTACCAATTTGAAATTTATCCAAGAATCTTAATGCGAATTACTATTTCAGTTTGTTTTATACTCACTGATTTTAGCATTCATATCATCATACGTCTCAACGTATTTCAATCTCATTATTTAAAGAAGTTGGGCTGTGTCTCACTTCTACATAGACTAACCTCTCCATCATAACAAACAAGAGAGGAACTGTCATCATTCAAACATGTATACTATCAGAATTAAGACTCAAGCTTTGGTTGTTGTGTTTGTTTATGTTTTAGAGTAACATAGGACTAATCATAACTTCTTGATAAAACCAATGAAAATTTGACGAGAATATGGTGGATACGCCGCTGGTACTTCCTATATATAAGTATTCTTGTCAAAGGATCAGAGGCATTGTCAGGCGGTTATGAGAAATTCCATGTAGGGTTTAGTAATGTCTTGGTTGAAGTTTGTTTTATACTCACTGATTTAGCATTCATACATTTCATCATTTAAATAAATTGGATTGTGTTCTATTTCTACATAGACTAACCTCTCCATCATAACAAACGAGAGAGGTACTGTCGACATTCAAACATGTATCTATCAGAATTAGGACTCAGGCTTTGGTTGTTGTGTTTGTTTATGTTCTAGAGTCACATCATGGAACCAATCATGATTTACTGATAAAGTCAATGAAAATTTGACAAGAATATGGTGGAAACGCCGCTGGTACTTCCTATATATAAGTATTCTTGTCAAAGGATCAGAGGCATTGTCAGGCGATTATGAGAATTTCCATGTAGGTTTTAGTAGTAAAAGTTTTGTTTTAGGATATAACCTTATCTTTCCAAACATATCAAAACTCTTGCGCATGAAAATTATACTTGGTCAATCAACTCTATTTCTAAATATTCTTTACCGTAGGCAACAAAAAGCGATTCCTGTAGCAGGGTACTCAACCCTTATAAGGAACGTTACCGCCTCAAGCAAAATTTAAACTCTTACTCCCTTCTAAGTATGTAATTGTCAAATTAAAACACCATCCTTTTAGTCAAACATGCCACTACTTAAATTTCGGGACGAAATTTCTAAAAGTAGGGGATACTGTAACATCCGTAAAAAACCGGGTTAACCAAACCCGCTTCGTTTATTAACCGAACATTCAGTTAAAAATTTCGTTGCATATTTAATGCTCAAATTAATTTTATACGATACAAATTAATAAGTATATTAGAATATAAAATTTATATTTGAAAATTTATTAAAAATAGTGAAATAAAAATTAAATGCTGATGCCGGGTTTCGAACCCGGGTCAGCCGGGTAACCTCAAAGACTTAACACACAAACATTCAACCACTCCGCCACTTGTGTTATTTGGTAATATATTGAAACAATTAATACATATAATAAAACTGGAAATCAAACCCAGTCAACACGCGCCCAAATCCGCAGATGCCGGAAAATCCGACGATTTCGCCAATTAGCGTCGGTTACTTTTGACTTAACGTACGTATTAACGACGCCATCAGTTATAACCGATGTCCAGTTCCGCGATATCAGTCATAACCGTCGGAGAATAATTGACCAACGAATCAAGACAGAAATCGGACCCAATTCATCGATATTCTTTCCTATAAATGCACACCCTAACCTCTGCTAATCTTTTCGCTCAAAATCGCACCGATTCTCGAATCAATTTCACTCGCCGGAATTTTCTGCAAGTCGCCGGAAAACCGAGACTTTCATCAACACGGTAAATACCTCGACTCCTTCTGTTTCATTCCATTATTAGACCAATTCTAACATCACTCCATCACCAGAATCAATTCCAGACGACGTTGCCGGATATTCTGTACTCGCCGGAAAATCGCTGGAATTTCCGAACTCACGCTGTTAATCGGTATGATCAACTAAAACCTCCTGTTAATCATGGTTTAGTAACTCAATTTCATATCTAATCAATAAAAATTGTTAATTGATCCGGACAGACGAAGCTCACAAAACAGAGCCGACGAATCCTTGCCGGAGTTCTGAGAAAGACACCTGTTCGGTACATTCTTTCCTCAAAACCTTTCTGTTCAATACCTTTCAATTGCTTATAATGTTCGTTAATCGAATTAAACATGAAACAGTTGATTTATCATTGTCTGTGTTCTTGAGCGAAGAAGACGAAGTCGTTTATGTTATAAGATTAATTAAAATCAATATTATGAACGGGTTAGACACACATGTAACATCCGTCAAAAACCGGATTTACCAAACCCGCTCCGTTTAATAACCGAACAATCAGTTAAAAATTTCGTTGCGTATTTAATGCCCAAAATATTTTAAACGATACATAATTAATAAGTATATGGGGATATATAATTTGTTTTTGAAAAACTGTTAAAAATAATGAAATAAAAATAAAATGGTACTGCCGGGTTTCGAACCCGGGTCAGTCAGCCGGGTCAACAACAACTTAACACTCAACTCTCCAACCACTGCGCCACTTGTATTTCTTGTTCAGTATTGAAGACAATTAAATCATAACATGATTATCGAATTCAAAATCGGCGCGCCCAAATTTGCAGTCGTCGGAAATCCCGACTAACTCGCCAAGAATTGACGATTTCTTCAGTTATAACGTAAACCTTAATCACTACATCGGTTATAACCGACGCCTGAGTCCGCGACTAAGTTATAACCGCCGGAAAGTTTCTAACCGACAAATCAAGTCGGAAATCGGACCAAATTCATGATAACCTGCCTTATAAATACCTCCTCGAACCTCTGCAAGCTTTTTCGCTCAAAACCGCACCTTTACCCGACGTAATTCCACTCGCCGGAAAAGTTCTACACATCGCCGAAAAACGAACCCTTCACTTCTGAGCCTTACTGAACACCCAGAACTTATACCGAAGCCACTCACATCCATCTCAAGCTCTCTGAAGACTCTTTGCCGCAAGACACACGTCGCCGGAAGTTTCTACTGTCACCGGAGTTTTCGCCGGAGAAACAGAGGAATCCAGTTCGGTATACCTTACGTCTAATTTTTCATTCTTTTTTATTTATCTCACCTGTATTTAACCTCAAAACACTAAAAGAACTTGATTAAACTTCGAACCAGTCGGACTTCCGATTCTGGTTAAGATTAACGAAGAAGACGAAGTTTCGGTAGTCTATAAGTTTAATTTAAATCACGATATAACTCGGGTTAGACACACAGTCCAGCGGTGGACTGTGTGCACATTAAACACGCTTACGTCTCGAGTTCGAAACTTGTCCCACGCATGCTTGCCTTAATAAAAATGTCCTTTTTTTTTACCGAACCGGAGTCACCGCTGTTACATGTTAAGTTTAATAAAAACCAGAATAATAACCAAGTTAGACACACAGTCCAGTGGTGGACTATGTGAATGTTTAATCACAGGACACGAGTTCGAGTCTGGGCAACCGCACCGGTCCGGACAATTATTAAACTTTTTATTTAAGACAGAAATGAAAATGTTTAGTTTGTATATAAGTATAATAAAAATCGGTTTATTTAACAAGTTAGTCACACAGTCCAGCGGTGGACTGTGTGTTAACTCAACCCACAGGTCCCGGGTTCGAGACCTGTGGAGCGCACCGGTCCGACGCATTAAATCGTTTTTAAAAATAAATGATTTTCAGTTTAATCTAATTAGTATATAAATATAATTAAAAACAGAAATATTTCGGGTTAGACACGTAGCTCAGTTGGTAGAGCTGCGTGCACGCGTACGGGAGGTCTCGGGTTCGAGCCTCACCCAGCGCACACATACACGCATACGAACCGGTCACAGTCAAAGTCAACGGTCAACGGTCAAAAAGTCAACATTTTTATTATTATTTTTATTTATTTATTTTATTTAAAAATCAATTAAAAATACTTAAAAATAACATTTTTAAGGTTAGAAAATAGCCTTAAACTCACAAAAATACACCCAACAATCCTACTAAAATGGATTAATAAAACTCGTTTACTTACCAAAACATTATGCCATTATCTAGGTTAATTTCACTCGTGGTTAAAACCACTTCGTGCGCATTCAACATCGTCAACCGAACGCACCCAATGTGAGTGAATCTTACAACTCCCCCTTTTTAATTACACGTTTTGGGGTGTGTCATGTGTCACAAAATAATTAACTCGTTTATTTAAACTTGTGCCATACCATATTGTGATCTAAACTTAGATTGTTTATATTGTTGTGGTTATGTATCTCATTTTGTCAACTTATATGAAAGTCGTTCATTAAGCCCATCAGTTCCTCGTGGGAGACGAGTTGAGCAACGCGTGCCTCAAAACAAATCCATTATTGTTCATATGTGTATTATTGAGTTTATATTGTTTGTAGTTATCTACTTCATATTGTCAAGTTTATGCAATTCATTCATTAGGCCCATCAGTTCCTCGTGAGAGACGAGTTGAGCAACGCGTGCCTCTAAACGATCCATTATTGTTCATGTGTGTATGAATCCATGCATTTTATTGAAAGACCAGTGGAGATTATGGACTATGGAGAAAAGCGTCTACGTCGAAGTCGCATTCCTATTGTTAGAGTACGCTGGGAGTCGAAACGGGGACCTGAGTTTACTTGGGAACGTGAAGACTCAATGCGTGAAAAATACCCTCATCTTTTCCCTACTACTTCAATTGTTTAAATTTCGGGACGAAATTCCTAAAAGTAGGGGATACTGTAACATTTGTATAAATCGGGTCTCCAAAACCCGCTCCGTTTTGTAATCAAATACCAAGTTATGAAATTACATTAAGTATTTATGAGTATTTTGAGTTTAAACGTTACATAATTAATATATAAACTAAACTATAAAAATTATACTTGATAAAAAGTTAAAATAAAATAAATAAAAAACATTTGTAGCTGACCGGACTCGAACCCGGGTCAACTGCCTCCAACAACCTATCAACCAATCCTTTAACCACTCCGCCACCAATTGTTTTCTGTTAACATTATGAAAACAATTGAGTTTTATACGCAAACACGAATTAACGGTTAATGATATCTGAATAACGGAAATCGGTAAACCGAATCGCCAAATCAGTTTTAGTTCTTTTAGCTAACTTATAACCGATGAATATCGGTTTCTAATTAAGTTCAAATTGAATGAACTTCAAGTTTCGGGTTTTGAAACCGAAAGGCATTCAAACTTCAAATAATTCAGGTTCCAATCATTTATGCGATTCAGAACCGTCTCAAATACATTCCAATTCCTTTTCGTCGCGTTTTCAAGTCTTTTGAACACAAAAAAAACTGTCGCCGGAATTCTCTGCAAATCTCGCCGGAAAACCGTGTTCAACACAAACCAGTAAGAATTTCCTCTCTTGCGGTTTCAATCTATTGTTAGGACTCTACTAACATTAACCCGTCACTCAAAATCAGTCACAGAAGACTTTGTTGGATTTTCTGGGTTCGCCGGAGAAATTCTGGAATTTGCCGGAAACACGCTAGTTAACGGTAAACACATTCAACCGTGCTAATAATCCATGTACTCTGGTTCAATTTCAAATCTAATTCTTTAATTCTGTTGTTAGACCCTCTCAGCCGAAGGTCCAAAAACAGAGTTGCCTGTTCTCGCCGGACTTCCTGAAGAAGACGACCTGTCCGGTATTTCCTTTCCCCAAACTGTTCGGTTTGTACATTCAAGCTAGTAGTCATGTTATTTAAGTAGTTAGATCATGAACCGGTTGTCTGAGTAAAAACCGGTAATTGTAGTGAAGAAGACGAACCTAAAACGGGTTAAGAGTAAATAAAATTCGGATAATTAACGGGTTAGACACACAGTCCAGCGGTGGACTGTGTGCAAAGTTTATATACAAGTCCCGAGTTCGATCCTTACTCTGCGTAATAACATTCCTTTTTATTCATGAACTAACCGGGTTAGATTGAGTAGTTGTTAAGTATAATATAAATCAAGAATATAACCGGGTTAGACACACAGTCCAGCGGTGGACTGTGTGCAAAATAAACTACACGTCGCGCGATCGAGTCCCGTCACAAACACCGGTTCAATGAGATTAAAACGTTTTGCAAAATAAAGGATTTTTTGGTAAATTCGAATGAGTGTATAAATATAATTAAAACTGGATTTCTAACGGGTTAGTCACGTAGCTCAGTTGGTAGAGCTACGTGCGCGTGAACGGAAGGTCACCGGTTCGAATCCCGCTTGGCGCAAGTATTTACCGCTGACCGAACCGGTCAACGGTCAACGGTCAAACAGTAAAAAAAATAATATTTTTTTTAAATATTTATTTGTTTAATTTAAATTAAAAATCAATTAAAAATACTTAAAAATAACATTTTTAAAGATAGAAAATAGCCATAAACTCACAAAAATATATTTAAAAATCCCGTTAAAATCCCTAATAAAATCCATCCATTTAATATATTTTTATCCATTATTATTTAGGTTAGTGTTACCTCGTTGACTCGCTTCGTCTAAATCGTGCGCATCTCACCATCTCAAATCCAACGCACCCAATGTGAGTGAACCCTTCAAATTCCCCGTTTTAATCATGTTTTTGGGGTGTATCATGTGTCTTATTCATTTACATATTATAACTAAGTTATTGTGCATATATCATATCATGACATGTGTGTTAGTTGTTGCTGTTAAGTAGTTATTATTGTTTGCAATTATTATTTCAGTACATGCAATTGCCGAGGCCGTAGCTCCCCATCCATCGAGGTTGAGTTTGATCCCCATTTTATTATGCGGTTGATCAGGGCGTGCCCGCACGATCGGCTCCGTTTGATTGAGCCTTGATCGGTCAATTTATTTTACATTTCAATACATGCAATACGCTCGGCTCCGTTTGATTGAGCCTTGAGTGCACAGTTCAATTTACATTTCCAGTTCATGCAATACGTTCGGCTCCGTTTGATTGAGCCTTGAGCGCACAGTTCAATTTACATTTCCAGTTCATGCAATACGATCGCTCCGTTTGATTGAGCCTTGATCGCACAGTCATTTATGTTAATTATTATGTGATGTTGGTATGTTCATATATGCTATCGATTTTTAATGTATGTTATAATTGTACTAATGTTTACCAATGTTTGATTTCATACATGTGCTCTTTTATGATTATGCACAATATTTTATTGATAAACTAACGAGAAAATTATTATCAAATGTTTATCTATAAGGTTCACTCGCCAACTTATGTTGACCCAAAAACCTCCCATTTTTACACATGATACAGGTGAACCAGCAGCAGCTAGGAACCCATAGGACCTGAATTAGAAGAAATAAAACGATTTAGTATTTGGATTATATGTTTGGTTATTTTCCTTTGTAATGAATGAACATGTTTGGATGTTTGAGAAATGTAACTTTGACTTCATTTAATTATGAAACATAATAGTAAATGTCATGTGCTTTGGTGATAACCCAATTATGCCCCGACTCTTAATTCCGCTGCGGGTCGGGGTGTGACAGATTGGTATCAGAGCCATGACTATAGGGATATAGGATATGTTATTAGACCCTTAGAGCCTATACTATAGTCGATTAGCAACTTATTAGAATTTTTTTTGTGTTATATGCCAAATTTCATGATGTTTATATGTTTATGTTAAATGTTACATTTGATATTGTTCAAGCATGTTCATAAGTATGTATTATCAAATAATGCCTATCATGAAATCGTATGATCATAACATATCACATCCATGCAAGCACACACCACATCATGATTGATTTTACAATGATTTTCGTGTTTTCAAATCTCATCAAAGTGAGTTCTCATGACGGGCATGTAGTAACTGGAAGGGTACTAGTACCGGTAGTCGGAACGTCCTGTCTAGGCTGGCATTCGTATAAATCCAAAATAAAGGACCAGTTTGCCTACCCGGGGACTAACGATGAGAGTGCGAAATACTTATTAGGCCAAAGCATGCTATACCAAACGTCGTGAGAGCTAATCCCACTTTGAGTTGTCATTGTGTCTACACCTGGACACGTTCCGACCAAAACATCTCATGAACATATTTTGTGGTTAGCATTCGGGGGATGCGAGTGTAAAATTGCCAATACTAATGTGAATCCTACCAAGCCAATAGCCATGGGGGCCCACATGACTATATAGGTGAAGGTATGGGGGACATTTGAGGCCCAACATGAGCGAACCCAAGACATCCTTCGGATGTAGTTGCATTATTGATATTTATGTTATTTTCATTTTCTTAAAGACACATGACACCTTAAAAGATACCATAAACTCACAATCTTCTCATTTTATGATCCTGTAGATATCGTCTAGACCGCATCGAAGGAGTAGGAAATCGGAAAAGTCTCAGGAACGTTTGGCCACTCATATCGCCAATCAAATGGCCACGATATTACCTGACATTGTAGTACAAGTACAACAAGCCCTTGCTGCAAATCCTACTAACCCTCCTCAACAACAGGACCAGATCATCAACAACCCTCCTACCATCAAATGCTCCTACAAACATTTTAAGTCCTGCGATCCCCCAAAATTCGAAGGGACTGAGGGAGTCACTGCTCTCATACATTGGTTCGAGGAGATGGAAAACGTTTTCTTAAACTGCGATTGTCCTGAGGATCGCAAAGTTCGTTATGCCACCGGGAGACTACTTGGTGTAGCTCTCACTTGGTGGAATACCGAGAAAGGAAAGAGGGGAACGGAAGATGCGATGGCCTTAACTTGGGAGGAGTTAAGGGAAATCATGACTAGGCGATTCTGTCCTAGGAGTGAAATTAAGAAATTGGAAGATGAATTTCATACCTTGAAGCAAAAAGATGGTGATCACTCTACTTACAACAAAAGGTTTTTGGAGTTGAACCAAATGGTTCCAAACTTATTCACTCCAATCTACCGTCTGATAGAACATTACATTCGAGGACTTCCCTCGAAAATCCAAGATTCGGTCCTCAGCGTTTCACCAGTAACACTAGAAGCTGCCATGGAGTTGGCGACAGAACTGACCGAAAACCGAATTCGCAATGGGAAGTTCAAGGAGGAAAAGAAGAAAACCCCTGCTGAGGGACAAACCTCAAACCACCACACTCCTTCCTCTAAATTTGCTAACAAGAGGAAGCGTAACACCAGGAACTTTGCAGTCACCCAAACCAACACCCCTGTTCCTGCTGCACCCATCACTCAAGCCACTCCTTCACCCGCGCCATACAAAAGACCATACACATGGCCACTACCAAAATGTAACCGTTGTCAGTATCACCACTCCCCTGCCTATCCTTGCCAATACTGTACCGGCTGCGGTCGCGCTGGACACACTGTTCAAAACTGCCGCACGCTTCAACGAACAAACCACCACCAACCTATAACACAAACCCACCAACAATTAATGGGTCAAGCCCAACAACAACAACCATTTCCACCCACTCAACATTTAGCCCAAACATACTATCAACCCAACTACCCTATGGGCCAACCTATGCGGGCTTGTTTCAATTGCGGTGATCCAAGTCATTTCAGGAACACATGTCCAAGGCTGGTCAATATTATTCATGCTCAGGCCCAAGCCAACCCTGTGAACCAAGCAAACCAAGCTCCTCCACCTGCTAGAGGAAGGGCTTTCAATATTAACGCAAACCAGGCCAGAGCTGACGGCAATGTGGTCAACGGTACGTTTCTTATAAATGGTAGATATGCCTCTATGTTATTTGATACTGGTGCGGATAGAAGTTTCGTGTCATTAGAGTTTGAACCTATCTTAAGTAAAAATCGAGATAAGCTCGCGGAATCCATAACAGTGGAAGTTGCAGATGGAAAACCAGTACGATCGGCTCACGGAATCAATTTACATTTCCAGTTCATGCAATACGATCGGCTCCGTTTGATTGAGCCTTGATCGCACAGTCATTTATGTTAATTATTATGTGATGTTGGTATGTTCATATATGCTATCGATTGTTAATGTATGTTATAATTGTACTGATGTTTACCAATGTTTGATTTCATACATGTGCTCTTTTATGATTATGCACAATATTTTATTGATAAACTAACCAGAAAATTATTATCAAATGTTTATCTATAAGGTTCACTCGCCAACTTATGTTGACCCAAAAACCTCCCATTTTTACACATGATACAGGTGAACCAGCAGCAGCTAGGAACCCATAGGACCTGGATTAGAAGAAATAAAACGATTTAGTATTTGGATTATCATGTTTGGTTATTTTCCTTTGTAATGAATGAACATGTTTGGATGTTTCAGAAATGTAACTTTGACTTCATTTAATTATGAAACTTAATAGTAAATGTCATGTGCTTTGGTGATAACCCAATTATGCCCCGACTCTTAATTCCGCTGCGGGTCGGGGTGTGACATATTTAATATAAAAATCAATTAAAAATACTTAAAAACAACGTTTTTAAAGTTAGAAAATAGCCTTAAACTCACAAAAATATATCCAAAAATCCTATTAAAATTGATTAATAAAATCCGCTTATTTACCGAACCGTTATGTTATTATCTAGGTTAGTTTCTCTCGTGGTTAAATCCAAATTCGTGCGCATTCATCATCAATCCAAGAAACGCAACCACTGTGAGTGAATTCTTACAAATTCCCCTTTTTATTCACGTTTTGGGGTGTATCATGTGTCGCCTAAACTAATTCGTTTATTCAAACTCATGCTATACCATATTATGATCTAAACTTATAATGTAATTATTGTTTGTTGTTATGTATTACATATTGTCAAGTTGTATGCAAACTATTTGTTAGGCCCATCAGTTCCTCGTGGGAGACGAGTTGAACAACGCGTGCCTTAAAACTCATTCATTAGGCCCATCAGTTCGTAGAACAACGCGTGCCTCAAAACTCATTCATTAGGCCCATCAGTTCCTCGTGGGAGACGAGTTGAACAACGTGTGCCTCAAAACAAGCTATTGTTGTATGTGTGTGCAATATTTAATATTAAGTGTTTAGTGAATAAATTTACATTTACATTTACTCATATGTGGTTATGCACTATTTTTTATAATCAATTCAATAAAAACGTTTAAATGTTTTAAATAGGATTCACTCGCCAACTTTTTGTTGATCCAAAAACCATTTTTACACATGATACAGGTGGACAGGATGAAGCAACGAAAACATAGAAAAAGTGCCTTAGAAGAAAAATAATGAAGGCTAGAAAGATGAATAGAACATGATGTACTAGTATGATATGATTGTATGATTTTCCTTTAAATTGTAATAATAAATATGAAACATTATAATAAATGTCATGAGCTTTGATGAAAACCCAATCATGCCCCGATCACCTTTTCTGCTGCGGGTCGGGGTGTGACAATGAACGTATATTGTGTACTGTTTTTTACTCATTACAACCAAGGTTTTGACCAAGAATGCAACAATGATGCAGGAACATAATATGCTTCATTAAAACCATGCTTATTATTACAAAGTTAAAACAGATAATGCAATGGTCTTGCCATACATTACAAAGTGCATAAACTACAAACACATAGCAAACTTATTTCCGATGTGCATCATCATTTGACCATTCGGAATCAGACGAATGCTCCCCTGGTATGGATCATGGTACTGATGGAAAGGGTGAAACCCGAGCTTTAAAGTGTTTATCTTACGAGTTTTGTTTTGTTTTAAGTAATTATATGCTTTGAATGTGATAATTATGAAAGATGGTGGTTTTGCAGGTTAATTGCTTAAATCGAAGAAGTTAGAGTGGTTAGAGATGAAGCGGAACGGTCATGGATGATAATCAATGCAAACAATATTGATCGGGATTTGTTTCGGGGCGGATGATAGCTTAGAAGTGCAATAAATGAGAAATAATGAAGTCCAAGGGTCTAATCGTCATTTTGTGTAAGTTATAAGTTGAAGAAAAGGGAGTTGAGAATCCCGCCGTAAGCTACGGGTGGAAGACTGTAACTTACGACCAGGTTTGATAAGTGACAAAATAACTAGCAGACATAAACCGTAACTTACGGGTATAATGTCACACCCCGACCCGCAGCGGAATAAGAGTCGGGGCATAATTGGGTTATTACCAAAGCTCATGATGTTTACTAATATGTTTCATATTTATGAAATTCAAAATTACATCCTCAATATTCCAAACAAGTTCATACAATTACAAAGAAAGATAACCAACTAAACAATCCAAAGTCTAAACCGGTTTATTCTTCTAAGCCATCCTATATGTTTCTTGTTGCAGCTGGATCACCTGTATCATAAAACAAAACTTCAACCATGACGATATTTAAACCTACATGGAACTTCTCATAACTTCCTGGCAATGCTTTTGATCCTTTGCCAAGAATACTTATATATAGGAAGTACCAGCGGCGTATCCACCATATTCTTGTCAAATTTTCGTTGGCTTTATCAGTAAATCATGATCAGTTCTATGTGACTCTAAAACATAAACAAACACAACAACCAAAGCTTGAGTCTCAATTCTGAAAGGATACATGACTGAATGATGACAGTACCTCTCTCATTTGTTATGATGAAGGGGTCAGTTTATGTAAAAGTGAGACACAACCCAACTTCCTTAAATGATGAGATTGAGATACGTCGAGATGTATGATGATATGAATGTTAAATCAATTAGTATAAAACAAAACTGTAATATCAATTCGCATTAAAATTCTTGGATACATAAATTCCCAATTTTACAACTGGGATACGGAAAGATTGAGATAACATAAAGAAAACATTAAAACTAGACGATCGGAGTTGAGTCTTGATTCTTGGTGAGGGAAACTAGTTGGGTGATTCGTTTGAGCCGTTATTATTTCAACAGGATTGGCGTTAATGTTGTAAGCTCTCCCTCTTGCAGGTGGTGGAGCTTGTTTAGCTTGATTCACCGGATTTGCTTGAGCTTGGGCATGAATGATGTTCACCAAGCGTGGACAAGTGTTTCTAAAGTGGTTTGGGTCTCCACAGTTGTAACAAGCCTGCATAGGTTGTATCATGGGATAGTTGGGTTGGTAGTAGGATTGGGCTACATGTTGGGTAGGTGGTAGTAGTAAAGGTTGTTGGGCTTGACCCACTATCTGATGGTGGGTTATGGTTGAGGGCTATGGGCGGTTCGTTCGCTGAAGTACGCGACAGGTTTGAATGGTGTGACCTGCACGACCACAGCCGGTGCAATGTTGGCAGGGATAATCAGGAAAGTGATGGTATTGGCAACGGTTGCATTTTGGGTATGGGCCGGAGTATGGCTTTTTATATGGTGCAGGTGAGGGGGCAACTTGGGTGATGGGTGCAGCAGGGATAGGGAAATTTGTTTGTGTGACAACAAAGTTTCTGGTGTTTCGATTCCTTTTACCAGTAAACTTCAAAGAGGAACCAGAATGGTTTGAAGTTTGAGCCTCAATGGGGGCTTTCTTTTTCTCCTCGTTGAATTTACCGTTTCGAATGCGATTTTCGGTGAGTTCGGTAACTAGTTCCATTGCGGCTTCAAGTGTCGCAGGCGAAGTGCTTAGAACTGAGTCTTGAATTTTCGAGGGGAGGCCTCGAATATAGTGTTCAACCAAGCGCTACACTCGGGTGAACAAGTTGGGGATCATTTGATTCAAATCTAGAAACCTTTTGTTGTAGGAAGTATGATCTCCTTCCTTTTGTTTTAACGAGTGGAATTCATCTTCCAACTTCTTGATTTCGCTTCTTGGACAGAAGCGTCTTGTCATTATTTCCCTTAACTCTTCCCATGTTCAGGCCATAGCATCTTCGACTCCTCTCTTACCCTTCTCTGTGTTCCACTAGGTCAGGGCTACTCCAAATAGTCTCCCGGTTGCGTAACGTACCTTGCGATCCTCGGGACAATCGCAATTGAGGAAGGTGTTTTCCATTTCCTCAAACCAGTGGAGGAGAGCAGTGACACATTCGGTCCCTTCGAATTTCGGGGGATCACAAGACTTGAAGTGTTTGTAGGAGCACTTTTTGGAGGGAGGGTTGTCGACGTTCTGGTCCTCTTGATGGGGAGGATTGTTGGGATTTGCGGCGAGAGCTTGTTGGACTTGAACTACGATGTCAGGAAGCACCGCGGCCATTTGTTTTGCGATTTGAGTGGCCAAGCGTTCGTTTGACCTTCCTGACCTTCTACCTCCACGTAGTTGCCTAGTCGACATATACAGGAACGTACATAGGAAGATTGTGAGTTTAAGGAGTCTTTAGGTGTCATGTGTCGTTAAAAATAATAAAAATAACATAAACATCAATAATGCAACTACATCCATAGGATGTCTTGGGTTTGCTCATGTTTGGGCCTCAAATGTCCCCCATACCTTCACCTGTATAGTCATGTGGGCCCCCATGACTATTGGCTTAGTAGGATTCACATTGGTATTGGCAGTTTAACACTCCATCGCCCGAATGAAAACCATGAAACATGTTTGCGAGATGTATGGTCAGAGGGTGTCCAGGTGTAGACACAATGACAACTCAAAGTGGGGTTAGCTCACACGACGTTTGGTATAGCATGCTTTGGCCTAATAGGTCCTTCGTACTCTCATCGTTATTTCCAAGGTAGGCAAACTGGTCTTTATTTTGGATTTATACGAATGCCAAGCCTAGACAGGACGTTCCGACTACCGGTACTTGTACCCTTCCAGTTACTACATGCCCGTCATGAGAACTCACTTTGATGTGATTTGAAAATACAAAAATCGTTGCAAAAGTCATGGAAATTGTGTGGTGTGTGCTCTCATGGATATGATATGTTATGAGAATATGATTCATGATAGGCATTGTATAATAATATGTACTTATGAACATGCTTGCATAACATTGAATGTAACAATAAACATAAAGCATATAAACATCATGAATTTTGCATGTAACACACAAATAATTTAAAAATTCTAATCAACTATAGTATAGGATCTAAGGGTCTAATAACCTATCCTATATCCCTATAGTCATGGCTCTGATACAATCTGTCACACCCCGACCCGCAGCGGAATAAGAGTCGGGGCATAATTGGGTTATCACCAAAGCTCATGATGTTTACTAATATGTTTCATATTTATTAAATTCAAAATTACATCCTCAATATTCCAAACAAGTTCATACAATTACAAAGAAAGATAACCAACTAAACAATCCAAAGTCTAAACCGGTTTATTCTTCTAAGCCATCCTATATGTTTCTTGTTGCAGCTGGATCACCTGTATCATGTGTAAAAAAATGGGGGTTTTTGGGTCAACATAAGTTGGCGAGTGAACCTTGTTAGAAAACATTTATTATTGATTTCTTGTTATATTTATTATGGAAAATTGTGCAATAATCATATGTGAGCAAACGTAAATAAACATACAATAACATTAACAATAACAAACAATAACATAC
This sequence comes from Scalesia atractyloides, assembly GCA_947069175.1. Taxonomy (NCBI): domain Eukaryota; kingdom Viridiplantae; phylum Streptophyta; class Magnoliopsida; order Asterales; family Asteraceae; genus Scalesia; species Scalesia atractyloides. The sequence goes on along the minus strand of CAMTDV010000024.1, from coordinate 924,333 downwards.
AATAACAAACCACCTTGCATAAATATATAACATCAATGATACTGTATATGTTGGCAACGTCACGTTCACGCTCATAGGTAATGGGGAACGAACGGCCTATGATAAAATGTATGTGCGATCAAGGCTCAATCAAACGGAGCCGATCGTATGTTGGCAACGCCTCGTTCACGCTCATAGGTAATGGGGAACAGCTCACCGCTCATAGGTAATGGGGAGCGGCGGCCTATGATAATGTATGTACTGAAAATGATAAATTTAATCTAAACATTAACCACACGAACAGTTGATACATATTGAATACACATTTGATCATGGATATGATGGATGCACAATTGTTTAAATGTAATAAATAATAAGACACATGATACACCCAAAAAACGTGATTAAAACGGCGAATTTGTAGAGATTCACTCACATTGGGTGCGTTCGGTTGAAGATGTTGAATGCGCACGAGTTTAGGGGTTGATCGACGAGGGTTAACTAACCTAAATAATAACGAAAGGTATGGTAAATGAGTGGATTTTATTAATAATTTTAATAGGATTTTTAGATATATTTTTGTGAGTTTAAGGCTATTTTCTAACTTTAAAAACATTATTTTAAGTACTTTTAATTGTTTTTAAATTAAATAAATAAAAAAAATATAAAAAAATGTTGACTTTTTGGGTTTGACCGTTGACCATTGACTTTGACTTGTTGACCGGTTCGGTCGTGTATATTGTTTGCACTGAGTGAGGTTCGAACTCGTGACCTCCCGTACGTGTGCACGCAGCTCTACCAACTGAGCTACATGTCTAACCCGAAATATTTCTGTTTTTAATTATATTTATATACTATTTAATTTATTCCAAAATTCATTTCTTAAAAGGATTTAAATTCTATCGAACCGGCGTGCGTATCAGGTCTCGAACCCGGGACCTGTTGATTAACGTTGCACACAGTCCACCGCTGGACTGTGTGTCTAACTTGGTTAAAACACTTGTTTTTATTTCTCTTATATACTAACTGGAAGTTTTCATATTTGGGTTTTAAAAAAGTCTGAATATTGTGACGAATCGGAATAAGGGCGGACTCGAACCCGGTATCGCTGTGTTTCAATTGCAGACAGTCCACGCTGGACTGTGTGTCTAACCCGAGATATAATCCAATTTATATTAAATCTATATACAGACTCACTTCGTCTTCTTCGTTACAATAACCCAGACAACGATTACTCTACTGACTTGTTCAATTCAATTAACAGGCGTATGAATGATTAAAATGTAACGGATAGGAAAGGTTTTGGGAATGAACATACCGGAATGACGATTTTTCTCAGAACTCCGGCAAAGTCGTCGGCTCTGTTTTTATGAACTCCGTCTGAGCGGACCAATTAACAGTTTTTGATTAACTAATTGTAAAATTGATTGACTAAGCAAGAGTTATCAGAAGGTTTGAATGATTTATACCGTTTCACAGCGTAACTTAGGAATTTTCAGAAAACTTCCGGCGAGTGTTGATTATCCGATATCGTCGTCTGGGACCGATTCTGATTGGAGGGTTTGAGTTAGTAAAAGTCTAACAACATATAGAAGATAAAAGAATTTAGAAATTTACCGTTTTGATGAAAGACACGGTTTTCCAGCGAAAGTCCAGCGAGTTCAAAAAGCGTTTCCGACGAACTGACAATAGAGCAAAAGTGAAATTGAGAGTTCTGTGGATGATTTTTAGTCGCGAGATACTGATATTGTTGGAGTAATTCAGGAAGTGAATGTTTTCGGTTATTAAACCCGAACATCACATGAATTCAAGTTCATTAAAGGCTGAATTGATTAAGAATGTCGGTTTATCGGTTATAAGCAAGAATCCGCGATCACTCAAAAGTCCTTGGACGTTTGGAAGCCGATATCGGTTTCAGTTTGGCGCAAACAGGTTGATTCACGGTTGAAGTTATGTTTTAATTGTTTCCTAGATTTCACAAAGTCAGCTAGTGGCGGAGTGGTTATGTGTTTGATGTTTAAAGTTTCCGGCTGACCCGGGTTCGAAACCCGGCAGCCCCTTTTCATTTTTAATTGTTTTAATTTTATTTTTTAACAATTTTAATTTCCATAATCTAAAATGTTTATTAGTTATGTATTGTTTCAAATTAAAATAAGCATTAAATGAGCAACAAAATATGAAACTGATTATTCGATTAATAAACGAAGCGGGTTTGGAAAACCCGTTTTTCGACGGATGTTACATATAAACCGTAGGTTACGGTTGAGCGATAACAATAAAACAGCAATGTTCAGCCGGAACTTACGATTGTTGAACCGTAAGCTACTGCGTGTTCTGGGAAAAGACGTGTCTGTTTGTTCTTGGAGGTATGAAAGGATTTTGGAACCCTAGTTAACATTCATTCATCTCTTAGGACGAAAATAGGGATAAAAGATCAGAACTTTGGGCAATCTTCACCTCGGATCATCATATCTCGCACTGAATTAACCGTATCTAAGATGAATTCAATTGTTTCTCAAGTGTTTGAAGATCAAATCATCGAGATGAGCGGCTAATTTCTTAGTGGCGGGTGGAGGATTCTTGTAAGTGAACTGATTTTAGGTGTTTGAACTTGTGTTAGAACGTGGTAATCTAAGCATTCAATGCTTTTTACCAATATATTTGATTGATTGATTTGTAAATGATTAGTTTTACTTAATCTCTTAATTCTAGTTCATTCAATTCCCGAGATTTCTAGTAATTGGGATATATTTGATAAGTGTTAGGGTTAGTAATTTCAATTGATAATTTATATGATAACCTTTTGTTGTTTACAATTGAAGTAAGTAGTCCTTAAATGATCATGATCAATTAATCGAATTCTACAATCATGTCTATGTGATTGTAACCAGTCAAACACGTAACTGATGTTTACTTTGAATCTAAAATCCAGAGGAACCATTGTTTTCTCCTATTGTTACAAACTCGTTTTCTTAACAATTCTTAGTTTAATTCAAACAATCAAACCAAAAGGTTACATTTTTGCAATTAGTTTTTGATACTTAGTTCATAACGCTTTCCACCATACTCCTCTGGTTCGATACCCTATTTACACTATCTACATTGTTTATTTAGGTTTTTGCATGACACTCACGACAGTTATCAGGTACCAATCATCCTCTGGTTCAATCGTATAGTCCCATGCATTTTCCAATACTTCCGAGTCATGGTTCTCTGGTTCCATCTTATAGTCTTCAGAAGGGATAACATTCGTTTCCTTTGCAACATTTGCATCCTCTGCTTTCAACACCTCTATGACACTGTCATAGTCATCAAACCATTCATTATATGCAGAAATCACCTCGATAAAGTTATCATCTTTAACTTCTTCGATATCAACATCCTCAGGTTGCTTATTGAGACAAGTAGGCTGCCATAATACATCAAACCATAAATAAAATCACAACAAAAACATAATCAGAGTATCGTCAAAACAGAACTAATAACAATAAGCAACACCTAACTTCATTCATTACTTGGTAATTTCAGCGTTTTGGATTACAGTCAACACATAACTTCCATAAAAAACTTTCGCACATTACATAACTCTACTTAAACACACAGTACACAAAGAACATCCAACTGAACATAAACTACATCTTCAAAACCATCACCTCCTTAGCTTTCTTGATTGCAATTTCATCTTTATCTTCAATCAACCTCAACAACAAGGTGGGGATTACGTTGTCACAAGCAGGACATGTTTCCTTATCGTCTAACGTTTGAATCCACATCCTCTCAACTGGAAAAAAAACCCTAACAATGTTCATCAACAAATAACTTAAGCAAAAGAGTAAAATTGACCAATCTATACTTACACAACATAAATAGTGTTGCTCTGCTCCATGAGTACTTGTAGCAAGTAGAAGCATCACATGAACATATGATGTCAGATGGCTCGGTCCTACGATTCGGTTTTTTTTGAATTTGCGTCGGAATATGAGTTCTGAGACATTGATCTTTTAGACATTGTTGAATTGCAGCATTTTGGATTTGAAGTGAATTATCGTTCTTGTGTAATCGTCTAAGAAGTAGAACAAGAAGAAGAACGAGAGCAGAAATGGGGAAACTAGGGCTTTAATTTTAGTAGGTTTTGTTTAAGAAGGGCAAAATGGACATTTCTGACATAAAGTAACAGTCAAATCTGGTCAAACAAACCAAAGTTGGGTTGGGAATCAAAAAGCAAAAGAAACGTTTTGGGAACTCGACCTGATCCCGGCCAAATTGATTAGGGACGCAAATTGTATTTTACTCTTTTTTTATTAAAAAACATAAGAATTCTTAAAAAACAAACTATTTATTTATCAAAAAAACCCACCATGGGCCCCACCCACAACCTTCCGGACTAGTCCGCTCCACAGGACCTCACTACCTCCAAACTAGTCCATCTCACCTCTCCATCGGTACCCTTGTCCGCCTTTAGTCGTTTGGATTTCAAACCAATACATTGGACAATGCGTTGGAGATGCTCTTACGTGCTTACGAAGAAATTTTTTGTACATGTGATTAGTTGGAATTGATAGCGAAATCATAGCAACTGACAAATGTATCAGGAATAAAACAAAAGTTTAGATTGTATTGATGGTGGAAGCAACACCAAAACTAATGAATCTAGAAAAATAAAAGACATTTTGGATTGGATTGATGGTGGGACTGATATCTTCTAAAGTATAAATAAGTGGTCTAATATATATTTGTTTTCTTATTGAAAAGGCGAATTCATTAACTAATAATTACTTTCTACACATCATATAAGGAATCTGTCCTAACACGTCTCTTCTTTTTACTACAGTAGTATTATAAAATTTATTTTGATGTGTAAAATACAAATGCTTTATACAATAATCTCTAATAAAATCTATTTTGATGCGTAAAATACAAGTGCTTTATATAATAATCCCTAATATACAGTAGTTCCTAGTATGTCTTCATTAAATAAACTTCTTATAATTAATACCCCATTTAACAAACATCTTAGGCTAGTGGGTGTGGTGATGAACCATCCTTGGAGGATGATCCTCCACGTAGGCGTCACGTCATAGTCTTGGAATGATGCCCCTTTAGTGGAAATGGATGATGAGTCTACACCATCCACTTTTATTTATTTTAATTTTTTTTTAACTTTATCTACTTTTATAACATTTTTTTAAATAAAACTAAATTCCCCAAACATTAATCAAAATATTACATAAAACTAAAATTAAAAATGACTAAATAAAATTATACAAGAACTAAGAATAATAATAAAAGCTACTAGTCTTCATCAGTCATGTCGTTGTTTTGTTCGTTTGGTGCGTTGTTCCAAATGTACTCCACCAAGTCCGCTTGTAGGTTATGATGTGTGAACTCGTTACGTAGGGAGAATTCGTTTAAGTCTTATTGTTCCAAACTTGCTGGAACAGTATTCCCGATAGACGCGTTCTCGTCGTATTCACAAATCGCGTTACCTTCCTCTTCTATGATCATGTTATGCAGCAAGATACAAGCGTACTTAATGTGGCGCAAACTATCATGGCCGGCTATATTAAATAAAAATAATTATACCCCTGGTTTTAAAAGCATATCTAGACATAAGTCATAAAAACATACAACTACATAAAAATAGCTAAAAAAAACATATTGTAATACAAACTTACAAACTTTTATAGTAAGCTAATTATGTTGATCTCTCAATATACACAACTAGATAAATTAAAAGGACTTAGCTTGAGTATTATGGAACAATGCCCCACCAACGTTGTGCTGATTGTGGCGTTAGTGGCGTGAAGCACCGCCCTTAGGGGCGTTAAAATTGGTTGAATCAAAAGGGACATGGGACCACCCACAACGGTCATCTGACGGTTCAAAAATTAAAAAAAATATTTTTAAAAATTCTTTATATATTTATATACAAGCATATTTAAAAAAAATTATCACACAATCTCACTTTCAAATCCCCTCAAAATTCTTGTAATCTCTTCCATTAATCATTACTGTAACACTTCAACCCATTATCTATAATGTTTTAAACAAATATGGATAATTAGGTCCCAACCTTTTTTATATATAACTTACACGTCTGGATTAACTGATAACCTAGACGAACCGATATAAGTGATTATTACTCTTAATTCACAGTTTAAAATAATAAACTTTTAAACTCGAAAGCTCTGCCATGCATGGTTGTGCTTCAACCTTCTCATAATTGTTTCCAAAGAGGTTAATAGTGCCGCAACGCGTGATAAGGAAAACTAGTTTTTATTATCCACAAAAAAAAGAAATATTATATTACTTAAATAAAAAGTAAAATAAAAGAAAATATTTTTAGTAACTAAGTATCATCTAATATCATTCATGTCTTACACAACAAATTTTTCTAAAACTAATCAAGTCCCATACCTAATACATATATTCCATATCCATCCTGAATTTTTTTAAACTAGTCTCAATATTTGGTGTAAGCTTTCATGGACACCCCTTTCAGAAAACCCTCATGTCCTGGTCCAAGTCGTGGTCTGGTTTATTGGACCATATGTGGATTCTCATATATATATATATATATATATATTTATATAGGTAAGGTTCATGCGAGAACCACCTTTATTAGAAAATAAAATTTAAAAATCAAAAAAGCATTCAAATTTTTTTTAATATTTTTTAATAAAAATCGTTACATTTCGTTACAAAATTTTTTTTCTAGTAACAGTTATCCATGCACATATGCATATGTATCAGAACTTCGACAAATTCAGCAATACGTTATTACTAGTAGACAATTGCACTTTAATTTACAATATCATCCATAATACACTCAATTTTACATTAAATGCATATGTGCATCATTAGTATAACAATTATATACCGTGTTTTGGTACAAAAAAGTTTGTGATTTTGAATGATGAAGTAGGCTCATATATATGTTTTTTGGTTAATTATATCTAGTGGTTGATGGGTTCATTATAGTTGTCACTTTATGATGTAAAAAGTTGATTGGATGGTATAAACGGTGTTGATATACATATAATAAAGTGAACATATTGGTATTGTATTGTAAATGGTAGGAGGTAATGATATTGTATTATGGATGGTAGGAGGTAATGGAAGTGTATTATGGATGGTATGATAGTTGAAAGAGAAAGTGTATTCAAAGTAATGTACCAAAACACTTTATTTCATGTTGATACACATAGATGCACATGTGCATTTCTTATATTGGTAAAGTAAAAAGTAGTGTATTACACATGGTAGTGTAAATGAAAGTACAATTGTCTAATGTTTGTAATGTATTACGAAATTTATCAAAGAAATGATGAAAATGCACATGTGCATGGTAGTGTTATGGATGGTATGATAGATGAAATAGAAAATGTATTCAAATTAATGTACCAAAACACCTTATTTCATGTTGATATATATAGATGCACATGTGCATTGCTAATATTAGTAACGTAAAAAGTAGTGATTACACATGGTAGTGTAAATGAAAGTACAATTGTCTAATGTTTGTAATGTATTACGGAATTTGTCAAAGAAATGATGCAAATGCACATGTGCATGGATAGTTGGTACTAAAAAAAATTATTTTTTTTTGAAATTTTTTTTATTGTTAAGTAAATATAGCGACTTTTTCAAAAAAAATATTAAAAAAAAAAAAAAAAATTGGTATTGTTTTTGGATTTTTTAGGTATTACTGTTGTGTTCACACTGGTTCTCGCGGTTCTCGCAATAAAGGATGGTTCCTAACGGATCCTTGTCCTATATATATATATATATATATATTATATATATATATATATATATGGGACCGCTAAAATGAAAACCATCATGAGAAATTAGAAAATTTAATCTTTTTGTGGAAGTTTTGCCTCCATTTTTTCACACCATAGATTAAAATGTTACAAAGTCGACCAATAAAAAAATCAAAAGTGGTGTTTTCAGCCCCTTAGACCGCTGGGTTGGGCGGGGGAATGTGGCGTGGCTAGCCAGGCAACGCCGCTGTAGCCAAACCGAGCCAGCGTGGCCAGCGGTGTTGTCCCGCTGGCGTGGTAATTTGGCCTGGCGTGGGGCGGTCAAAGACGATTAGGTGGCCGGCTAGCATTGGCTGGCCTGAAGTATCCGTTAGGGGTAGCCGTTACCCCAACGACTTGTTTAAAAAAATAATAATAATATTAATTTTACCATATAAACATTAACCTTTTTTAAAAAACTTTACCATTCCAATCTCCATATTTTTATATTCTCTATCACTCAAGTTATAATCCCTATATTTTTATAATGAACCCATTCAACCGAATGTTTGACCCGAACAACCCCTACGCTTTCCAAGAGAGCCCGTCACCCAGCCCGACCCAAATACCCAACCGCGACCAACCCCAACCGCTCGTATACTCACCTATTCCCAAGCTAGCCGGCTACGCGTCGTTTCTAGGCGGGAGAGTGTTCACGAACTTTCCATACGACGAATCATCTGTTCCAACCAACCTTTCTCAACCCGAATCCGTGCCCGAAACACAACCTCGAAACGTTGGTAGTTCGTCATCCAAAACCGGCAAAAAAAAGAAGTAAAAAAAAACGAAAAAGAAAAAGCAATTATGGCCGCTAACCGAGTCCAAAAAAATGGACGACTCAAGAGGAGATTACGTTGACGAAGTGTCATATCGATGAATCCCAAGATTCAATTAAAGGTATTTTATATTCTATTAGTTGTCTTATTATTATTTTTTGGTTGGCTAATGTTTTTTTAATAGGAAATGCACGACACCGTACGGACTTTTGGGATTCTATTAAAAAACCTTCCATCAACAAATACAAAGGGATGAGTGGTATCGTGAAAATGATAGCCTCTCGACGAAAAGGGGGAAATTAATGCTGCCGTCACCCTCTTCAATGGATGTTTTCATCAATCGAAGAACTCCTCTAGGAACGGTGAAACCGAAGTCGACTTCATGACAAACGCATTGGCTTTGTATAGACAAGAGAAGGGATCGGATTTCAAGTACATGCACTGTTGGAACATTGCTAGGTATGCCTCTAAAAGGAACGTCCCTAACGGTAGCGAATCTACCTCATCCAAAAGGGCAAGAACACCGTCATCTCAAGCTTAATCGGATGCTCGTGATCAAGAGGTTGATCTGACATTGGATGATTTTGATGATTCACCTTCCCGCCCACCCGGTAGAGACACCTCAAAAAGGCGCGCACAAAAACGAAGCTCGGTTAGTACACCCACCTCGGCTTCCCCTTCGGGTTCTACCCCCACTTCGGCTTCATCTAATGGGTTATACACCAATCAATTAGAGGAAATCGCCTCGAAAATTGACACATTCAACTTCCTCCAACAACAAAGGATTGAAGAGAAGAGAAAAATTCAAGCATCACGTGAAAAAATTGCAAGTGAAAAGGCGTTAGAAAAGGAAAAAACAGCATATGAGAAACAACAACTTGCGGATATGAAGTTTCTAGCAACAAACGTTGATCACCTTTCGGGCGACGCATTGGAAACGACTTTGGCAATGAAAAACGAGATCTTGCAAAAGTATAACATGAAAAAATGATATGTTTTTTTATTTTATATTTTTTTATTTTTATTTAGATTATTTAAATGAAATTTTATTTAATTAAAAAATTGTATATGACGCATGGCTAGCCACGCCACCCCAAGCCACGCGAGCCCACACCCGCCAAAATCTCATGCCAGCTATCCCCCGGCTGGACCCACCTCCGCCACATGTCAACCCATGCCCCCAACCCAAGCCCCACCACACCCCATAGTCTTACAGCAGCTGTCACATGACATCAGTTTTTTACGGCATTTACGGTTGTTGTAAATGAAAAAAAACAAGTTTTTTTTTTTTTTGAAAAGTTGATTTTTTAAGGGATATTGGATTTTAATAACCCCAACTTTCACCAATTGGACAATAACACTCCCAACTTTCAATTTGTACACCAACACTCCCAACTTTCAACTTATTGGCTGAGAACACTCCCTAACTAACTGAACCTAACCCAGTTAGCTGATGTCAGCTGCCACGTCATCAAAAATGCCATGTCAACTGCCACATCAACTGCCCAAAACGTCAGCAAAAATGTCACATCAGTTGCCACATCATATGTCACGTCAGCAAAATGGGCCACATCAGCAAAAACTAACTGGGTTAGGGTTCAGTTAGCTAGGGAGTTTTCTCAGCCAATAAGTTGAAAGTCGGGAGTGCTGGTGTACAAATTGAAAGTTGGGAGTGTTATTGGCCAATTGGTGAAAGTTGGGGTTATTAAAATCCAATATCCATTTTTCTAAAGATTTTTGGTAAAAAAATTGAAAAAACCTTTCGTAAGGCTGAGTTCTCTAAGTTCTTACAACTCGTATAAGTTTTCATTTTACCCTAACCTTATAGGTTAGGTTCATTTGTGAACAACCCCCTGAATTGGAACACTAATGAATTAATCATCGCCATTGATTATCAATACACAAGTGTAAATCAATGGTCAGGATGGATTTTGAAAATACACTGGTGTATTTTACGATTTGATATTGTAAATGAATGGCCATGATGATTTTGTTCACTCAGTTCACAAATACATTAGTATTTAATCTAGAACTTTTATATATGTTGTCAATTTATTACTTGTATGACTTTTAGTTAGGGCTATTCATGAGCCGAGCCGAGCCATGCCAAGCTCGGGCTCGGCTCGATTATAAACCGAGCTGGCTTGGCTCGGCTTGGATTTGAAACCGAGCTGAATATCTAAGCTCGGGCTCGGCTTGGTTTTAAACCGAGCTAGCTCGGCTCGGCTTGGTTTGGCTCGATTTTATAAAGAAAAATTAACGCATACCTCTTAAAATTCAATAACCTAAAATATTATTCAATACTTTATAGAATATATTCAAAATAAGTTCAACCTAATATTATCAAGTTCAACAATGCAAAATAAGTGTTAATTTCAATGAAATATAATATTAGTTCATTAGTATCGACTATCGTAATCAAACTTCAAATATGCCATAGATATCAAATTACAAACCTATATACATGTAAATATTAATCAGTTTTTTGTAATATATTATAATGTATATAAAATTAAAATTTATTATAAGTATAATAATCCGAGCTAAACTGAGCCGAGCTACAAAGCGAGCCAAACCGGCCAACTCGGCTCGTTACCAGCGAGCCGAGCTACTATTTCTACGAGCCGAGCGGCTCGGCTCACTTTTAAACCGAGCCATATCAAGTGAGCTTTTTCCGAGTTAAATCCGAACAAGCTTCAAGCAACCTTCAAACCGCGAACTTTTTGAACAGAAACTTTTAGTAACAATCTGCCTATTTACAAAGTTTGTTAAAAAGAAAATAATAAATCGGCTTAACATCTAATTAAAAAGTTTGATTAGAGACATCATCAATTAATTAAAAATGGTTCATATGCCTTTAAACTTTTTTGGCATGACATAGATTTGGATATTGGTCCCCCACCCCCACCTATTTAATTTCCCATCTATCCACTAATGGCTAATACCAATGCATAGAATGTAGATGTGACAGCAAAAATCTCACTTCACCATTTGATCAAATCTTCCTTCTCCACCATTCTTCACCGCATCCTTATAGTTTTAGAAAAATTAACAAAACTTTATCACATCTCACCTGCTATCTTTATCTACATCCCTCAAATTTAACAAACATCCACACACTCCTCTCATTTAAAAAAAATACTATTCACCTTTACATCATCTCTCACACACAATTGCACACGAAAAAAGAAACAAATAATAAAAAAGGAAAGAGAAAATAATGAAAAAAAATAATTAAATATGATAAATGAGATGTGGAATAGTTTAAAAGAAAAAAATAACTTTTGAAAAATATATTTAGTTAAATTATAGGGTAAAAGATGATGGAGGAGATGTGAATACTCTTAGACCATCAACCCCCACCCCATGAGCCGACCAGTCCGTGGTTGAAGCACCGATCGATGAGAACACAACAAATAAAAAGGGGTTGCGAGGGTGAGTGGGGCTGCCATTGCATACTCGAGGGCATTACAACAATGTAAAAAATAAGTCGAAACTAGAGTTAAGAGACGCGTGACTAATATGTCATGTTTCATCACGTATATCATTGTTATATGAAACATTGGTTTATAATACAACTGTACATGAAACAAACCTCGTATCTTTTAGTCACATATGATAAATTAAGCATACGTTTTGCCAATGAATACAGCAGGCGAATAGACATCAAGTATTTCCCGTGTAATGATACAAAAAAGAATAATATGGACAATTGTAACACCCTTGCAAATTCTACGTTGGCGGAAACTTATTGAGTTTTCTAAATCATATTTTGGCTTTAACTTACATGTATTACTTTAACTTTTGTTTAAGATTTTGAAACTTCACTTTGAATTATAAAACATTTAAAGTTGCAGAGGTTAGATTTAAATGAAATTCTAGGGATTTTTTTTGTAAGAATTGATAAACAAAACAAATAAAAGTATAAAAAATAATATACAAAGTATGAGTGTTCTTAACCTAAATCATCCTTGATTTTAAATGTTAATTGATCTTAAGAATAATAGTGTTATTGCTCTCTATGCATATACACTTAGAAACAAAAGAATACATCCACCAAATTAAGCAGGTTAATGGTTCGACCCATTTATTTATGTTCTTACCCAAACAAGATGCATTTAGAGCATCTCCTTCATCATCCATAAAATATTAGGAAATCACCTAAACCAACACTCCATCCCATTCCCTATCTCAATATTTTGAGGAAAAACTAAAGTGAATTCCCATGTTTGGTGAAAGCTAAAGTGAATCTCCATATTTTTAGGGATAGGGAATGGGACGAAGGAGTTTTTTTAGAAAATGAGAGATAAAGTTAAAACATGGTGACTTTTAGTTAAACTAGAGGGATAGAGATAAGGAATGAGATGTGAGTGCTTTACACATCAACTTACTTATGAACGTATCCATTTATATCCAACCTATCATGTATTATAAGGACGTATATGTCTATATTGCAAAGCTAAAAATAATTTAAAGAAACGCATGTAACAAAGGAAGACTAGCTAGCATAACCTAGTTTTTAAACGGGTTAAACGGACCGACAGATCATATCATATTCATGATTAAAAATATATAAAAGAAGGGCCGAATTGTTTAAATTGACATGTTTAAATTAACATGCCAAAATATATATGATTAAAAATAGGATGAAACTTTTAAGTGCATAGTTTACATAACGAGCCATGCACATCCAAATTCAAAGCAAATTCAAGCACAAATTCTAATTATTTCAAGTGTATGACCAAGCCATATCCACATGTTACAAGTTACACACTCAATTTGTTTTTTCATACGTTAATAAAATATAAATTATGAACATACACACACAAAATAAAAAAATAAAAAATAATAAAGATCTGGAAGAAGAAAAGGGTGTAGATACATAAGGATATAATTTCTTCTAGTACAAAACCTAAAGAGGATATATATATAGTTGATACCACCAGAATATTAAATAGGTAGAACACTTGGTTTTAAACCATACATCATCCATGGTTACCTTATCTCTTGATTATAATACAATATTAAAAAGTTGCAAGATTTGGTTCATGAGTAGTTAAATTAAACCATCAACAAGTAGCATGTTGTTGTTGTTGCCACCGCCGTTGTTCCCACCACCACAACCCGTGACGATATCTTTAACGATCTTCTTTATTACTCCGCCTCGTACTGGAACCGGGTCTTTATGTTCGTTTGCTAGAAGTTCACCTGAAACCCACATCGTTCGATCTTCGAGTCGGGTGGCCAACGGGCTTGGTTTCAGGAGGGTGGATGTGAAGTGAGGGGTGCCAAAAGAGAGTTGTGGCCACACTATTATATAGAGATAATATAAGACGTAACGTTACATCATAAATACTACATCATCCTTCTTATAATTTCTGTCTTTTGTAAACTTATATTTTGTTGCAACTTTACTAGGATTAAAATAAAGTGGCAAATTGTTTTTTTAGATATGTAGCAGTTATATATAATTTAGGAAATCAACAACAATATTTGTATAACTTTCTCAACAAAGAACTGAATTAGTTATTGTGAGACCATTTATAGAAGTCATTATAGGACATTTATTTTTATTTTTGGTAATATTTTAATAAATATTAAACAATATTGTTTGATGTTTCAGATTAATTGAACAAGTTTCTTACTTGTTAGTATCAACAATGGCTCAAAATATGGTTGTTACTTGTTAGTAGGAAAACAATATATTGTAATACATATTTTATATGAAATAATGGTTGTGGTATTTAAAAATACTCGATCTCAATCAAGGATCTTTTGGCCTAGTGGTTAAGTGGAGGTGGAAGCTTTGTTCAAATCCAGGTAAACGGGATTTTAATACTAACTTGGTGATATTAACATACTAACTACTAACCCGGTTAGCAACATCCTAACCGTATCTCAAGCCTTGGATCCATATCAAATTCTGAACTGGGTTAGACAATTTTGGGTTTCCGGCCGAAGAATGCACTTACACCTTTTCTAGGTACATTTATATCCCACTACACAAGTACATGCCCGATAGCTTGGTTTAAAAATGCACGGGATATTCAATTTGTTTAGATTCCAAAAGCCGAGGCGCATACCTTGTACGTGTGATTCACACTATGCACAATTAAATAACTTCATTTAAACTAAAAGTTGTTTTACGTTTTTACATAATAACCTCCTAATCAAGTAAAAATTACTTAGTTTCTTCACCCCTTTGGTTGCGTATACATATAAACCTCCTACATACCATAACCTTAACCAATTTTGACACAGAATTAACACAAGGCACGCCTTATTGCCGGTGATGTGTTTCCCTTAGCGCCATTATAAACCAAGTCCGACAATTTTGGTAAACTTAGTATATGTAGGACTATGTTCAGCTAGGGTAGAGGTGTACAAAACGGTTTTTTTTGGAAAACCGGTTTCGGTTAAAAACCGAACCGGTTTTTTTTTTATTCTGAAAACCGGACCGGTTCCGGTACTTGAAACTGTAACTGGTTATAACCGGTTACAACCGGTTAGTAATCAGTTTCTGTAATAACCGGTTTTTTTAATTGATTGTATAACCGGTTTATTAACTGGTCGGAAAAAAAACCGTATCGGTTCTGCAGAAACTTGTGCAGAATGTTTAAAACATGTGTTTTTGCTGTTTACCCTCCTTTTTAAGGCCTAAATTTTGTTTTTTTTTTGTTTAAAATCATAAGAATTACAATATATAAAGGTTAAAATATAATAATACGATTAAGTTTTGGAACAAACGCTTAGATAACAATGAAAATACGAAGTTGTTCGTTACGAACGAAATACATAAAGTTCAAATATTAATCCGCAAGAACGTCCACTAATATTTTTTTTAGTTGGACTAATTAATATATCAAGCTTGATGAGCCTCGTTTAATCTTCTTTGCCCGAACCCGAACTATTGCGTAGGAATTCATCTAGTTCGGCTTCTTCCTCGGTCATTGGGGTTGTTAGTTCAGCTACAACCTCGTCCTCGTACACTTCGCCTTCGTAATCTAATTCTCCTCGAGTGAGCGTATGTGTTGACATCTTTCCACCGCATCCAAGTAATCTTTCAAGCAAATCGACATCTCAACCGCCTTTGGTGTTAGCTTTGTCCTCCGTATAGAAATCACCCTACCATTTATAGAAAAAGCACTTTCCGAATCTACGGTTGAAGCTTGGACCGTTAGTAAATCTCGGGCCATTGTGGCTAGGATTGGAAATTGATCTTCCTTTCCTTTCCACCAACCCAACAAATCAAAATTTTTAAATTCTTGTGAAGTCATTGTTTGTAGAAAGTTCGACCCACCATACCGACCGAGTTCGCTACCACTAGTGTTACCACGTTGCATTTGACTCGACTCATCTAACAAATTGTTATAAACATACAAATCTTCATCCTCCATACTTGATGAACCTTCGCCGAAAGCAGCATTTCTCATTGAATCGTGAATGTCTGACGAGGTTTGACCATATTTTGTTACATAAACATCAAACATTTTTGAAAGTTGTTCGTTAAAACGAATTTTTGCGGCTTCGCCAAAGTTTGGTTCGTCATCGGTGTTTAAATCCAACTCGTTTGTAATTTTTAAAATCAAAGACCCGGTTCCAAAAATATTAAAGCAAGGGTTTAAAGCGGCGGCACACGTGAAAACCGCGGGTAGTTCTTTAAAATATTTTCTTAGTTTTTCCTTCATCGTAGCTACCATATCACAATATGGTCTACCCTTCCCCGACAACTCGTTTAATTTCCTACACATTTTAAACAAATTGTGAAGTACCAATGAACTAGTTGGATAGTAAACTCCCGATAAAGTATTTGTTGACGTTTTGAAAACTTGAAGCAATTGTGTAACCGTTTCAATAAGACCCCAATTCGATTGGTGGTAAGACGAAACCTTTCCACGACTCGACAAAAGGTTGTGAAATGATATTAAACTTTCCTTTTGCAAAATTGCATTTTCAAACATGGTGCAAGTCGACTTCCATCGATGAGCGACGTCCCAATTGGGTCCTAAGCATAATCAACCCGTTTCCTTACACATTTTAATAAATTTTGAATGTCTATGCGTGTGACCATATATATGACGTAACATTTTTTTGAAAGCTTCTTTTTGAGTTTCAATAACCTTCAAGCCATCTTGAATGGCTAATTTATGATGTGTGCGACACATCGACTATGGAAAAAAATACCCTCACAAATTGGATTGTACTTTAATCTTAAATGCGTTACCGAAAGCATATTGTTTGAGGCATTATCAAAAGCTATTGAAAAAATCTTGTTTTCCAATTTGTACGTTTTAATGCATTTGTCGATTGCTTTATATATAGATTCACCGGTGTGGGGGTATCAAATAGTTTAAACAAAATCGTGCGTTTCCAAACTTCGCCATGGTTGAACGGCAAACTTTCTTGGATTACAAACTTCGCCATTTCCACTCTAGTCACATCCAAATTGTATGCGAACAAGCTAGCGCCTTCACTCCCCATTGAAGCTTGACCACTAGTGTGTTGTTGTTTTCAACGACTTGCAAAATGGTTTTCAACGTGTTGTCTCAAGGTGGTGTTTGCCCCTACGGCGCAAAAACCATTACAATGATGACAACGTGCTTTTTTCGTCCCGTTCGCATCTCGCACAAATCGAAATGTGACCAAACTTCGGGGTTGCGCTTCGTTGGAAGTACACGAACAACCGTATCAGTTGTAGACTCGCCAACATTGACCGAATCTTGAGCACTAGAGCTTGCCATGCTTTTTGTAAGAGTTACCGAACAAGAAAGTGAGCGTAAGTGAGCGTTTTTAAGAGATTTAGGAAATTAGAGAATGGTGTGATTGAACCAAAACACCCACCACTCTTTTATACTACTTTGGAGTTGCATTTTAGGCCCAAAAAACAAAAAAAAAACAGCTACTTTGAGGTCCTAATGGTCATATGACCGTTTTTCTGATCTGGGCACAAATAACCGGTTTTAACCGGTTTTTATAACCTGTTTTTTAATATCCGTTACCGGTTAACCGGTTTTCATAACCGGTTTTTTAATAAACGTAACCGGTTAACCGGTTTTTTATCGTAACCGGTTTTTGTAATAACTAGTTTTTTCCGGTTTTACCTTTAACCAGTTTTACAACCGGTTTTTTTATAACTGGTTTCTAAACCGAACCGGCAACCAAATTATGCAACCGATTAATAACCGGTCAAACCGGTTAGTAACCTAACCGGTTACAAAAAAACCGGTTTTAAAAATAACCGGTTTCCGTTTTTTTCGGTTTCAGTTGCGTAATCAGTTTTTTTGTACACCTCTAAGCGAGGGGCAAGGGGACGCTGTAAAAGTATATTTAATATATAAATATTTTTTTTGAACGGCTAACTGCTTTCCATGTGTAAACCCACCCTTTCGAGCTATGTCCAAAGGCCGACTACTCGACCACCGCTAGAAAGCGTAGCACACTCCTGATGCGCAGAAACCCCGTGGAATAGGTAAAACTGCGCCCCCCTTGGACTCGAATCTGGGTATAAATATATTATTTGACCATTATTACCATGTATCTAATAAATGATCATTGACTTTAGAGTAAAATGCCAATTTTGTCCCTAAATATTTAGCACTTTCGCCACTTTAGTCCAAATGTTTGGTTTTCCACATCTAAATCCGAAATGTTTGAAATATTGATATTTTCATCCATCCACCTAACATTGTCTACTGGGTTCTGTTAAGTGTAGATCCCCTAATCCAGGATCTTGCACAATCGTCTATCCAACCTAGAGTGCGGAATCCTCTAAATCAGATTAACACAAGAAACGAGTAGAAACAGAAATCACCAACTAACCTGATCTTTATTGATTATCTATCATAACATTACAATCAATCGCGATCACCACGAATTCGTCCAAGCCTATGTCTTTCACGAATTCTCTCTTTAAACTCTCTCTATAGTGATAACTGATTAACCCTAAACCCTAATGCAAAGCTTAGTTTATATAGGACTAGCTTGCAACTTGGGCTAGGGTTTAACCCATGTAGGCTCCGAATTAGACATGCCCAATTCACCATCCATTCCCCCTTTGTGTGGGTTTGGTTTGGCCCAATCACTCCTAATTCACTAATACAAAGCTAAACCCGCTAACCATTTATCGTTTTACCAATTACAAGATATTCAAAGACCAAATCTAAAAGTTGTTATCACAAATATGCACCAGCATTAAGTCAGGGGCAATTTAGTCTTTTCCTATTATATAAATTTAAAGCTTTTTCGTTTATTTTTTACTTCTTTTACTTATATTTAATAAAACAAAAAAATATTGTATAAAAACCCACCAAACCCACACCCCACACACTCTCTCTCTCTAAGAACCCCCGTCACCCACCTTTTTCCGGTTGCCACCCTCTCTCGCAACCAGTGTAATTCCAAAATTATAACAATGCCGCATTTGATTTTATTAAAATTCGTTAATTCCCAATGGGTGTCACACCCCGACCCGCAGCGGAAAAGGTGATCGGGGCATAATTGGGTTATCATCAAAGCTCATGACATTTATTATACGTTTCATATTCATTAATACAATTTAATGGAAATTTACAATAAATGATACAACATGTTCTAACTACCAATCTAAGCTTCTTTGTTCTCTTCTAAGGCATATCCTATGTTTTCCTTGCTTCAACCTGTTCACCTGTATCATGTGTAAAAAGGTTTTTGGATCAACATAATGTTGGCGAGTGAATCCTATGGAAAACATTTTAAACAAGTTTATCCAATTGATTATAAATAATGTGCATAACCACATATGAGTAAATGTAGATGTAAATTTATTCACACAACACATAATATTGAATATTGAACATACATACACCAAATGATTGTTTTGAGGCACACGTTGTTCGACTCGTCTCCCACGAGGAACTGATGGGCCTAATGAATGAGTTTTAAGGCACGCGTTGTTCCACGAACTGATGGGCCTAATGAATGAGTTTTGAGGCACGCGTTGTTCTTACGAACTGATGGGCCTAATGAATTTTGAGATTTTTGAAGAGGCAAAACAGCGTTGTTCTACGAACTGATGGGCCTAATGAATGAGTTTTAAGGCACGCGTTGTTCAACTCGTCTTCCACGAGGAACTGATGGGCCTAAATAATTTGCATACAACTTTGACAATATGTAATACATCACAACCAACAATAGTTACATTCTAGTTTAGATCATATAATGGTATAGCACGAGTTTGCATAAGAGAATTAGTTTAAGCGACACATGATACACCCCAAAACATGAATAAAAAGGGAATTTGTAAGAATTCACTCACATTGGGTGCGTTCGGTTGATGAGGTTGAATGCACGCGAAATGGTTTTAACCACGAGTGAAATTAACCTAGATAAATAGCATTTTGGTTCGGTAAGCAAACGGATTTTATTAATCTATTTTAGTAGGATTGTTGGGTGTATTTTTGTGAGTTTGAGGCTATTTTCTAACCTTAAAAATGTTATTTTTAAGTATTTTTAATTGATTTTTAATTAAAATAATTAAATAAAAATAATAAAAAAATTTGACTTTTTCTGACCGTGATTGACCGTTGACCTGACCGTTGACCGGTTCGAGTGCATATTGTTGTGCGCTGGGTGAGGCTCGAACCCGAGACCTCCCGTACGCGTGCACGCAGCTCTACCAACTGAGCTACGTGTCTAACCCGTCATATATCCGATTTTAATATATATATATATATATATTAAGTAGATTTAAACAGAAATCCTTTATTTTAAAAACGATTTAAATCCAGAGAACCGGTGCGCTCCACAGGTCTCGAACCCGGGACCTGTGGGTTAGCGTACACACAGTCCACCGCTGGACTGTGTGTCTCACTTGGTTATTAACTCGGTTATTAATATACTTAACATATCCCTAAATCAATCCGGTTCAGTTTGCGAAAAAAGGAATTTTTATTAAGGAGCGTGTGAGGAAACAAAATTCGAACTCGAGACCTTAGCGTTCAATGTGCACACAGTCCACCGCTGGACTGTGTGTCTAACCCGGTAAATAACTTGATTTTAATTATACTTAACCATTACCGAAACATCGTCTTCTTCACTGGTTTTAACCGGAAGTGACGACTGACTGGTTCGAAGTGTTGATTCAGGTTTCTCTAGCGTTTTATGATAATTACAGATGAGATAAAAGTAAAAAGAAAGGAAATTAGGCGTGAAAAGTACCGACTGGCTTTCCTCTGTTTTCCGGCAGAACTCCGACGACAGCAATCTCTTCCGGCGACGAGTGTCTTGCAGCAGAGAATCTTCAGAAAGCTACAAAGGGTGTGGGTGACTTCGGTAAAAGTTTAGGGGGTTCAGTAAAGCTCAGAGATTAAGGACTCGGTTTTTCGGCGACGTACAAAATGTTTCCGGCGAGTGAGTTTTCGCCGAGAAAGGGTGCGATTTGAGAGTGAAAGATTTCTGGTGAGTTGTGGGTGAATTTATAAGGGTAGTATCGAGATGTATGGGGTCTGAATTCGGTCTCAATTCGAAGTCAGCCGTTCTCCGGCGGTTACGGCTGATGTCGCGGGTTCATACGTCGGTTATAACCGTCGTGGGAGTTAATTCTTCGGTTAATTTGAGCGGTAACGTAAATTAACGGCGAAGTCGTCGGGATTTCCGACGACTGCCATTTGGGCGCAATGACTGAATTTGACTTCCGACCATTATTATTTGAATTAATTGATTCCTTTTATTGTCAGAAAATCAAAGTGGCGGAGTGGTTGATTGGCTGGGTGATAAATCGTTTTTGAACCGTACAGACCCGAGTTCGAAACCCGGCATGAATAAAACATTTTTATTTTGTTATTTTTGACAGTTTTTCAAAAACTAATTATATATCCCCGTATAATAATTGATTATGTATCGTTTAAAATTATTTTGGGCATTTAATTCGCAACGAAAATTTTAACTGACTGTTCGGTTGATAAACGGAGCGGGTTTGGTAAATCCGTTTTTGACGAATGTTACAGTATCCCCTACTTTTTAGAAATTTCGTCCCGAAATTTAAATAGTGATATATTTGACTAAAAGAATGATGGTGTTTAGTTTGACAGTTACATACTTAGAAGAAATAAGGGTTTAAGTTTTTGTTTGAGGCGGTAACGTTCCTTGTAAAGGTTAAGTACCCTAATACAGGAATCGCTTTTTGTTGCCTACTGCAAAAGTATTGATAAACAGAATTGATTTGCTAGCTTTGATTTCATGCATAAAAGTTTGAATATGCTTAGTATGTTAGGGTTATATCCTAAGGCAAAAATTCTAATACTACAATCTACACAAATAAACACAACAACTAATCATTGAATCCACATTCTGATAGCATATATGTTTGAATGGTGACGGTTCCTCTCTCGTTTGTTATGATGGAGATGTTAGTTTATGTAGAAATGGAACACAATCCAATTTCTTTAAATAGCGAGATGATATAAATGTAACACAAATTTCAACCAAGGCAATACTAAATCCTACATGGAACTTCTCATAATCGCCTGATAACGCCTCTGATCCTTTGGCAAGAATACTTATATATAGGAAGTACCAGCGGCGTATCCACCATATTCTTGCCAAATTTTCATTGGATTTATCAGTGAATTATGATTAGTCCTATGTGACTCTACAACCAATACAACAAATCATAAATACTGAAAATGATAGTGTCTGTGCGATCAAGGCTCAATCAAACGGAGCCGATCGTATTGCATGTACTGAAAATGAAAATGTCTGTGTGATCAAGGCTCAATCAAACGGAGCCGATCGTATTGCATGTACTGAAAATGAAAATGTCTGTGTGATCAAGGCTCAATCAAACGGAGCCGATTGTATTGCATGTACTGAAAATGAAAATGTCTGTGTGATCAAGGCTCAATCAAACGGAGCCGATCGTATTGCATGTACTGAAAATGATAAACTTAATCTAAACAACAATCACACAAACAACCTATACATGGAACCTTTCATAACCGCCTGATAATGCCTCCGATCATTTGACAAGAATACTTATATATAGGAAGTACCAGCGGCGTATCCACCATACTTTTGTCAAATTTTCATTGGTTTTATCAGTAAGTTATGATTGGTTCTATGTGACTCTAGAACATAAACAAACACAACAACCAGCGCTTGAGTCTTAATTCTGATAGTATACATGTTTGAATGATGACAATACCTCTCTCGTTTAATATGTTGGAGAGGTTAGTCTATGTAGAAGTGAGACATAACTCAACTTCTTTAAATGATGAAACTGAGATACGTCGTGAGGTATGATGATATTAAATCAATGAGTATAAAATAAACTGAACTAGTAATTTGCATTAAGATTCTTGGATAAATTTCCAATTGAGATACGTGAAAATTGAGATAACATAAAGAAAAACATAAAAACTAAGTGATTGGAGTTGAATCTTGATTCTTGGTGAGAGAAGGCTAGTTAAGTGGTTGGTTTGGACCGTTAATATCTTCAATAGGATTGGTGTTGATGTTATAAACTCTTCCTCTTGCTGGCGGTGGAGCTGGGTTTGTTTGATTTGCTTGGTTAACTGGGTTTGCTTGAGCTTGGGCGTTTATGATGTTAACCAAACGAGGGCACGTGTTTCTAAAATGGGTAGGGTCGCCACAATTGAAACAAGCTCGAACATATGGGAACATGGGGTATTGAGGTTGTTGATATGTTTGGATCATGGGTAGAGTAGGGGTTGAGGTTTGGTTTTGAGAGGTGCGGCAAACTTTGCTCAAATGACCGTAGCGTCCACAATTCGCACATAGTCGACAGGGTAAGGTAGATGGATGGTGATAGAAACAGGTGTTGCATTGAGGGTGAGGTCCAATGTAAGGTTTCTTATTTGGGTAAGTTGAGTTGGGTGCTACTTGAGCGATTGGGATATTTGAGGAGGTACAACTTGTGAAGCTGGTTGGTTGCGTTGGGTGACGGCGAAGATTTGCCCATCTCGTTTTCTCTTAAAAATAGGTGGTGTAGAGGATTCGGTTTCGGGTGGAGTTTGAGGTTTCGGTTGATGCTTTATCCTTCTTCTTCTCCTCTTTGAAATCTTTGTTCCGGATTCGGTTCTCGGTGAGCGCGGTTGCTAGCTCCATTGCTGCTTCCAAAGTTGCAGGCGAGGTACTTATTACAGAGTCTTGAATCTTTTATGGAAGACCACGAATGTAGTGCTCGATCAAACGGTAGAGGGGAGTGAACAAGTTGGGAACCATTTGATTTAACTCAAGGAATCTTTTGTTGTACGTGGTGTGGTCGCCTTCCTTTTGTCTCAAAGAATGGAACTCATCCTCCAATTTCTTGATTTCGCTTCTTGGGCAAAACCGTCTTGTCATGATTCCCTTCAACTCTTCCCAAGTCAAGGTCATAGTATCTTCAACACCTCGTTTGGTCTTTTCTGTATTCCACCATGTGAGTGCATGTTCCAAGTAAACGACCGGTAGCATAACGCACTTTGCGATCATCGGGGCAATCGCAATTTAGAAAAGTGTTCTCCATTTCTTTGAACCAATGGAGGAGAGCGGTGACACATTTTTTTCATTGGAATGAAAAGCTGAACAGCCCACTTTAACGATATGATAGAAGGAAACCCAAAAATGGAATGCCTAATTATATATTTTGTTTATCATGAACACAGATAATTCAGGTGTCACGTTCGGTTTAAAATGATATATTAGTACCGGGTTAAAGGTTAAAATTTAGACTTTTAATCTTTTAGGGACCAAAAGGTGACCATTTACCTTCTTAGTAAAATCTAGCGTAAAAAAAGGTACCAACAATAAATTTTTGGATTATTTGTTTTTTATTATGGATTAACTTTTGAAACATTTTTTATTATGGAATGAAGTAGTTTGGATTATTTTTTGAGTTGAAGTTATATTTTATGGATTTATAGGGTTAATTAGTCAATTCAGTTAAATCATCCGGAAATTATTTATTAGTCTAACCTGATACGATCTAAAAACCGTTTTTTTTTAAACATTACAAATAACCACAACAGTGTGAACTGAGATAGCAGATTGGTTGATAATGGTGCGGATCATGGTGTTTTACCTTCCTTTTTATTAAGTTTTTATTTTCGTGTTGTTAATATATATAGCTACTGATGTTGAGAACACAATGCAACATTTACTATTGTTATACATTTTTTCCCCTATATAAAAATGATTTGTTGAAGAATACTGTAAATATTAATCAGTGTAACTAATTAGAAAAATGGATAAAAATGAAAGGGACTAATAATCATTTATATGTGTAAAAAAATATCTCAATGTTAGGGCTAACACATGAAAAAAAATGTATTAAAAGGAACACTTTGAAAAAATTTGATGGATCCGTCAATGAATGTATTTCAATACTATAAATAAGTAATATATATATATGCATAGGCTAACACATGAAAAAAAATGTATTAAAAGGAACACTTTGAAAAAATTTGTTGGATCCGTCAATGAATGTATTTCAATACTATAAATAAGTAATATATATATATATATATATGCATAGAGAGGTTGTACTAAAAGTTTTGGAAGTTTTTCAAAAATATTTTGATTTTTTTACTTTTAGTCCTATACTATTTGATTAATTAATTTTAACCCAAATTATTTGAATTTTTAGTTTTAACCCAAAACTTTTCATCTTTTACAATTTAAAGTTACAACTTTTTTACTTTCAACTTTGGTCCCCTACACTTTTCATCTTTCGCAAATTTTTCGTTTTTACGTCTGGTTTTAAATTTTACCAGTTTACACGGCGCAAAGTGCGTGTATGGTTCAACGTTTCGTTCTAAATTTGTGAATTAACACGACACAAGGTGTGTGTGTGGTTCAACTGTTTTATGTTGTCTATTTTTTTTCCGTTTGACAAGTTTGTCATAACGAGCAGGTCCTAGATCGACTTAGTCATTGTTTTCTATGTTTACGTTTCGGTCTAATTGCTCCGTATTAACACGTTGTAAATTCAGTGTTGGTGGTCGCTCGCAGTGATGAGACATTGATACTATTTAGTACGGTTTTACACCCCCGCCGCAACGCGGGGGTTCGTAATACTAGTTCAATTAGATTTGCAAACAATGCTATGGATTAAAAAAGGGTTGTAAAATATAGACGATTAAACGTTACACAAAACCTACAATGAATGTTTAAGGGAGTAAAACAACATACTAAAATCCTATAGTTAGGGTTTATGACTTAAAAACATAAAACAACGGAATCGAAGAAACTAGAGGATTCAACCAAGATATTTAAGTTCACAACACAAAATTCATACATTTAAACATAAAACCCCAATAAATCAAATATCAAGAAACCTAATGAGATAGAGGTGACGAACTATAGCAGCTGGAGTAATGTAGACAGAAGTGTGTGCCTACAACAAACAATTGTCTGATGAGAATGAAAATCAGACTAAGCGAACATATGACACTAAAAGTAAGAATAAAAAGTATATGATAAAAATCAATCATATAAATAAATGGGCCTAAAAGAGCACCAAATAGATGAGAAACAACCCCACTTATAATCCATTGTTTGAACGATCGATCGGACGTGTGAAGGAGAGAAACAACGGAGAAGAGAGATGGAAAGGGATAAAGCGTATCGGTAGAGAAAAACAGCAGAGGAGTGATGGAGCTACAGTGGAAAGCTAGTTAGAGGATTAGGGTTTTCGATCTCAAAATTCGATATAAAATCGGGTCATAAGGATCTACGAAGTTCTCACATACGGGTATATGGGTTGTAGGTTGTTCATAAGGTGACACTTACGTTTCCTTAAATTGACTCATTTATTAGAAGAAGGATTATCGGATACTTATTTTCGATTTTTGCTTGTATTCTAATAGTTTTGGAATATTGTTTGATCTTTCAGATTGATTAAACAACCATATCTTATGTTCATTATAAACAATGATTCAAAATATTGCTATTACTAGTTACTAGATAAATGAACACAGTAAGATACTGAAATTGACAATTCTGAAAAAATAAAAAGTCGGTCAAAAATCATTTTTAGACTAGCAAACAAACTCAGTCGTTCCTATCTTGTTTACCACTTTCTAGTTTGGTTCCAGGTCCAAATTTTCTTTTTATTTTTAAAAAGTCTTAGTTCTTGAAAAGAAAAAGCAGGTCAAAATCAGTAAATCACTAGCACAGGAGTCGTTTTCACCAAACCACTAGCTCAAAAGTTCAAGTCTTTTATTTATTTGTAATATATGTATCATGTTAGATCATGTCTAGTGGTTCTAACTTTTCTTAAAGTGTTTTTGTCATGTATTGTTCACATTAGCATAACCACTTTCACCCTCTTTTTATGCCCTTTCACTTATTATCTAATTATTATTATTTTTAAAAAATAATCCAATAATAATAAGAGAGATAGAGAGATGGTGGAGACTTTGGTCAAATCAATGTGCAAGACCATATACAAGATGTTCAGGGCGTCAAATGCCCACATCATGCCCCATTACACATGGACTTATAGAAAATATTATTTTTAAATTAATAAAGTATGTGACTCTTCATCATTTATATAAATATATATTTGTATATAAATATGTAAAGACTCAGAAGATACCCATTAGTATGGATACGATGTTTTATACTTTGGAAGATGCATGACTTACAACTTGGGAGCCTTGGTTTTAAAATTAGCCTCGTACCCGTCAAAACTAAAATGAGCAACGTGACTAAGACAATGGATAAAACAAACAAGACTATGTGTTATGGGGTTTAGGGGTGTACAAAAGTATTCGGATTTGAAAATTCGATCCGAACTATCCAAGAAAGTTAAAGTATGGTCATCTGGTATCTTATAATACCAAAAATATTCTTCCGTCTTTAGTACCCACCCACGTGGATCCCCTCCATTAAAAATAGGAAAAACAAAGATACTGCTTTTAGACCGGGTTTGTATCCGGCTCGTCCCTTCCACGAGCTCTCCCCTTCATCAAAGATACTGCTTTTAGACCGGTCTCCTTTCAAGGCTGCAATGTCTTCCTTCATTGAATCAATGGACTATAATTTTGCAGCGATAGCAGCTAGTTGAGCAGCGATTTGGACTGGGTTTGAGCTGCTGCCATCAGAAGTGTACCGGGTTTGAACCATCTTTCGTTTCCCGACAATGGAACCAAATGATAGGATCTATAATTCAAACAGTAAACTTTTATTTGAACTCAAGTAAACAACCCGATTCGAGAGGGGTAATGTCTCCATATACACAATAATTTGATAACGAAAAAGAAGGATGAACCATGTGAAAGTAAAAAAAGCCTGCTTTAATAGACCATGACACCTAGAAACTGCTCCATAAAGTAGGCATTGGAACAACTCTTTAACCCTTCATTTTCCCGCTAATAATAGGCATAATTTACTGCTCACTCCTTGACCAAGTGGATCCAGCTTAAGCCCAAAAACATAATTTAGTTTTTCCATATGGGCAGTTGGCTCGTTTCCTTTTTCTCATATAAACTTTAATTGGGCCTTTATCATAGGGTTATGCGACACGAGACATCCCTTGAAGATCAAGCCCCTCCACAACTTCACATACGTTTTTATAATAACGCCAACACACAAATTATTAGGCGGTGTAATGTTTCGGCGTGAAGTGGCAAAGATCACGCCACTTCACAACACCACCACACACGGTCGTATACTCTTATCAGAAAACCAATAGGAGTTCGCAAAAACTTCTAAATCAATAGCTTATTCTAAATAGTTGGTGGTCGATGGAGATGTCTTTTAGAATTGAAAGTTTAAAATATGAGAGAGATTGGGAAAATAACATGTACCGGAGACGTCTTTTTTTTAACGACATTATT
Source organism: Scalesia atractyloides (assembly GCA_947069175.1). Classification (NCBI taxonomy): domain Eukaryota; kingdom Viridiplantae; phylum Streptophyta; class Magnoliopsida; order Asterales; family Asteraceae; genus Scalesia; species Scalesia atractyloides. Next base: position 895,956 of record CAMTDV010000024.1, on the reverse strand, counting down.
TTTAATCCCTGTTGTCTATAAGACTTGAACCTAATATCTCCTCAACCCATAGTTTAAAGGTTTTGTCTTTGTTAACGGACACCTCCTCATTGGTACCGCAGAAATCTTCTAGAATTGAAAGTTTAAACGTGAGAGAGATATTTGAGAAAATAAGATGGACCGTCTTTATTTTACTTATTAAAATTGAAAGTGATATGTTTTAAACAACTACCATTTTAATAAATATTCATTTCACCAACATTGAAAAGAAAACCTTCTTCCAAATCAACTACATCTTTTTCTAATATATATATACACACAACTTATTTAATAAACGAGTTATATATGCAAACTTTACAAAAGCACAATTAATCCGAGGGTTTGTAACCATGGGCGAGTCACTAACAAAGTAGAGAAAGGCCCACCAGTTTTCAAACTTTTTCCTTAATGGTCAATTTTTTGATAGTCCACCAACTATGCTGGAATACAGTTGTAAAAAGGTAAAGTAATCTTTGAATATGTTTGAATTTTGACTTTGACTTTCCCTTAATCATTTTGGTTTCTTTTTTTCTCTTGTGAGGCTCAAGGATAATGAATTTGTTGCTGGTCAGGTCGTACTGAAGGTGGAGTCAAGCAAAGTCGCTAAACACGAGAAAGCTTGTTTGGAGAATCAATATGTGTTTATACCATTTGCTTTTGATACATTTGGTTCCCTAGCCCCGGAAGCAGTGGAATTCCTAAACAGAGTTCAGCGGGTCGTGAATATTAATCTCTCGACCTCTAAGAGTCGATTCGGCTTTAGTAGGATCGGTTTTGCAATTCAAAAGGGGGTTGCGGCGCAGCTTGTTGCCCGTTTACCTGCCATTTACTTGTAATTTGTTGTTTTGACGTTTTTACGATAATGAAATTATTCATTGCAAAAAAAAATACATAAATAGGTTACTCAATTTCTTCTTAAACTTTTTCCACTATCTGTTGTTGTGTTAAATTTTATTCATTCAATTGTTTGTTTTTATTAGTGATTTGATATTTATATATTGTAGTCTTATATGGAGTCATATAATGTTATCTTATTATAAATTATTTTGTGAACGCATATATTTTCGCTCTCTAGAAAGAAAAAAATTGTACTATTAGGTGTAACATGTTTACCTAAATCGGTGATTTGAGTTCACGGATCAAATCAAGTTATCAATAAGTCAAATGAAAGTGTTAACATAGAATTAACCATACATATCTCGATCCAAACACACCACATTTAATATATGATTATGACGTTGATCTTATCTAGAACCCGGATGATTTAGTTCTAACAATCATGTATTGTGGGGACAAGTATGTCAATACTATAGAAGAAAAAAATCATATAAAATTAACTTTAACCGCTCTAAAATAAATATTTATTTTAATTATATTAGAGTAAATTACAAAAATCGTCATTTATGTTGTCACCAGATTGCAAACTATGTCCTTTATATTAATCATACATCAAAGTCAAAAAACGTGCAAGGGTTTGGAAACATTTAGTATGTTTTTGTATTTTTTGAAGATAAAATACATAGTTTGCAATCAGATGTCAACATAAATGACGATTTTTGTAATTTACTTGTTTTATATTATGAAAGAAATATGGTCAACAAATTAAGGAATGCAACGCGTGTCTCTAAAAATCAAATAGAACATGTTTCGTCTACAATCATCACATACAATATGAGTTACGTTTATTATTTTGCATCTTAAATCAATTTCACCAAAAAGATATATAAATCTTAAATGTTAAGAAGACAAAAGAACAAAATGTGGACAGAAATATAGAGAGATGTCCGAAGAAGTGTTCCCCAATTATAAACTCAATCAACATGAGGTATTTTTACAGGGTTGATCAATATTTTTAGACATTAAGGTATTTTTATTTTCTTTTTTTATAAAATCTAACAGGGGTTTCCCCGCTTCTAGGCTTAGGAGATAATGTTTTCACGGTGGATCAGGCTGCTTTAAAGGTTGTTTCAGGCAAAGTGACCAGATATAAGAAAGCGTGCCTTGACAACCAGCACGTGTTTATCCCATTTGCTCTTTGATACTTTTGGTTTCCTGGCGCCAGAGGCTGTGAACCTACTTAGTCGAGTCTAAGGGTCATGCATAGTAATATTATGAACCTGAGATCTATAGACGTAGTTATTAAAAGTATTAGTTTTGCTATTCAAAAGGGGGTAACGATGCAGCTTGTTGAAGCTATCTTTTTTCTAGATCTATTAATTCATAACAATTAATTAGGTTTGCATAAAGGAAACTAAATCCAGTATGAAGAAAATAAGTTGAAGCTATCTTTTTTTTCTAGATCGAGCGACATCCAATCCCATATATGCCTCCCGAGATTCATTTATTCGATTGTTTAACACAACAGTAACAACTAACAATAAGATACGGAATACGAGAACCCGAATCTGAATTTGATGACGAAGAAAAGGAATTATAATATATATGGTTCTAGTACAAGAAACCAAAAAAGGATAGTTGATACCACAAAAAAAACAAGAACACTTATCATAGTCCCTAGACCCAGAGGATCTAGCTACATACATGAGCCATGGTTACCTTAACTTTATTATTAATGGTCAGATCTACAAGATTCTGACCATCCGAGGTTAATTAAACCTCAAACAACATGACGTACGTACTTTAGTTCTTGTCTCCTCCACCACCACCACAAGCGGTGGCTATATCTCTAATAATTCCCTTAAAGACATCGCCTCGTGGTTTAACCGGATCATTTTCATTTGCTAGAACAACTTCACCTGCAACCCACATCATTCTTCGGGTTCCGGTCCGGTCGGTCGGATGCTTCGTTGGTTTCAGTGAGGGGATGTGAACTTGTGGAGTGAGGTGTGTTGTGTTGTGGCCACACTATTATATATAGAGACCAAATTCACATTTATGAAATAATTATTGGATATCTTGGTGACGCCAATAATTCTTCTTGTAATTTCAGCCTTTTGTAAAGTTATACTTTGTTGCATATTTTATTTTGATTCAAAAACGTGGCTTTATTTTTATGCAACTCATGTTTATCTCATACTAATATTTTAATATGCCAACCATACAATATAATTTGTTTTACTTTATATTATTTCGTTTTTTTCATAACCTCTTAAACAATAACTTTATTTTTTTTTAATTTTTTTATTGTGTTTTTAATGGTTTGCCCATCGTTTAAAAGTGATGTTTCGATTTTGTCTTCTGTATCTACATGGCCAGACCACACCTTCGGACACCGAACACCAAAATGGTCCTTTACACCAAGCAGGACATAATGAAAGCCAGCCTTCACATAGGACGCATATCAAAAGGTCCGTCCAGGTCGGACGTCGTCATCTAATTGGCAAGTATAAATACCCATCTCCAAGTACACTTCAAGTACGATTTTCTCTGAACCTCCGTCCTACTTTTCTCTCTCCATTTTCTCTCTCTAAAATAAATACTTATCCTCACGCCGGAGGGTGGTTGCAGAGTGGCCCTCCCACCTCAACGACGAGCCTAACAATTTTCTGCTTATGCAGGATCGTTTTCTTGCAGTTATCAGGATCTAATAAAGCTAGGCCATATTTAGGCCCAACTTTTGGATCTCCATCGCCAGTTTGCTCCATTGCTCTAACTCAATTAAAAAGTGCAGTTAAAAGTAGGGGTATTTTGATAACTTTATAGATAAAATAAATGCATTTTTGTCTAATATATAACCACCACAATCTTTCTTTTTAAGCCATCTCTCTACCTCTCTATACCAGCACCACCATCAACCCTAACAACCACCACCATCTGCCACCTGCACCAATAACCACCACAACCAGCCAACAATTAGCCACCAACACTAACATGCCGCCACCACCAACACATACAACTAGCACCACCCAGTCAACCACCACAACTTGCCATCAACATCAACGACCAACATGACCTAATTAACCACCACAACCTCCCATCAACATTAACACCAACAGCCACCATTGTACTCCATCCATCGCCGACATTTTCCCCAAAACCCACCACCACCAACACCTACTGACCGAGCCTCTTACCCCCACCACCTACTAAACATAGATTGAAGCAAAGATCTGAGAGAAACAAGTGGATACCACCACCATTGGCACAACACTTCTCCGATCTGCTCAAGTTGAGCTTTAATCCTCGCCATCGTCGGGTTTCTTGATAAGAGCTTAGCCCTGGCCTCTCTTAACTGAATCTCGTCCTTGGTTAAGGCGAGGGTCAGGTCTACAAATGACTAGTAAGTAACGGGATTGGATGATTTTACCATCCCTTAATTTTTTTGTGCTAATCCCTCAATGTATCATGCGATATGCTTAGATTATGGGGTAATTAGATATGGTACTAACTTAGACGTTATAATTGGAAGTATACTCCTTATGGTCTAAGTTTTCATGGTCAGTTTCAATAAGTCTGACCCTATTTTCTCAACCTCGTGAGTTGAGTAACAAGTTTTCTTTATTTTTTAATATATGTTTTCCACTCTTATATCATATAGGGTAATGGCCTTCCATCATGTTAAAGAATCCACTTAAAGGACTGCGATGCATATTTAATCGTGTCATGCTCAACACATCCGCTGATCTCATCGAGTCATTTCATGGCATTGATGGCTTCTCTTTCTCCCGTGAAGTCTTGGGGTTTACTTGAGACAAAATATCTATATGTATACCCTTGCTCAAAATTTTGAAGTTTCTTTCTAGTGACATGGTCATACTTACTAGTCTTACTGCTACTTAAGGATTCTGTAAGAACTAGTGGGTCAAAGAGATATATTCGCTTAATTGCTTAAGTGATTTTATTTATAATTGACTATATCGTTTGTCATAGCTCTAGAGACTATATTTTGGCTTTTCTTGCACTTTAAAGTTATCAAAACAATTTTAAATATTCTGGTGTGAGAGAGATTTTCTCATTATCATCACCATCTCAACCAATATCATGGTGGGAGTATGTGCTTTTGTTATAGTCTCTGTTTTATCATGGTCAATATGCTAGTCTTACTTTCATTTAAGGATTTGTAAGAACTAGCGGTAAGAAGTTGAGTGAGAGGTGGATATTGAAATTTGTCTTGATAGCTCGAACCCTTTATAAGTGGCCATAGATTTAGCTATGACCTTAGTGGCTATTAAGGTTTGGAGATATCTCCTTCACCTTCTTGGCTGGGGTGTACCATGTTGCCACACACCATTACTATTGTTGTCATCAGTCTGACTAGCCACTATTGTTTTTACCTTTGAGCCATCAAGAAGATTTATAGCTCCTGGAGCGAATCACTCAAATTTTGATCTTATTCTAATGAATATTTAATAATCAAAAACTTAATTCTATGGTATAAAAACCAAGATTTTCTTATAATAAATGAAAATACAATTCTATGTCCAACTTGGGCTTTGGAAAATAAACGAAATACAATAACAAAATTTCAGAACAGAACAAAAATTCAATAAAATAAAGACTTTGTTCGTCCTCTCTTCATTGTGCTCCACCTAGCGTTGATTGGATTTTGTTTCGTCCTTTGCGACGCTTGGTTGATAGCATTCATTGATGCGGGTCGTTGAGAGTTTAGCGGATATTGATAATCAGGTTTTTGGTAGGTGGGCAAAAAAATGTTGGGGTAGAAAAAAGAGGAGGATAAAGATTATCTCAAGCAATCGTCTCCTCACTAGGGGTCTAAAGATGGTATAGGGTTTGAATGATTAAGTATCGGGTTCTCGGGAGGAGCCGGGTTGGATGGTCCTCCCATTTGTGGGTCCTCCGGAACGTATTGGCTAGAGAAAGGTGAAAGGGAGCAAAGCTTCACACTGGAGCGCACCGACATCCTTGCCGAGGTGCGGGCTTTTTGTGGTTGTTGTTGAATAAGATGGTGGGGTAACACCAGAGCGTCCATTGGAAGATGGAAAGCTTCGGGCTGATAGTTCGGGATATGGAAAAAAATATCCGTACAAGAGATAATAGTATTCGGTGTCGGAGTTCCAATCTTACAAATGAAATTTTAATCTACCGTTAATCTAAAGGAACATGCATGTCCTAATATCTTTTAAGGGAACGTTATTGTACAAATAAAGTTAACGTACTAAACGTACAAACTGAAGGAAAAGACAAAAAAACGCGATGGTATTTTTGCAATTATCTGCTTGTATGATAATTATCAAAATTACTCTATAAATGATATTGTAGAGTAATTTTGTAAAATGTTCTTGTAGAGTAATTTTGTAAAATGTTATTACAGAGTAATTTGATAAAAACTATACCTAACCAAAGAAACCCCCCAAAAAAACCTAACCCCCCTCCCAAAACTAAAAGCTAAAAACTAAACCATAAAGCTAAACCGCATGACTAAATGCTAACAAAATTACTATAAAGGATCATTTTACAAAATTACTCTACAAAAACATTTTACAAAATTACTCTACAAAAGATCAAAATTAATATACAGGATCATTTGTAGGGTAATTTTGATAGTTACTGATAATTACGAAAAATGTCACCGCGTTTTTTTGTCTTTTCCTTCAGTTTGTACGTTTTGTATGTTAAGTTTATTTGTATTTGATATTTACTCTATCTTTTAATACCTTTTCAAGATCTATGAAAACATTATTGAAGATTTTGTCATTTTTGCTCTCTAGATAAGCAACCAATGTAGACAACCAGACAACCCAATAGCTTGCATCATTTTCTTGTACTTATTGTCTCCAATCAATGATGAACAAACTTGTAATATCTCTTTCAAACTTGAATGAATTGGAGTTATACAAAACTCACTTTTAAGATGTAACCAAGCCTTGTAGTCAAATCCTATAAGAATTTGAGGTGTGCAAAATTAAAGCCAAAAATCATTCTGACTAGCAAACCTGATTGAAACTAAACTGTATGTACACATTTTATTTGTCCAAAATTTACTTCCGAGTAGAACTATAAGACCAACTGGTATGGGGGCCGGCCCATGCCCGGCGCCGGACCCCCACACCGCCCCCTATGCCCGGCAGCGGCGCACCCGGCTCCCATGTGCTGCCCCTGCCGTTCCATTTTTGCACGTGGATCGAGATTCAACCGTTGCCAACGTTCGATTAAAATATATATATATATATATAAATACACATTCTCTCTCCTATTTTATACCACTTCACCATTTTCTCTCCACTTTCAACCCAAAACACTCTCTTTTTATATCCAACTTTTTAAAAAAAATTTATATTTTTTACTCACAATGAATTCTTGGTGGTCCTCGTCTTCGGGGGATGGAGATATGTTTTTCGCAAACTGTGTGATGCGGGCGGCTCAGATTATTGCTGAAGAACAGGAGGAAGAGGATGAGGTCTCGTCTGAAAGACGAACTAGGCAACAACAGATTAACAGAGACCGTGAAGGTATATTTTTAATAACCTTTTTAAACTTATTTGTTATTTATCATTTCATAATTTTTTTACGATAGGATAGCACGAAAAATTGGTGAACGATTATTTTTCGGATGCACCCCTATACGATGGCGAGATTTTCAGGCGTAGGTTCCAGATGAGTCGCCGGTTATTCACACGGATTGCCGATGATTTGGCGGCGTTCGACCCTTTTTTCATGTTACGATACGATGCTCGTGGCAAACGGGGGTTCACCACTTTACAAAAGTGTTTTGCGGCCATTCGGCAACTTGCGTACGGGACAGTGGCGGACGCTTTGGACGAGTACTTACAAATGTCGGAAAGAACTGCACAGGAATGCTTGTACAAGTTTTGCGAGTTTGTGGTGAAACTGTATAGCAAAAAATATTTGCGGAAACCAAACGGTAATGATGTTCAACAATTGTACCAAGCACATGAAGCACGGCACGTGTTTCCGGGAATGCTCGGTTGCATTGATTGTATGCACTGGGAGTGGCACAGTTGCCCGAATGTGTGGCGAGGACAATATACACGAGGCGATCAAGGCCACCCAACATTAATACTAGAGGCTGTGGCATCACAAGATTTGTGGATCTGGCATGCTTTCTTTGGTCTTCCCGGTTCACTTAATGACCTTAACGTGTTATACCAATCAACGATCTTCACAGACATCGTAAACGTTTACGGTCCAGACACTAGTTTTTCTGTTTCCGGGGTGGAATATAAGCGCGATTATTATCTTGCTGACGGAATATGCCCGTCTTACTCTACAATAGTCAAGACTTTTCCATACTCGGAAGACGAAAAAAGGAAAAATATTGCCAAGCTTCAAGAAGCGGCAAGAAAAGACATCGAGCGTTGTTTTGGTGTTCTACAAAGGCATCATTCAACAACCGGCACGTGCATTCACACCAAAGAGGTTGCGCCTTTGTATGTACGCTTGCATTTTGCTCCATAACATGATTATCGAAGACGAAGGTCGGGCGATTTGTGAGTATAACGAGAATGCATCTATCGGCAATACTGTCCCGGTTGATCAGGGGCAGCAGGATTTAAACTCGTTCTCGCTAACCAACGAATACGTCCATGCAAACCTTTAAGCCGACTTGTTAGAACACATATGGAACAACGTAAACGACGAGGGCGGTGACGAAGACAATAACGAGTAGTATTTATGTTTGTGTTAATTTTTTTATAACGAGTAGTATTTATCTTTTTTTTATAAATTTTAGGTAATGTAATTTTTTTCTAGGTTATGTAATTTTTTTTATCAGTGTAATGTTTTTTATTTTTTAATTTAATAAAATATTATATTTAAAAATCTTTTTAGAAATTAGATAACAAAAAACATAAAATAAATAAATACGTTATTTAAGGTGGGGTAGGTCCATCCCTTCACTCCCCTCATTTTGCTAAGAGAGTCATCCTCCAAAGGATGAGGATGTGGCATCCTACGTGGCGGCCCATCCCATTGGGTATGACTCTACCCATACCCTTTAGTCTAAATAACCAAAGAATACATAAAATTCTTAGGTCTTTTAAACATCCTCGTAAGTCGCACTTGTTTCTGAACCGCGCTAACCTTGTTGTACTAGGCCAGTGTCACATAGCTGTGGCGAAGTGCGTAGGGTTGGCAACCGAACCCGATGGGTAAACCCGAAACACGACACATTTGGGACGGTTTGTTACTGGTTTGGGAATATTATTTATTTTTTTCGCAGGTTTGGGATTTGGTGTTACACTCGTTACCTGACCCAACTACCCGGTAAAATTTCTTTAATATTATTAAATATGCATAGATATATATATCTATGTATATGATACATCCATTTTTTTATACATATAGATATTTTATTCCGTACACATTATACTTATTTGATATACTTTTATATTGATAATACTAAATGTAACCGATTAGTAATGTTACCCGATGGGTCTTGGGTCGGGTATACCCAACGGGTAAGTTTTATAAATTAACAGGTTTACCCGATACCCGATTGGTATTTTTACCCGCTAGAAACCCGACGGGTTTTAGAACGGGTTTGGGATAAGCTTATCTAACCGGGTTTGGGGTTGAGATTACCTAAACCCGTCCCGACTCCGATCTATTGCCATCCCTAAAAGTGCGGTCATTGCCGCCCATGCCACATGGAACTGAGGGTTACCTTGGGGGGGCTCTAGTAAAAAGAATTTTTAATTAGTTTGTCTAAAGGTAACAATAACAACGGAATACTTTTACAAATATACAACTCCATCATTTGGCCATTCTTTTACGTGGGACAATCCTTTCATTTTCATTCCTATTTTTGCAGCTTTTACAGTTTCAAATATACAACTTCAAGTATCGATGTCCCATGAATTTTAGAACACAAACTCAGTAAATAAAAGTTATATCAATCGGACGTATTATTATTTATGTCCAAACATAGTGAAAAAAAATACAGTTTTGATCACCTAGTGAATAACTTGTTCACTATTTTTCCAACTGTTAAAATATTGATTTCTATTTTTTTCTTTTGTAATTGTTGTTATTAATTTAGTATTTTTACGACGAGGATGATTATGATATCATGATGATGGCAATAACATGTACACGAGAGTAAAAGATTCGTTGAATCTAATGAATAATATCTCCAAGTTTTCGTCTAACTTTGTTATTAATAAAATATATGTTGAATCTAATGAATAATATCTCCAAGGTTTCGTATAATTTGTTATGAGTAAATTATTTTTTCAATGATAGAAAGAAAAAAAAGCAAGGCAAAATGTGGATGCATATATACTTTTTTTCATTCGTTACGGTGGGAGCGTAAAACCGTGACAAATAGCATCAATGTCACACCACCGCTAGCAACCGCAACACTGAAGTTGCAACGTGTTAATGCGAAAAATTAGACCGAAACTTAAAACGTAGAAAATAATAAGTAACTTGATTTAGGAATTGCGCGTTGCAACGGACCTGTCAAACTGGAAAAAAATAGACGAAATAATAACCTTGAACCACTCACGCACGTTGGGTCATGTTAACTCGCAAAATTTAGAACGAGACATAAACAAAACGTAAAAAACGTTGAACCATACATAAACGTTACGTTGTGTTAACTTCCCAAATTTGGAACAAAATGTAAAACGGAAATTTTGCGAAATATGAAAAGTATAAGGGACTAAAATTGAAAGTAAAAAGTTTTAGGTTAAATTAGAAAATATGAAAACTTTTGGATTAAAAGTAAAAATAAAGTAACTTTGGGATAAAAAAATGTAAATATATATATATATTTTTTTTTTGAAAACTTCCCTGAACCTATAGTATAACTCTATGCATGAAATTCTTTCAAATTTATTTTAGGTTAAATAAAATTAGTTATGATAGGAATGGATAAGATAGAATAAGGTATGAAACACATAAATGGAACCTACTTATAAACTTAAGTTTGGCTGTGAGTAATTTCAAAATGAGTAACTTTATGAGTAGTTTATATTGTTTTCTTAAACTATAATATCTGTAATATACTTAACATTCTTTTAAACTATAAAATATATAAAATATTCTTTTTAGTTTAAGGATATTGAGAAAGGATCAATTACAAAGGACAATTATTGTAAGAATGGTAAGAAGGATTCTGATCCATTGATCTTAGATTTAGATAGTTCAGATTAATCTCAAGGAAAAAAAAAGAATGAAAGGGTATAAAAAGAATTTCATATTTATTGATTTTCTCTCTCAGATGCAAGGCACATGCCAATTCCCCCATCGATTTAAAACGTCCATAACTTTTTCATACGACATATTTTTTTTTTTAAAAACTTCACCATAATAACGAACGTTTTTTTATCTTTAATATGAGCACCATATTGTTACATAAAAATAAAATAAATTTTTTTCATTTTTACTAGGTTTTTTTTTTGCATTGTGTTAAAGATTCACGTGATTATGTCTTTTAACTGGGTCTTAGGGTGGGATGGGGGTGTTAGGTTTTTGGGGGGTGGGTGGGGGGGTTAGGTTTTTGGGGGGTGAGGAGGTGTTTAGGTTTTTTGGGGGGTTTAGTTTTTAGCATTTAGCATTTTAGCTTGAGTTGCGGGGTGTTAGGTTTTTTTTTGGGGGGGGGGGGGGTTAGGTTTTTGGGTTGGGGTGGGGGTGGGAGTGGGAGGTTTAGGTTTTCGGGTTTTTGCATGTGTATGTTTTATAAGAACCTATAACACAATATATGACACAATGAAGATGATGTTATATCTGGGTTTTCTATAAATTGCGTTATTTGTTCAGGTTATTGTGTTTAATTTGTTATCCATTGTGTTTTAGTTTCTTGTTAATTGTGTTTTAGTTTGTTGTGTATTATGTTGTTAGTTTGTTTTCCATTGTATTTAATTTGTTATCAATTGTGTTTTAGTTTCTTGTTAATTGTGTTTTAGTTTGTTGTGTATTGTGTTTTTAGTTTGTTTTCCATTGTGTCTTCATAAGCTCTTCATTGTGTCTTTTATTTGTTATCAATTGTGTCTTTTATCTGTTGTCATCAATTGTGATTTTATTTAGTTTGATACTTATTGTGTTATACATTATGATCATTGTGTTATACGTCAAGGTCATGGTCATTGTGTTTTAATCTGTTGTCATTGATTGTGTTTTTACTCTACTTTACATTGTGTTTTACGTCATGTCCATTGTGTCATACACAACTGGGTTTTTGATTTTTTTTTTTTAATATAACAACATGGTACTCATATTAAAGATAAAAAACGCTTGATTTTATGGTATAATTTTTTTAAACAAATGATGTATAAAAAAGTTACGGACGTTTAAAAATTGGGGAGGGGGGGAGGGAATAGCATGTGACTTGCATGTGCATATTCTCTCTCCTCTTGTAGACAAAATTATCCTTCCCACTTGAATCCTTGTCACTCTCTGGTGGCTCCTTACACTTCTTACAACTAGATATATTTGTAGAATAACTTAACCCGTATTATCATATATTAAAAAAAATGGCTTTAGTCATGTACTCTTGTTCCCAACTTATAAAAACCACATGTACTTAAACGGACTCAAGTACTTCTCGCTCTAAAACTCACCAAATGTAATCTGACTTTTAAAATACAAGATTGAAGTTTGAATTCAATGAATTAATTCATGATAAACATTTAACATGTGACCTAGAATTGTTCTCATCAGTCTTTTACTTTATATAATGAAAAAGTTAACCCTCTTTTCTCTTAAGTTATTTAAGACCACACAAAATAACTAGCCTCCGCCATACGGGTCAATATAGGGAACATATATTCAAATGAGAACAGATATTCAAATGTAAATAGATGTAATCTAATCTATTCTCAACCTTCAATTTTCATTCTAAATAAATATTTCTTGTACATAAGTACATAACCCACCATTTGTCTAGAAATCAAACAAGTTGACAGTTTGGTTGCATGCCATTTGGTCTTACACTAATTCATGAGAAAACTCAATAAATCAAGGAAAATCTAGGAAAAATCCCTTTTGTGGGAATCTAATTTAGGACCTAACGATCCCTAAGCCTTATCTCACCCCAAGTTGTCACTAGACTATAATGCCACAGACGTTTAGAACATTTATTACATTTATTTTTATCAATGCTAATCTTTTTAATATATTTTTAGATTGAATACACAAATATCTTATGTTGAGTTATAAACCAATGGTATGTCTAGAAGAAAAATTCAGAGATATCTCATAAAAAATTACCATACACTCATAAGACAGAGAAAAAATGTTTACCATACATTCAGAGGTATTCGATTCATTAAACGCAGAGAAAAAAATTGTACTCTATCAAGAAAGTTAAGTAGTATCCCGGACATCTGGCCCAAACATAAATGCACCCCTGTTATCAACCATGACAGGTGGAAGGGGCACCGACCACCCATAACTTGAACCCTTAAGACCAACCCGTTGGAAGGGGAACTAGACACCCATTACTTAAATCCCTTCAACCCTTAAGCCCAAACAATCACATGTTGCCATCTCATAACAACCCCTTCCATCTAGAATTACATGGGGCATGCATCCATCACTTGAACCTCTTCAACCCTTACAATTATATATAAATAAAAAATCAAATATATTAAACACATCGCCATTGCAATTTGCTATCATGGTCTAGTTCATGAATCAGAGATCAAACCCTTCGCGCATGATAAAGGGGGTTGCAGCAGTGTTCCCGAAAACCTGCCAAACCCGATGCTTAAACTAAGAAACGCCCATTCCACCCTTATGGGGGAAATGATTCTCATGCCTATCCAAAATGAGATTCACTTTATTTTTATAGAATTACATCGTTTTAGTAATACGTTTCAATCTCCGGTACTAAATATTCCAATATTTCTGGCTACGTTACACTTTTCATCATTTATATATATACCAACTTGCACTTTTCATTTTTAATTTTCACTAATTACACGAATCATCCTTTGCATTTAAGGTTTGTCACGTATTTCACCTTTTCACTAGCAGATGTTAAAATTTTCACTTAGTTTTATGATAAATGACAAGTTTACCATAGTTTAAAAATAAATAAAATGAAAGATAAACTCTCGTAGAAGGTCTCAAACCACCAACTCAACAACATGCCAGAAATTTTGTCAAAAAGTTTACTCTTCATTAACATTTAATAACTAACTAGATTCTTAACTGGGCTTTGGGCTAAATCAAATTTGGGCTTTTCGGCCCAAAATTAACTAAGGAATAGGAATCTCAACCTTTTTAGTTTTCCAACACCCACAGTCACACTCTTTTCTTTTTCTTCCTACTATTTTATTAGACAACACACTTTCCTTTTCTTCCTAATATTTTATTGGACAATGATGTCTTAATTGATAACGCTTCGACTCAATTAAGAACCATCAGGAGTTGTAAGAATTATGAGAAAATCTTACTTCTCGCGGGAGTTGGGCCATATTTTTTTTACAAACGTAGTTGAAAATATTATAGATACATTTGTAAAAACAAAAACAAAAAAATAATTGTTGAGTCAGTAGTTACGCCTGATGTAAGTTTTGTTTATGCACTGATGTAAATTTTGTTACGGCGACGAAATTTCTTTTTACACTTGATGCGTTTTTTTTATTTTTTATTTTTTATTTTTTTGAAAAAGTGATTTTTTTAAAGATTTTTTAGAAAAAAAATTGAGAAAATCTTTTGGAAGGTCTAGTTCTAATGGTTCTCACAACTCAAGGTTTTTCTTATTTTATCTTTTCCCTAATTGATTATATAGACTAAACATGCAATTTTGTCCTCTACAGATAGTGCTGAGAATCACGATGTACAGCTTAATTTTTAAATAAAATCTAATTTTACTTAAATATTAATATAGCGTATTAATTAGCGACGGAAGCGTTTATATTATTTTAAACATACCTTTTTAATGAAAACCTAAGATCCACACGATGGAAGCAATGAGCGTCAGTGCGTCACGCTAGTTGACTCATGTTCACAAAACCCGGGATCCCGAATCAACTCCTTGAAACGAACCTCTTGACCCATAGCTCATAAACCCGATCTCTTTCAAAACCGTGAACTCCTTCAAGATTAACCAAGCAAAACGCGGAAAACGAGAACGAAAACCAGTTTTTGGGGTGATTCACTGTGGAAACTAGCGAGGGGAAGTGGTGGCACTGGGTGGTCAAGCTGGGTCGTCAGGTGGCCGGTCGGCTTCGGCCGATTAGCTTTGGGCAGATCCAACCACCATCTTCTTCATCTTCACCCAAAAAATTGTCATGCGCAACTAAATAAACCTTAGCTATGTCGTTGTCACCCGTCGGCAAAATCCTAGAGATGTGGCGCAATCTCTTCACTATTGTCGCTATACAACACGTTTATATAACTTGGGTTGGACTGATTTAGTTTTTAGTTTAGTATTAATTATTATTTTTTCATTTCAAGTTAACTCTTCACCACGCTTAGTTTGCGAGGGAGTATTAGACAATGATATATTATGTGATAATACAAGGACTAAACATGTAATTCTGTCCTCTACAAATAGGACTATGATGAAACAAACCCTCTTTTAAGTCTATAAGAAACACACAATAGCTAGCCTATTGATTGAACTTTTCTTTACCTGTGATTCTTAATAGTTGGCAGTGAAGAATAGAGGTGTTCAAAAAACTCGTGGCTCACAGCTCTGCGTCGAAAAAAGCTCGACAAAAGCTCGGCTTGAAATTGGCTCGGTTGTAAACGAGCCAGCTTGGCTCGGCTCGGTTTGTAAACGAGCCGAGCTCGAGCTTGGCCTGGCTCGGCTCGTGAGCTCGTGAGCCGGCTCGATAAGGTTTACATCTTCATCTTTTTTGTCCCACATTGCTAAAAAGACAAAAACTAAAGGAGTGTCTCCCATATAAAAGATGACAAGACAATGTACAAAGTGAATTAACTATTTGTATTTGCATATTTAGCCTTTTGGTTAAATTAAATTGGAATTATGGCCTTGTCTATGAATAGTTTTATTTTTTAGGGCTTTTTAATTAGTAAATTTTATGGTTTTTTGTTGATTCGAGCTAGATCGAGCCGAGCCGAGCTAGCTCGAATTTTAATCGAGTCGAGCTCGAGCCTCAAATCTTGGCTCGATTTAAAATTCAAGCTCGAGCCAAGCCAGCTCGAATTGAGTTCGAAGCGAGCTCGAGCTGAGTCTGGCTCGACTCGACTTGGCTCGTTTACAGCCCTAGTAGAAGAAATACATGTCACATCCTCAAATTATAAGAAATATTCACATATAAGTAGATATAATCTCAACCTTCGATTTTAGTGATCTTAGGGGTGAAATTTTTCTTCTTGTTCTTAGGTGTGTTTATATATACATATTAACCAAAAAACAAATAACATGTGCAAATCAAACACGTGACGATTCAGCCCTATTATTTATATCTCAACCTAAATACGACCCATTTATTAAATAGATTATATACACCAACTTTTTACAACCCAAGTTCGCTTCAACCCGTCAATGTTTATCAAGAGTCAAGAGACTCGAGACTCGTATGTCAATACCATAAAACTAAAGATTATATAAAGAAACCCGTGCATACGAAGGATGGCGTATTAATCGTTTATAAGCGGTGCACCGAATTGAAAGGTCAGATCAGGATCATCGTTCAAAAATGGATCACAAAGTCATTTTTTAACATTAAGGAGTCAATTTAGCTTAATTGACATGTTTATAATTAAACTTTAATATGGTACTAAGTATTACTTAAGTCTAAAACGTATCCAAAGTCAAAAATAAAAATTCCATGTAGATAAATTCTAAATATAACCAACTATACATATCTGAATCAAACCAAACAGTAAATAGGTTTTTAACCCGTTTATATATTTTCCAACTCAAACACAACTCGTTTAATAAACGAGTTAAAGTGGTCAACTTGTATGGCAGAACTAAAATATATATGTATATATAACCTTGTGTTTACATAACGATTTTCTAGTGCTACAAGAAACCGAAAGAGGATAGTTGATACCCAGATCTTCGATTATTTTGTGGTATTCTACAAGATTTGGTCCACCACCAAGTATAGCTAGGTGGTGTGTTTTTGCCACCACAAGTACATTTGAGTATATCTTTGGCTATTTGCTTTAGGACCGCGCCTCGTGGTGGTGGAACCTGAACTTTTGTCTGATTTGCTAGAATCTCACGCGAAACCCACATCGTTATTTGTACCAACAAGCTTGGTTTCAGGCAGCTAATGTGGGTGGATGTGGAGTGTATGAAAACAGTTGTAGCCACACTGATACATAGACCAAGTTGACAATTATGACATCATTAATGTGGGCAATTATGACATCATGAAGGTGACGCAAAAATGTGGCTTGATAAAAAAAAACATCTTTACATTTTCCAAATCACAAGAAAAGAAAATGTCCGTGAGAAGACATCTTCATGGTAATGTGGTGTGAAATCGTTTTGCTATCGCTCGCTCACTCCTCGCCATTCGCTCGAAAAATGCTTGTTCGATTTCTCGGACGATAGTAAATGAGCCAATCGGTTCGGTCTCGGTTTGTAAACGAGTTGCACGAGTTTGGCTTAAATTATTTTTTTATTAATTTATTATATATATGCACATAAATTACAATCAGGGGTAACCAGAATTTTTTTCCTACGGGTTCGAAAATTTTTCAAGGTTCGATTTAAAGGATTCTACGGGTTCAATGGTGAAATTTCTACAGGCGCGATGTGAAAATATACCTATATATAACACTAAAAAAAATTGGTACGGGTTCTGAACCCGTACCCTTCTATGTAGCTACGCCCCTGATTACAATTATATCTATAGTTTTATACATACCGCTTTATTGGGTTTGACCCAATATAGGAAAATATACAATTATATTTATACTTACAGCCAATCAACACAATATAAAATTGAACACCATGTTTTATAGTAAAATCCTAAGTCGTAAAGCGACACTCTTGATTTCTTTTTTCTCATTAGGCGTTCCTCGTCAATCGTCTTCCGCTATCACCTTACGCCACAATGCGACAATTGTTCTCTACGGTATGCGCATCGCCTCACGGCCTCAACCTGAGCATTATCCTTAGACAGTCGGAACTCAGTCGTCACCCGACAACATAAATATTGAAGGAAACATCCCATATTTATGGTTGTCAAAATCTTACGGGATGTAGATATGGTGATTTTAGGTGTAGAGTAGAAAGTGTTTGTGTTCGCATGTATAAAAAAAGGGCAATTTATATATGCCCATACAAACTTACAAAATATTATATATATACCCTTGCAAAATTATACATATCATATATATACCCTTACAAAGTAATCATATATACCCAACTAATTAAAAATATTTAATAATGACAATTTTACCATTATTTTTCTAATACTTTGAGATCTCATATATGACAATTAACTTCAAATATTATATTTACATATTTCTAGCCTAATTTATTTAGCATTAAATATTATATATAAAGAATACTGTTGTTTATGAAAAAATAAAAAGATAAAATAAATTTAAGCTTAAATTTGTTACATAAAAATTTTAAGATAAAAGATGAGTATATATGAAAACTTGACGTTAAAAAAATAAAGGTAAATGATTATTTATTAGATTGTTTCTGATAAATTGGGTATATTTGATATTTTAATTATTTTGTAAGGGTATAAATAATATTTTTAGTTTTGACTGGGTATATATAAAATTCTTTAAGTTTGTAAAAGTATATATGAAAAAATTCAAAAAAATAATAAAACGACAGTATCTAAGTCAAGCTTCCCATTTATAGGCACGCCCTTGGAGCATTCACATCCAACCCCTCAAATTATATGAGAGGAGTTTATTTTATGAAAAGTGATTTTAGGTGGTTGTAGATAGAGGAGAAAAAAATGTTACTGTTTATCTGTAAATTTAAGAGATTATTGTTCACCTTTTAAAAGTTTTTAATATATTTTGTAAGTGCTAAGAGAGAGAGAAATGTCACCATCATCATACTCAGTAAATCCCACAAATAGTAAAGCTAGGTAGGGTCGGAGAAGGGTAAGATGTAGACAGCCTTACCTCTACCCGTAGGAATAGAGAGGCTGCTTCCAGTGAGACCTCGGGCTCGATAGTAGTTTTGCATCAAGCGTTGGACATAAGGGACATAACACTCAGCAATTGGGATAAAAACCGATTAGTGTATGTACCCCTTGTCTTTCGGCTATCAATGCGCACTACATGATGCATGATTAACCGTCCCTCTCTTTTTAACGTTATTTTCACACATATATACATTATGTACGCATACCGCAAACGGGACGTCTAAGAGAGAGAAATGTAAGATAAAAATATAAAAAAAGTATTATTTAATGAAAAGAAAAGAGAAAATAATGAATTTCTAATGTAACTAGAATTAAGCCCCCCCGTGTTGCGGCGGGGCGTAAAACTATGACAAATAGCATTAATGTCACACCACCGCCAACGACTACAAAAGCTGACTCAATCCAGGACCTTCGCGTTGCGACAAACTTTATGATAAACGTAAAAACATTGAATCACAATCGCACGTTGCGTCGTGTTAACTTATAGAATTTTGTGTGAAAAAAAAACGTTGAACAAAGCACACTCGTTGCGCCATGTCAACTCGCAAAATTTAGAACGACATAAAACGAATATTTGCGAAAGATGAAAAGTATAGGACCCCAAAGTTGAAAGTAAAAATGTTATGAGGTTAAATTGAAAATAATAAAAAGTTTTAAGTTAAAGGTGAAAAAGCTTTTGGGTTAAAGTTATAAAATCAATTTTTTTTAAAACACTCCCAATACATGATGTATAATTCTTTATACATAAAAAAATTGTTTATTTATGGTTTTATAATTTAAGGTAAAAATGAAGGGTTGCATGTGAATGCTCATATATCACTCTATGGTTATACATATACTTTTTATAACCAAATTGATTACTATAATAGTTATACGTAGACTTTTTTATAACCAAATTGATTACTATAATAAATTATTTAGTTTTTAGTATCATATAAATAAATAGATTACGTTTAAAGTGTTACATAAGTGAAATTAAACGTATGATAAAGGTTTATGAAATTTACTTATTCTTCAATTTTATAAAATAAAAGTTAACCAGATTTTAAATTTTATCTAGGATAAACTGATGATGTAAAAAAATAAAACTAAACAATCCATCACTTGTGGTCTATTATTTGTTGGAAGGTAGATAAAGACAATGAAGGCTAGTTCTCCAAGACGTAGATCAAGAGTTTGAGCCAGAGCCACCCGGGTTTTAGTCTACCGTGCGTTACGCCAGAGAGATTCTCTCTTGTGGTGGCGCAAGCCCCGGCCACTGGCAGTGGGTGGTATGGTTTCCCGGGGAACGCCGTTAGCCAAACTCTAACGCCAACGTGAGCCCAGTTAAAACAACATAGTCTGGCTAGAGTGAGGATTAGGGCCCTCTGTTTGGAAGGGTGTAAGATCTCTCTCACAATATGTTAAAGATTCTCACCGTAAAACAAAAAAAAAATAACATACACAAGAACGTGCCCACACAATATGCGTCCGTGGGTTGTCAGAAATGAACGATATTGTGGGTTATTAGAAATGAATGATATTTGAAAATTAACTTACATTTGTAAAAAAAAATCTAAACTCAAAAGAAAACAGAGATGAAGAGAAAAGAACCAATTGGAACAATTTTCTGTATATTCCACTAATATGCAATGAAAGACTTAAATACCACTAACTCCTACCTTTCCAACATGTGCGAAATTGACTAATGATTTAGTGGGCTTTCTTGTGATTCTCTTGGGCCAGGCCATCGGCCCACTAGCTGGTGGATCCGCATCATGATGTGTAGATCTAATAGTTTTGTGTAAATTTCTCAACAATATCTAAATAAATAATTATTTTACTATAGAATTATATAGTTTGATGAAGCTCCTAACTTGTGCCTCGACTTTCGGGCACGGAATACACATATTCATCAGCCTCAAGTACACTTAAATATGGTTGTAAAAATCCGACTAGTCTCTGATTAGTCGTCGATTAATCACTAATTGAAGGTTCGACAATTAATCACTAGGCAGTCAATGGCAGTCTTATTATGGCCAAATTTTGGCCAGTGGCCATATTTCGACCAAACCTTATAAATTCCCGACAATTACTAAAAAATGGGTCATTGAGTAGTTAAAACATGTCTACTTTAAAAAACCACATATAAAAATGCATGTGTATATATATAACTAAAAATTACATATAAAAATCCCGATCCAATTAATTCCGATTAATCCTTATTAATCGCTAGTCAGTACCCCACCGACCGACTAGCGCCAAGCGACTCTTACAACAGTGCACTTAAAACAAAATTTAGCAATTGCAAATCATGAAATTCCCATATCCATCAGTTTCAGATTCACTCAAGTAACAAACTATAAGACTACAGACTAATAGAGTATATAAGATACCGTCCAAATTTTGAAAGACAAGCACCACAAACATGAAATCTCAAAGTCCATAAAAAATGAATAGAAAAGAAAAAGAAATACAATCATGGAGGATTATCAAACCTTTATCATGAGTTAATTCGAAATCGTCTGCAGCTTCCTCAATCGTTTCATTGCAGGGGAGGTGGTCTTCATCACCTTCCTAACCTTCGCCTTCTTCTTCGCCTTTTTCACTGCAGGCGGAATCTCTCTAATCGGTCCAGGTGGCACCCCTTTCTTTAAAGCACTGCCTCTAGGCGTAACAGACGGCGGAATTCTGAGACTTTGAGGTGGTAACGGACTCTGTGGCTTCCACACCAAGTTATTCTTTGAAAATCTAACTTTTTTCGCGCTCTTTTCACCACCACTCTTCATGGCCGTACCTCCTTGTTCAGCGATGTCAGCATTGTTTGCGGCACGGGCTTCAACGCTCTTCACTCGTTTTCTCTTTTTTGAAACTTTACTACTTGAGATGGTGATTGTTGATAAATCTTCATGCAGACTCGATTCGCCATCTTTATCCAAACCATCTTCTTCAGCTACCTTCTCAAACTCCTTCTGAAGATTTGATTTAAAAAGCTCGGTAAATGAAACATCATTCGTATCACTAGCTACACCATTGCTTGCACTCTCACCATTTGAGATAATCATGTTAGCATCGCCATTTTCTTTTCCCGTTTCTTGTTTTTCACTATCCAAACCCTCTTTAGCCGCCTTCTTCTTCTTCTTTTTCTTAGAAGACTTCCTAGAACCTTCTGCAACACTATTAGAACCTTCCAATAACAAGGCAGAACTAGCTTTAATAGGTACCAAATCGGGAACCTCTTCATCACCATCATCAGCTTCAACAGTCAGAAACTGAACATCCACACCCGAAGCTTCCAACTCCTTCTCCAACTTCAAAAACTCCTTATTCAACCCAAACAAAACCTTCCTATTCCCTTGAAAGCACTCACTACCCGCCCCCAACTCATAAAACTTACTCGCAAATCCCATTTTCAACGCTACCGTCCCCAAATTCACAACCTCGCTATCCTCTTCCCCCTCCCCCTCTTCTCCACTCTTCTTCTTCGCAATCAAACTTTTCCCCAAACGCAACAACCGCTCGAAAACGTTACTCTTAATTTTCCCAACCAACACCTTATCATCAGTCACACTCATAACCCTAAGAAAAGGCTTAAAGACAATCTCAAACACTTGATATACTTCTTGTCCGCTAACCGGCAAATAACCGTTCAATTCATCGAGAAAAACCGAAGCGATATGATAATTAACACCATTACCTAAAAACTTCTTCTCATTAGCCAACAAACACTTCTCTTCAAACACATTAACCACACGCCGACACAAATCCAAATTCCAATCATACTTTTTCATCAATTTAAAACTAGAATTAACAAACCGGCGAATAAGCAAGTAAAACTTATCTAACCTAAGGACATCAATACCGGACCATTCACGGCGAACAGTGGTGAAAAAAACAGATAAATAATGAAGCGATAACGGAACATCTAGGGTTAAGAGCATGGAGGAGAGTCTGTTAATGAGATTGGATTGTACCGGAGCTTTATCGGCGTGCCAGATGCAGTAGAAGAGGCCTTTCCAGAGCTTTTTCATCTCGTCGTCGGAGATTTGGAGCTGTGTTGGGAGCCAGATGGTGAGTTCTCGGAGGGCTTTTGACCTAGCGGCGGTATTGCAGGAGGCTAGGTTTCGGATTAGGGGGAGAGATTGTGGTTGTGCGACGGCGGTTGGTGGATCTGTGGTGGTGGTGGTGGTGGTGGATTGTTCTACCTCCATTTGTGGTGGTTGAAACCCTAGATTGTGAAGTATGAAAGATGACCTTACCTGAGCCCCCCTGTGTATTTGAATAAAAATTGTTGTCTCTGTGAATTGCAGGAATGTCCCTCTACTTTGCCGAATATCATAAAATAGTCCTCGGGCTGACACCATATATTCGTGTAGTTGGATGACGGTTTATTTGAAGTTTTTATTAATCTTCACTCTGTTATTGTGGGTTTCAGGTGTATCAAAAGAATATAAAGGTTCGGTATACCTCACTCCTATGACTTTTTATATTTTTGAGAAGCTTCTGAATTTGTAGGTAACTCATAACCTTATAATTATATTATAGTATAATATTATATTATATTATATTATTATATATAATACATTTATCGTGAATATTGTCTTCATTTTTTTTATTTATTGTTGTTTTTTTTGTTTTTTTGTCTTTCTTGTACTTTTTGTAACTTTATCTCTCAACTTTCAGTATTGACACTTACAACCCCTAAACTTTTTAAAGGCTTTGTAATCGAGTTTTACGATTTTATTTTTATGTACATGTGGGTATATATTCAAGTTGATTTAACGTAAAAAAAATTCCAGAAACTAATCGGGTCAAATAGAATATGCTCTTATGCTTATTATTATATACGTTTTCGGTTGGTCTACGTTTTAACGTAAAAAAGTTTGGTGGTGGTAGCAACGATGTTTTCAGTGGTGTGGTGTTATGTGGGGGCGATGTTTTTGGTGGTGGTGGTGGTGATGATGATGTTATGTGGCGGTGGTGGTGTTACTATGTGTGTGTGAGAGAGAGATATGAAACTAATTAATCGATTTTTATATCTATAATACTGAAGGCAATTTAGTCTATTTACATGATTTGACTGGAAAATTTAACGCCGTTGGTTGTTAAGGACCACAAATGTTATGGAAATTCAACCATAAGGAACACCTAAGTAATAAGTTTATAACTATTAGTAATAACTAGGCTTAGTAATTACCCGACAGATATCAGGTCGGGAATGGGACATGGTTTACAATCAGATATAAGACTGGAATTACCAATACCTATCAAATTGCATCGCTAACAAATAGAATGGTAACATGGGAAGCATAATAATAAGATAATAACTTTTAATTATGATCAGACAATTAAAAAATAAACTTAAACATATATGTTCTATCTTATATATTTTGACAGTTTACCAAACACAACTACTAAAAACTATTGAAATTCATTCTCAAGATCAAAGAATGTTATGTTCCAACCTTCTACCAACTTGCTTATTTAAGCACGAGTTAAATGCTTGGTTGGTCCCTGATGTTTGCAAAAATTGCAGACTTGATCCTAGTGGTTTACTAATTACACGCGTGGTACCAAAACTTGTAAAAAATGAACTCGCTTGATCCCTAGCCGTAACATCAGTTAAATATCTCTGTTAAAACACCCCATGTGCTTGGCACGTGAGGGTAATTTGGTCCTTTCACTAGGAATTGATGTCCAATTATTTAAATATAAAACAAAATAAACAATAAAATATTATTAAAAATAGATGGGCCCCAGCACCCTCTTCTCTTCTTTATCCAACCCTACCTCCTTCACCATTGAAATTGTGATCCATCCACCATACTACCACCACCATGGCTTCCATTCAGATCAAAACCCCAATTCAACCCATCATCCCTCCAATCATTCTCCTAAAGGCATTTAAATCATTTTCAATTCCTATGACGACAGTTGAACTATTTAGATCTCAATACTCAGCTTTAACCATCCTATAAATTCATGCAATCCACTCTATTATATAATAATAACAATAATAATAGAAATCAATCCAGTTTGAAGCTATTCTGATTTCAAGCGTGTTGTATCCAAGCCAAGACGATCCCATCTAACTGCTCAGAAATCTGTTCAGTTTGAAGCCGTGGTGGTGATACGCGAGAAACGAATCTCCATTCAAGATCTTTCGATCTGATGGATTTTAGTTCAGTTGTTTGATACTTAATCGATCTATAGTTTGTAGGAATTGAAATGTGGAGAGATGTGGAATTTGATCTGTTTGATGGTGAAGGTGAAGGTATAGGTTTGTAGGTTTGGTGGTGACCTGAGTTCCTGGCTGGTCGGTTCAGAAGAAGGTCACCAGAGAAGGATTGGGGAGGATGATGGTTGCTAGCTTGAAGAAGAAAAAAGGATGAGGGGTGAGCCCAAAAGGTTTCTATAATATAATAATTTATATTTTTTTTATCTTTAAGGGTAAATAAGTAAATTCATACAAGATTACCCTCATGTGACATGCACATGGGGTGTGTTAACTGAGAAATCTAACTGACGTTAGGACAGGGGACCAAGCGAGTTCATTTTTAACAAGTTTTGGTACCACGCGTGTAATTAGTAAACCACTAGGACCAAGTCTGCAATTTTTGCAAACCACAGGGACCAACCAAGCATTTAACTCTTTAAGCACATACGGTTCCAAAACTAAATAATCAAATCAAAACCATACTGTCATAATAATTAAAAGTTTATGTCGGCACTGTTAAATAATATAATTTACTTTGAGACCACCCGTTTAACACCCGGGTACTTAAACTAGTTTGTTTTATAACAAAACATTTTAGATTTTAAGAAACTCCTCGTTTCATATATAAAAACAAAAATCCGAAACCATCCAACGCTACAAATCAACTATAAAAACCGAAAGAACATTAACCGTCGAAAAACCAAACAACCTAGTCATCAAATTTCATAAATCTTAAAAATTTTGGGGAATCAATCAGCCCACCCCCATGAGACACAAACCACAAAGAACTTGAAAGACGTCGGCTAATCTGCATCTATAACATCATCAAGAACTACGCTTCAGCCACGTCATGAGCCTTTTGAAGCCCGACCAAACGGGCATAATCCACCCACCTGTTTAAAACATTTCAAAAAGCTCCGGTTAATAAAGAAACGGATAAATAGATAACGAAACTATACGATGAAAAAATTCGACGGATCTTACAATAATGAACCGAGATACGTGTTTCCTGTTCGAACAATAAAGCATGCTGCACTCAACAGTAACTTGTGCTGGTGTAACAACGGTTCTAGAAGCCGTTGTTCAACGACACCTGCCAAAAGTTGGTACCTGTCGCCAATAATTTTTCAAAAAGATTTCAAATTATTTTTGATAAAAGGTATAAACTTTGATATATTAAGGGTAATAAGTTAAAAAAAATCAAATCTTACCGGAGATTGCTAGAAACTGCCATATAAACGCCGTATCCCACACTGGTAGCTAAAACAGGAATATTCTCGATGTCGTCGTCAGAAGATTTCTGAACCGCCTTTTTAGCGTTTATCAGTGTATTTGTCATAATCGTGCCAACCTGGACACCGTTTTTTAATTATTTTCAGAGGTACACAATATAAGGAAATCAATCTCAAGCGGGTGAAATTGGAACGTTTGGCTAAAAGAAGAACGGGTCAGATAGCTTTACTGAAATATTAAATGGATTATGGTTGGTGCTAAACGGGTCGTGTTCGTGGGTTGGCGGGTTCAACCTGACCCAAATCCGAAAATTTTAGACGAACCAGAACACAACCCGAACCAGAAAATCACGTCATACATATGAATCCGAACACGATCCAAACATTCGCGGGTTGACCAGAACACGACTTGTTTAACCCGAATTTTTTTTCTTTCACAAATTAATATATTAAATTAATTTTTACTACAAAAAACACAAATGTGTATAATAAATTATTACATTTAAATTATAAAATCTTCTGACAGTTTCTCTTTTTAAGTTATAATTATGACATAAAATACACACCCAATTTCATTTATGACATAAAACATATTGTAAAAAAAACATAATAGAACATAAATGGGTTAAACGGGTCAACCCGCCAACCCGACCCATTTAGCTAAACGGGTTGGTGAGTTCAACCTGAAACCCGACCCGAACCTGTTTAGACTAAACCCAAACCCCAAATTTTGTGTGAGGTTCGTGTCGTGGCAGAAATTCACACCCCTATATAACACCATAAGTAACCATAAGTAACGCATTCATTAATTATAACATTTTTTTCAGAAATTGACAACTATGTTAACGGGTCAACCCGACCCGTTACCCAACCTGTCACATCTTCCCACTTCTAATAAGAAAAATGAGGCATAAAGGAATAGCAAAATACCAGTGACGATGCAGTGCCCACTGCAAAAAGCTTCGTCCCGTTACGCTGAAATTTAAAATCCATAAAACTTTAGATAGGTAAACAATTATTAACTCAGCTCTGCCAACACATGTTTAGAATTAAATAAATAAATAAAAATAAATAAATAAAATCATACAGCTATAGCACCCAATCTCTGAAGTAATGTATATGATGTTCCACCCAAAGCAATCTGAAAAATGGGATAAAAAGTTTCATATATTTCATGCATATAACTTCCATTGTAATTGATCTCCGATAACTATAAAAATTAACATATGTTTATATAAAAGAAATAACCTGGAACGCATTATCCGGACAATTATAAAAGAACTTGGCAATACGCCCTGCATTTACAGATATTGGAGGTCGAAGAGACACAGTAGGGGCAGGAAGGTAAACAAGCATGAAATCCGCAATTACAGCCATCACCTGCGCAAAATACAAAGTGGAATTATTAAAGGTGGCAAGATGGGCGGCTCAGACGGGTCGGGTCAAATGGGTCCAAGTTAAAATAGATCAGTATAACCCGTGAACAGTATTTCGCCCGTTTATTTGAACTCCTTATAAGTAACTAATGTGCTAGTTTGGATTACAGAAGACAATATTTTACGATAAAAAACTAAAATCTTTTAAATAAATTTTATGAAGTTCCAATTCTTTGAAAACTAGCAGGTCGGCCCAACCTGACCCGGTCAATCCGTTTATGGAAGTGACTCACTTGACCCAGTCAATCCGGTCAACCCACCTCTCCCATTTTAGTGCCTCTACTTGGCATCCATCAATCTAAAGCTATAAATACAAATGTAACAATTAACATACCACATCTGCGAAAACAATTTCCAGCTCCTTGGAGAAATTTTCTTTGCGTTTTTCATATTCTGCAAGAGTCTGGATACATACATCAAATAAGAAATTATTATGTATTGTTGTTTTATTAAATAGTTTTAACAGAACTGGACATATGAAAATATATCTGACATTTGACGAATAAAATAACATTTGTTTCTAAAAAAGACAGTAAAGACTAAACGAATTGAGTTGCATTGTCTAAACAATAAAGCATGATTAATTTATGTTCATCTATGGACTAAATAAAGAACTGGTATTAATAAAACAGAAAAAAATTAATTTAGAAAGCTAATTACATCAAAATAACATAGGAAGCAAATGTAAATTCTCATTCTTTCATAATGTAGAAAATATTATACCTCATATGCCTGAATGAATCCGTAACGCATATATGAAAGGGTTTGATCATTACAAACTTAGTAAATTAAGCTTTATACGGTTATTCCGTTGCCTAAGTCCACACAACACTTTTTAGGGGACTAGAAAATTGACGATACGGATCCTAAGAACTAATGTTAAAACGTTTTAAAAAAATGTAGAAAAAAAAAAGAAACTGCAGTAGCTGGAGTTTAAATAAAGTATTATTTTCTAATACTTTAAAAAATGCCGATCATTATCAATTTACAGTCACTTCGGGCTTTTTGTCATTTAACTAAGCTAGAGCAATCAAATAATCCTTCTCTTTGAAAAGATCTAATCCATCTTTATCACTATGAAGAAGTGTAACAAGAAGCATACGAGGGGTAAAAACATAAAGAAAAAAAATTACAATATGAATCGCCTGTAAGACTCTAGTGATGTTATATAGTAGATACTATGGTACTTCCCCTGTCCCATGAAATTTACAGATGCTCTTACTTTGCACATAGTTTAAAGAAATTGTTTATTTGTCAATTGTGTTAGAAATGCTTCAACCATACAATCCAAAAACCTCCAAAATTAGCACGTGGCGTAGCCATATATGTAGCAAGGCATGAACGAAAAATAAACAATTTGTAACATCGTAATGATGACAGCATATACACAAATAGCCAGATAACTCATACATAAAACTTAGGGGTGTAAACGAGCCGGGCCGAGCCCGAGCTCGACTAGGCTCGAGCTCGGCTCGAGCCTACTTCTTTGAGCTCGAGCTCGGCTCGCGAGTAAAACCCAAAGCTCGAGCTCGAGCTCGGATTGGCTCGAACTATTTTGAGAACAACCTTAAACGAGCTAAAAGCTCGGCTCGAGCTCGCTTCAACATTGCTTAAGCGAGCCAAAGCTCGGCTCTAGCTCGGCTCATCAATGTTATCATCATTATTAACATATTATATATAAAAAAAACTAAAATTTTGTTTGGGCTCGAGCCTAAACGAGCTTTGTATTTCAGGCTTGAGCTCGGGCTTGTTAAGGATCGGATCGTTCGAGCTTTTAACCGAGCCGATCACGAGTAGCTCTCGAGCCTTTGGGCTTGTTTACACCCCTAGTTAAAGAAAGCCTTCACAAAAGAAAATCATATCTTTCCACATAAAGGAAAGAACTTTTCAGGGGAAACTAGTTTTGTACATTTTATTTTCAAAGTCAAATGAGTCCATGTTTGACATTTGAGTAACATATTATTAGCTGCCTTGATTACTAACTTAACACGTCGTTGACAATAACATCGCACCACAAAAGAATTTCCGTAACTAGAAAACACTCTATAAACAAGTATACAACTTCAAAATCTCTAATACTTTACATTTCAAAGACACCAATTAGCATCATGACAACAAATTTAGGGGCTGTTTGACAACTTCTCAATGGTTAAGTGTTGAACCAGTAAGAGGTCTGAACCATTAAGTGCTGAACCAGTAAGAGTTCTGAATCATTAAGAGCCAGTATAATGCTTAACCGTTCAGAGGCAAATGTCTGACCAATTCAGATTAGAGGTCTTAACCATTCAGACTCTGTATTATAATTAACCATTCAGAGGCAAATGGCCTGAACCATTCAGACGTCCGCTCATGAAACAAACCACTCAATTATCCATATGTTGCACCCACTTGACCAACAATTCCTGAATCTTTATTCTCAAATTCAAGATTCCAATATAAAAATCAAATCTTTTTCAATCAAAATTCATAATGCATATTAACCAAAAACACCAGAATTAACTTAAAAAAAACACAAACCACCATCTAAACCAAATCAAAGAAACTAAAAATCTTCAAAAACCATTAGGTCACCAAAGCATAAACATACCTTGAATTAAATAATTAAAAAATCAAATCTTTTTTCAACCAAAATGCATAATGCAGATTAATCAAAACACCAAAATCAACTTAAATCAACACAAACCACCATCTAAACCAAATTAAAAAAAAATCTTCAAAAAAATAATACCTTAGTGAACATACCAACACCACACTCCATAGCAACTTTAGCCAAGAAAAGATCATCAGCAAGCAACCTTTCCTTAAACCCACCAAACTGAAGCAACCATCTCGTAAACGGCGACTTTTCAAGCTCCAAAAACCTCTTCACAACAGATCCCGGTATTCTCCCCGCCCTAACCGCCGCCGCTAGATCCGCCGGAATCCCATCCAACGTCCGCCCCACCTCCGCCAACACCATCAACACCTCCTTCTCATTCCCACCCCCATCACCACCATGACCATGACCATCACCCCCGCCGCCGCCGTGGTTCCCGTGTCCAGCACCACCGTCGCCGGAAAATGCGAGTAATATCGGAAACTTATGGTGGATGTTGGTGGGTTGTTTTAAAGAGAAAGAATGACGGAGGGGTGGGGTGGTTGTACGGATTGAAAGGGAGGTTTTTGGGTTGAAGCTGAGTGATTGGATTGGGATACGGTGGTGGAATTTGGAGTAGTCTTGTGAAGAGGTAAAGCGCGTGGCTGACATCGCCGCCGCGGACATGGTGGCGATGAGGGTTTAGAAAAGTGACTGTCGTTAGTTTTTAGAAACAGGAGGGGTTGGTGGAAGCTGGCTGGCGTGTGTGTAGGTGGGTTTAATGTAATAATATTATATAAATATATAAATAAATAAAAATAATAAAGAGGAAAAAGTTAAAAAAGACTACATCCGGAGATTTCGGAAAGGGGCAGCTGCTCGGGTTGGTCTAATGTTGTTTCGGTCGAACCAACAACTTGGTCTTTTAATATAAGCTTGCATTTCTCTATATCAACCGGTGAAAAACTTGCGTTTCTCTTAGGAGATGTAGGTTCAACTCCTACTTGATGCAGAGTGAGATACTGATAAGCAATGATAGAATACTCAGGAAAATTTAGGTTTGATTTTTGAGCCAAACGGGTTTTACCGGTAATTTTTCTGGCGTGCCTATGGGCGGGTGGGTTACTGGGTTTTCTCCGGAATTAGTGGTTGACTCGGGTTACTTCCGAATTGTTAAAAGATTGATTCGTAAAACACTGAATTGATGTGTGTATTTTCGTATATCTCATTACAAAGAAAGGTATTGAATTTATACACAAAACCGTAATCTAAACATGGAAGATAGCAGCTGACTACTAGCTGTCATTGCTGCGATTTGCTGTTGATTAGCTGGATGTCCGGCTGTTGATTAGCTGCCGCAGGATGTCCGGTTGTTGATTTGCTGCGATTACCTCCAAGGTTTGACTTTCCTTTCTAACACTCCCCCTCAAGTTGAATAGTTGGATTTCCAAAATTCAACTTGCCCAAACAATCGTTGAAAATTTTCCCGTTAACTGCTTTTGTTAGAATGTCAGCAAGCTGATCCTTTGATCGAACGAATGGTAGTTCAATCGTACCATCTTCCAATTTTTCTTTGATGAAGTTCCTATCAACTTCCACGTGTTTTGTTCGATCATGTTGTACTGGGTTTTCTGAAATCTGAATTGCAGCTTTATTATCACACATAATCTTACTTGTTTCTTTTGACGGAAAACCAATCTCAGCTAAGAGTCTTCGCATCCACATGGCTTCTGTTAAACCTCGAGCTATACCTCTAAATTCAGCTTCTGCACTTGAAAGAGCAACCACCTTTTGTTTTTTACTTCTCCAAGTGACAAGATTCCCACCAACTAGAGCGAAGTAGCCTGCTGTTGACCTCCGACTTCCCTTATCTCCTGCCCAGTCTGCATCAGTATAGATTTGAACATTTAGGTGTCCATGTGATTGAAACAGGACTCCATGACCCACTGTTCCTTTGAGGTAGCTAATAATTCTCCAAACTGCTTCCATATGTGTTTCTTGAGGTTGGTGCATGAACTGACTTACCACCCCTACAGCATATGCAATGTCTGGGCGAGTATGTGAGAGATATATTAGTTTTCCCACCAGCCGTTGATATCTCTCTTTGTTTGCTAACTTTGCTCCTTCCTCCATATAGAGTTTTTTGTTTACACTCATAGGAGTGTCTGCTGGTTTGCAATCTATCATTCCAATCTCTGCCAACAAGTCTAAGATATACTTCTTTTGACTAATGAAAATTCCTTGTTTTGATCTTAGTACTTCAATTCCGAGGAAATACTTCAGCCTGCCCAAGTCTTTCATTTCAAATTCGGCAAACAAGTTTTCTTTTAGTTTTTTCCATTTCTTCTTTATCATTCCCTGTAATGATCATATCATCTACATAGATAATTAGACAGGTTACGAATTTTCCTCTTTTTTTGAGAAACAAAGTATGATCGGCATTACTTTGTTTATATCCAAACTTTTTCATAGCTACCGTAAATCTGCCAAACCAGGCCCGGGGAGATTGCTTCAAACCATAAAGGGACTTCTTCAGACGGCAAACTTCTCCAGTTTTGAAATCTTTTGTGAATCCTGGAGGAGCATCCATAAATACCTCTTCGTCTAGGTCCCCGTGTAAAAAGGCATTTTTTACATCAAACTGTTGAAGTGGCCACCCTTCATTTGCAGCTATCGAAAAAAGAACCCTGATTGTGTTCATTTTTGCAACCGGGGAGAATGTTTCAGCATAGTCAATCCTATGTGTCTGGGTATACCCTTTTGCTACCAGTCGGGCTTTATATCTTTCAATTGTACCATCTGGTTTATACTTAATCGTATAGACCCAACGACACCCCACGGATTTCTTTCCCAACGGGAGAGTACACTTTTCCCAAGTATTGTTCTTGGTTAGGGCTTCCATTTCTGTGTTCATTGCTTCCTTCCAATGTTTAGATTTTAAGGCTTGATCCACGTTTGTAGGAGTTTCTTCGGAATAAACAGATGAGATAAATGCTTTGGCTTCCTTAGTGAAATTTCCATCGACCACACTAGCTATAGGATAACTAGATCTTCTTGGTTCTTTTTCAGGAGAATACCGTTTCGGAGGAACCCCTCTGTTTGTTCTAGGGGGTAACACATATCTTGATGGTGGTTCTTCTTGTCTGGATTCATCTGCCTGCAAATTTTCAGTTTGTTCTGTGGCAGTTTCATGGTTAGAAGTATTGGTATCCTCGGAGTCATTAGAAACTTCAAAAGTACCACCAGACTGAATAGGGTGAGTATTACTTACCTCGGACACCAGGTTAGGAGGAACATTAGGGCCTTTAGTGGCACTGAAATTGAACTCTGGTGACTCTGTAGTTGGTACATAGGGAACATATTTCAACCAACTTAGTGTGTCTAAACATTCCTTCTCCCCCTGACCACTGAGTTGGGAATTGTAGTAATACTCAGTTTCAAGAAAGTCACAGTTTATTGTGGTGAACATATGACGTGTCTTTGGGTTATAACATCTGTATCCTTTTTGATTTATTCCATACCCAACAAAGACACATTTTTCAGCACAAGGGTCAAGTTTGGTTCGATCTGATTTAGGTATGTGAACAAAAGCGGTACATCCAAAGATTCGTGGTTGAAGAGTAAGGACTGAGGGTAGTTTGAAAATTTTTGAAAGGGTGTGTAATGGGGTGTTAAGTTTGAGGATTTTTGTTGGGAGTCGGTTGAGAAGATAGGTAGCGGTAGCAAGGGCTTCAGGCCAAAAATGTTTCGGGACTTGGGATTCAATTAGGAGGGCTCGTGTCATCTCCAGCAAAATGCGATTTTTCCTTTCGGCGACACCGTTTTGTTCTGGAGTGTTTGGACATGTAGTTTGGTGGATTATTCCCTTGTTTTGGAAAAACGATTTAAAGGAGGTATTAACAA
Organism: Scalesia atractyloides; assembly: GCA_947069175.1. Lineage (NCBI taxonomy): Eukaryota > Viridiplantae > Streptophyta > Magnoliopsida > Asterales > Asteraceae > Scalesia > Scalesia atractyloides. Next base: position 861,661 of record CAMTDV010000024.1, on the reverse strand, counting down.
ATTCACCTCCATTATCTGATCGGAAAATTTGGATGTTTGTTTAGAATTGGGTTTGGATCATGGCATAGAACATAGTGAATTTTTCAAAGACTTCGGATTTGGTTTTTAAAAAATAAACCCAGGTCATTCGGGTACAATCATCAACGAACATCACAAAGTAACGAAGGTTTTGCCCCCCAAGAACAGGGGCAGGACCCCATACATCAGAATGGATTGATGAAAATGGCAAAGCAACCTTAGTATTATTGGGTTTAAAAGTTTTCCTATGGCTTTTTTGCTAAAGTGCATGTTTCACAATGTGACATAGAATTGACTGGAAATAATTTTGGAAATAAAATATGTAAATAACTTGTAGAGGGATGACCTAATCTCCGGTGCCATAGCCATGCTTCTCGTTCTGATGTACCATGGGTTAACATCACAGCACCATTTTGAGTTACTTCGTCCACATAATATAACCCTTGACTTTCAGTGCCACGCCCAATGATCGCTCCCGTCCTGATATCCTGTAAAATACAATACGTAGGGTACATTAGGACAATACAGTTGAGTTCTTTAGTGACGTGGCTAATGGAAAGCAGTTTATGTGACAATGAGGGAACATAAAGACAATTAGAGATTTTTATTGTGGGTGAAATCTCAATAGTCCCTCCCGATTTTACATCCATTATCCCTCCATTCGCCGTCTGAATATGTGTTTTTTCTGGTTTAGTTGTTGAAATAATATCCGATGACTCATAAGTCATTGTGTCGGTTGCACCGCAATCGAATATCCATCGTTTTTGTTTTCCATGATGTTTTTGGGCCATATTAGCATTCCCATTATTTTCAGGGACCAAATGTGACATATTCACATTTTGGTTATATAACCACGGTTTATCCGCCCCAAACCCATCCGCCCCAAACCCGTTCCCTTTTTCTTCTTCTTCTTCGCCTTTACCTAAGCATTCGTCTCCTTCATCTGTTGCGTCGGCCATTCCGCCGAAACCCACCCTCCGGCTTCCATCTCCTGTGACATCTCGGCTGCCGGTGCTAGATGACTTCCCCTTTTCCGTAGTCTTTGCTCTCTTCTGACCATCAGACCACCATTCGGGATACCCAACGAGTTTGAAACATTGTTCCCGGGTATGTTTCGTCATACCGCAATGATCACACTTGAGGTGAGTTTTGTCGTCTTTGTTACTTGTTCTGATTCTTTTTCCATCGGCCCGTCGGTATCCCTTTGATGCAAGCCCTAATCCGTCAATTTCAGAGGCCATTAGACCCACTGTGATACCCTGTGTGTCATTGAGAGGTGTTCCCAGAATGTTCTGGTGAGCGGCCTCCTTGCGGACAGTGGCGTACGCAGTTTCTACGGTTGGAAGGAGTTCTAACCGGAGTATTTCCCTCTTTATAGGGTCATATTTCCGGTTGAGGGCGTTTAGAAACTGAAACAGTTTCTGTTCCGTCCTGATTTTGTGATATGCTTGGATATCGGTTGGGCAGGTCATAGGGTTTGGGTCAATCCGATCAATTTCTCCCCATACTCCTTGGAGTATAATCCACAATTCTTCTAGGGAGAGATTGTTCTGTTTGATTTCATTCGCCTTGACATGTAGGTTGAAGGTTTGGAGCTTGTCACGCCCACTGCTATATGTTATAGCCAGGGCATCCCACAACGATTTTGTTGTCGGGAATTCGGTTAGATTGCTGGCGAGGGTTGGTTCGATGTTTTGTATGAGCCATGAGAAGACGACTAGGTCGTCTTGTTCCCATTGCTCATATTCCTCGCTGGTTTGGTTCGGTGGGTTGGTTGATAAATGGTTTAGAAAGGCTTTTGATTTACCGCCTATGGCTACCCTCATCATCCGGGTCCATAAAGCATAATTCTGGCTGTTGAGCTTGAGGTTTATTTGAAGGTTATCGGACAGTTTTGGGTTTCGGTTTTGTGGGTTGAGGCCATTCTTGAGCAGATTGGCGATTTGAATTGATAGATCTTCTCCCAAGTTACCGGCTTCGGCCATGGCAGCTTGGTTGAGAGGATGATTTGGTTTGGGTGAGCAAGGTAAATGATGAACAGGTCAAGAACGACACTGCTCTGATACCATGTTAAAAGATTGATTCGTAAAACACTGAATTGATGTGTGTATTTTCGTATATCTCATTACAAAGAAAGGTATTGAATTTATACACAAAACCGTAATCTAAACATGGAAGATAGCAGCTGACTACTAGCTGTCATTGCTGCGATTTGTTGTTGATTAGCTGGATGTCCGGCTGTTGATTAGCTGCCGCAGGATGTCCGGCTGTTGATTTGCTGCGATTACCTCCAAGGTTTGACTTTCCTTTCTAACACGAATTACTCCGTTTGATCCAATGGGTTCCCGATAATGCTCGGATTGATTGTGTTGGCTGTATAAAAAAACATAAGGTTTAAAATTCGAAATGGAAGGGTTGTTTGATTAGCGTTGGTTTCATCGGAATAATATAAAAGGAAAGGATTTTGAAATGTATTAGGTAGGTTACAAAGAATTGTGATTTTTCTTTATGTAAGTATGTTTGGTTTGTAGTTCCAAATCATACAATGATTTTTACGTATTATGTGTTTGTTGATATTTGATAATGCTTTTTAAATCTTATCTTCGAAACTTTTCGTTCATATTGGTTACATTTAAGACATGTTTTCGTTTAAGACATGTTTTCGTTTATCGGGTCTCGACTAATTGTATTATCTCATCATGGAGCCTTTCACAAACAAATTATTTAGAAATAGTTTTATTATGGATGTGTGTGTCTAGTTGCTCAGCAACAAAACATGTAGTATTTTTTACTTAACGACTCTCGTAGTGTGATATGTCAATAACGGATAAAAACTCCTCTATGAGTCTTAAGTCTTAGTCAATCCAACCATCATACGAATGCGCACAACATTTATTATATAGGCCTTCTTTTACTTTTATATTGAACGACAATTGTTACTTTCATTCTATTTTACACCAATTATCTTAAACGACCCCCTGTGTCCAAGTTTGAACCTAGTGTATTCTCTCTAAAAAAGACATGCGTCCTTGCCAAGTGGGTTAGATCCGTTGGCATATCGTCTTTTACGTGTAATGACGGATTCATTGCCTAGAGATATCAAGTATCCATCACGCCAACTTATTAGCATATATAATACCTTGAGATTTTGGGAACATTAAAAATATTTTCAACATTAGAGTCTGTAGGGTAGAAAATCTTAGTTTTATTGTTTCAATCCCAATATTTGCTATCTAATGGCCTCTCATAATAACATGATAGTTTATAAAAAGCTAAAACAACAACCTTATGTATAAACAATAGTTTTGGTCATTAATAACCAACCTATGTTATGGTTTATTTTTATGATGCATGCTTAAGTTTTCCCTTTCTAGAACTCCTTTTGTGTCATTTAAATCTAAAATTTCGAAATATAATAGTTAACATTCGCATGTTCGGTTTGGATATAGAAAGTTGTTTACTATTCTCAATATGGGGCGAACCAAAACAATTATTAATTTACAGGCTCATGTTAGGCTAATGGGTGTGAGGCTCGTCCTCAAGGGACTACCGTCCTCCACATCTATTAACCTTGTAAAACGAGTATAACGAATGCTTGTTTCAATTTGAATGGCTTCTAGTCCACAAATTATGTAATGGGTGGAATATTGCATTATGCATTTTTTTCTTTTTATATGCAAAAATCATGCATGGTATTAGATACCCTTATGTGTATCCTCTACTTTCTTGCACAAAAAAGGTGAAGAACCTTCAAAAATTCCAATTGTCAATCCTCCCTCTATCCTTTGACAAAAAGACCGAACCCATTTTTGTTCATTTGATACTTTCCCTAAAACATATCACTCTAATCACAAATCATATTGAGCACAACGCTTTTTAAGTGAACCGAATTGATACGTTTTTTAACACCAGCATGATGATTCAACTCTTATATAGTGAAAAGCATCGAGCATAAATAGTATGTATATTTTAGTTTTTTTATTTTATTTTCCTGTCTTTTCTTTAATTTTTTTATATTATTATAATATAACTCATTTTATATATTTTTTTCTCTTAAAAAGTACAAAGTACTTTTAAGATTCAATGTTTTATTAAATTTTGAGTACGCCGTCGCCATGTGTATATTTTTATCTATGTCTGGACATAAATGATTTCTAATAAACCGAGTTGTGAGTGGCAATTTACTAGTATTCAAATTATAAATGTGTATGTTATCTGAACTACCTCACATTTAGCTTCATTTTCTTTTACAACGTGACGATGTTTATCATTTTCGTTTTTGTCATTGTGACGTGCATATCTGTATCTACATCTTGATATAATTTTTTTCGAAACCGAGTTGTGAGTAGTAATGTACAAGTAATTGAAGCACAAATTTACATGTTATTTAAGCTACCTCACATGTTTTTCGATAAAGTGACGTCACTCACCCTTTTTTGTAGTGTAATGCTATATAAAATTTTGAATATGTTGTTGTTATGTGCATGTTTTTATATACGTATCAATAAAAGTTTTTTTTCAAACTCGAACGGGTCAAATATATACAAAGTGTCCGTACCATTCCAACCGTGTAATGAACCGAATCGATACCAACCGAATTCCGTAACTTGCAACGCAAGAATAAATTCTGGTTACATGTAGTTACTCAATAATCAATTAAAAACAAAGTTGTTTTCTTGATAGTATCAATTCTTTTAACGTAATCTATTGTTGGTTTAGGTTTAGAAACAGTTCCTTTATAATCTATCTGTGTTTTCTTTGAAAACTTTATATGTAAGATTTGAAATGGTTGTATTTAAAATATATTCGGAGTAATAACATGAAATAAACATGTTTTAGATAAATACATAACTTTATACATCTAAAAAAAGTGTCACAAACAAACTGTAGGTAAACGGGCAACAAGCTGCGTCGCAAACCCTTTTGAATTGCAAAGTCGATCCTACCTTACTATTTGTTAAAGCTCGAAACTTGAAAACGAAAATTGTTAAGGGAGTTATTTAAGATACTTTTCTTAAACATATCCGCCCTCGATCTCCACCGTGTTCGAGACTCTTGGACCGTCGATCTCCCAAAGATACAACATGTAAACATTAACACATACATATAAAAAGAAAGAGGATTATGGATGATAATTTGTGGTTCATAAACAAGTAGTGAGTCTCATTACTCCTTACAGTTATATATTTTTCGTATGCATTCATTACTCCTTACACTTAAGCATCATGTCATGGACCCAAATAAAAAACCAACGAGTCAAAAATTTATGGTGTTCGTGTGTATATATAAATATATATATAGGATCCTGTAAAAAGGGTTTTTCTTATGAGAATGGTAAGAAAAGAATATACACCATTTAGATCTTTGATCTAATGGTTGAGATCAATAGGGACCAAAGTGTAAAATGTGTTTTATTATTTTGGACTGATTTGTAAATTGTAGGGGTAATTAAGTCTTTATATCCATTTTGAAAAAGAAAACTGTCAATCAAAAACCCTACAATTTCGTGAATCACCACAAACCATTACCAACCTCCATCACAAAAAACACACCGATCGCACACATGAACATCATCTTCTCCGGTCGCCTTCTCCGACCTCACAACTCACCATCTCCATTCGCCACCGCAGAACCGACAACCTCTGCTCACGCCGTCGTCGGGTTCGCAGCGAAACCCTAGACGTCGCAAACCGACAGCGTAGCGGAACCCTAGCCGTCGCAAACCGCCAGTCTTCAATCATCACCATCATCGACTTCACGGTGGAAGCCTAGCCGCCCATCATCTGTCACACCCCGACCCGCAGCGGAATAAGAGTCGGGGCATAATTGGGTTATCACCAAAGCTCATGATGTTTACTAAAATGTTTCATATTTATTAAATTCAAATTACAACTTAAATGTTCAAATCAAATCCATACAATTACAAGGAAAATGAAACTAAGTAAAACAATTCCAAGCTTAAACTGATTTATTCTTCTAGGCCTTCCTATGTGTTTCTTGCCTCAACTGGACCACCTGTATCATGTGTAAAACGGGGGATATTTTGGGTCAACAAAAGTTGGCGAGTGAACCTTGATAAAACATTGATATTAATTTTCTTGTTGTGTTTAATATTGAAAAGTTGTGCAATAATCACATGTGAGCAAACATATGTATATAACAAAACACAAACCACATTGGATGAGTAAATGACATAAATGATGATGTATATGAGATCAAGGCTCAATCAAACGGAGCCGATCGAATGACATGAATGATGATGTATGTGAGATCAAGGCTCAATCAAACGGAGCCGATCGAATGAGGCACCTGATACTCAACCCGTATCCTACGGGGAGCTGATGGGCCTAATGAAATGCATGTACTGAAAATGATAACTTCAATCTAAACATAATTCACACAACAATTCATACATACACATTTGATCACGGATATGATGGATGCACAAGTGTTTAAATATACTAAGGAATTAAACGACACATGATACACCCCAAAATGTGATTAAAACGGGGAATTGGTAGAGATTCACTCACATTGGGTGCGTTCTTTGATGACGTTGGATGCGCACGAATTTTGGGATTTGATCGACGAGGAAAACTAACCTAAAATAATAACGAAATGGTTCGGTAAATAAATGGATTTTATTTGAGATTAATACTTTTAATTCATAATCTTAATAGGATTTTTAGATTTATTTTTGTGAGTTTAAGGACATTTTCTAACTTTAAAAATATTATTTTTATGTATTTTAATTGATTTTTAAATTAAATAAATAAATAAAAAGAAATAAAAATTTTGACTTTTTGACCGTTGACCGGTCGAACTGTGGTTATTTGTGCGCTGAGTGAGGTTCGAACCCGGGACCTCTCGTACGCGTGCACGCAGCTCTACCAACTGAGCTACGTGTCTAACCCGAAATATTATCTGTTTTAATTATATTTATATACTAATTAAGTTTAAATTTATTTGGTTTTTATTAAAAAGGATTATATGGCCGAACCGGTTGCAGGGACCCGGAGTCGAATTCGGGTCCTTCGGTTCGTATGCGCACAGCCCAACCAGTTGGGCTGTGTGTCTAATCTGTTTAACTCACGGATTATATTACTCTTATAAACATACTGTGACTTGTTCTGATTCAGTTCTAAAAATATTGGTTTTATTTCTGAAAGTCGGTACGTTGTGCGATTCGAACTCGTGACGTGTGTGTTGTTTACGCACACAGTCCACCGCTGGACTGTGTGTCTAACCCGTTTAAATATTTGATTTTAATTATACTTATTTATTCTCGACTTCATCTTCTTCGTTTACAAAAACTCAGATCAGTGAGATCCGACTGTTTTGTTTAATTCGATTATCAAAACTTATAATTGGTTGGAATGTAATAGTTAACGAGATTAAAGAACAGAATGTACCAAAACAGTGTGTTTACTTCAGATTTCCGGCAGGAGTCGTCGGCTCTGATTTGTGACTCTCGGCTGAGTGAAATGTTTGACAGTTTAGTTTCTTGTGTTATGAAATTAAGTTACTGAGTAAGAGATATCAAGAGTTTTTAGATGATTATACCGATCGGCAGTGAGACTTTGATGTTTCAGTGAAATTCCGGCGAGTGTGGGATTTCCCGGCAGCGTAGTCTGGGACAGATTCTGGTTGAAGGATTGAAGTTAATATACAAACAAAAGTGTCGAGAATTTTACCGATTTGAAGTAAGTCTCGGTTTTCCGGTGAAAGTCCGGCGACTGTGAAATATCTCCGGCAACGTGTTTTGAGATGAATTAAGCTTCGGAAACGATCGTGGTTCTGAGCGAAGAGATTCTCAGAGTGTTCAAGAGGGTATTTATAGTGAAAACAGGCTGAATTGAGTCAAGGTCCGCGAGTTAAGATTTCCGTCGGTTATGACGGAAATTGATTGCCGGCAACGGTTATAACCGACGTCGACATCAATTTGAGCGTTTTAGTCAAGACTGATTTGGCCAAAATCGTGGATTGCCGGATTTTCCGGTGATTGCGATTTCTGAGTGCGCGGTGATTCTCTGGTTTGAATCCGGGTTTACTTTAAGTTTTATTTATTTCTGTATTATTCCAAAGTAAAGTGTGTGGCGGAGTGGTGTGTTGTGTGTTTGTTGGAGCGGCTGACCCGGGTTCGAAACCCGGCAGCCCTATTTATTTTTTATTCACTTATTTTTTTTATTATTTATTAATTATGGTTTAAAATTCTAACAATGTTTATTAGTTATGTATTGTTTAAAATTAATATGAACATTAAACACGTAACGAAAATTATAACTGAATATTTGATTAATAAACGAAGCGGGTTTGGAAAACCCGTTTTTCGACGAATGTTACAGTATCCCCTACTTTTAGAAATTTCGTCCCGAAATTTAAGTAGTAGTGGTAACAGGAAAAAGATGTGGGTATTTCTCGCGCATTGAGTCTTCACGTTCCCAAGCAAACTCAGGTCCTCGTTTTGACTCCCAACGTACCCTGACAATTGGAATACGACTTCGTCTTAAACGCTTCTCTCCGAAGTCCATGATTTCTACTGGTCTTTCAATGAAGTGCATAGATTCATCGATCTGAATGTCTTCTAGAGGAATATGGAGGTTCTCATCGGCGAGGCACTTTTTCAAGTTTGATACGTGGAATGTGGGATGAATTCTGTTGAGTTCTTCTGGTAGGTCAAGCTTGTATGCTACAGGTCCTACTCTTTCGAGTATCTTGAAAGGTCCTACGTAGCGTGGCGCTAGCTTGCCCTTCTGGCCAAAACGAACCACTCCCTTTCACGGTGATACTTTTAAAAGTACTTGATCACCAATGTTAAACTCCAAGGGCTTTCGTCGTTTGTCTGCATAACTCTTTTGACGACTTTGTGCCGCTAGAAGATTGTTTCGAATTTGATGGATCTTGTCTGTTGTTTCTTGAATTAATTCTGGACCGGTGATTTGTGCTTCCCCAATTTCGTGCCAACATACTGGAGATCGGCACTTACGACCATATAACGCTTCGAAAGGAGCCATGCCAATACTTGAATGATAACTATTGTTGTACGAAAATTCAACCAATGGTAGGTGAGCGTCCCAATTTCCCTTGAAGTCTATGACACATGCTTGAAGCATGTCTTCAAGAGTTTGGATGGTGCGTTCAGATTGTCCATCAGTTTAAGGATGAAAAGCGGTACTGAGGTCTAATCGTGTACCCAAGGCGGTTTGTATGGCTCGCCATGTTCATGAAGTGAAACGACCATCACGGTCTGAAATGATGCTTAAAGGTACACCATGACGGCTTACGATCTCGCTGATGTAGATACGAGCTAACTTCTCGTTCTTGAAGTCCTCGCGGATCGGAATGAAGTGAGCTGATTTTGTAAGACGGTCAATGATTACCCATATAGTGTCATACCCACTGGAGGTGCGAGGTAACCCGGTAATGAAATCCATGGTTATGTTTTCCCACTTCCACATAGGTATTTCGGGTTGGACTAGAAGACCTGAAGGTCTTTGATGTTCAGCTTTTTACTTTGGAACAGGTAAGGCACTTGGAAACAAAAACAGCAATATCCTTTTTCATGCCCGGCCACCAGTAGGTGTATCGTAGGTCTTGATACATCTTGTCGGCCCCTGGGTGTACAGAGTATCGTGTTTTGTGCGCCTCATTCATGAGGAAATCACGAAGGTTGTCGCGATCGGGAATCCATATGCGATTTAAATAGTATAGAAATACCGTCGGATTTGGTTTTGATTTTTAGTTCAGCTCCACATGACAGCTCATCGCGAACGTCATTTTCGGTTACAGAAACATGTTGAGCTGCTCGGATTCGATCTTTGATGTCGGTTAGGATTTGCGAACATAGAAGACGAATGGAGTTCGCATAACCTTTTCGACTGAGCGCATCGGCCACCACGTTTGCCTTTCCAGGATGATACCGAATTTCACAGTCGTAGTCGTTAAGAAGTTCGACCCATCTTCGTTGCCTCATATTCAACTCCTTTTGATTGAAGATATGTTGGAGGCTCTTGTGGTTAGTGTATATTTCACACTTGGTACCGTAGAGGTAATGTCTCCATATCTTGAGAGCGAACACAACGGCTCCAAGTTCCAGGTCGTGGGTGGTGTAATTCTTTTCATGAACTTTAAGTTGCCTAGAAGCATAGGCTATCACTTTTCCTCTTTGCATCAGTACACAGCCTAGTCCTTGCCCTGTCGCGTCGCAATAAACCACGAAGTCATCACAACCCTCAGGGAGTGTGAGGATAGGTGCGTCACAGAGTTTTTGCTTTAGAGTTTGGAAGGCCTCTTCCTGCTTAGGTCCCCATATGAAGGGTTTTCCTTTATGAGTCAAGGCCGTGAGTGGTACAGCAATACGAGAAAAATTGGCGATGAAGTGTCGATAGTAACCGGCCAAACCAAGAAATGACCTAACTTCGGTAGGGGTACGTGGCGCTTGCCATTCCTACACTGCCTTCATTTTTGAAGGATCAACGTGAATTCCTTTGTCATTGACGACATGTCCGAGGAATTGTACTTCTCCTAACCAGAATTCACATTTTGAGAACTTTGCGTAGAGCTTTTCGGTCCTTAAGAGTGTAAGGATGAGTCGAAGGTGTCGCTCGTGATCGGATTTAGACTTGGAGTAGATAAGAATATCGTCGATGAAGACTATGACAAAGCGGTCGAGGTAGGGTTTGCATACCCTATTCATTAGATCCATGAAGACAGCTGGGGCGTTGGTTAAACCAAACGGCATGACCATGAATTCGTAATGACCATAACGAGTTCGGAAGGCGGTCTTTGGGACGTCTACTCTGAGTTGATGATAACCCAGAACGAAGGTCGATTTTTGAAAAACAGGTGGCGCCTTGAAGTTGGTCTAGGAGGTCATCAATGCGAGGTAATGGGTAGCGGTTCTTGACCGTTAACTTGTTGAGTTCTCTGTAGTCGATACACATGCTAAACATTCCATCTTTCTTCTTCACAAAAAGAACAGGTGCACCCCAAGGCGATGAGCTAGGACGTATGAATCCTTTGTCAGTCAGCTCTTGGAGTTGACTGGCCAGCTCTTGCATTTCGGATGGGGCTAACCTATAAGGAGATTTTACTACTGGTGTAGCGTCAGGTACAAGATCGATGCGGAATTCGACTTCTCTCACAGGAGGGAGTCCTGAGATGTCGTCGGGAAAGACTTGTGGGAATTCTTTCACTACTGGTATATCTTCGAGTTTCTTCTCCTTGTTTTCCTTCTTGACGACGTGAGTTAGGAATGCGACATAGTTCTTGCGGAGATATTTTCGGGCTTGAAGACAGGACATTAATTTGAGTCCTTTCGAAGGGGTTTCTCCAAAGATACGTAGGGTCTGACCGTCTGCAAGAGGAATGCGAATGAACTTTTCGCGGCATACTACTTCAGCGTGATGCTGGCTGAGCCAGTCCATACCGATTATAATATCGAAACTTCCCAACTTCATAGGAATGAGGTCAACTGGAAAATCGTGATCGTTTAGAGTGAGGGTACAATCTCGTATAATAGAATTTAATGAAACGGGCTTTCCGTCAGCAACTTCCACCGTTAGAGATTCCATGAGATTATCACGAGTTTGGTTGAGGATAGGTTCAAATTCTAAGGACACAAAACTCTTATCCGCGCCAGTATCGAATAACATGGATGCATAACTACCATTGATGAGAAACGTACCGTTAACCACATTGTTGTCAGCTCTAGCTTGGTTGGCATTGATGTTGAAAGCTCTTCCTCTAGCAGGTGGAGGAGCTTGGTTAGCTTGGTTTACCGGATTCGCTTGAGCTTGGGCATGGATGATGTTTACCAAACGGGGACATGTGTTCCTGAAGTGGTTTGGGTCTCCACAGTTGTAACAAGCTCGCATTGGTTGCATCATGGGGTAGTTGGGTTGGTAGTAAGGTTGAGCTATGTGTTGCGTGGGTGGTAGAAGTAAAGGTTGTTGGGCTTGACCCACTATTTGATGGTGGGTTTGGGTTGAGGGTTGATTGCGGTTCATTCGCTGAAGTGTGCGACAAGTTTGGATGGTGTGACCCGCACGGCCACAGCTGGTGCAATGTTGGCAAGGAGTTTCTGGGAGGTGATGGTATTGACAACGGTTGCATTTTGGGTATGGGCCGGTGTATGGCTTTTTAAATGGTGCAGCTGAGGGAGCAATTTGGGTAATTGGTGCGGCAGTGATAGGAGAGTTTGTGTGTGTGACGGCAAAATTTCTGCTGTTTCGTTTCCTCTTACCAGCAAACTTTGAAGAGGAGATGGAATGGTTTGAAGTTTGGGCCTCAATGGGGGCTTTCTTTTTCTCATCCTTGAATTTGCCGTTTCGGATGCGATTCTCGGTAAGTTTGGTAGCTAATTCCATTGCGGCTTCAAGTGTTGCAGGCGAAGTGCTTAGAACCGAGTTTTGAATTTTCGAGGGGAGGCCTCGAATGTAGTGTTCAACCAAACGGTACACGGGGGTGAACAGATTAGGGATCATTTGGTTCAGTTCGAGAAATCTTTTGTTGTAAGAAGTGTGATCTCCTTCCTTTTGTTTCAACGAGTGGAATTCATCTTCCAACTTTTTGATTTCACTTCTTGGACAGAAGCGCCTTGTCATTAGTTCCCTTAACTCTTCCCATGATAAGGCCATGGCATCTTCGACTCCTCGCTTACCCTTTTCTGTGTTCCACCAGGTAAGGGCTACTCCAAACAGTCTCCCTGATGCATAACGTACCTTGCGATCCTCGGGACAATCGCAATTGAGGAAGGTGTTCTCCATTTCTTCAAACCAGTGGAGGAGGGCAGTAACACCTTCGGTCCCTTCATACTTTGGGGGATCGCAAGATTTGAAGTGTTTGTAGGAGCACTTTTTGGAGGGAGGGTTGTCGACGTTTTGGTCTTCTTGATTGGGAGGGTTGATGGGATTCGCGGTGAGAGCTTGTTGGACTTGAATTACGATGTCAGGAAGCACTGCGGCCATTTGTTTTGCAATTTGGGTGGCCAAGCGTTCGTTTGATCTTCCTGACTTCCTACCTCCACGTAGTTGCCTAGCCGACATCTACAGGAACATACATAGGAAGATTGTGAGTTTAAGAAGTTTTTAGGTGTCATGTGTCGTTAAAAGAATAAAAATAACATAATTTATCAATAATGCAAATACATCCATTGGATGTCTTGGGTTTGCTCATGTTTGGGCCTCCAATGTCCCCCATACCATTGTCTGTTTAGTCATGTGGGCCCCCATGACTATTGACTTAGTAGGATTCACATTGGTGTTGGCGGTTTAACACTCGCATCACCCGAATGAAAACCATGAAATATGATTGCGAGATGTATGGTAGGAGGGTGTCCAGGTGTAGACACAATGACAACTCAAAGTGGGGTTAGCTCACACGACGTTTGGTACCACATGCTTTGGCCTAATAGGTCCTTCGTACTCTCGTTGTTAGTCCCCAGGTAGGCAAACTGGTCCTTATTTGGGATTTATACGAATGCCAAGCCTAGACAGGACGTTCCGACTACCGGTACTCGTACCCTTCCAGTTACTACATGCCCGTCATGAGAACTCATTTGGATGTGATTTGAAAAATACAAAAATCGTTGCAAAAATCATGGGAATTGTGAGATGTGTGCTCTCATGGATATGATATGTTATGGGGATATGATTCATGATGAGCATTGTATAATAATATGTACTTATGAACATGCTTGCATAACATTGAATGTAACAATAAACATAAAGCATATAAACATCATGAATTTTGTATGTAACGAATAAACAATTTAATATTTTAATCAACTATAGTATAGGCTCTAAGGGTCTAATAACCTATCCTATATCCCTATAGTCATGACTCTGATACCAATCTGTCACACCCCGACCCGTAGCGGATACTAGTCGGGGCATAATTGGGTTATCACCAAAGCTCATGATGTTTACTAAAATGTTTCATATTTATTAAATTCAAATTACAACTTAAATGTTCAAATCAAATCCATACAATTACAAGGAAAATGAAACTAAGTAAAACAATCCCAAGCTTAAACTGATTTATTCTTCTAGGCCTTCCTATGTGTTTCTTGCCTCAACTGGACCACCTGTATCATGTGTAAAACGGGGGATATTTTGGGTCAACAAAAGTTGGCGAGTGAACCTTGATAAAACATTGTTATTAATTTTCTTGTTGTGTTTAATATTGAAAAGTTGTGCAATAATCACATGTGAGCAAACATACGTATATAACAAAACACAAACCACATTGGATGAGTAAATGACATAAATGATGATGTATATGAGATCAAGGCTCAATCAAACGGAGCCGATCGAATGACATGAATAATGATGTATGTGAGATCAAGGCTCAATCAAACGGAGCCGATCGAATGAGGCACCTGATACTCAACCCGTATCCCACACGGAGCTGATAGGCCTAATGAAATGCATGTACTGAAAATGATAACTTCAATCTAAACATAATTCACACAACAATTGATACATACACATTTGATCACGGATATGATGGATGCACAAGTGTTTAAATATACTAAGGAATTAAACGACACATGATACACCCCAAAATGTGATTAAAACGGGGAATTGGTAGAGATTCACCCACATTGGGTGCGTTCTTTGATGACGTTGGATGCGCACGAATTTTGGGATTTGATCGACGAGGAAAACTAACCTAAAATAATAACGAAATGGTTCGGTAAATAAATGGATTTTATTTGAGATTAATACTTTTAATTCATAATCTTAATAGGATTTTTAGATTTATTTTTGTGAGTTTAAGGACATTTTCTAACTTTAAAAATATTATTTTTATGTATTTTTAATTGATTTTTAAATTAAATAAATAAATAAAAAGAAATAAAAATTTTGACTTTTTGACCGTTGACCGTTGACCGGTCGAACTGTGGTTAATTGTGCGCTGAGTGAGGTTCGAACCCGGGACCTCTCGTACGCGTGCACGCAGCTCTACCAACTGAGCTACGTGTCTAACCCGAAATATTATCTGTTTTAATTATATTTATATAATAATTAAGTTTAAATTTATTTGGTTTTTATTAAAAAGGATTTATATGGCCGAACCGGTTGCAGGGACCCGGAGTCGAACTCGGGTCCTTCGGTTCGTATGCGCACAGCCCAACCAGTTGGGCTGTGTGTCTAATCTGTTTAACTCACGGATTATATTACTCTTATAAACATATTGTGACTTGTTCTGATTCAGTTCTAAAAATATTGGTTTTATTTCTGAAAGTCGGTACGTTGTGCGATTCGAACTCGTGACGTGTGTGTTGTTTACGCACACAGTCCACCGCTGGACTGTGTGTCTAACCCGTTTAAATATATGATTTTAATTATACTTATTTATTCTCGACTTCATCTTCTTCGTTTACAAAAACTCAGATCAGTGAGATCTGACTGTTTTGTTTAATTCGATTATCAAAACTTATAATTGGTTGGAATGTAATAGTTAACGAGATTAAAGAACAGAATGTACCAAAACAGTGTGTTTACTTCAGATTTCCGGCAGGAGTCGTCGGCTCTGGTTTGTGACTCTCGGCTGAGTGAAATGTTTGACAATTTAGTTTCTTGTGTTATAAAATTAAGTTACTGAGTAAGAGATATCAAGAGTTTTTAGATGATTATCCCGATCGGCAGTGAGACTTTGATGTTTCAGTGAAATTCCGGCGAGTGTGGGATTTCCCGGCAGCGTAGTCTGGGACAAATTCTGGTTGAAGGATTGAAGTTAATATATGTCTAATAATGGATTACAAACAAAAGAGTCGAGAATTTTACCGATTTGAAGTAAGTCTCGGTTTTCCGGTGAAAGTCCGGCGACTGTGAAATATCTCCGGCGACGTGTTTTGAGATGAATTAAGCTTCGGAAACGATCGTGGTTCTGAGCGAAAAGATTCTCAGAGTGTTCAAGAGGGTATTTATAGTGAAAACAAGCTGAATTGAGTCAAGGTCCGCGAGTTAAGATTTCCGTCGGTTATGACGGAAATTGGTTGCCGGCAACGGTTATAATCGACGTCGACATCAATTTGAGCGTTTTAGTCAAGACTGATTTGGCCAAAATCGCGGATTGCCGGATTTTCCGGTGATTGCGATTTCTGAGCGCGCGGTGATTCTCTGGTTTGAATCCGGGTTTACTTTAAGTTTTATTTATTTCTGTATTATTCCAAAGTAAAGTGTGTGGCGGAGTGGTGTGTTGTGTGTTTGTTGGAGCGGCTGACCCGGGTTCGAAACCCGACAGCCCTATTTATTTTTTATTCACTTTTTTTTTATTATTTATTAATTATGATTTAAAATTCTAACAATGTTTATTAGTTATGTATTGTTTAAAATTAATATGAACATTAAATACGTAACGAAAATTATAACTGAATATTTGATTAATAAACGAAGCGGGTTTGGAAAACCGTTTTTTCGACGAATGTTACATCATCTTCATCCTTATTTCGTTGATCGATTTGAGAAACCGAGAATATCAAGAGATAGATAGATGAGATCAGAACATGCAACTCCGATTTCTTTCACAACATTTGTTATTTGTAATGTTATTTCTTGTTTTGTAGTGGTATATATGTGCCGAATGTTGGTTGTAGTGTTTTTATAGACATCTTTAAAATGGTGTTATATACTTATTACAGTGTTATATATGTGTTGAATGGTGGTTGCAGTGTTATCCGTAGTTATTTTAATGAGATCTTTTAAAATGGTGTTATGTACTTATTACAGTGTTAAAAATTACTGAATGGTGTTATATATGTGCTGAATGGTTGCAGTGTTATTCGTAGTGTTTTATAGAGATGTTTAAAATGGTGTGATATACTTATTGAACGACGTTATATAATTACTGAATGGTGTTATATATGTGCTGAATGGTGGTTGCTTGTTACCCTTTTGATTTAATTTAGATTTAGGACACTTGTCACATCCATAATATTTCTCACCCTTCTCACACTTTTAACCTTTTTTACAATAACCTTACCCTATATATATATATACTAGGTGTTTATAGAGATGTTTAAAATGGTGTTATATACTTATTGAACGACGTTATATAATTACTGAATGGTGTTATATATGTGCTGAATGGTGGTTGCTTGTTTACCCTTTTGATTTAATTTAGATTTAGGACACTTGTCACATCCACAATTTTCTCACCCTTCTCACACTTTTAACATTTTTTTATAATAACCTTACCCTATATATATATATACTAGGTGTAAACCCGTGACAACACGGGGCGGTGTTGAAAAAATCATGGTACGAAGCTTATTATCTATAATGGGAATATTTCACATAATGGTAATCAAGTTTTAGGAGTGTTCTAATTAGGTCACTCATCAAAAAAAATTGTTCTAATTAAGTCATTGAAGTTTATTTTATGTTCTAATCTTATATAATTAACCTGAATAGCAGGTAAAGTATCCAATATGACATTTATCTTGTTTTTAAAACATGTTTACATAATTAATTAGTAAAAACAGATAAAATCAAACATTCTCTATAGTCAGATTCATGTTCCCACGTAATCAAATCAAAGAAAAACCCTACTTCATTCTCTCATCGTTCTCTTACCACGCCCACCGTTGTGCCACCAGTCGGAATTCAGATTCACACTCAACTGGTGGTTACCCTTCACAATCTCCATTTTTCAAGTAATCTTCTTTATTCGCTATTCTCTTTTCCTAAATCCACAGCCAATTCAACCAAACCCCATATCAGTTTAACCTTCAATTTTCACCCCAATCATTGAAAATATCAACTTTTGTCCACACGAGCGAATCTTGGGCCTGAGTGTTCAATCTTGGGTTCCAATTTTATTTTCTTTGATTAGTTTAATGGATTGGGTGCTATGTAAAATTTTCGATTAATTAGTATATATGATCATGTTTCTGTATGCTTGTTATACAATAATTGTGATGTTTAATCCTTTTATTAATCCATGTTGGCAATTATAAACCATGTCAACATATCTAAAAAAATAAAAACTTAAATAAATGCTATTTAAGATGGATGACCTTCTATTTAGGTAAAATAGATATGATTGGAACATCAAAACAAACTTAAGTGACCTAATTAGAACACAAATTTTTATGAGTGACCTAATTAGGACAATTCTAAACTTTGTTACTATTTAATAAAGTTATCCCATCTATAATACCCAACTATATACGAGTAATTTGTAACCATCAATGATACTATTTAATAAACTTTGTTACTATTTAATAAAGTTATCCCATCACAATCTTTCCAACTTTTTAAATCAACCTTCAATTTATTTAACACAAGATGCTCGTAATATAGTTCCGTTTATCATCTTATTCACATTTATGGAATTACAACAGCTAAAATCTCAAACATACAACAAAAACTTACCATGTAACCTCTATTTGTTCACAAATTTAGAAACTCAGCCTTGAGAAGCAACCTTTTTCATCATGAGAATGAGACTCGGGTTGTTCAATAGGAACCCACCTTGCCTCCATACGATTCCATTGGTCTGAATGTCTACTCCAAAGCGCACCAGCTAAAAGCTTTTAAGGCTGCACGAAGCGGCACTGTCCATTTAAAGAACTCTATTAAACTGCTCCGGCCGAAAAAAAAAACATCTCATTAACAATCAATAAAAGAAATCAAAACTTGATAAAAAGAATTATGTTTGTCTCTAAAAGGGAGCTTAGTAGTAGTTTAACTTCATATCTTCATCAGCCTCCAATTGTTCAATCTTTAGAGGGATTAGTTCCATTCCACTCTACTTGGAAAATAAACAATCACTTCAAATGTTAATCGACTAATCATACAGAAAAGAACAAAATTTATGAGTTGCAAGGGAATATCCTGACAAACTTATAGCCATCCATCTAAGAAAACCCCATCAACTAATCTGGACATCTTCACCATCCAAGAACATCAGGTTTCTGCAAAACAAAAAAAGAATGAGATTGCGTGGAAGAAAGCGAGAGTCTTCGAAATCCTAGGAAGTGTTAACTGTAGCGTGTAATATTTTATGAATATACTTAAATTTCAGTATTTAATCTTCCTTGTATTTTATAAAATCAATATATCCTTATTAACATATTCTTAAGTTTAAGTGTTAATAAAATTATAACACTTGTTTCTTCATAAACAATTAAATAACCTACAAACCTAACATACAACTAACCTTCCTCAGATCAAGTGACACAAAATTAAACACAATATATGTATATATATAATCACTAACGGAACATGACGTAACTTATTGACGTATAAAACAATCGTGTACCTGAAAAGAGCATCCACGTTCATGCCTCGTCACAGTATCTTTGTATTCGAACGAAAGTCGAAGGCATCGCCATCAAGTTTCTGGAAACCTGGTCTCTCGTGAACAGGCCAATGTGCAGTCCATCAAAACATATTCTAAATAAGATCTCAGGCAATAAAAACAATAAAAACAGATCATAAATCGATATGTTCTGATTTGAAACTTCAACACTACAAAAAGAAGAAAGTGGTAATAATTAGTAAAAGCCAAAATCTCTAAAACTATAAGCAACGAAATTTAGTCCATATGTTGATCTGGGTACCTTAGTAGCCTCCTATCACTTTCATCGTTTGCCTACACCGCTTGCAAAGAATTGTCCTAAAAAACCATAGTTCAATAAGTTTGGTAGAAAAACCAAGATGCTGACCTTTAAATAAAACACTGTTAAATTATATTCTATAAAAAATAAACAAAGTACTGTTACCAAAATATATAGTATTTCGTATTTCCACAAGTATATCAAGCATCAACTTCGCTTTTCTGCCCATCCTTTCGACTTGTAATTCCATAAGTTGGCTCTTGCAACTGAAAACAACAGAAACTTTAAGGGTTTTTTTTAAATATAACTAACTGGACGTAAAAAAAAAACTTCAAAAATAGTACATGAATAAAAATTCTTAAAGTACATGAAGCTAATGCCATTCAGCTATGGCAGCTAAAAACAATTCTCCTACATGACACTTACCTCAACTATATTTAAGCTACACATGCCAAGCATTGAACCAGAGTCTACATAGCTTGAGAAGCTGGAGCCTGACAAAGAGAATGAAATCGTTATAAATTTTACATACCAAATTTTGATAATGAGTATAATGTCACAATGGTTCCAAACTTGAAAAAACGGTGGACATTGGAAAACAAAAACTATATGTATTGCATTACAAAATGCATAGTTTGACTATTAAAGTCAAAGTGCCGTCTTTTAGGAACAAAGGTACTCTTACTTAAAAGCTCAACCATAGAACAAAGAACTTAACAAATACAAATTGCATGTTCGAATCTTCAAAAGATAATTGTACCAGATCATTCATAGCAGGAACTTATCTTGAAAAAATGTTTAAAAAAATTAGATCCAAAAACAAACTATATAAAAATGTAATCTGTTTGGAAGATATTTTAACTATCTTCGTCATCAACCCAAATTAAAACAAACGAATATCATCGTAAACAATTTTTATTACTTATGTAACTAATTTTCCCCGTATTTTGTTCTAAAAAGCACGTAGGATCTAAGAAACACAACTTTTTGTGGTTTAGAGGTCAACTTGTGTGACTCACGAATCAAGATGATGAGTCGTAAATTTATAATATGGAGATTAAATAGTCCGAGTAGTCCGTAACGAGCGTCGTCCGTAACTAGCGTCGACTCCGTAACTTGCATCGAGTCCGTAATGAGTCGTAAATTTATAATATGGAGATTAAATAGTCCGAGTAGTCCGTAACGAGCGTCGTCCGTAACTAGCGTCGACTCCGTAACGAGTTGCAAAATATATAATATTTTTATTTTATCGTCCGAGTTGTCCTTAAACGAGCGTAGTCAGTGACTAGGGTCGAGTCCGTAATGAGTCGTAAATATATAATATTTTAATTTTATCGTCCGAGTCGTTCGTAACGAGCGTACGTCCGTAACTTGCATCGAGTGCGTAACGAGTCTAAATATATAATATTTTTATTTTATCGCCCGAGTCGTTCGTAACGAGCGTACGTCCGTAACTTGCATCGAGTCCGTAATGAATCGTAAATATATAATATGGAGATTAAATTGTCCGAGTAGTCCCTAACGAGCGTCGACTCCGTAACGAGTTGCAAAATATATAATATTTCTATTTTATCGTCCGAGTTGTTCGTAATTAGCGTACGTCCGTAACTTGCATCGAGTCCGTAACGAGTCGTAACTATATAATATTTTTATTTTATCGTCCGAGTCGTCCGTAACGAGCGTAGTCAGTGACTAGGGTCGAGTCGTAACGAGTCGTAAATATATAATATTTTTATTTTATCGTCCGAGTAGTTCGTAACGAGCGTACATCCGTAACTTGCATCGAGTGCGTAACGAGTCGTAAATATATAATATTTTTATTTTATCGTCCGAGTCGTTCGTAATGAGCGTACGTCCGTAACTTGCATCGAGTCCGTAATGAGTCGTAAATATATAATATGGAGATTAAATAGTCCGAGTAGTCCGTAACGAGCGTCGTCCGTAACTAGCGTCGACTCCGTAACGAGTTGCAAAATATATAATATTTTATCGTCCGAGTTGTCCTTAAACGAGCGTAGTCAGTGACTAGGGTCGAGTCCGTAACGAGTCGTAAATATATAATATTTTAATTTTATCGTCCGAGTCGTTCGTAACGAGCGTACGTCCGTAACTTGCATCGAGTGCGTAACGAGTCTAAATATATAATATTTTTATTTTATAGTCCGAGTCGTTCGTAATGAGCGTACGTCCGTAACTTGCATCGAGTCCGTAATGAATCGTAAATATATAATATGGAGATTAAATTGTCCGAGTAGTCCCTAACGAGCGTCGACTCCGTAACGAGTTGCAAAATATATAATATTTCTATTTATCGTCCGAGTTGTTCGTAATTAGCGTACGTCCGTAACTTGCATCGAGTCCGTAACGAGTCGTAAATATATAATGTCCGTAATGAGCGTAGTTAGTGACTACGGTCGAGTCCGTAACGAGTCGTAAATATATACTCGTAATATTTTTATTTTATCGTCCGAGTCGTTCGTAACGAGCGTACGTCCGTAACTTGCATCGAGTCCGTAACGAGTCGTAAATATATAATATTGTTATTTTATCGTCCGAGTCGTCCGTAACGAGCGTTAAGTCCGTAAATAGAAGTATCATTTGTGATTTTCTTTGGACATCTTATAAGAAATACTAAACTATGGTTGGAACCTTCTCTTGAATAAAATATTATTCTATTTTAGTCCCTACTATTTAAGCATTATTTTAGTTTTTTTTTAAATTGGATGATTTTAGAAACCAAGTTTCTTTTATGTGTTTTGATGAGGATTAGCGTTTCCCTCAGATTTATGAATTGTTCATTTTTCTAATCTTTTCTTGACGTATTGTTATGATTGCATGCATTTATTGTGAAACTAAGGTGGATATGGACATTAACAGCAGTTTATAGCTTTGACGAAATGATTCTTACTTCTTAGAATTGGTTCAGATCTGTACAATATGTCTATTGTGAAATTAAATTAGTTACAATTTGGTATTAATCGGTTATTTGTATATCGAGATCAAATTATGAACATCATCTTGATTCGTGAGTCACACATATATTTACGACTCGTTTAGTATTTCTTATAAGATGTCCAAAGAAAATCACAAATGATACTTCTATTTACGGACTTAACGCTCGTTACGGACGACTCGGACGATAAAATAACAATATTATATATTTACGACTCGTTACGGACTCGATGCAAGTTACGGACGTACGCTCGTTACGAACGACTCGGACGATAAAATAAAAATATTACGAGTATATATTTACGACTCGTTACGGACTCGACCGTAGTCACTAACTACGCTCATTACGGACATTATATATTTACGACTCGTTACGGACTCAATGCAAGTTACGGACGTACGCTAATTACGAACAACTCGGACGATAAATAGAAATATTATATATTTTGCAACTCGTTACGGAGTCGACGCTCGTTAGGGACTACTCGGACAATTAATCTCCATATTATATATTTACGATTCATTACGGACTCGATGCAAGTTACGGACGTACGCTCATTACGAACGACTCGGACTATAAAATAAAAATATTATATATTTAGACTCGTTACGCACTCGATGCAAGTTACGGACGTACGCTCGTTACGAACGACTCGGACGATAAAATTAAAATATTATATATTTACGACTCGTTACGGACTCGACCCTAGTCACTGACTACGCTCGTTTAAGGACAACTCGGACGATAAAATAAAAATATTATATATTTTGCAACTCGTTACGGAGTCGACGCTAGTTTACGGACGACGCTCGTTACGGACTACTCGGACTATTTAATCTCCATATTTATATATTTACGACTCATTACGGACTCGATGCAAGTTACGGACGTACGCTCATTACGAACGACTCGGACGATAAAATAAAAATATTATATATTTACGACTCGTTACGCACTCGATGCAAGTTACGGATGTACGCTCATTACGAACTACTCGGACGATAAAATAAAAATATTATATATTTACGACTCGTTACGACTCGACCCTAGTCACTGACTACGCTCGTTACGGACGACTCGGACGATAAAATAAAAATATTATATAGTTACGACTCGTTACGGACTCGATGCAAGTTACGGACGTACGCTAATTACGAACAACTCGGACGATAAAATAGAAATATTATATATTTTGCAACTCGTTACGGAGTCGACGCTCGTTAGGGACTACTCGGACAATTTAATCTCCATATTATATATTTACGATTCATTACGGACTCGATGCAAGTTACGGACGTACGCTCATTACGAACGACTCGGACTATAAAATAAAAATATTATATATTTAGACTCGTTACGCACTCGATGCAAGTTACGGACGTACGCTCGTTACGAACGACTCGGACGATAAAATTAAAATTATATATTTACGACTCGTTACGGACTCGACCCTAGTCACTGACTACGCTCGTTTAAGGACAACTCGGACGATAAAATAAAAATATTATATATTTTGCAACTCGTTACGGAGTCGACGCTAGTTACGGACGACGCTCGTTACGGACTACTCGGACTATTTAATCTCCATATTATATATTTACGACTCATTACGGACTCGATGCAAGTTACGGACGTACGCTCATTACGAACGACTCGGACGATAAAATAAAAATATTATATATTTACGACTCGTTACGCACTCGATGCAAGTTACGGATGTACGCTCATTACGAACTACTCGGACGATAAAATAAAAATATTATATATTTACGACTCGTTACGACTCGACCCTAGTCACTGACTACGCTCGTTACGGACGACTCGGACGATAAAATAAAAATATTATATAGTTACGACTCGTTACGGACTCGATGCAAGTTACGGACGTACGCTAATTACGAACAACTCGGACGATAAAATAGAAATATATATATATTTTGCAACTCGTTACGGAGTCGACGCTCGTTAGGGACTACTCGGACAATTTAATCTCCATATTATATATTTACGATTCATTACGGACTCGATGCAAGTTACGGACGTACGCTCGTTACGAACGACTCGGGCGATAAAATAAAAATATTATATATTTAGACTCGTTACGCACTCGATGCAAGTTACGGACGTACGCTCGTTACGAACGACTCGGACGATAAAATTAAAATATTATATATTTACGACTCGTTACGGACTCAACCCTAGTCACTGACTACGCTCGTTTAAGGACAACTCGGACGATAAAATAAAAATATTATATATTTTGCAACTCGTTACGGAGTCGACGCTAGTTACGGACGACGCTCGTTACGGACTACTCGGACTATTTAATCTCCATATTATAAATTTACGACTCATTACGGACTCGATGCAAGTTACGGACGTACGCTCATTACGAACGACTCGGACGATAAAATAAAAATATTATATATTTGCGACTCGTTACGCACTCGATGCAAGTTACGGATGTACGCTCGTTACGAACTACTCGGACGATAAAATAAAAAATATTATATATTTACGACTCGTTACGGACTCGACCCTAGTCACTGACTACGCTCGTGACGGACGACTCGGACGATAAAATAAAAATATTATATATTTACGACTCGTTACGGACTCGATGCAAGTTACGGACGTACGCATTAACTCGAACGATAAAATAAAAATTATATAATAAATAAAAATATTATATATTGTTATAAACCTAATCCTAAACCGGTGAAAAGTCGAAAAAAAAGTATATGGTCCAGTTAAATCAAATTTCTTGCATATCAAAGCATTAAAATCAAGAACACGGTTTGACTTTTAAAAAAAGTTAACTGTAAGTCTGTAACTTCCTTCGATTCTACTAAATCAAAACATGATCAAATATAATATATATGTAAATTAAAACATCAGCACTTACAAAAGAATGTAACCCTTAAGACCATCCAGGAGCCAACTCCGAAGAGCTATATACTTCTCCATATTTCTTAGTGGATGTTATGAACCCTACAAAAACAAAACAAAAATTAAGGATATATTATGAGGATGCTTTACTGTACTAAGGTACAATTTAGCAGTGTTGCTTCCATCATGTGTTTCAGATTGTTTAAATAGAAATGAGTTTCAAGTATAGAAATTGATTCAAAATATACAAAATAGAAAAGGAGCTTACCTCTTGGACAGGAACACCCGCAAGAAACACAAAAACAAAAAAATTGAGGATATATTATGAGGATGAATCTAAAAAAAGAAACACATATGTCGACGATATAGAATTTAACAAACATGAACTAATAAGATCAATTAATGATGCATATAAACACGAGGATGGATTCAGTAAAGGAACACCTGCATATAATCTACCTGTCCTGTGGAGACGATAACAGGATCGCGCATCAGTTCTAACGAAATAGGGCAAAGGAAGGCAACAATACAGGAGCATCCGGTTTGTTCTCGTCTAATAAATAGGACAAAGAAGAGTATATGTTGAGAAAAACAGTAGGCCGGGTACCTCCAATAGCATCCAGATGCAAACCTGTAACAAAAAAATTAAACTTATCTCTATTTTTAATAAACACACATTTCATCGAGACTATATTAATATGTTTTATATATTGTATATTACTCGCCTTTGGATGCAAATTGAACACTTGTAAGTGGAACCCAAAGACAATGGCACGCACTGCAAAAACACCGAGTGAGTGATATATTTGTCACCATGAACCGTTTAACAGAAAAATGGTTCAATAGCTAGTTGATGCTCTACCTACATTTACGATGAAGTTCATGAGGTAAAAAACTTTTTGTGTTGTCCACATATACTCAGGCACTCTTAGCTGAATCCTAATTAAAACCATACGCCATTTTTTAAACAAACAATAGTATAAGAAATGATAAATCTTTTTATTGACAACTGAAGAGCCCAAAAGAGAGACCGTTGTTACACCATATTCACATAAACATGAACAAATTGCTTATAGCTTGCAGAAATCATTTTTCATGTAGGAAAACCCAAAACCATAATATAAGATAAAAAAAAGTTTTGGTAGCGTAAAATTCAATATTTCAGAATGGAACATTACCATGTAGGCTTCTTTCTGCAAACATATCCTACCTATCATAAATCGAAGAATCATCGCTGCCAAGATCCACATCATCACATAGAGCTTCTCCAGTATCTTGAGGTAACTCATGAAACAAATGCATAAAAAACAAATAATTTATGACAAAAACTAACAGTTAAAAACTCAAATATAGAGTAGTTAATCATAAATCCATTTCCCAGAAACATATATTTCAATGGAAGACTTAAACATAAAATTAATAACTTGAATATGTGTAATAGCATATTGTAACCTATGTCGTGTTAAATATTAACATGTAGGCATTGTTGAAAAATAAAAGATTACGGGATCAGTCAAGCATCATCTCCCAAGTTTAGCAGGGTCAAAAACAGCTAATAATCAGCTGTTAAGATTAGCAGGATCGAAGACAGCTGGTAATCAGCTGTAAATCCAGCCGTTAACCAAGCTGTCTTCTACATTTAGATTACGGTTTTGTGTATAAATTCAATACCTTTCTTGTAATGAAATATACAGAAAAACATACCTCAATTCAGTGCTCTGTGTATCAACTTCTAACATGGTATCAGAGCAGTGTCGTTCTTGACCTGTTCATCATTTACCTTGCTCACTCAAAACCAACCATCCTCTCAACCAAGCTGCCATGGCCAAAGCCGGTAACTTGGGAGAAGATCTATCAATCCAAATCGCCAATCTGCTCAAGAATGGCCTCAACCCACAAAATCGGAACCCAAAATTGTCCGATAAACCTTCAAATAAACCTCAAGCTCAACAGCCCTTTCCAACCAAAGAAACTGCATACGCCTCTGTCCGCAAGGAGGCCGCTCACCAGAATATTCTGGGAACACCTCTCAATGACACACAGGGCATCACAGCGGGTCTAAAGGCCTCTAAAATCGAAGGGTTAGGGCTTGCATCAAAAGGCTACCGACGGAACGATGAAAAAGGAACCGGATCAGGTAACAACAAAACTTACCTCAAATGTGATCATTGCGGCATGACAAACCATACCCAGGAACAATGCTTCAAACTCGTCGGGTATCCCGAATGGTGGTCTGACGGCCATAAGAAGAACACAAAGGCTACCGTCAAAGAAAAAGGGAAATCATCCAGTACCGGCAACCAAGACGTCACCGGAGATGGAAGTCGGAGCAGAACTGGTTTCGGCGGAATGACCGACGCAACAGGTGAAGGAGATGAATGCTTAGGCAAAGGCGGAGAAGAAGAAGAAAAAGGGAACGGGTATGGGGCGGATAGGTTTGGGGCAGATAAACCGAGCATATATAATAAGAATGTGAATATGTCACATTTGGTCCCTGAAAGTAATGGGAATGCTAATATGGCCCAAAAACATCATGGTAAACAAAAACGATGGATATTCGATTGCGGTGCAACCGACACAATGACTTATGAGTCATCGGATATTATTTCAACAACTAAACCAGAAAAAACACATATTCAAACGGCGAATGGCGGGATAATGGATGTAAAATCGGAGGGACTATTGAGATTTCGCCCACAATAAAAATCTCTAATTGTCTTTATGTTCCCTCGTTATCACATAAGCTGCTTTCCATCAGCCATGTCACAAAGGAACTTAACTGTATTGTCCTAATGTACCCTACGTTTTGTATTTTACAGGATATCAGGACGGGAGTGATCATGGTAAACAAAAACGATGGATATTCGATTGCGGTGCAACCGACACAATGACTTATGAGTCATCGGATATTATTTCAACAACTAAACCAGAAAAAACACATATTCAAACGGCGAATGGCGGGATAATGGATGTAAAATCGGGAGGGACTATTGAGATTTCGCCCACAATAAAAATCTCTAATTGTCTTTATGTTCCCTCGTTATCACATAAGCTGCTTTCCATCAGCCATGTCACAAAGGAACTTAACTGTATTGTCCTAATGTACCCTACGTTTTGTATTTTACAGGATATCAGGACGGGAGTGATCATTGGGCGTGGCACTGAAAATCAAGGGTTGTATTATGTGGATGAGGTGACTCAAAGTGGTGCTGTGATGTTGACTCATGGGACATCAGAACGAGAAGCTTGGCTATGGCACCGAAGATTAGGTCATCCCTCTACAAGTTATTTGCATATCTTATTTCCCAAACTATTTCCAGTTAATTCTATGTCACATTGTGAAACATGCGTTTTGGCAAAGAGCCACAGAAAAACTTTTAAACCCAATAATACTAAGGCTGCTTTGCCATTTTCATTAATCCATTCTGACGTATGGGGTCCTGCCCCAGTTCTTGGGGGGCAGAACCTTCGTTACTTTGTGATGTTCGTTGATGATTGTACCCGAATGACCTGGGTTTACTTTTTGAAAAACAAATCCGAAGTCTTTGAAAAATTCACTATGTTTTACGCCATGATTCAAACCCAATTTCAAACAAACATCCAAATATTCCGATCTGATAATGGCGGTGAGTTTGTTAATACCTCGTTTAAATCCTTTTTCCAAGACAAGGGAATAATCCACCAAACTACATGCCCACACACCCCAGAACAAAATGGTGTCGCCGAAAGGAAAAACCGCATTTTGCTAGAAATGACACGAGCCCTCCTAATTGAGTCCCAGGTCCCGAAATATTTTTGGCCTGAAGCCCTTGCTACTGCTACCTATCTTCTCAACCGACTCCCAACAAAAATCCTAAAGCTTAACACTCCGTTACACACTCTTTCAAAATTCTTCAAACTACCCTCAGTTCTTACTCTTCAACCACGAATCTTTGGATGTACTGCCTTTGTTCACATACCTAAATCAGATCGAACCAAGCTTGACCCTTGTGCTGAAAAATGTGTCTTTGTTGGGTATGGAATGAATCAAAAGGGATACAGGTGTTATAATCCAAAAACACGTCATATGTTCACCACAATAAACTGTGACTTTCTTGAAACCGAGTATTACTACAATTCCCAACTCAGTGGTCAGGGGGAGAAGGAATGTTTAGACACACTAAGCTGGTTAGAATATGTTCCCTATGTACCAACTAAAGAGTCACCTACTACAGAGTCACCAGACTTCAATTTCAGTGCCACTGACGGTCCTAATGTTCCTCCTAACCTGGTGTCCGAGGTAAGTAATACTCACCCTATTCAGTCTGGTGGTATTTTTGAAGTTTCTAATGACTCCGAGGATACCAATACTTCTAACCATGAAACTGCCACAGAACAAACTGAAAATTTGCAGGCAGATGAATCCAGACAAGAAGAACCACCATCAAGATATGTGTTACCCCCTAGAACAAACAGAGGGGTTCCTCCGAAACGGTATTCTCCTGAAAAAGAACCAAGAAGATCTAGTTATCCTATAGCTAGTGTGGCCGATGGAAATTTCACTAAGGAAGCCAAAGCATTTATCTCATCTGTTTATTCCGAAGAAACTCCTACAAACGTGGATTAAGCCTTAAAAGCTAAACATTGGAAGGAAGCAATGGAAACTGAAATGGAAGCCCTAATCAAGAACAATACTTGGGAAAAGTGCACTCTTCCATTGGGAAAGAAATCCGTGGGGTGTCGTTGGGTCTATACGGTTAAGTATAAACCAGATGGTACAATTGAAAGATATAAAGCCCGACTGGTAGCAAAAGGGTATACCCAGACACATGGGATTGACTATGCTGAAACTTTCTCCCCAGTTGCAAAAATGAACACAATTAGGGTTCTTTTTTCGATAGCTGCAAATGAAGGGTGGCCGCTTCAACAGTTTGATGTAAAAAATGCCTTTTTACACGGGGACCTAGATGAAGAGGTATTTATGGATGCTCCTCCAGGATTCACAAAAGATTTCAAAACTGGAGAAGTTTGCCGTCTAAAGAAATCTCTTTATGGTTTGAAGCAATCTCCCCGGGCCTGGTTTGGCAGATTTACGGTAGCTATGAAAAAGTTTGGATATAAACAGAGTAATGCCGATCATACTTTGTTTCTCAAAAAAAGAGGAAAATTCGTAACCTGCCTAATTATCTATGTAGATGATATGATCATTACGGGGAACGATAAAGAAGAAATGGTAAGACTCAAAGAAAGCTTGTTTGCTGAATTTGAAATGAAAGATTTGGGCAGACTTAAGTATTTCCTCGGAATCGAAGTACTAAGGTCAAAACAAGGAATTTTCATTAGCCAGAAGAAGTATGTCTTAGACTTGTTGGCAGAGATCGGAATGATCGATTGCAAACCAGCAGACACTCCTATGAGTGTGAACCAAAAGCTTTATATGGAGGAAGGAGCAAAGTTAGCAAATAAAGAAAGATACCAACGGCTGGTGGGAAAGCTAATATATCTCTCACATACCCGTCCAGACATTGCCTATGCTGTAGGGGTAGTAAGTCAGTTCATGCACCAACCTCAACAGTCACATATGGAAGCAGTTTGGAGAATTATTAGATATCTCAAAGGAACAGTGGGTCATGGAGTCCTGTTTCAATCACATGGACATCTAAATGTTCAAATCTATACCGATGCAGACTGGGCAGGAGATAAAGGAAGTCGGAGATCAACAACAGGCTACTTCACTTTAGTTGGAGGAAACCTTGTTACCTGGAGAAGTAAAAAACAAAAGGTGGTTGCTCTTTCAAGTGCAGAGGCTGAATTTAGAGGTATAGCTCGAGGTTTAACAGAAGCCATGTGGATGCGAAGACTCTTAGCTGAGATTGATTTTCCGTCAAAAGAAACAAGTAAGATTATGTGTGATAATAAAGCTGCAATTCAGATTTCAGAAAACCCAGTACAACACGATCGAACAAAACACGTGGAAGTTGATAGGAACTTCATCAAAGAAAAATTGGAAGATGGTACGATCGAACTACCATTCGTTCGATCAAAGGATCAGCTTGCTGACATTCTAACAAAAGCAGTTAACGGGAAAATTTTCAGCGATTGTTTGGGCAAGTTGAATTTTGGAAATCCAACTATTCAACTTGAGGGGGAGTGTTGAAAAATAAAAGATTACGGGATCAGTCAAGCATCATCTCCCAAGTTTAGCAGGGTCAAAAACAGCTAATAATCAGCTGTTAAGATTAGCAGGATCGAAGACAGCTGGTAATCAGCTGTAAATCCAGCCGTTAACCAAGCTGTCTTCTACATTTAGATTACGGTTTTGTGTATAAATTCAATACCTTTCTTGTAATGAAATATACAGAAAAACATACCTCAATTCAGTGCTCTGTGTATCAACTTCTAACAGGCATAAGATCACAACTCACAAGTACCAGAATCACCTTAGATACCCAAAGGCATTTCATAGAGCATGTGGTATGCACATATTAAATCCAATGTAGTAACATCACTTTAGAATCAACTCAACCCCAAACCACATGTTAATAAATCATCATCATTCAAAGCATCATTCCCAGCTGATAACCCTAAACACTAATCTCATATTCGGATAAAAAATTACATAATTTGTCAAACTGTAAAAAAAATAGTAAAGAGGTGCATGAAAAAAACTGGTCGAGATTGGGAAGTAACCTGCTTTTAAGCATGAAAAAACGGATCAGAGAAAGCTTATCTAAACCCATGAGTGTGCAGAGATGGTGGCGTCGAACTCTGGTTTCAAACAGGGGCTGCATAGGCATGCTCATGGATAATCACCACACTGTTCAGAAGTTGAACTGTGATTTCAAACAACACTAAAAACACAAAAAACAAAGGAATCACTGAATTGAAACAGAATAATACAAAATTTCAATCGAATTATGATTGAAATCACCACATGGTAAGTAATGAACCAACGATGCTTGAATCTAGTGTTTTCTGAACCGCCGTGACCTCCACAGCTCTCCAACCGTCGGTCCTCCTCCAGATTGCAGCGAATGGAGAGAGAGAGAGAGAGAGAGGGACAAAGAGAAGATACATACATTTAAGGGAGAGAGAACTGAGATTTAGGTTTGAATTTTGAAAACCCCTCTTTATTTTAAGCAGCCATTAGGTCCAACGGGATGCATGCGGGAAAAGAAATCGATAAATCCTTTGCCGATAGGCAACCCCACAGCCACCAAAATTGCCGTGCCGAAAATTAATATAATCGGGGAATCTTTGCCGAAATGAAATTGGATGATGGGCATTAAATGTTGATCATTTGGAATGATTTCAACGGTAATATTACCGTTTGAAATTAACTTTTTTTATAAATAAACCTATATAAACCTAACACATTTTAAATAAATTTACACAAACCCATATCCTTGTTACTTGTTACTCCAAATTTATTTTACTTTTTAAAAAAATGGTGGAAGAAATATCTATTTTATTTCTACCCGATAGGAGCGATTCATCCAATACTAGCATAAGTTTTTTCCAAAAACTCATCGACGAAGCCGAAAGGACTTCTCGTGAGTGTCTACAATATTTCTGCGAAACGGTATGTAAAATATACGCTCTCGAGTTCTTACGTAGGCCAACAAGCCACGACATGGCGCTTTTTGTACCAAGCTCATAAGGATAAACATCACCTTCCTGATATGGTGGGTAGCCTTGATTGCACCCATTTCGTATGAAAATCGTGTCCCATAGCGTTCCGTGGCCAATATATGAGAGGAGATCACCGTTACCCTACGTTTATGCTCGAAGCGGTGGCCTCTCAAGATTTATGGGTTTGGCATGCCTTTTGTGGTCCACCAGGTGCACAAAACGACATCAATGTGCTTCAACAATCCCCATTATTTCAAACTGAACGGAATGGAACGGCCCCAAAATGTCCATTTTACGTTAACAACCACTTATACAAACGTGGTTACTATCTCGTGGATGGAATATACCCTACATGGTCCGTGTTTGTCAAATCATATCCATATCCTCAACAAATAAACGGAAAAAGTTCAAGAAACAACACGAGGCAGCAAGAAAAGACATGGAACGGGCTTTTGGTGTTTTGAAGTCAAAATGGGGTATAATGAATCGGCCAATGCGTGCTAAGAGTGTGAAAAAAATTAGGTCTGTTGTGTATACTTGTATTATTTTACATAACATGATTTTAAAATACGACGGAAACGCGATAGCACCGGTACACATCCGGGATCCTCCACTCGAGCCCGCACTTGATGACAGCGTCTTAGACGAACTTATGAATGAAGATACGTATTGGAGACTAAAACATGATCTCGTTGAGCATCTCGGAAGTATGGATTTACCTCACCTATTGGTGGATTCCGAAGAAGAGTAGTTAATTTATTTAATTATTGTAATGCATTTTTTTATTTTTAATTTACTGTAATATTTTTTAATCTTTTTTTAATTTAGTGTAATGTTTCTCTTATTTTTAATTTAATGTATTGTAAGTTTAAAAAAATATTGATTTGCCTAAACTCAACTAGGCATGCATCCCTTCTGATTTTTTGGTAATAGGCAAAAAGTTAAAGCAAATTACATGGCACAATTTAATTGGGTGGGGGAAAATTTTGCCTAAAAGGGTTAGTCATGCACCCCCTCACCCTTATATACCATATCAATAAATAAAACTGAAATTAAGTACATAAAAAGTAAAACATATTCTATCTTCTTAAAAGTAATAAGAGGTTATAAGTGAAACATAGAAGATACCAAATGTGTTAAATAAAAAATGTTAAATTAAATATTGGAGTGATGATAAAAATGGTATACGTTTGAATCATTTCAGCAAATTTTTCAAACACAAAAAACCTAACTCGTTGCATGTGGGACGAAGCAGGGTTTTATAAGAGCCAACGGGGTGCATGCGGGAATTTACATCGGCAAACCGTTTGCCGATAGGCAACTCCACCGACACAAATTTGTCGTGCCGAAATTGAAGAAAATCGGCGTATCTTTGCCGAGGTGAAATGGATAAGGAGCATTAATGGTAGAATGGGATAAGCTGCATTAATTGTTTGAATTAAAAAAAACGTATTTTTTTAAACCTATATAAACCACACACATTTTAAACAAATTCACACCAACCCACATCCTCATTACTCCAAATCTATTCTATCTTTTTTATAAAAATTGTGGAAGAAATACCGAACTACAAGACACGCGCACATCTAGTAAGAAACGTTACGTTCGTCGTTGTCGTGAGAGTGGGCACGAAATCCTTATGGCGGATTATTTTGTGAGGAACCGAAATATAACGAAGAAATTTTCCGTTATCGGTTTCGAATGTCAAAAAGTTTGTTTCTAAAAATGATCTCGTTGAGCATCTCGGAAGAATGATTTTACCACACCTATTGGTGGATTCCGACGAAGATTAGTTAATTTATTTAGTTATTGTAATGTTTTTTTTTATTTTTAGTTTAGTGTAATGTTTTTTTTATTTTATTTTTAATTTAGTGTAATGATTTTCTTATTCTTAATTTAATGTAAGTTTAAAAAAATTGGTTTGCCTAAACTCAACTAGGCATGCATCCCTTGTGATTTTTGGGTAATAGGCAAAAATTTTAGACAAATTACATGACACAATTTAATTGGGTGGAGAAAAACTTTGCCTTAGACATGCACCCTCCTCACCCTTAAAAATCTATGTTTTTATTTTGAATTTTGAAATTCAAATAAAGAGGGTTAAACAATCTATATATTTTAAATAAATAAAGTAACATTTTTAATAAAGAATTTATGACATCAGCAAAAGTTACGTGGCATATCTAGTTAGTTGACACGTATACAGACTTACATCACATTTACTTCTCCTTTTATATATAGTTAGATATATACAATTTATTGGGCATGTTCGATACGGGTCACCACAAATTTATGGTGTTTGCATATATATACATTAAGTTGGACAATTTATTGGGTCTGTTCAATCTGGATCACCACAAATTATTATATATATAAGAGTTAAATGCTTGGTTGGTCCTTGTGATTTGCAAAAATTGCAGACTTGGTCCCAATGGTTCATTAATTACACACTTGGTCCTAGTGGTTGCAATTTTTTCACTCGGGTGATCCTTAACACTAACATGCGTTAGATTTCTCAGTTAATTATTTGTGCAATGACATAATTGGCCATAAAAAAATAAATATAACAGGACATCAATAGAATCAAAATTTTCACAAAATATCTGAAAACACTAACAGATACACAAATACATCATAAAATCTCAAAAAGATTAATTACGGAAGCAAATTAAGAACAATTAAAGGTTGAATAAACACATACTGGAGATCGGTAGTTGATCGGAAATAGAATTAGGGCACGGAGGTGTAGATGAGGGTTCCGATTGAGCTACAGGAGGAGGTAATGGAGGTGATGACGATAGAGACTGAACACGGCTGGTGATGAGAGCCAAACGCTCGGCTCCTTTCTCCGCTATACGCCGCCATCGAGCGGCGGCAACATCCCTGGCGGTTCCACCGTTCGTCGCCATTTCAACAAGAACTGCGGTTCCACCTTCATCATCAACTTACGAGATAGAGAGAGAAATATGAGATAGACAAAGAGATGGTGGTGGAAATGGATAAGATTTGGTGTTGGTGTTTAAGAAAGATGGAGAAGAAGATAAGGGGTGGGCTCTTTTTTATTTATTTTTCAACTTTTTATGGGTAATTATGTCATTTCACACATAACTAACTGATAAATCTAACGTATGTTAGTGTTAAGGATCACATGAGTGCAAAAATTACAACCACTGGGACCAAGTGTGTAATTAGAGAACCATTAGGACCAAATATGCAATTTTTCGCAAACCACAGGGACCAACCAAGCATTTAACTCTATATATAATTTATAAACTTCTTAGCTACAGTGAATTTTGTTTTTTATGATTTTTGTCTTTTATGAATTCTTTTTCATCTTTTTTTTTCTCTATTTTGTTGTTTATCTTTTTCTTTTTTAAGTTTCAGTCAAACCTGATGTTGTACATGTAACAAAACAAACGGTCTAATATTGACCGAACAACGTCAGTATCGAAATTCATATTCGTTTTTATTGTTTCGATCGATGTAAACACATCTCGGTATTTTTTTGGTCGTATCATGATTTTTTTGTTTCTTATCTTAATGAACCAAACCAATATAAAATGAATTCCTGCCATTAACGTTATTTTTACTATTGCGTCTACGTTTTCATTAAAAATTGGGTCGCCCCGTCGCAAAGCGCAGGTGTAACCTACTAGTTTAAATTAAAATCCAGTTCATCTCACCTTTTTATACCTGATTAACCAGACTCCATATAAGAATAACAACCAAACTATTTTGTTTTATTGATTTTTTTTCTCTAAAGTTAATTAGAATAACAACCAAACTATTTTGTTTTATTGATTTTTTTCTCTAAAGTTAATTTTTCTTATAATACCTCTAGGTTCTAGCCACTATTGTTTTCTCTAAAGTTAATTAGAATAACAACCAAGCTATTTTTGTTTTATTGATCTAAAGTTAATTTTTCCCCTCTACGTTCTAGCCACTAATACTATTGTTGAATAGTCTAAACTAGATCTAGCCCAATAGGTTTGGGCCTTACACATAAACACCAATCAAAATCCATCCACCTGGTTCCTGTATAAAAGAGACTACATGCTCATTTGTTTAATAGTAATTTCTAAAATTTCTAGGATAGACACACAATTAAATGGGTCCTTCACTTCCGCAAAAGAGGCTTTGGCCCTTTGCCTTTCAAGCCCAGAAAAGCACGGGTGAGAGGAGGTGTGAAAGAGTGGTGTCTAAAAAAACTAACTAATTAACATAAACCCATTAATCACAATAAAATCAAACAACATAAACCAAACAACTCGTGTCACCTCACCCGCACTTTTCCCCACACCCCCGAGAATTCCTCTAACTCTCACTTCATGCCACCCCACGAGACGGTGTTCCATGCATGAAAAGGGGGTCTACGTCGTCCACACCATATAGTCTAATAACCTTTTTTTATTTATTTTAATCTCCGATGATAATATTTAAAAAAATATAATTTCAAATACTAATGTTAACATTCAATGTTATTTTAAAAACTTGTATAAAGAACCTTTCAATATGATAAAAAGGTGATGCTGTACAAATATTATCCTAAAAAAATACACCAGATCAACTGTCACATCATACATGCAACATACCAAATTGATGACGCGAGTCACATTATTTGTCAATAATCATGTCAGTCAAACACATTATATAAGTCGTATAATTTGGTGAACACCACCTATTTTTGGTCCTCATACGACCCATGTATCCAATAATATGTTAAGACTGTTTCGCCTAAAGAAATATACATGTCAAACAATTTAATCGTATATAATTATCAAAGTAACAGTTCAAAGCAAAATATAATTACCGAGAACATGTTCTAGCATTCTACCAAAACATAACTGAAAAAAAGATTGGTCGCGTGACTAGAAATTTATACGGTGGTCCAATCTTTTAAAATCCGGTTTTTATACCATACCAGATTTTGCTCATATTAGTTTAACTCAGATATATCGGGTTTTTTAAAACACCACGAGATATACCGTCTATGTGAGTCTGCAGAACCTTGCGACTTCTTGTGGTCTCCTCTCTCTATCAAAAAAAATTGTACGTATGTATTCCTCAGATCTCATCACTTCTCTTACAAATTCGCCTCTAATTCACCAAAAATGCAATCCGATATTTGCAAATCACATTGTCAATTCCAGTTTAATTCATGAATCTCTTACTTTTACGACTATATAACTACAAATTGATTGTTATAGCAGATGATACTTGTTCAAATCACACTTGATTTAGCTATAATCGAACTTTTGTTTCCATTTGTTACAGAATCAGTTGAATCCAGAAGGAAAGTTCGTTGGTTGACATGATCTCGCAGTTCTTTGTTTTGTCGCAGCGAGGCGATAACATCGTGTTTCGTGATTGTGAGTTTTCTTGTTACAAATTCTGCATGTGTTTGTGTTGGATTTGATATGATTTGATAAAGAGTTAGTGGTTAATTGTTCATAGTTGATTGAAATTAGTAGTAATTTGAAGATTATAAGTTTTTAGGTCATATTGATTGGGCATGTTGTGTAGGGTTAGGGATTTCAGTCAGTGTATCTATAGGTGTTGTTACTTGGAGCTAGATGAGCTATAGATGAAAGCATATGCTAACTAGAGACTTCAATGAATTTGAAAGAGTAGTTACTAGTTAGTCTGTGTAAAGGTTATATAGGAAGAGCATTTTAATGAATCTTGAGATCGGTTAGGTTTGTGTGGACACTTCCTGTAACGATACAAAGAAGATTAAGGGGATGTTTGTTTAGCTTTTAATGGAGATCTTAATGATTCAGACCTCTTACTGATTCGGCACTTAATGGTTCAGACTGTTTGTTTCGTGAGCAGATGGTTGAATGGTTCAGACATTTGCCTTTGAATGGTTAAGCATTATACTGAGTTTGAATGGTTAAGACCTCTAATCTGAATTGGCCAGACATTTGCATCTGAACGGTTAAGCATTATACCGGCTCTTAATGGTTCAGACATCTTACTGGTTTAGCATTTAACCATCAGAATTTGCCAAACAGTCCCTAACATGACTTATTGTAACACCCTATGCAAATCCTACATTGGCTGTGGCGAGGAGAGATTCTTGATTCATAAGGAATGCTGTGACTTAAATCACTATTGCGTTTTGGGCATATTGGTTGTGGAGCATATGAAAACTCCACAGTTTAGCGTGCTCAGTTGGGAGTAGTACCGGGATGGTGACCTCATGGGAAGTCTTCACCGGGGCAACAAAAAATAGACATTATTGGTTGTACGAGAGGCCGGATGTTACACTTCCTGTCTACCGAAAGTTGGTTCGTAATGTTTAAAAGGAGAATATGATTCTAGTATAAGTTGTACCTTCCCTTTTGTTGGTTGTTAGATGGATAAACTACATTTATTGAATCTGCATATTATACACATCCATTGAGTTTTCTCAGTTATTTTAGCTTACACATATGGCATTTAGTCTATAATTGATGGTCCCAATCAAAGTTCTAGTGCTAGTTGATTGAAGGGTAGTCAATAGTTGATTAGCTGTTGGGCTAATGATCAATTATGCATATTCACATGCATTTTAATATACCATCTCCCTCTGGCTTTTTCTACTTATGCAGACCGTGGTGATGTGCAAAAAGGAAGTGCAGAGATATTTTTTCGTAAAGTAAAGTTCTGGAAGGAGGATGGGGAAACTGAGGCTCCACCTGTCTTTGTAGGTACCTTTTAAAATGTTATCTGATTATACGTTTGTATTAAACAATTCTTCATGTCACATAAGACAATTAAGCTAGCTGTATTATCTGTATACAAATGTTTTAGAAGCTATTTATGTATTCTCTGTACATTTTACTGTTATGCTTATTAAGAAAGCATTCCCATTTATTATTCACTCATAACATGATTTCAGCCTGAATTTAGATTTTAATATGATTGTTTATGTTACTGTTATGACTTCTGATGATGCGATATACTTTATTTGCTATGATAGAATGTAGATGGTGTTAACTACTTTCACGTAAAGGTGGTCGGATTACTGTTTGTTGCAACCACCCGAGCAAACATATCACCATCTCTTGTATTGGAGCTTCTACAAAGAATAGCACGCGTCACTAAAGATTACCTTGGTATCCTCAATGAAGATTCTATAAGAAAAAACTTCGTGCTTATGTATGAATTACTCGATGAAGTTATCGTAAGTTTTTTTATCCGTTTGACATTGTTGGGTGTATAAGATCTGATTGTAATGTCTGCAAGTAGGCCTGTAAACAAACAGAACGTTCGTGAACTTGTTCGGTGGGAAGTTCGTTTATTAAACGAACGAACATGAACACAATTTTTTGTTCATTTAATTAAACAAACGAGCATGAACACACGTTTTGTTCGTTCATTAATGTTCATGAACATCCGTTTAGGGTGGGCATTGATTTACACTAGTGTATTTTCATCATCAAATCCTGGCCATTGATTTACACTTGTGTATTGATAATCAAGGGCTAGGCACTAGTGTTCACAATCAAGGGGGTTGTTCACAAATGAACCTAACCCGATATATATATTATAATTAATATATATATATATATATATATATATATAACATAAAAGGAACTTTCCAACTACTTATATAAATATAACTAATTGGTAATTGGGTTTTCTAGTAATAAAAATGGGTTTTCCAATGCAATTTATCGTAATTACTCGTTAATTTACATAAAAATTACTTTATGTTCGTTTATGTTTAGTCAATTACGGTCATTTGTGTTCCTTTGTGTTTGTTAGATTATGTTCATTTGTGTTGTTTATTGTTTAGTAAAATTATGTTCGTTTAAGTTTGTTCGTTTATGTTCAGCGTTCATTGAGGTTTTAAACGAACACGAACATGAACATGCCCATTTTTCTTAATTAACGAACATGAACAAAAAAATGTGTTCGATTATATGTCCGTGTTCGGTTAAAGTTAAATGAATGAACACGAACATGCCTTTGTTCGTGTTCGTTCGGTTCATTTACAGGCCTATCTGCAAGTTGTGCCTGTGGGAGAACAAAAAATATTAATAGTTTTAACTTCATAACTGTTGAACACAGGATTTCGGTTATGTGCAAACAACATCGACTGAAGTTTTAAAGTCGTGTGTATTTAATGAGCCAATCATGATTGAAGCAGCACATATGCCACCTCTTGGTCCGGCTGCCCTATTTATGGTATAATCAATCAAAATCTTTGACGTTCGTTGATTTTTTAATCTAAATTACTTTATAATGATTATCTTAATGCAGCAAGGGAACAAAAGAATGCCGGGGACAGCTGTCACAAAATCAGTTGTAGCTAATGAACCCGGGGGTAGAAGGAGAGAGGAAATTTTTGTGGATATAATTGAAAAAATAAGTCTTACGTTCAGCTCTAGTGTGAGTAATTTTTGTTTTATTCTAGTATTTTCTTAATAGATTAATGTCTGTATATGAAATAAGATGCTTCTGGAAACGTTGCATATGCCTATTCAACTATTATCATGCCTATTCATTTCTAGTTTCAAAAATGTATTTTTTTTTCTTTTAACATGAAGAAAATATCAAACAATCTGTTTTCCATAATAACCCTTGTTTGTTCACTCATAACCGTGTGTTAAAACTAATCTGAATTCATATATTACATATGTAACTAACTTCTGTCCTCAACAGGGATACATACTAACCTCCGAGATAGATGGCACCATTCAAATGAAAAGTTATCTTTCTGGAAATCCGGAAATTCGATTAGCGCTCAACGAGGACCTGAATATAGGAAGAGGTGGCAGATCAGTATATGGTATACTATCCGTTTTGACCCGTTACCAATACACACATTTAACCACCTTTAGTAGCTAGTAACATTGACATGCTGAAGCTTATGAATATATGCTTTGTTGAACAGACTATGGTGGTTCTAGTGGATCAGGAGCTGTTATACTCGACGATTGCAATTTTCATGAATCCGTGCATCTTGATAGTTTCGATGTGGATAGAACTTTGACTCTTGTAAGTAACATAATTAAGTTTTAGCTCTGTTATATGACACACATACCCTATGTAATTTTGAATGCATATAATGATATCACGTTAACATCTTGCTCTTTTTTGTCAGGTTCCACCTGATGGTGAATTTCCCGTTATGAATTATCGCATGACACAGGAATTTAAGCCACCGTTCCGTATTAACACCTTGATCGAAGAAGCAGGATCACTTAAGGTAGACATCCATTCCGTTCAAAATAGTTTTGTGTCTAAACAGGTCATTTTAGCACTAGTCATAACGGGCCAAACCGACCCCAGATGCTTTCGGTTGATTTTAAACCTCTAAACAGGTCATTTTTAGCACTAGTCATAACGGGCCGAACCAACCCCAGACGCTTTCGGTTGATTATAAACCTGTTTGACGCTCGAGACATTTATTTTGTTTAATCTTTTAGCTTAACTCATTTGACCTGTAAAAGATAAAAACATGACCCAAATTGACCCATTTGTATGGATGGGTTGGAATCACCTCTAATGATTACCAACTGTCTATAGGGCTGCAAACGAACTGAACGGACATGAACAAGACCTTGTTCGTGTTCGTTTGTTAAGGAAATATATGTGTTCACTAACTGTTCATGAACACTTAACGAGCGAGATTTTATGTTAGTGTTCGTTTCAAGGTTTAAAAAAACGGAAACGAGTTTCGAGGCGTTTTCCCTTCGCCTCACGAGGTGTAAGCCTCGAGGCGAACCGATGCGGAATTAAAAAATAAATGTAAAAATTATATATCTTACAAAAATAATAATACCAACTAAATTCATCAAAAACACACAAAAAACACATTAATTGCTTGAAATTGACACAAAAAGTCAAAAACATAAAAAACAAATATAAAAAACCCTGAGGCGCAGCCTTTTTAGCGCCTCAGCCCTTCTGAGGCGTACATACAGTAAAAACCCCCTGAGGTGCGCCTCAAAATCGTTTCTTAGGCATTTCGCCTCGAGGCGCAAGCCTCAACCGTTTTTTAAAATCATGGTTCGTTCGTTAAGGAAATGAACGTGTTCGTGTTCGTTTGTTAATTTTAGGCAACGAACGCAAGCAAACGTCCATGTACACAAATGAAGACAAACTAATGCTCGTGAACACAAATGAAAAAAGAAACGAACACAAGCAAGCGCTCATGAACAGAATATATAATACAATGGCACAAATTAAATATATGATCTGTTAGAATTTGAAGTATTTAAATAAAATATAATAACTAAAGACACTAATGAACAATCGAACATAAACGAGCACGTTATCGAACGTTCACGAACATAAATGAACGAACGTGACCTCTGTTCATGTTCGTTCGTTTATTTAACGAACAAACACAAACGAACTTACCGCCGAACGGTTCATGAATTGTTCGCTGAACGTTTGGTTCGTTTACAGCCCTAACTGTCTATACTGATTGGTATTTTTTGGGCAATGTCTTTTAGTAGTATTCATACATTTTGCAGTTTTATATGCATTAGCATATGATTGTCACCACCATTATAGTACACTGATGCATTTAATCATATGCATATATTTTTTTTCCGAAGGCTGAGGTGATTCTGAAAATACGTGCTGAGTTCCCGCAAAATATAACTGCAAATACAGTTGTAGTTCAGATGCCGGTGCCAAAATACACATCCAGGTACTTGTTAGTTATATACTATTGGTTCTGATATATTTGTTAGTCCCTGCTAATGCTATTTTATTGGAATTTTACAGAGTTAGTTTCGAGTTGGAATCTGGAGCAGTTGGACAAGTGACTGATTTCAAAGAACCGAATAAGAAAATCGTGTGGGGGTTAAAAAAGGTTATTTCTTGTCTGATATTATTTTTCGGTTATAATTTCATTGTATAATGTTTGTGATATCACAATTTGTTCCAGATTGTTGGTGGATCCGAACATACACTGCGTGCCAAATTAACGTTTGCACATGAATCACATGGTATGTTTCCTAGGATTGATATTAATAACTTTTAGATAAAATTATATGTACGTAATGCTTCCGTTGGGCCATGACTATTTGTTCATATTATATGTAATCTACTGTTTCTAACTATATGACATGATAGGCAATATAACAAAAGAAGCTGGCCCCGTCAGCATGACTTTCACTATACCGATGTACAACTGCTCAAGACTCCAGGTAACACTGATCTAGATCTGATCCATTTATGTGATCCGGACAAAAAATGTGACCCATTGG
The DNA here is from genome assembly GCA_947069175.1 of Scalesia atractyloides. Lineage (NCBI taxonomy): Eukaryota > Viridiplantae > Streptophyta > Magnoliopsida > Asterales > Asteraceae > Scalesia > Scalesia atractyloides. Next base: position 817,407 of record CAMTDV010000024.1, on the reverse strand, counting down.
TCTAGGGATGGCAAAAAACTCAAGCCCAGCGGGTATACCCGATGCCCGATGGGTATGGATTTCGCGGGTATGGGATTAGGTAAAACCTGACCCAATTACCCGGAACTATATACCCGTTTGCCCGAAACATATACCCGAAGACTTTTAAGTTATTATATATAATATATATATTCCCTTAACTGTTGTTTAGTAATGTTTAATTCTTGTAGCATCGTTATTTGAAAAATAAACTTTTCTTTTGAGTATATATTTTGATGACATTATTTATATGTTATACAAATAAAATTAATTTGTAGATTAGTCTTATTATATATATTTAATTTATAGATATTTCAAATATTATTATGCTAATGATGATATGTATGTTATTTACCATAATTTAAAATATCGTATAGATTTTTAAAACATAAAATTATAAAGGGAAATAAAAAATATGTATTACATGAAATACCCAATGGGTATACCCGATAACTGTGGGTATGCCCGATACCCGAGGGGTAATGGGCCGGGTATGGGACAAGATTTTACAACCGGGTATGGGTATGGGATTAGCCAAACCCGACCCATTGCCATCCCTACATTGGTCCGATAAACAATCTAGTGACCCATTTAGGTCGTTCAATACTTGGTGAAAGGATAAAGGTGGCGGGGTCAAAAGCATATGCAAGTGGGAAAATAAATGGGTTGATTCACTAGTTATAATCCATCTATTTATATTACTTGGGTCATGAGTCATGGGTCAATTCATGATCTCCACTAGTTAGTTAATGGGCCATATCACGATCCATTTGGTGTATCATAGGACAGATCAAATCGTTAGTTGATTTCGCCTATTGAAACGTATTATAAAGCATGTACATATATGTACATGCTTTATAACATTTGAAATAATAATGATGTCGGCCCAACCATCTTGCCACCTTTACGTTTTATTTGTATGATTTGTACTATAGAAATGCAAGCATGTAATCTTAAGACGGTTTGGATGGTATTTTATATGTAGTCAGAGATTCGAATCTTTCAATGACTTTTTTCCTTCTGTCATGTAGGTGAAATACTTGCAGATCGCTAAGAAGTCCAAAACTTATAACCCGTATCGTTGGGTTAGATACGTCACCCAAGCTAATTCCTATGTTGCGCGTATATGATTAATTTGAACGTCGGAGCTTTGGTTGTAATGTGTTTCATCTCTAAGACGGTTTAAAATCTTCATATTTCGCGCGACAATAGATCTTTTCAATGTTGAACTGTGGATTTTGTGATATGAGTTGCCCATGATCGTGTGGTAATAATTAAAACACGAGGTGTAGTGTTGTATTATTAATCTTCATTTTATACACAATCATTATCTCATGTACCATGTGATATAAACCGGACCGATCCTCAAACTAGTTGTCCTATATTTTAGCCGGATCTTTCCGGTTTTAAACCCGAACCGGTTATTAAGCTGGTCAAACCAAAAGCAGGAGGTGGTGGTTTAAAAGGGAAAGAGTGGGTGTTTGACTTAATACTAATGGAGATTTCCACTAGCTACAAAGTGTGAAAAACGAGTGCTATTAATAGAGAAACAAAGTGTTTGTTTTGATGGTAGCTTTCACTTCATTTCTTCGTGGGACGACTCATTATTATGCCACACAATACGCACTACAAAATTTAAATGGTTTTATAGCAATTCAATTTGGAAACAATCATTGTATATCTAAAAATATATGTATCACAAAAAATAATAACCAATAACCTTTGGCTTTCACTTTCAAGATATCTAGTGCGGGGATATATCTTTTGTGTTGAGAAAGCAAGCAAGTCGGGGTGGTGCTGACTATTAACTCTTAAGAGTTAATTACTATTTTCATCCCTGTGGTTTGTCAAAAATCACTATTTCAGTCCATTAGTTTAAAAATTGCGATTTCAGTCCCTGTGGTTTCACTTCGTAACCATTTTAATCCATGTTTTCCTTCGTACATTCAAACCATTTATCTGTAAGTACAAGGTGGACTGAAATGGTTACGAAAGTGAAACCACATGGACTGAAATCGCAATTTTTAAACTAATGGACTGAAATAATGATTTTTGACAAACCACATGGATGAAAACAGTAATTAACTCATTAGTTAATCATTTATAAATGTATAATAAGAATGATATATTTTTTAGAACATGACACACCCTTTAATTCTACACTTTCTAAAAATCCACCCACAATGCACTACTTGGTTGAGAAAAATTCGTCAATGCCATTATGCCAAATGCCTCTTGACGTATAATAAGAATAACTACATAGAAAAAAAGAGTAATCAAATCACAGGGACATAATCATCAGAAAACTCATTCTTCGTGAAAAACAAAAAGACTACATACTACATATATGCAAATAGACGCTCAAATTAAAGTGAAAAATAATGGAAAACATTTACATAACAGGATATAGCCTTGGTAAAAGAGGAAAAAACAAGTATGTTGTTTGGGTGTTGCGATGGAAGCTAGGATTGTAACAACATAAGTTACCATGGTGACAAGTAATGCTGTTTGGGGCGATAAGTATAGAAAACTATATAGCGGCAATCGGCAAACAAAGGTTAAATACACTCATTACTTTGATAAGAATAAAAATATATGTGTTCATTTTAGGTGTTCTCGAAACATATAAAAGATCAATAAGTTAAAGTAAATCAATCACGTGACATGAATAGAAGCTTTGTGACCGATAACCGTGTCTATTGTCTTTTCAAAGTACACATCAAAACCGTGCCAAGAGTTGAACATGTTTAAAAAACCAAGTAAGAGAGAAACATGTCAATGGGACGATAGTTGAATTCTAATCAATAACATGTCTACATCTTTGATATACAAGACGCATTAAAGTAAAGATATGACACATTGAGTTTAAAAGCAGTTAAACTGGCTACTATTTTATTAAGCTTATGAACACATCTTTAATCAACTTTTTATTAAATTATTTAAGATTTATGTATAATTGAGTTAATTAGGAAATTTTGTTGCAAACTATAACTCATTTAGGACGATGTGTACGTATATCAAATGGGCAATTGATCAGAGTAACCAACACCAGGAAAAAAAGAAAATGTCAAATTATATAAAAAGTGATAATATAATTCATCAACATCCATATTCGATTAAAGAAAATAACCTTACTAGCTTGACTGAATCAAACTATTTGTTGAGATAATAAACTTGTTCCGGAACAAACTACAACTTGTTCTAGACAACTTTTTTTTAACGGCAAATTTGGATCACTGACGAACCACTAGAGATTATCATGTCACCAGCAGAACCACCCGGTCATATCCATCTCCACTAGGCATAATGCTATACACCAATTCAGGAAGAAACCCAATAAATATGGGGAAAAAATCACCTTGTGGAATCAAACCCCATAACTTATTGGTCCTAAAGTCTTATCCCACTATTAAGATGTTACTAAGCTATAAAGCCATGGGCTGTTCCAAACAACTAGACATACCCTAAATAGAGTAAAACAATATTAACCCTTGAATATACCAACAATTCAATCCCTAATTGCAAACACTATATTATGAATACGTGAATTGTTGTGTTCTCGTATTCCCTCACAAATCTCTACCCAACATATTTGTATTTACATAGATCATCTTATATTAGATAATAAAATGATAAGTTAGATTTAGAAGATGTGATTACTATCTTATTACGCAAAAACCAAAAAATTCTAACACGGACCTCAATGAATGTTTGAAACCGACCCCATGAAATTTTGGAATCGACTTTCAAGAAAGTTTTATGAGATTTTAAAGTTATACAAATATAATTGTATAAACCTATTATAAACCAATTAATAAATATAAAACAACTAAGCCCATTTTATACAATTAAACAAATAAGCACATTTTAAACTAAACTCATCAAACCCAAATACCCAAATCTCAATAACTATTAATATTTACACACTCTTCCCGAGTTTAATAAATAAAAGAAAAGAAGAGAAAATAATTTAAGGAGAGAAAAGAAAATGAGTCAAAAGGGAAAATTTTAATTACCTACTGTGTTCTCGAGTTTGGAAATCAAAGGAAAAATAAGGATTTTATGTATTAAATACATTTACTTCGAAATCTGTCCGATTTGAAGGATTAAAAATGAAGAAAAAAGACATAAGTTTTTCTTCCTTTTCTTTCCATTTCATTCCTTAGAAAAACTCTGGAACATGGCTTTTTTTACATCCTTTCAAATTTTTCTTTTCCTTCGCTAAATGAAACTCGGAAACACAACAACGATAGACAATCAACGCTGAAAAGTTTTCAACCTCTATAAAAAATTACTCTGATTCCACCGTGATGAAGAAAAATCGATTATAAATTCACTTTGTTCATATATCTTTAATCATATGTGAACTCATGACAATTTCGTGGAAACCATTGTTTTTTAATATAAGGTCGTATCAATAATAGCGAGTTGGGTAGTCACCTCTCCAGCCCATCCGGACGTTGCCCCAACTCGCCCCTAGCAGCGCTCTCGAACCTCAACAATGCACAGACAAGAAGGCCACGATTGAGTTAACGGAAGCGTCCCCTTCGTTTTAAATTAAAATAAAGACTCCGCGCTGGGTAAAGTGGTTAAGACTTTTTCCGCCCGTTCTCGGCTCCTTGGGGAGTAGTGCCCCCAAGACACAGCCACGCCAATCAACCGACGCGGCTCCATACTCTAGGTAGTCAATGGTGATTCAAACAAACCATGATCCCTCATTCCACTAAACAAACCACCCCCCCCCCCCCCCCCCCCCCACACCCCCCCAATTGTCCCACGTGTGGCTAACCACTTGTCATGAATCTTATCGCGAATAAGCAAAGCATGTGCATTTTCATTCTTAAACCCCAAAAGCAGTTAATAGTCTAATTAAATATTTTATAGTAACAAAGACAAAACAAAAAAGTATCAATTTATAATCATGTTATTTAATAATAGTAAGTGGGATAATTATATTATAAGGAATGGTTATGGGTGATTTTAAGTGGTTGTGAGTGGGAGAGAGAGAAAATGTTACTGTTAATCTGTAAATATAAAGAACACTGTTCACACCTTATAAGTATTTTAGTATTTTTGAAAGTGGTTGTGACTGGAAGATAGAGAAAAGGTTAAAGGTATAAAAATATTATTTAATTGAGGGGTTGGGGCAATGCATGTCTGCAGTAGAATACAGAGTCATTCTCAAATACCGGTTGATGATCCCTATGTATCCGGAAGATGAAACATGTCCAATACGTCGTAAAGCTTGTATGAATAAATATGAGGAGCTCCCTGGGTTCAAATATCGGCATGACTGGGTGCGAGATGTTTTGTGGGACTTCCTGAGAAGAGCTGTGATTTCTACTAAGAAAGAGCCTTCTGTGAATTTTCTCACGGACCCTACGGAAGGGAGATCTACTCTGCGACCAGTGGATCTATTCGTCTTTGGCTGGGTTGGGGGAAAACATGCTTGTGTGGACCTCACGGGGGTTTCCCCTTTGGTTGGTTTAAGGGAAAACATGTTTGTAGCTGGGCAAGCATCTAAAAAAACAGAATCAAAGAAAGTGGATAAACATGCTAAAGCTTGCGGAGAACCAACATGTCTTTGTCCCTTTTGCTTTTGATACCTTTGGCTCCCTAGCACCATAAGCTAACCACTTCTTGACTAGGGGTCAACGGGTCATCCACAACAATTGTTCATCCCCCAAGGGGCCGGGGTTTGTCTTTGGAAGATTAGGGTTTGCAATTCAGAAGGGGGTGGCGGCACAGCTTGTTGCCCGTCTGCCTTCTGTTTTGATGTAACTTGACAAATTTATACGTTTATTCGGTAAAAAAAGTTTATAAAGAAGAGCAAAAAAATAGTAATTCTTAATATAATTATATGGATAGGGAAAAATGAATTCATTATGAATGTTTTAAGTGAAGTTAAAACAAAGTTTAGCCGTTAGAAAAAGTTAAAACAAAGTATTATCAAAAGAGAGATTATATGCTTGTGGCCAGATCAACTATTGTAGGAATCGAACCCAAAATCTATTGGTCCTAAAATTTTATTCTACCATCAAGATGCAACTAGACTAAAAAGACATGTGCATTCTAGTAGCTACTTATGCTCTCATTTATTTGAATGTTTTTTTAAAAATCATCTAAGAGGGAGATATTTTTTCTTGGTTTCAAAAAAGTGAGATTATATGAAAAAAAGTTGATTGTACATCACTTTATCTAATTTTACGTATAAGCAAAGAAAGTTTCACTTTATTCATTCATATCTATCTTTTACAAGCAAAAAAAAAAGAATAAATATACAAAGTTATAATATATAAATATACTAATGATGTATCATAAACCTTAATTAGATAAAGAACTCAAATCGAAAACGCTTTTTTTTAACAAGAACGACTATATAATAATATAGCGACCCGTCAATACAACGGCTCAAAAAAGATGAAACATCAATCAAACAAATAAATTAAAGTCTAATAAGTTTTTCCATTTCAAAACACCCCCGGTTCTACTTTTCACCCAAATAAACGTCTCCTCTTCATGTTCCCATTGAGTCCAAAACGCTTGAGTAATCTTTATATTTTATTAAAAAAGTTGGTCGATTTTTTAAAAGCACTCCTTGTACAATACATTACATCACGAAAAGAGTCAAAATTTGAGTTATTTTATTAAAAAGTGTGATGTTTTTAAATTTTCATATGAAAGTTCCCCTTCCTTGCACGACCTTCTTTGCTGCTTCCTCAATCGTCATTTCCTTGATTTGTAACGGTTGATATAATAAAGTATATAATGAACAAGGAATATAAACAATAAAATACTTACTGAAAAAAGTGTATATATAATTTTTATTCGTGAGAATAACATTATATAAAGTGTTAGTGTTCACCTTCTAGATACGGGCGATGACACCCTTGTTGTACGGTCGACTGCCGATGTTTTAGGTCCACAAAGATTATGCCATTGGGCGGCATCTCCGACTTTGACATGTTGTTAGAGCGACGACGACGCCCGTGACATGTTGTAAGAGCAACATTGCCGTCTGTGACATGCTGTACGAGTAGCGGTGGCCCATGTGTCATCGACGACAGAACCATTGTTTGAGACGCCGACGTTACACTAAATATGGGTATTTTCAACACGTGGTATAATCTCATTGTTCCTAGAACCATTACCTAACCGTAAAACATAGACTTCGTTACACGTATTTAAGGCTATGGGGTATGGGGCTTGGGTTTCGGCGTGGGTTGGGTACTAACGCCCAAGTCACCACCCCGGGTGGGCTTGGGTTTCGGCGTGGCCCCTTGGGCGGGGGTTTCAGCCCGGGTGTTGGGCGGGTCTATGAAGGTGACATGGCGGTAGGTGATTGGTGGGTGAAACTAGCCGTTTGGGCTAGCCGTTGGGGCCCTTTGTTTAAAAAAAAAACCTCTTTTTTTTCTTATAAATACCTTTACATATCTCATAAATTTCTCACAAAAATATCAAAAAAAAAAATGAGTTCTTCAAGTTCAAGTGATTCTTCATCATCGTCTGATGTTGGTGAGAAAATATTTCTACAAACGATCGCGATGGTGGTGAAAGCTATCGTTGAAGATGATGAGGAAGAGACTTCACAAGCAAAGCAGAGGAGGTATATCCCTCGTGAACGGCAAACCGCTAACGATTTGTTGGTACGTGATTATTTCTCAGATCTTTGGAGTGCCGGCCATAATGCTTGAAGCGGTTGCGTCCCAAGATCTTTGGATATGGCATGCGTTCTTTGGTATGCCAGGTTCATATAACGATATTACTATCATAAACACTCGCCTCTTTTGAATGATCGGGTCAATGATATAGGACCCAAAGGTAGTTTCTTTGTAAATGAAGTTGAGTACGTGCATGGGTACGACCTAGTTGATGGGATTTACCCAGAGTGGGGGGTTTTCGTTAAATCATTCACAAAACACGGTACCCTCGATCCAAAGAGATTAAAGTTTAACAGGGTCCAAATGGCCGCACGTAAAGACGTCGACGAGCGTTCGGTGTTTTACAGCAGAGGTGGCGAATTTTGGCAATGCCTTGTCGACTATGGGACAAGGATCAGATTGGAATCGTGATGTACGCTTGCATCATTTTTCACAACATGATTTTGGAGGATGAAGGTAGGGCGGTCGTTACCTACTATGAAGAGATGTTAGTCAAGTAGAGAGTGTAACCGTTACAGACGAAGAGAAATCAATAAACGAATTTATTATCAAGTCGCGGGATATACATCACAACCTTCGATCTGATTTGGTGGAACATGTTTCAACGATTCCTGGGTTCAACTCCGATGAAGACAACGATTCAAACGAAGATTGATTGTTTTTAGTGTTTTATATATATATATATATAATTATATATATATGTTATAATTAATATGTTTTAGTGTTATATATAAAATATATAAAAAAAGAATGATGTGGCTCGGCCACGCTACCCCAGCCACGCCCAACCATACCTTATTGAATGTGGCTGTTGGTCTTGGGTCCACCATACGCCCGTGTCGGACCATGACCCAAAGTCCCACCCCCACCAAACCCGATATTCTGAGGAGACATTTCAAAGATTGAAAAATATAAGATACAATTTCTTGTTAGTCAACAAGTCACACATTTTCAAGATCATCCCCAACATAAAAGGGAAAATTGACAAGATAGGTGACACTTGCTAAATGATGCCACCTCAGGACCTTTTCGGTTTTGGGTGGCAGGATAGGTGACTTTGGGTCTTATGATTTAGGCTATGGGGCATGGGCGGGGTTTGGGTATGGGTTGGGGGAAAACGTTCATGTGACCATCCGGGTGGATTTGGGTTTGGACGTGGCCCTTTTAGCGTGGGTTTCAGCCTGGACGTTGGCGGAGCTACTATTGAACTGGCGGTGTATATTGAGTGCACCATACCCTATATTATCCATTAATTTAAAAAAAAAGAAAAAAATAAAAGAAATTTGGACCAAGCCACCCCCAAACCCAAGCCTTACCATACCCCCAATTTTTTGGTGTTGTCAGTAGAGCCCACCCAACCTACGTGTTAACCTATGTCCCAAACCCCACCCCACCGTACCCCACAGTCTTATCATGTCTTGTTTCCTTTCTTTAAGAGTGTATTTTCCATTTGAATTGTTACAACAAACTCATTTAGATTCACCTCTCTATGTTGATTTTTATTCATATAAGTTTAATATGGAACAATACTTTTAAAAGTTTAAATCATAGTACATCATTTTAAAATATTTTAGAAAACGCATTCGAACATCACCATGTTATAAAATTAAGGGTGTTTGTTTAGCTTTTAATGAGGCTTTTGATAGTTCAGAGCTCTTACTGGTTCAGCACATAATGATTCAGACTGTTTGTTTTGCGAGCAGATGTCTGAATGATTCAGACATTTGCTTCTGAATAGTTAAACATTATATTAAGTCTGAATGATTAAGACCTCTTATTTGAATTAGTCAGACATTTGTCTCTGAACGGTTAAGTATTTTACTACTCTTAATGGTTCATTCCTCTTACTGGTTCAACACTTAATGATTTATACATCTTACTGCTCCAACACTTACCTATTCATAAGTTGCCAAACAACCTCTAAGTGTCTGCAACCGTCACTATAGAACTACGAACATATATAGATAGCAAAAGGCCCATGGCATTATAGCCTATGGCAATTCGGAGGTGAGATAAGGTTTAAGGACCATTAGCTAGGTCATGGATTTGATTCCCACAAGGGAGTTTTTCTCAGATTTATTCATTTTTCTCCTGAATTGGTGTATATGCATTATAGCCTAATAGAAATAGATATGATCGGGTGATTATGCTAATGGCATGATGATACTCCAACAGTGATCAGGTTTTCCGTAAAAAAAGATTGTAAAAGGCCATTTATAATTTAGAATATTTTAATTAACAAAACAAATATTCTGATATAATCTTTGTAAAAACATATCTTAAGGTGCAAAAATCAAACTCATTTAATTTGACTTGTACAATTATTCATGCATACAACTACACTTACCTACATACTCAAAGTGCCTTCAAAGTAGATTTAGCAGCAAACTTTAGAACTTGTTCTAGGTAGTAAGCAGTATCCGGAGGATGCAAATCCAACCGAGGCCGCTCCGGCAAGATCCACCGCCCATTGCCACCCCTCACCATCCCCTTATTCTCATCCTGACGCCAGTACGCCGGCACTCCATACTCCTCCTTCAATAAATCACAACTCTTGTTCACAAGTGCAATGTCCCTATTTGTTGAGGAACAAAACCTAATCCTTTACCAACATAACCATCCACCAAATGCAACAATGCTTCAAGGTTATGAGCACAACTAATATCGTTTGTTCGCTTCAAAAATGGCGAATCATTTTGATCTAACTCTAGCTCTATTCCAACATGAGCGTAACTCCATGGGAACGAAATCTTCTCTTCGATGTACTTTTGATGCTTTGTTTTCTCGTTAGCGAAAATCCCAGGTACTTTCGGTACCTTGTCGTGCACATTAACCACTCGTAAAACCTTGATCCCTAGGTTTTCACAACGTTCTTTGAACTTCAAGTTACCAACCTGAATAAATTCAAAAGAACTGAAAAACTATAAAATAGTACTTTTTGTGTAGTGAATAATTTAAAACTAGATATCTTATATAGAGAATACGATGAAAAGATAATGACAAATCTCATGACAACCAAAATTTTTTAGTCATAGGCTCATCTAAGGTTCTTTTGTTCTCGTAACTAAGGCATCTGTTTTTCTTAAAAATAACTTAACAAACTACCCTCTTGACCCCACCTCTAGATAAAGTTAACCACTTATTGATAATGATAAAAAGGGTATGGAGACAAATAGTGAATGACAAACAAACTTAAATAATAATAATAATAATAATAAAATAATAATAATAATAATAATAAAAATATAATAATAATAATAAATATAATATGATAATAAACTCGGCTAACATTACCCTTGGACCAGAAAAGGAGAACACCGTGATCGGTATCTTCTGACCCGTATTAGTAAAGTTTAACTTCATCTCCGCGACATCATAAGCACTCAACAACGCGAGCGCCGCTCCAAGACTATGCCCGGTGATGGTGATACTAAGCTCTTCACCATCATACCTCTCCTTAATCCTCTTAATCTCCGAAAGAATCTGCTCACGAGCCGAAAACGAGCTATAATGGCACGAATGCTCTTTCGTAGTGTACAAATCAAAGAACCCTGATTCGATCTTTATAGCGGATCATCACTAAAATGAGCAGGATGCAATATATCTTTCAAATCATGAATCCATTCGAGGTACGTGACCGTACCTCGCCATGCAATAACAATATTTCGCCTGCCTAACCGCCGGACTTCATTTTCTTTGGTGGCTACTGCAACGTAGCCCATCCAGTTTGCATGATGGCTCCAGACACTTGATAGTTTCGATCTTTGGAAGAAATTAGGAAGATTTATGTTTGAGGTTGCATAAAGATAACGACTGATGCTATATCCATGATCAGTCATACCAAGCTTTTCAAAGAAATGGGCACCTTGGTATTTACAAGTTCCACAGTATTTGGATCGCGGGTCGAAGTCGAATGAGTCGTAGCACGCCTGAGCGAATTCGCCGAAGCGAATTATCTCACGGCGGAGGTGGGAGTTTATGGGGTCTAAAAGGCCGGTCCAGTTGCTAGAGCCTTGAATTTCCGGCCAGATTTGGTTAAGTGGTCTATGATCTTCTTTAAAGATTGGAAATTTTTGATCTTTTTGGTCTTTTGGGGGTCTTGGATGTTGGGTTTTGGAGTTAGGATTGGGAGAGATAAGCATGTGATGGGGTTTGGTGGTTTGTTATGGGAGTTGAGTTTTAGGGTTTTTGGCAAGAGATGGGTTGGAGAAGGTTGAGGGAAGGTGTGTTTGGGATGTTCTTGGAAGGATGATGATAGGTTTAGAGATGATGCCATGGGAGTGATGAAGAGTATTTGTGAAGGTGAAGATGAAATGATGAGACTACAGTGTTTATCTATAAAACTTTACTCATATATGCCATGGATAATATCTAAAATGACGTAATAATTTATTTATACAAATATTTATACTTTGTAAACACATGTGTATTTATTAAAAACATTGTAAATGAGCAGGTGTTGACTCAAGAAGGATGTCAATGAGTTGGGTATGAGATTTATAGGATGTCAATGAGTTGGATATGGGTGATAGATATGGCTGAAACTTATATTCATATCTGGTTGTAAAATCATGTCCTATATTCGGTTTAAAATCCATCGAAATTATCGTCAGGTATCGAGTATGCCCATTAGTGTTTTAAAAATACATGTTGGGATAGTCAAGTATATATTTTCCTTTCTTTTATAATTCTATGTTTTTAAACTCTACAATAAATAAAACCTAGTTAATTAGACTGACTCGATTTTATATTGTTAAGTCAAAGCGTATTATATGCGACCCGACTCATACACAGGAAACGTATAAAATAAAGCACAAAAACATAAAACCAAGATTAAGTTTCTTGTAAAAACGGTGGTTTGGTGAGAAGTGTTAGAAGTAATATGGTTAGGACATGTGTCTTGAATTAAAATTATAGATTTACGGTAATATGGTAATTTCAAATAAAATCATTTTAATTAACAAAATCTTTCCAAAACCGTTTTGATGGGGTTTTAGGAAACTATAATTCCATATTTTCTATCATTCAAAATTTGGTATCAAGTATTGTTTAATCCATAAAATTCGTATCAACATTTTTGTTCATTCGCATGTATAAAACACCATACGAATTCCAAAAAACTACAACTTGAATCCTAATACATCATGGTGTTTTAACATCTAATGATTTTGATTATTTTGAAGGTATAAAACACCATTCAGATCCAAAACACCACGACTTGAATCGTAATATAGTTATTGTGTTTTAACATCTGGAATGATTGCATTGTTGTTCAAGTCATGGTGTTTTAACACCATCTGGAATGTTTGTATTGTTATTTCCAGACGTTAAAACAACATAAATATAATCAATGTACAAGGTTTTCTAGATTCCAATGTTAAAACACCCTGACTTGAATCATAGTCGATATTTCCAGATGTTTAAAACACCACACCTTGAATTTGAATACATTCTTCTAGACATTAAAAAACCATGCCTTGAATCTTATAATTGCTTCACTTGATGCAATAGAGCGTTTGTTTAGTTTCACTAGATGCCATAAGTCACTCTGAACTAGCCGTTTTCAATCTTTTCCCTAAAACAAAATCAGCAATCGTAAAAATTAGCAAACCCTAAATGTTTCAGAGAAAAAATGAGGAAGAATATGTGTTGAATATGTTTATAACACAACAGAGGCTTCCGATTTTGATCTTGTTCATAATTCCAATTTTGAAGGGAAATGTGTTTTTTAAGGATATAGCTTTTGTCGTGGTTTACTTTTTGAGGATATAGTTTCCTTACTCCAAACACATGAAAACACATTCTTACCCTTATAATTTTCAAATCAGCCCCAAATATAAAATATATTTTACATTTACCTTTTTTAATCTCAACCATTAACTACAAGATCTAAGGGTTTAAAACACTTCTCACAAAAAACCCCTTTTTAAATTACTCCACCCTACAAACCCAAATAATTTAATAATATGATTCAGCTCAGATAGTTGAGTGCTTTCATATAGATGTTAGTTTGAAACCTAGTCATCTACAGTTGATTTACCCCTGCATTTCAAGATTATATAAACAAAAAGTAGATGATAGGTTTCAAACTTACCTCTATAATTAGGGGCGGATCCAGACCACATTTGTGGGTTTCCAAGAATCCTGTACGTTTGAAAAAAAATTGGAAAAAAACTAGTAAGAACCTTAAGAATTTAGAAAAAAAAATAGTAATAATTAAAGAGAGATTACCAAAAGGAATCCATTAGAATAAAATCCTAGATTCGCCACTATCTATAATATATTTAAGGAAGCACTGAACCATCTCAGTTGAATCACCATATTAACTAAGTTGGGTTTTGTATATATTTGATGAATGATGATATATGAAACGGAGAATTTTATGTTCTTAGGCCTAAATAATTTAGGCCTTGTGCAGTCGCATCTACCGACACATGCCATGAACTGTCCTTGATCCTAACAAAAATAAAACAAATAGACAAAGCAAGAGTTAGCGGGCGTGGCGATGCCATGTAACCCTTGCAAGGGGCGCTAACAGTGCCAAACCTTGACGCAAAAAGGGACACAGGGCTAAGGCGTTGGTAGAACTGCAGGCATGGTTAAGTGGTGAGTGACCGTGAGGGTGCATTGAGATCCCCCCCTCTCTCTTTTTTTTACGGTTTGCATTAAAAAAATCCATTTTTAAAAGCCTTATTTAATGCAACCTAATTTAAAATTCTATACCACATGTTACTTTCATCTATTCTCTTTATTTTTTTAAATCCAATCTTCATCTATTTCAACTATTTTTATTATTTACACTCATTATCTAAAAAGAGGAATTACAAACCTCATTGAGTAACTATGTTATTTATTGGATTTTTTTTTATTTTTATTGATCGGTTTTGGAATATATGATCTAGAATTAAAGATGAAGTCACAAAACCTTTCAATTTCTTTTCTAAATCAACAACTTTATTTTTAGCATTCTCAACTTCATTTTCAAGTTGAGTTATTTTCTAAGATGAGAATCTATTACTTTTTGATTTTCAATATTTATATTTTCAAGAACAAATTTTTCATTTTCTAAAATTTTTGTTTGATTTTGAAAATCTTTTACAATTTGTAGTTTTCATTTTCTAAATTTTTTATTTTATTTTCAAAATTCTTTTCATTTTTTTTTAACTTTTTATTTTCTAATGTCAAACTTTCCACATCTTTCAAAAGTTTGACATTATCAGATCTAGATTTTCACAATTTGAGCACGCAGATTCAGAACCTGAAGCTTCATTTGTTGATGTACTTGATTTTTCATTCTTTGGAATTGAATATGTCTTGAATGTTTCTGTAGAAAAAATTTCAGCAAAATCAACAACATGATTCATATTTTCATCAATATAATAACACCTCTTAATATCATATTTCAAAACAGATTTTGCTTTAAGACATATATTGATTCTTCTGCTTATTTCAAAAACTACATCCAAGCTTATTTTATCTAGCTTCTCTTCTATCAAAGCTTTCTTCTTTTTTGTAATTTCTAAATCGTGGTTTTTAAGCTCAAAGAAAAAATCATTTAGATAAAACTTTGAAAATCTAGAATCGTTTTTCAATTCAATCAAATATTCATCCCACTTAACGGTAATGCTTCTGCAAATTTTGATATCAGTTCAGCACTTGACATTCTTATATTGTATTCTTTTAAATAGTCAAGTAATGCATCATACCGTTTTTTAATTGATCCAACGATTCATCTTTTTTACACAAAAAATGTTCAAATCTTTTAATCCAAGTATTTTTATTATCATTTTTATTGCTTGAATACCAAATACCATCAAACCAAACATTTATTCTTTCAAAATTATCATTTTCAATTTCGTCAAACATTTTAAACACAATTTTTTGTTAAACCATTTGGTTCAAAAATTATTTTTAGCTCAAAGTCCACAAATTTCAACTTGCACAAGGCCCTCTAAACGTTTGTATCCGGTTTTTAAAAATAAAGACCTTGGTCCAAGTGCAATAAGATGACCCGGAAAAATATCTCAATCCGAGCAAGAAGCTTGGTCCGCTAAATTTCAGCCCAATATCGGTGACCCAAACAAATTTTAGTTCACCATCGGTCCAATATTATCTGTTAAAATTCAGCCCAACAACTTTATATGATCTCAATTTTTATCATCCAACAACAATAAATCCCAACCACACAAGAAAACGTCACTGTCTCCTTTTAGTCTTTTCAAAGACCATGAAACTTCTTTTTCATTTGTCAAAACATTTTTGTTTTTTTTTTTAATATCTTGAGACCAGATTGTATATAGAAAAAAACCAACTTTACCTTTTAGTACTATATCATCATTTTTTTAAATGAAACTCACTTTCAAAACACAATACTTCACGTTTTCCAAATCAGTATTATTAAGAAACATTAACATGTCAATCACCACTAATAAAAACAATTTTTACAAATAATACTGAACTAGTGTTAAGTCCCCCGCGTTGGCGGGGCGGTGGAACGTCAAAAAGCGTGCAACCAGCGTCGCGAGGTTGGGAGGTGTAAAATCATGCTAAGTAGCAACCGAATAACGACCAAAACTGGAAAAAAAGCGTAAAACAAAAACACAAATTTATGACACCAAGTGGCTCACGTAATGTTATAAATAGACATAATCAAATTTATACCTACACATATTAGAAAGTCTATCGGGTATAAAAACTTGATGAAACAAATGTGACCACAAAATACCGTAGTAAGTAACAACCGAACAACAACAAATCCAGAAAAAAACAAACGTAAAATAAAAACTAATAAAAAATAAACCCGTTTAAATTTTGTAACAAAATTATAAAAAGTTAAAATTTTATTACAAATTTAAAAAACCATAAAGTTACCATATCAAAAAAAAGAAGAAAAAGAAAATCAAAAAAAAAAAACAATAAAAGACAAACTTCACTATTCATTAACATCTTACAAATTAATTAATAATTAATAATAATAATAATAATTAATTAATTAATAATAATAATAATGATAATAATTAATTAATTAATACATATATATATATATATTATATATATATGAATATGTTTTTATGCTTTTACGATGCCCCACACAAATTCAAAATCCTTTTGTCGCTAAAACAAATGTCGTATATAATACCTTCTCTCCAATTCTTACACAAGCTCAATCGACCAAACACTAACCCTAATATCTTTTCTAACAAATTCTGCCGCCACTAAAAATATCACTTACAACACTATCTCAGATCTTAAACACAGATTCAGATCTCGTCTTTGTGCTTCACAACAACAACAACAATATCAACTTTTCATCTCAACATTCAGATATGGAAAGTTTTTTTTTTACTCGAATCTCCAGTCACTATTTTATATATATATATATTTTTTATTTCGTTAACCTATATTGAACAATCAACAAATCAGATCGAAAAGCAGTTTCAATGTATCCAGTTTCATAAGATCTGAATCAGTTTCAGTCGTAAAACTGTTACGAAATCAATCAGAATGATCCGAAAACAAATCAAAATTCAATTCGATATTCAACCTAAATGGATACGAATCAGTCAAACATTCATGAAACTTCAATCAGAACTCGATCATCAAAATCTACTGAAATTCAACAGAATTTGATTTTCGAAAATCACCGAAATAATACGAAAATTCTCAAACGATTCACCGAAACTGATCGAAAATCAATCAAAATGTTAGAAATCAAACCGAAACTGAATCAACACAGTCCGAAAAACATGATCGCCATGTCGAAGTACACCGAAACTCACCGATTCAGTCCGAAATTTTCATTCGATACAACAAAATTTATCGAAACTCGTCCGATTCGATAAACGATTCGCGCAGAGCTTCCGAAGCTCTGATACCAACTGTAGGTCCGGATCGGTTCAGCGAAGAAACAAACTCTGCGTTTAATCCGGTTTAACGTGCGGAATCCGTTAAACCGAACCGTAATCGTGACGACGAATCGTAAATAATCAACGTTTCTAATCGACAACCGGACAGAGTTTCGAAGTCTACGTTACAAAATAACTCGATCTAGATCGGATCTTGATGAAATGTTCTTGAGAGCTCTTGACTTCGGCCGAAGTTGCTCTCTGATAACTTTACATGCATATTATCTTCAAATTTGATGAGGCAATGATGATGTTATTAATATGATGTCATCATATTAAATGATGACATCATACTCGAACGCACCCGCTTTCTTCGTATCATGTCGTACCGAATCGTATCTCATCCTGACGCTCCCTAGAAAAACCTAGCGAAACCTCTGTCCGGTATGTTACAGACTCAAAACACTTGACGTAACTAGTATAATTATATTTCTATCTATGGCCACACGAATAGTGCACTAACAGTAGTCTTCACTTACTTACCGTCATTTGTAATTGTCGTCTTCCATTTATCAACCATTTCCTTCTTCCTCTCCTTTTTCTTCTTATTCGTGTATACATAAGTATCTTAAGCATTTTTCTTATTTGTGTATACATAAGTATCTTAAGCATTTATGTGTCTTCTTGTGCTAAGAAAGCTTAATTTGTTTTTTAGAACGAATGTTACATCATAGGTAGAGGATTTTAAACTAAAGGTTCTCTTAAATACTAAAAGTAATTATATGTATGTAATAATAATAAGAGTAGTTAATCATAAGTGTGTTATATAATTAACATGAAGGGTAAAATCATTAGTGAAAGGTTAGAAAAATTAGAACGTTAGCCAGCCTAACAAAAGTTTAGATTTAAAAAAAAACGATAATGAAATAAAAAGAAGAAAAACGAAATTGAAATTCGTCCTTTTCATTTTAAATTGCCAAAATCGTCTCTGAGGTTTGAACATGTTTGTCATTTTCATCTAAAACAACTTTTTTGTACAATATATATGTAACTAAACACGAGTTATGTTTACCTATGTTTTTGACATGAATTTTCATAAGATTGTTTTAGGCCAACCAATTGTTTTATAGTTTTTTAAACTGTTCGGTTTTTTAAATTGTTCAGCACTCATCTCGAATACATCATTGAAACATGTTTGATGTCAATGTTCAGATCGGCCCGTTGTAATAACCTATTGTCATGTTTTTCTTTATATACGTTTTAGTGTAAATTATGTTCGAAGGCTTTTGATATAACGACGTAACTTTTTTGTGACTTTCAAAATATCGTCACAACAAGGTTCTTATACTTTGTTTATATTTATCTACGTTTCGAAACTGCTGCAAAGCGTTGGTTGATAGCCCACTAGTTAGAATAAAATGTTAATTTTTTTTATAAAACTAAATAGGCAAATCAAAGAATGTATTATTTTTTTAAAATAAGAGGTTAACAAATTGTGCTAAGTATAAAATAATAAATCGGTATATAATGCGCCTAGGGAGTAGAAGCGAGCACCTAAGAACCATAAGTGCATATAACAGGACTCGCCTGGAAAATGCGTCTAGGTGAATTAAGTGAGGACTTTTAATAATTATGCTAATTATTATTCAGCTATATCACCCAAATACTCCTTAAAAATTCAATCATATATCATCCACCATTTATAAAAATGAACACAAAGTGCTGAAAACATATATAGATATAAGATATATATCTTAATCAAAGATTAATAATGCAAACAAAATCAAAGGCGACGTAAGCACGAGCATGACCGATATGACTGAAGTCATAAGATGTAACGCCACAGACGTACATGGAGACTTTGCCTGGAACAATTGGGTTGAATTTCTCCTTCTGTTTGGTCATGGAGTTGTATATCTGGAACTCGAACTCGTGTTTTGCCGCCATTGTTGCGTTACGAGATCAATTTGGTAGGCGTTGAGAAGGAATGAAACCCTAGCGGAAGAAGCTTTCTGTTTCAGCTGTTGCAAAACTAGAAACCCCGAAATCTAAAATGGTTTTAAATACGAAATTTAATAAGTTTTATATCTAATTTAAAGGAAATTATAATTAAAAACAATTCAGTAAACCTTTTTTTACTGTAGCGGTTGTCTTTTTATTCTTTATTTATTTTTTTTTTTCGATTTTTCACAAAGCTCCGGCATTTTTATTGGCTCGATAGTTTTTTTTTGCCTTTGAGAAAACGGAATATAATGCAATGTGGCACTTGTCTAAAAAATACCAAAGAGTTAATATGAAATTTCTAATATGAGTGATGCAATGGAAAAAAAATATTAGTACATTGATATTGGCATGTAACTTAACGCGAGTTATGTTTACCTATGTTTTGATATAAATTTCTGTAAGACTGTTTTAGGCCAACCAATTGTTTTAAAGTTTTTTAAATTTTTTTCGGTTTTTTAAATGTTCAGAACTCATCTCGAAATACACTATTCAAACATGTTTTATGTCAATTTCAGAACGGCCCGTTGTAATGACCTATTGTCATGTTTTTCTTTATATATGTTTTAGTGTAAATTTTGTTCGAAGGCGTTTGATACAACGACGTAACTTTTTTGTGACTTTCAAAAAAATCGTTGCAACAAGGTTTTTGTACTTTGTTTATTTTTATCTATGTTTTGAAGCTGATGCAAAGTGCTCTATGATAACCCACTATTTAGAATAAAATGTTAATTTTTTCTTTTATAAAACTAAATAGGCAAATCAAAGAATGTATTATTGTTTAAATTGAGATGTTAACAAATTGTGCTAATTTTAAAAGAATAAATCGGTATACAGTGGGCATGGGGAGCAGAAGCGAGCACCTAAGAACTAGAAGTGCATATAATTGGACTCGCTTGGAAAATGCATCTAGGTGCATGAAGTGAGGACTTTTAATAACTATTCCATTATTGTTTAGGTATATCACCCAAATACTCCTTTAAAATTCAATCATATATCATCCACAGTATATAAAAAAGAACACAGAAGTGCTGAAAATATATATAGATATATATCTTAATCAAAGATTAATAATGCAAACAAAATCAAAGGCGACGTAAGCACGAATGTGACCGGTATGACTGAAGTCAAAAGATGTAACGCCACAGACGTACATGGAGACTTTGCCTGGAAAAGTTAGTTTGAATTTCTTCTTCTGTTTCCTCATGGAGTTGTATATCTAGAACTCGAACTCGTGTTTTTCCGCCATTGTTGTGTTTCGAGATCGATTTGGTAGGTGTTGAGAAGGAAGACGAAACCCTAGCGGAAGAAACTTTCTGGGTGTGTTTGGTTCAACTCATTTAAGTTGAAAAGGACTTTTGTTAAAAGGACTATTAACTTATGAATTTTGAAAATAAGTTTATAAAAAAGTGTTTGAGTTAGCGTATAAACCAATTTTATATATCTTATATATAATAAAAGTAAATCTTTGGGCTGACGTGAGATGTTATTAAAGCTTCTCATTCTTTGGCTCGAAATTTGGGTCTCTTTTTTATTATACGGGCAGACGGGGGATCCGTATTATGACCCGGTATATTTAAGTGTTCTGAAACCCTAATTCTCTCTCTTTCACCGCTTTTATTTTTTTTACCAAAACCCTAGAGCGAATCCAAAAATTGTTTCCGCTGCTACTCTCCGATCATACAGCTTCATGATTTCCAGTTGTATGAGAAATCTAAACGAACTAGGTAAGTTAGTGTCGATTGGGTATTTTATGATTTGATTTCCTGTAAATAGGAGAAAAGGTTAGAGTTTTAAGCTCAATCAAATGGATAATTTTTGGGTTTTTCAGTTTGTTTTCTGTTCATTAGAGAAAACATTAGGGCTTGATTGGTTTTAAGTTCAATATAAGTGGATAATTTTTAGTTTTTTCAGTTCCATTTTTCTATTCATTAGAAAAAAATAGGGTTTGATTTTACTTTGCACTTAATATGTTCACGTCTTGCTCTTTTGTTTCTTACTTTGCTATATATCAATCTCTTCATCAGTTTTCTTTCATGATAAGTTTAGTTGTCGCTTGGGAAAATGAGAGAATTGCATAAATTTAAGTTGGTTCTTAAATAGTTTCTCTTATGTTTTGGGGTATAAAAGTTTATTTCTTTTTTGAATGTAATAATAAAGTCCGAACCTTGTTTTATTAGTCATTACTCATTACGAAGTGAATCCCTTGATAACTTAGTATCTTTGAATGGTCTGTAATATTCATGTTATAATTGTGCAGTTCTGTGATAAAAAGGCGGAGTACTTGTTTTATACTTGTAAAACCATTTGGTATAACTCAATTCAGTTTATTGGAGTTAAAACTAGATGGTTTTGTAACTAAAAACCATATGTTTTAGATCAATTTCATCAGCGTAAATAGAGTAAACTTCCATTTTACTCCCTGCGGTTTGGTCGTTTTAACGGTTTTGCCCCAATCCTTTAAAAACAGCCATATTACTCCCTGATCTATGAAGTCCATCACCATTTCACTCCCCGGCAAAACGCCATCCATTTTAAACGTTAAAAATTGTCAGGTTTTAGTCTAGGTTTTGGTCTAGTTACGGTCATAATTGCCCATCATGTGTTATGTACGTGACAATTTTAACGTATAAAATGGATGCCGGGGATCGTGATAGGCTTCATAGATCAGGGAGTAAAATAGCTATTTTAAAGGATTGGAGTAAAACCATTAAAACAAACAAACCACAAGGAGTAAAATGGAAGTTTACTCGCGTAAATAATTATTTTTAGCTATTTATCTTGGCAGGACATCATTAGTTGGGCGGGTCTGAGGAAAAAAAACCATGGGAAAGCTTAGATTTCTACATGAAGCCTTATGGTTAGTTATTCAATATATTGGTGAAGTTTTCTTCTTATTTATGTTTGCATCCGCGTTAATCTCTTATGTTAGTATCGGCGCTACAACTCTTCATACAGTGTTTCAGTGCTCTACTTTCGTGCACATAGTAGTTGTATGTTAATCTCTTATATAGGTGACTTGATATGTACATGTGACAAAATGAGTGGGTTGGGTAGCTTGGGTTCGAGTTGTAACAGGGCATTTTGTAGTACATGCCTAAATGGGTCTTCATGGGTTCTCAAATTGCTTCCAGAATCATAATTTTGTTTTTGGTTTTATTATTTTAAACTAACTTGCATTATCTGTAATGGTAACTTAGTTATTTGATCTGTATTTAAATTCAAAATTAGTTAAATTTTTGGTCTTTATGATTTCCATAGCTGATGTTTGTCAAATGTGTCGATGGACAACCTTTAAACCCGAACGAAATTGAAAAGAATTTACCAAGGGAATCCGCCAAGGTGCTAACATAATCTAAATGTACCTTTATAAGAAGTAAATTCTTATCTTTCTTTAAGTTCATTGATTATTTGCATGTAGTAAAACAAACTCTATTTCACATGATGATTTGGTGTTTACTTGTGAATATTTTCAACTGTAGGAGCACCCCTACTTGAATAAACCATGGTACATGCTAAATTCATGTGGAACAAGCAAGTGGATGAAGCTACTTCTTGCTGGTGAGAATTTAACAGTCGAAAATGGCTGAGCAATACTTGATATCATGGTTTTTAGTGGCGGGCCAAGTTTTTTTGATTGAAATTGATCTTTGATATGGTTAAAAGCTTTGGTTAACCATTTATAAAATTGGCTGATTTGTACAAATCAATTATATATGTCGAGTAAATCAGAAGATGTGAGGATAAATTATATAAACAATCCATTTTATCATGTTTATTTTATCAACTTATATGTTTAATTTGTTAAAAATCATTTAAGTAAGTCAATTCCATTTATGGTTTCATTGATGTAAGGCCAAACCATGGATGATGTAGTTTCTTGCTGTATATCATTCGCTGGAAAAAAGGGAAAGCTTGAAACACCACAGACCTGAATAAAAATTTGCAAGTGAAGATCCAATTTCGATTAAAGGTGTGTTGTTGTTTGAAAGTAGTTTTGACCAAGAATTGCAAAAATTAACTTTTAGTATAGTTTAGAGCTTTAGTGTATTTTATTTTTATTTAGTTTTCATTGAATGGCCTGGTAAAATGGGGGGTTGAGTAACGGGTAAATGGTTCAGTCTAAACATGTGTTTTTTTAGTATGGGCCAAAATAGGCTAGGGTCAACCCATTGTTATGAAGATGTGATAGAAGCCATGGACAACATAGGTCCAAACCGACGGTGGTATACTATACTATATTTTTATCACATAATTGTTTCAATTACCTATCTGAGATTGTTGCTAATGGATCTTTAAGAGTAAGATTATCTTTAGCATTTATAGACGTGGAAACAGAGGAGAAGAAAGTAATTAGGAGGGTGGTTCGTGTGCAAACATGATGCATCCAAACAATTTTATAAGGTATTCCAATTTCAATGTTCTTTTTTCATTAGTTTAATTGATCTCATTTTGGGTTTCGCAACTCTTCTTCTATTTTATCGACAAAAAACGATGAAAATGGAGCTTCTTTTCTCATTGCTATCTGTAAGCATCTTTCCTTTTTTTTAAGTGTTTATAGGACTTAATATATTATGTGGCTTTTATTGTCTTTTGAAACATTAGAATTGCTGGAAAAATGAACCCATCTTCTGCAGCCCTTAAATTTTAACTGAATACTTTCTTTTACGATAGGTACAACAAGACTTAAAGGTTAGAATGCAGCAATTGTTCGTAAGAAAGAGTTTAAATTTCGCCTCTTAGATTCACTTTTTGGCTGCGGGTACTTTCATGTTATATTATACTAAATTGTGAATTTGAATCTTTATACGATATTAACATGTAAAAGATCAAGCGCTAAAATTAATGAGAGTTTATGATTTTTCTATCATTATACTCTATCCTTACTCTTTTTTTTTCACTTTTATAGCATGGGAACTCGATGTATTGATATGGGTGATGGTTTTAAATTGCGTGAGGTAACACATTGAACCGTCTTTTTGCTAATTATATTTAAATAATCTACAATCTATTATTATATATAATAAATGAATTAGTTTTCAAAGATATGAACTTATTTTATCTTTGATTTGTCTTGCAATTGAAGTTAAATGAAAAGTCACTTGATGTAGTAGCTGGAATATAAATTTTACCTAATCTGGGCTGGAAATTGGGATTAAGAAAAGTAGCTTATGAGCCCACAAACTAAATCACTTACAAACACTAGATAAATAATTAAAAATAAAAAGGAGGGCACAACTCAAGGATATACGGAACTGAGAGGAGCAACAGCTTTTTGGTTGCGTGGTTTTCCATGGTTTTATAGCCATAACAACCAGAAGAACCAAGGCGACAAAAGTAAGTTTGTGAAAGTATTTTTTTTTCATTTATTTATATGTATAGGGAAACAAGTTGAAAGTAATGGCTGCAATTATAGATTGAGGACATCTACCGGATGAGGTGAATAAGGTTTGATTTTCTTTTGTCTATAGTTTAAATCTCAAAAGTTCCTTTTTATATAATCACAACCTCGAAAAGTGACATTTGTTTTATATCTTAATTAAAAAGATTCACTTACTATCTATTATATCAACCAGCATCGCGTCACAAGCACCGGTCTCAACCACTATCGTTGAAGAGTTCTAGAGGTAATTATTTTTTATATTAGTTTCATGAATGTTTCTTGACACGCTTAGTCACATTTAATGGGCTATAGTGCTATACGATGAAACAATCTTAAATGATTGTGGATCTTAGTCTGATTGCTTTTCTTCACTTTAAGCCTTCAAAATGGTATCAAAATACCATCTTTAGTAAAGAAACTTAGTATGCATGTTTTAATTTGTTAATTTCATAAGAAGAGCCAAAGGGTTGCGACTTTACATTGATTTTCAATGGATAATTTACATATCTCTTTAGTTGTATTATTCCCATTAACTTTTAAAATTTCATCCAAAATATTATAGTTATAGCCTTTAGTTCATAAAGTTTTATTACATTAAAACTCTACTTTATCATAATAAACTATATAAATGTTGGGATAAGAATACTGTTTGAATTCAATAGAGAGAGAGAGAGAGACTTGGTTTAAAACAATCATTTTTCTTTGATTTACATGACAATCAGCGATTTTCCAGGTTTCTTTTACTCACGTTCTCCAAGTTGTTCTCATTACCGTAAACAGAATTATAACAGTTTATTTTTTGTGCCAGTTTATTCTTGATTCCAAAGTTGTTTCTTTACAAAAAAAAAAAAAAGTTTACCTGAGGCATGCAATAGGTGATTGGAGAAACGCGTTAGGGTGGCGCTTCTTGGACAACTGTATCAAATTTGGCTGTACACTTGGCTATAAAAAATGTGAGGCGTTGCTTTATCAACCTCTAATTCCAGCATGAGAAAAGTCATAATCTGGATATACCTAAAGACTTGGTAATTTATGATTCATTACACGAATATTTATGTTTCCTCATATCATTTCGAAAGTAAAAAACGCTCTCTTCATTTATTTTTGTATGTAACCAGATCCCGAGTTCAAGATGGTCAGAGTAGGTGAAGCAAGAGACGAGAAGCCAAAGAAAGGCAACAAAAGATGTTATGCATAGAAGAATAGAGTTAATGACGTCATCGACATGGTCACAAGACTCGATGATTTGATTCTTCAGTTTACAACCAATAGATCAAAGCAGGCACAAAAAACTTCAGGGCTACTATAGAAAACATGTTCTTGTGATTTCATAAATATTATTACGACTCAAATCAGCCACACCGTAGTAGTAGTTGTCAAGTTTTATGGTTTTGAAATAAAACAAGTTTCCAATGAAGAATTTAATTATTAAATTTTAATAATTAGGTACATTTACGAATCTGTTCAGTTGGTTTTGAAAACATGTGTTTTTATTATATTTCATGACACAATTCGATTAATATAAATTAATTTTCCTACCTGGGAAGTTCTCGGGTGATAACCTAGTAAGTCAATAAGTAGTTTTTAAAAGGTGTTTGGTTTAGCTTATTCATGTAAAATGACCAAAAAGGCATCCTTTAAAAAGTGTTTGGTTTAGTTTATTTAATTTTCTCTCTTGCATATTGAAAAACAATTTTACCAAATATATAACATAAAATTCGTTTACATATTTTATAATTTCCTAATTAGACCATAATAATATTACATTCGGATTGCTAAAAAACACAAAAAAGCACAAGATAACAAACTAATTTCATATTATATTCTTCTCCTGATTTTATCATTAATGTCTCTTATACTTTATAAACACAAAAATCATAAGAATAACAAACTTAATGTCATTGCATAATTATACATACACATACGTATGAGTGTTTATTATGCTATTGCTATATACCAGTGGATCGCTACCACAGTAGTAGTGACTAACTGACTACTGACGGTTACAGCGAGAACCATAACCCTCAGCAATGGCCTCAATTCCCAAAAATCGCCACCACTCTCTCCCGTGAAGCCACTCCCTCCTCCTCTGGCTTATAAGAGTTTTTTTTAGGTTGTTTGATGTGGAGCAACGCCCCCCACCTCTGGGTGGCGCCCCAACACCGGCCCTCATCTGTCATGGTTGCCTCCACGATGCTGCTAGCAACGCTAAAGGTGGAGAGGGTGGAGGGCCATTTTCAAACAACCAATCAAAATTTTTTTTCTAATTTGTTTTTATGTAGTTAAATGGAGCTTTATTCCACATCTTGTAAGTTAACAATAAATCATCCCGCTTACGTGGCGTGATAAAACCCCTAGGGTCTTTATCTCACGCAATATAGCTTTAGTGTCACACCCCCAAATTATCACCAGCGGAGTTTTACCGCGAGGCGTGTGACGTACTAGGATCTGGTCACTAATCATGTCGAACTAATAGTAGATAATATAAAACACCAACGTCATGTCCAACATGAATAGTGTAACTCAAATTTAACGATTCAAACAAAATAATGTTCAGCTAACAAATGCATTGTTTTAACATAACCAAATTCAAAGTATTTTCAAAATGCAAAATATCAAATAGTTGCCACAAGTAACACGCCCATGACACTTCAAATCCTCAGACTACAAGTTCCCTGAAGTACTTAACGACCTGCAAGCATGCAGACAAGTGTATCAGCAAAAAGCTGGCGAGTTCACAGTTTTGTTTAACGTAAAACATATAAATGTTTAGTTTAAAGATATGTATGAATAATAAACTCGATACCGATGTGACTGTTATGTTGTGGCCCTCATCAATGTCTATCAGCATTGATCAAAGTGTTTAAGGTCCTTAGTTCACGCCCGGCTCCCAGCACGGTGTGAGGTTTGTCAAGCCTAATAGCGCTATCAACTAATACCCCGTTGCCTCCAAGGCAACTAGTTCGGTAGTAAGTAGCGACTTTCATGATAGAGTTTGAGTTTATTAACTAACATCGAATTTAACTACAACATTTATAAAAAGTATTCCTCCCAAGAATAGTAGTTTGTCCCCGGGACACATGCCGTGAAAGAGTAGTGAACTCACCTTAGTTTAGTTTGACAGATTAAGTTATGCAAGCTAGTATGGTCAACCACGTCCTATTATGGTTACCAATAATATTATGGGTCGTTTATGTAATTCACGCAAATCCTATACGTATCTAGCAATTAACATGCGTACAAGTTGTCACAAATATATTACCGAGTAGTTTTAAGGCACGTGTTCACAATATAACCTACGACGTGCCATTACACCATTTATACAATTATTTAGCATGCGTGGATATTAAACGTAACAATTCGACAATTATACACTTAGAATCATACCTAACAAAATTCACTGAAAATAGGTTGTTTTTGGGTGTCCGTTTACCATACCTACGAAGCTGCAAAAATTATGATATTTTAAGTGACGTGCCCCTCAGAGGGGTGAACCTTGTGTTAAATTTTTAGAGAATAACTCTTTACCAAACATTTATAAAAAATCATTTATTAAGCAGTAATAAGGTTCGTCACTTTCTGACTGCAGCTCATGGAAAAATTTATTTAAAAACCATCGGTTATCCGATTGATGTAATTCTAGTTGAAGGTTTACACCGACACCTAAGGCTGTCTACAATATAAATTTCATGGTCTAACTCTAAATATTTACCCAGTTATGACTTAAAACATAACACGACAAATCTGCAGAAAAATGCAGCTATGATTGCTGAAACGAAATAATTTATTTAAAATAGCAAATGACGTCCAAAAATCATGATTGCAGCGCCATTTGAATCGTATTTAAAGATAACACGTTATAGACTCAAAAAATCCAGATTTAGTTAAATGATGACCCGGTTACAGACCAACTGAAGTCGGTTGTAACTGTTGGACAGCTTCCTGTTTCGTTAGCCAACTCCCAAAAACGTTTACCTAACAACCCAAACGACTTATGAACCTTAACTAAGTAGATTTTCATCACATATAAGATCGTGTGGTAACTAATTAATCCCCAACCACCGGTTTGAACCCATAAACACCCGAAAATATACCCACACCCAGGATCAATTACAACATAAAAATACTAATTCTATATATATTAACAACTCATAATTTGTATATATAGATATATCTCAGTCAATATTGTATTATAGCAAGTCGTTACTCTCTCCTTGATTGATGGAGATTTACATGTATATATTGACCTCTACTGTTAATGAGAACAATATCAATTAACCATTATCACATTTATCAGCCTAAAAAGAAAAAAATATATCAATCCTCCCTAACAAAACTCTATCTCTTTCAACCCACCATGGCAACCAATTCTTCCACGGCCAATTCCAGCACCACCACCATTCCCATCCACACTCTTCTTCATCTTCTCACCATCAAACTAACTCTACAAACTACCTGGGGAAGTCAGGTTCTTCCTCTTCTGTCCTTCCAACAGTTTACCGGCCACATAATGGCTCCGTTGTGCAGCCGCCCGAAACCATAGTCGCCGATGGAAAAACTGTTTCCAACCCAGAATTCGCCAGTGGCATGACATTGATCAACTACTTCTCTTACTTCTTCAATCTTCTTTATCTGAAGAAGCAATGGCAGAAGTTCTTGGTCTCAAGACTTCACGACAAGTCTGGTGTGCTATTGAAAAAGCATACAAACATGACTCCCTTGAACGCCGCCATACCCTTCGTGATTCTCTTCGCAACTTCAGAAGGGAAACTCCTCTGTTTCAGAATATGGACGCAAATTCAAAACGATTTGTGACTAGTTGACTGCCATTGGCCATCCCGTTGATGACATGGACAAAAGCCATTGGTTTCTCTATGGTTTGGGTCCTCCTTCGAGACCTTCTCACGGCTCAACGCGCTATTTCTCCTACCCCGTTGTTTAGAGATCTCTTATCAAAAGCTGAAAATCATGAGCTTTTTATGCATTCAATTCATGGGTCTTCTACACCGCAAGCCGCTTTTGTTGCCCAAGGAAAACGCTCGAATGATTATCGCACCTCTCGTGGACGTGCACGAGGTAACTGGGTTTCTCGGACTGGTCGCGGGCGTCGACCACCTCATTGTCAGCTTCGCCGAAAAGAAGGCCAATAGGCAAATTCCTGTCCGAGTCTTTCAACCTTTGCGCACCAAGCACCAACACTTGATGCAAATCTTGCTCAAGCGTTTCATGCAAAGTGTCACGTCACAAACGACACTCCAAATTGGTGTACCGACATGGGAGCAACCGCACACATGACACTGTTGATGCCTTGATTCGTCCCTACCTCATACCGATAACGATTATATAACTTTTGGCAATGGTAACATTTTACCGGTGTCTCATATTGGCACCAAAAGTATTACGATCAGATATTTTTAAAGGATGTTCTTGTTGTTCCAAATCTTACTAAGAAACTCCTTTCCGTCAGTAAACTGACTTCCGATTTACCGGTTGACGTTTTATTTTCTAACACTTATTTTCACATACAGGACCGCAAAACTAGAGAAGTTCTTGCACGGGGAACCTGTAACAACGGTCTTTACACTCTACAAAATGGCCAACATGTCTTCTTTGCAGCCGCTTCATCACATCGAGCCTCATTCGAGCGATGGCATAGTCGGCTAGGCCATGTTTCGTTTGATTCGTTTCTTTGTTAAATAAACTTGGTCATTTATGTGTTACTTCATTATTACCCAAACCAGGCATTTGTTCCTCGTGTCAATTATCTAAGAGTCATCGTTTACCTTATAATAAAAATCACAAACGTGCCTTAAACGTTTTAGATTTATTTCATTGTGATTTGTGGGGACCGCGGCTCCATACCATCAACCGATGGTTACTTGTATTATGTGGTTTTTATTGACGATTTCTCTAGATTCACGTGGTTTTATCCGCTTAAAGCTAAAACACAATTTATAATGTTTTGATGACGTTTCTAGCTTTTGTGCACACTCAATTTTTACGAAAAGTAAAGATTTTTCAAAGTGACGGGGGAACCGAATTCACAAATAATCGGGTCCAACAACTGTTTCAACAATACGGTATTCATCACCGCCTCTCTTGTCCTTATACGTCTCCTCAAAATAGGCGTGCCGAACGAAAACATCGGCACATTACGGAGACGGGTCTTGCAATGATGTTCAATTCCCAAGCACCAGCAACCCTTTGGGTAGACGCGTTCACCTCGGCCACATATATTATTAATCGTCTACCGACACCCGTTCTTAACAACAAAGCTCCCTTTGAGCTTCTCTATGGCCAAGTACCATCCTACACTTCTCTACGGGTATTTGGGTGCCGTGTTTTTCCTTATATTAGAGATTATACCCAACACAAACTCTTGCCCCGAAGTGCACCTTGTATTTTTATCGGGTATAGCTCCAAGTACAAAGGATATCGTTGCCTAGATCCTTCGTCTAAACGTATTTACACTACTCGTCATGCAATATTGATGAGGATGTGTTCCCGTTTAGTGGTACTGTACCACCACCAAATGAAGCTACACTCATTTTTTCTAATTTTGTGACACAACTAGTAGATCCCCCTCACAAATTAAACCCAACCATTCTCAGCCGTCACCAAATCCCACTTTAACATCCATCACAAATTCCTCATCCACTTGCACTTTATGTCCTACTAACTCCCATGCACCACACATACATAATCATACCTTCCCCTTGCAACCTGATTATTTCCACATGCAAAATTCCCAATCACATCAGCCACAAACAACGCCCCATCCCACCCCACTGTCATCTCCAATCCAACCCTCGTCTCCGCTTCAATCACCTCCACCCACACCACAATCATCTACTGATCAACCGCACATACGGCTTATCCTCTTGCCACATCTCAACAGCCCCCTACGGGTGGTCACTCGATGACCACTCGGTCGAAAAATGGAATTTTTAAACCCAAGCACCAGGTTGATCTAGCTATTTTTAAACTCCAGCAAGTTACATCAGGCATTGCTTGCTACTAAAGATCCTAGGGGTTATAAGTCCGCATCTAAACATTCTCATTGGGTTACTGCTATGGAAGATGAAATCCATGCTTTAAAGCAAAACCAAACTTGGGATCTTGTACCGCGACCCAAAAATTCAAATGTCGTCGGGTCAAATGGGTATATCGTACGAAATACAAACCCGATGGATCCGTTGATCGCTACAAAGCGCGTCTTGTAGCACAAGGTTTTACACAAGTTCCCGGGTTAGACTACTCGCTCAGTTTGGTCCCGTTGTCAAAGCGTCAACAGTTCGGGTCGTTCTTGCTCTCGCCACAATCCACAATTGGGTTTTGCGTCAACTCGATGTAAAAAATGGTTTTTAAATGGTATTCTCACCAAACGGTATACATGGAGCAACCACCAGGTTTTATAAACTCTCAAGTCCCAAATCATGTGTGTCGACTAAAAAAGGCGCTTTATGGTCTTAAACAAGCACCGAGGGCTTGGTTCAAACGCTTAAGTACGTTTCTCGTCCATCTTGGTTTTCAATGTAGTCGCGCCGACACATCACTTTTTGTGTTCAAACAATATTCTGTTATCATCTACTTGCTCGTCTACGTAGATGATATTATTTTAACCGGTAATGACGAGTCCATTATTCAAAAGTTTGTTACTCTCCTACATCATGAATTTGCTCTCAAGGATTTGGGCCGTTTAAACTATTTTTTGGGTCTTGAAGTTACCCATACGCGCAACGGCTTATTTTTAAGTCAAGCCAAATACGAGTATGATATCCTTGTCAAAGCTGGTATACTTGACGCTAAACCTGTTGGTACACCTCTAGCAACTACCGAGCTTTCTCAGTCCCATGGTACACCATTTCATGACCCGACCTTATACCGGTCCCTCGTAGGTGCTCTCCAGTACCTTACAATCACTAGGCCGGACATCTCCTATGCCGTAAACCAAGCGAGCCAATTCCTTCATTCGCCTACCGTAACTCATTTCCAGTCCGTTAAACGCATCCTTCGTTATGTTAAAGGGACTCTTGCATTTGGTCTTACCTTTGAAAAATCCTCCAAAACTCAGTTGGTTGGCTATTCTGATGCGGATTGGGCACGGTGCATTGAGACTCGCTGATCCACCTATGGTTATTCCATTTACTTAGGCGGAAATCTTGTGTCATGGAGCGCTAAGAAACAACCAACGGTTTCTCGCTCAAGTTGTGAATCCGAGTACCGGGCTATGGCAAACACGGCGACAGAGATTATATGGCTTACACACTTGTTACGCGAACTTCACGCTCTTCCAATCGATCGCCCGACTCTTTTATGTGACAACCGAAGTGCGTTGTTTCTTAGCCAAAATCCCGTTTCTCATAAACGTGCAAAACACATTGATATTGACTATCATTTTGTTCGGGAACTTGTTGCTTCAGGCCGTCTACATACAAAGTTTGTTCCTACCAAGCTACAAGTTGCGGACATCTTCACGAAGAGCCTTCCAAGACCTCTTTTCGAACGTTTCCGCGTTCTTCTTCGTGTTGGTCCGCCACCTATCCGCTTGAAGGAGGGTATTAACAACTCATAATTTGTATATATAGAATATATATCTCAGTCAATATTGTATTATAGCAAGTCGTTACTCTCTCCTTGATTGATGGAGATTTACATGTATATATTGACCTCTACTTTTAATGAGAACAATATCAATTAACCATTATCACACTATCAATCCTATCCCACATGTGATCATCAAAACAACAAGTATTTACATCACCACAACAAAACGCAGCCATATATATGAATGATTAACAAGAACTAACAACACTAAAACAATGAATAATGCGTTACCGATAGATAGGAGATAGCGTATGGCCGATGGAAGCTTGAAACGATGAGTTGAGACTTTGTATAACTTTGATCAAGAAGAGTAGAAGAACGACAACGGTTTGAGCCGTGAGTTAGGGTTTTAGTTCTAATAATATTCATGCAATTACGTAATTAAAGGGGTATAGAGGTGTAGGCGGTTTAGGATGGGAGTGGGCCGATTGTTTAAGGGGAATCGGGCTGGGGTTAAAGAGCCGAAAACATAAAACATGTAGTATGAAATATGAGGAATTATAATCTTTAATTGGATGTGAATATATGGTTTCATGAAAGTTACGTTGGTTTATAAATATCAAGCATAAATTGCCTGATTTGTCATGCCTTGTTATTATTTAAATATATATATAAACAACTACTATATATATATATCCTTTTTTTAAACAACTAATCTAAATGCATACAAAAAATTCAATAATACAAATGTATAATGTTCGTGCTACGGATAGGCTTCGGAAGTTCCGAGCTATGTAAGTGGGTTGAACCGACAAGCGAGATAAGCACTTTGGTTCAAACAGTTCGGGTCGATTCAACACGATATGGAGAAAATATAAATTAGTTCATCAAATAATAAAAGCGTACGATTTGATTTTAATTTATAATAGTGAAACAGACGGTTTTTACCTTGAAGTTACGGGTTGTCACATTTAGTGTTAAGCTGACGACTAGAAGACTTAGCCAACATTTAGTCGACAGCTAATTTGATTATTTAAGGGTGAATGATTTAGAATTATTGGTGTAAAATAGTATGAGTAAGCGTTAATAAAAAAACTAATTTGATTATTTTGGAAAAATTGTTTTTAAACTACTACATATTTTGGAAACTTTTATTTGGGGAAATAGCCAAATTAGCCTTTGACTGGTCAAAGTTTTAAAAATAGCAATTGAAAACGACATAAAATGGGATTTCATGAATTCCCACGTAACTCAATTCAAATTTAAGAACTATCCTCATTAACCACTTCACTTTTGCCACGTGGCTACTCTGTTTTAAAGCTGCTACTGTTGTTTTTCGATGTTAGGCTTGCTTTCATTTTAGGTAAACTCTTATGACTTATCACATCACATCACAAAAATAAAATAAAACGTGATCTGCACATCTTCTTCTTCACCTCGGCAACAAAACCCCAATCATTGATCTAACACAAACCCCATATCAAAACTTGGTACCTTAATAATCGAACCGAGCTAAATGACGACACACAACTTGCGCTTCGGACGATCACAAGGAACTGAACTACAGTGAGTGGCAGTGGTGGTTTACGTTTCTCGTACGGTTGTATCGTGATTCGAAGATCCGGTTGTGGCTTCGAGAATTTGCGGTGGTTGTGTGGCGGTTGTGACTAATGAAACTGAGGGTTTCGTGGGTAATCAAGGAATCTGATTCGGTATAAAACGGTTGACGTTGACGATGGAGGAGTCATCCCAAAATATTGGTGGGTTTGTTGAGGAGATACGAACTTTGAATCTTAAAACAAATCGGTAACGTTGAACTAGAGGAAGGTTTGGAGTTCAGTTTGATTTTGGTAATTTGTGTCAGCCCCTTTCAAATATATGTTATTGGATATTTATGTCAATCCTCACTTATTTCCATTTATCCACATAGAATTTTTTGTTTTGATTTTTCAAACAAAAGTGACGTATGTTAAGTAAAAAAATTGAATTGAGATAAATCCAATTCCAATTAGATTATTTTTATTATTTTTTTTCCAAAATATTACAATTCAACCCCTAAAAAAATTTCTTCCGCGAAATTGTTAAAACGGATTCCAAAACAAGCATTATAATTCGGGTACAAAAACATCAAACTAAACTACGGAGTTAATCAGACGAGACGACACTGACACCTCCTCGAAGCAATTCAAAATCAAGTAACTAATTGCTTGAAATTAATCAACAATGCTTAAATCAATTTACACAACAGTAGAATATTATTATTATTTTTTATAACAAAAAGGTTTTGACTATTAACGGTTGTTAACCTTGAATTATTATATATATTTTTTTTCCGCTGGAATAAATCGAACAGAAATCGAAAGTCATATAATCAAATCATAAAAGGGTGCCATGTGGTATCTTAATCCGAAACAATTCAGAAGGGAAGACAAGAGCGGTGATACGAGAACGCGTTAAGCATGGCTGAACGGAATGCGGGTGACGCGTCTGATGCTGTGAACTGAGCTAACCAGTGCGGTGGTGACCAAGGCAGAGTAGCGTGGTGACAAAGCTAGAGCAACGGACTGAATAGTAGCTAGTAGTGGTGGCCTTTGCCGTGGTGGTTAAGGTAGCCAATCTCCGATGAACTTAGGGTATCGTTTGGGTCCAGGTGGAATAGAGATGATGAACAAATTACTATTTCAACACAGATTTTCTAAGAGATATAAGAGTTAGGAACCACCCTTTATTGCGAGAACCGCGAGAACCAGTGTGAACACAAACAGTAATACCTAAAAAAATCCAAAAAAATACCATTTTTTTGTATTTTTAAATATTTTTTTTTTGAAAAAGTCGCTATATTTCTCAACAATAAAAAAAATTTCAAAAAAAAAAAAGTTTTGAGTACCAATTATCCATGCAATTGTGCATTTTCGTCATTTCTTTGACAAATTCCATAATACATTACAAACAAACTCGGATAACATAATACAAAGACTAAACTCAGACTGGACATTAATTAACAATTCCGATTTTGTGAGACATCACAAACTCGGACTCCAATATCCATTGCTAAACTCGGACTTCACTCCACAAGCCAAACTCGGACTTCATGATCTCACATAAATTCGGAGAAGCTTGATCTTGATAAAATCGGATTTTCAAGCTTCAAGCAAACTCGGAATCCATGAGATCTTCAAAACACTCCATGTCTTGATCAAATATCCAAAGACCAAACCAAGTTGTTGTCACATAAAATGCACCAACAACTCACCCTTGACAATAGCTCGCAAAGGTATCTTTAGTCTTCAGAATCTCTTCAGATGTCGTAGCCTTTGGTCTTTGGATAGCGTCAGCTTCAACACGAATTCTGTCAGCAACAGACTCCCCTTAAGCTGATGCATCCAATCACCAAATCTTCAATCTCCGAGTCAGCAATCCAAGTCTTCATATCTTCCGATCTGCATTGTAGAAAGGAGGTTCTACCAAGCAACAACAAACTCTCAACTCATAACGTCAACTTCTCAGCAACACAATGCTTCAATCTGTATACTATAAAACAAACATCTCGAGAAACCATACGAATTTTTCAACATAGTTAAACAATTATTATTAATCAAGAGATGGTAAAACTGTATAACAGATTAAGCCAATTCCAAACCAACACAACACAACACACTTATGTCCAACACACTTACAACCTGCAAGATTTAAAATTTTGGAACTCATCTTCTAACACCGTCTCCCCCTATCGGTAACAACTCATCCACAAACAACCATTTTCCGTACACTAAGAATTTTAAAAGAAAAGGAAAATCTTTTTGGATTTTTATATTTTCTGAAAATAAAGACATAAAGCAATAAACACTCTATTTTTGTGAGAATCACCGGTAAAGAAGATTATATCAACAAAATCAAACTGATTTCACACTATTAGATAATTCTTTAAGTAATTTTGGTGAATAACAGTTCAAGATGATTACCAGCATGTTTGTCCACTTAAGCAAACGTCATGAACATTTCAAGTACCATTACCGTATGATATGTTAAAGTAATATTATACTGATATACTAGTGTGTCCCACTTCAGGACATACCCCCACGATCAAGATATGCACACATATTCATCGTAGTAAGTGAGTATACTGAAATTCATCCTTTGGGTTTACAATGTTTAGATAATTGGTGACCAGGTCAGTACTTCTGTACAGCAAAGAGACCAATATCCAACGAGGGTTAGGGCAAATACCACAGATTTTGGTATGATTTATGCATTTTGCACATTTTGAATGACTCTCTAGGAGAGCTTCTTCAATTCTGGGTTTTTGGCAAATTTAGCTCTTTTAAGATATCTTGGTTGTGCCTAGGCCAAGCATATATCTGGATGCAGCAGAAGGACAACCTTGATATCCCGGATGAAATAACAGCATAAAGACCTAAAACCTCAGATTTTGGCAACCTATCAACGCAAGATTTAAGGTCATTAAACCATACGCCACTGATATGTTACCCACTCATATTCAATTCTTTAGGTTTATATCACATTGGTAAGTTGATTATTTCATGCTTTTGCCTACTGGTACATTATATGATGAAGCTGCTATCACACTTAAACATTTAATTTCAGTGTCAGTGTGATAGTCTAACTTGCGTCTAACTTGCTGATGTACTATCATTTCTTCTTGTTCACACAGTGAAAACTCATTTTTCATTTTTGATGTTTTTGTATTTTTATGGTTTTCTATTTTTTTATGTTTTTGATTTTTATATGGAAGCAGTAAAATATTTACAAAATTCTTATGAAAAACTGGTTATTCAGGATTTCTCATCCGTTGAGTTCGACTAAATGTTCAAAACGAGCCCTGTCAAAAGCTTTAGTATAAAGATCTGCAAGTTATCTAGTGTGTCGACTCTATGAAGTTCAATCAAGTTCTTTTCAGCATAATCCCGTATAAAATGATGACGAATGTCAATATGTTTTGTTCTATTGTGCTTTACGGGATTGTTTGTGATTGAAATGGCGGCATTATTGTCTATCATTATAGGAGTACGAGTGAAATTCAAACCGTAATCGCGCATCTGCTGTTGTATTCAGAGAACCTGAGAGCAACAGCTACCTGCAACAATATATTCAGCTTCACACGTAGAGGTAGACACACAAGACTATTTCTTGCATTGCCAAGACACAATCCTGCTGTAACAACTCGAAAATTCGTTGTTATGTTTTCATTTGTCTTTCCGATGTACCTACCTTTTGTAATCCCGAGATTTGGTTAATAATAAAGTTTATGTTAATTAATTATGGTGATGTACGTTATTATCGCATCTAATCGCTTATTAAATCGCATCGCTAACCTCATCGCATCGAAAATCGCAGTTAATTATATGGTTTTATGTTATTTATGTGTTGTGTATGTTTGTGGTTATGATTACGCTCGCTATCGCATCGCTCCCGCACACTCAAATCGCTAAATCGCACTATTATATCAAATATAGGGTCTAATATAACTAACTAATACGAACCAAATAGCCAAACGAACTCTTAACGCGAAACAATCAAAGAAAACCCAACATTTGGGTCAAGTTCGCTCGAACTTGGTGATACCAAGTTCGGCCGAACTTGACTGGCCCATCTAACTCCTCAGAAACCTCAAGTTCGCTCGAACTTACCTCAAGGAGGTCAAGTTCAGTCGAACTTGGCTCTTTTTCCCTCGTTTCCTTACAAGTTCGCGCGAACTTGCATGCTTCCATGCAAGTTCGGCCGAACTTGCCCTCACCAGCCTCCATTTTTGCCTTCTCCTATAAATAGTCAGCCTCATTCTCTCATTTGAGCTTGCTGCAACTTCGCCCAGAGCACCCAAAACCCAAAACCCTCTGTTTTCTAAGTAAGAATCAACCCGATTTCAACTATAACAATGTTTATCAACGTTTTACAAACGTTTACAACGATTTTGCACAAGGTATAGCCTTCGTTTTCATCAAATCTCTTCTGTTTACGAAAATCTTTATCTTTTTCCATAAAACTTTTTTTTCTACTCAATCTATGCTTAGATCTGAGTAAAACCTTTAAAGCATTGATTTTTACACAAAATACGGACTTTTGATGATGTTTTGTACATTTTCTGATATGAAACGAAGCATTTATCATTCAAGATCCCAGATCTGGAAGCACAAGGACGTTTATGTTGGTTTACACAAGCCGGACTAACCCGAACGAACCCCGTGTTCGCCCGGATTAGCCCACGCTTTTGTAAAACGGCTAAAACAGCTCTAAAAGACCTCTCCGACCTAAGTTTGCTCAACAAACGACGCGAAAACGCAAGATTTTGGACCCGAAAACATCAAGTTCGCTCAAGAATCACAAACTCCCCAGGTCAAGTTCGACCGAACTTGCACCCAAATGGGTCAGGTTCGACCGAACTTGGGCTATTTTCACCAAACTCTTCACAAGTTCGACCGAACTTGTCTAGTTTCTTAGGAAACTATATAAGTTCGCCCGAACTTGTCATTTCAGTAAGAAATTCTTACAAGTTCGCCCGAACTTGCCTCTTCAGTAAGGTTTTCTCATAAGTTCGCCCGAACTTGCCTCCTTAGTAAGGTTTTCTCACAAGTTCGCCGAACTTGACAAGTTTCTCAAAGAAACTCATCAAGAACTTGACACTAAACCACCCAAAACCATACAAGTTCGCTCGAACTTGTGTGTTTACACACAAGTCCGCTCGAACTTGTCTACTCCTCCACTCAAACTTAACCGTTTCAGCAAACCGAAAGACTGATGCACTTCTGTTTGTTTACAGGCTGATCCGGCGCTCTCCGCAACTCTCCTCAGATCCCGAACTCCTACCTAAAACACACCTACAGTGAGTATACTTGACCCATTTTCGCTTTAATGCACTTTTTGGGTGTTACATACGTTCCTATATCAAAATCACTTCGCAAATCAAACTGTTTATCACACGCGAATAATCTGATTATATGCTCAATACGTGATACTAGAAGCATGTGACTAGGACTTATTTTTGTTAACTTGCCTCCTTAGCTAGTATGGTACTATATTGTGGCTTACACCCGACGGGGTCTAGTTAGGATGGACGCGCAAGCCTTCTCACACTAGTTAGCATGAGAAATAAGTCTATGTTAATCGGTGTGAAATGTTTCGGTGTATCATGATATGTAGTTAGACTATTTCGCGAACGGTTTCTTTATTATGCAAGTATTACAAAAACTCGTATGCTCACCTTTACATAATTGTATTGACTTGTATTTTAACGTATGTAACAGGTTGAGGATTTATAGCTTGGATGCATTGGATTATGCTTAGCTTAGTCGTTTAGTTGTTTATGTTTTGGAACTTTTGTAATAAAAATCTCTGGGAGATCGAATTGGATTTATGGTTAAGAGATTTTGGTTAAATTGTAATGGTTGTTTGAAGATTGTATGAGTTTGATAGTATGGGATATTAAATGTTGATTATTATCTTTGAAACGACTGTTATGGAATCTCTTGATCAATCTGATTCGCCTAGTGCCACTACCCGATGATTCCGCTATCGGTTGGGGTGTGACACCTGCCTCCTAAGAACTGACAACCACCAGTAGTAGACTTTCTGGTAGACTTACATCCTCCAAAGTCTGAATCAGTATAAGCAACAAACTTAAATCACTAGCAGCTGGATACCACAACCCAAGTTTAGGTTTCCCCTTCAAGTAACGAAGAATACGCTTCACTGCCTTCATATGTGACTCCTTTGGATTCGCTTGATATCTGGCAAAGAGGCACACTGCGAACATGAATGTCGGGTCTAGAAGCAGTTAAGTACATAAGAGAACCAATCATTGCCCTATATTGAGTTGGATCAACATCTTCCACACTCTCATGATCTGGGCCTAGATTGTGATTCTCGCAATAGGTGTGTTAAAAGTAGCGCAATCTTCCATTTTGATGTATGAACATCCCATCCTTCTTCTGTTCAACTTGTAATCCCAGAAAGTAGGGACTGCTCACCCATAACACTCATTTCAAACTCGCCCTGCATCACCTTCTCAAATTCATGACACATGCTCTCATCAGATGACCCGAAGATCGATGTCATCGACGTATACTTGTACCAGCAGAAAGTCTTCCTTCTTTCTCTTTATGAACAGTGCATTGTCAATCTGACCTCTCTCAAAGCCATTCTTCAACAAGTGAGATGACAGTGTCTCATACCACACCATGGGTGCCTGATGTAATCCATACAACGCCTTATTGAGCTTGTACACTCGATCTGGATAGTCTGGATCAGTAAACCCATCTGGTTGTGAGACATACACCACTTCTTGGACTTTCCCGTAAGGAAACGCACTCTTCACGTCTGGTTGGTAAACTTTGAAGCCCTTGAATGATGTAAAGGCTAGGAATAAACGAATTGCTTCCAACCTTGCAACTGGTGCAAACACTTCAGTATAATCAATCCCCTCTTACTGATTGAACCCTTTCACAACTAATCGAGCCTTGTTCCTCGTTACAATCCCTCGATCATCTTTCTTGCACTTAAACACCACTTCGCGCCAATTTCTCTTTCCCCTTCAGGCAAGTCAACTAGTTCCCAGACTTTCAACTTCCTGAACTGATCTAACTCCTCTTGCATCGCTTCAACCCAAGAACTATCTTTTAGAGCCATGTGAATGTTCTTCGGCTCCTCTTGAGTAATGAAGCAGCTATACAAGCACTCATTGATAATCCCTGTCTTATGTATCGAAGCAAACAAACAGGAACCTTCAATCACACCTCTTCTTGTCTGAACACCCGCAGCAGCATCACCTATAATGTTTTCAACTGGGTGATCTCTGTTTGCTCATGTTGTAGCAATGGTATCAACTTGTAAATTTTCACCCAGATTGGATCCAACCTCCCCTGATTATTAGAGTTACAAACGGATTGGTGAATTCCTCCCCCTGAATAGGTTCAGAATCACTGTCGCTTGAATCCGTTGCATCAGCATTTGCATTTGCCCTTTGAGGAAGTCTCTGGAGCATCTGTCATCAAAACACTCGATCTCGGCATGAAGTCATTCTCTTCATCCTCACTAATTGCAGTATGGATCAGCTGAGACTCATCTGCATTGGAAAACTCAAGAATATTAAAAGATTTAAACACACTGTCATAATCATATAATATAGCAGGACCACTCATTGACTGTTGAGGCGTTTAAGATGTGATTTCAATATTAAACATGACCTCAATTTTACTAGTTTTAAGATTAAAAACCCTTTTATTTGGTGTTCCAGGTACATTACCTAGAAAATAGCCCTCATCAGCAACCTTACCAAATTTTTGTTTATCTTTGTTTTTCACAATGGTGCAAGGTAATCCAAATGGTTCAAAGCCTCTCAAATTTGGTTTCTTGTTAAACATTAATTCATGACATGTTCTGTTAAAACGTTAACAGTCCAACACTTTGTTTAGGACATAACACGTTGAATTCACAGCTTCTCCCCAGAAAAGAACTGGAAGCTTAGAATCAATAGCATAGTCCTAGCGGCTTCAATCAACGTCCTGTTTTTCCTCTCAGCGACTCCATTCTATTGAGGTGTATAAGGAGCAGAGTATTGATGTTCAATTCCCTTGCACAAGCATAGAGATCCAGAATCTGATTCTTGAACTCCGTGCCATTATCACTCCTTATCCTCTTGATTCTTGCATCATGGACGTTTTCCAATTTTGTAAAAAGATCTATCAGCAACTCAGCTGTCTCATCCTTTGTGCCTAAAAATAAAACCCATGAATACCATGAGTAGTCATCTGTAACAACAAGACAATAGTACTTTCCACCTATGCTCCTTACATTCACTGGACCAAAAGATCCATATGAAGTAATTCATAAGGGGCATCTATGGAATTTACTGTTTTAGACTTATGAGGTTTCTTATGTTTTTCCTTTTTGACATGGAAGATATTTATCTTCCACGTGAAACCTTTGCACTGGCACCCCTTCAACTAAACCATTTTTAATAATGTAATTCATTTTTTGGTAGTGGATGTGGGCCATGCGTCTATGCCACAACAACGACTCAGCCTCAGATGCTTTTGATAACAAATAAGCCACCACTGTCGAAGAATCCTTAGCACCCATGTCCATGACATAAGTGTCATTTCTCCTTGGTGCGCGCATCCCGATCCAATCATCCGGTATCACCAAACCCGGTTTCAGCACCAATGCTTCAGACTTAGTAAAATGGACCGAGTGACCCTTGTCGCAGACTTGAGACACGCTTATCAGATTGTGCTTCAGCTGCTCGACATAGTTCACTTTGTCCAGTGTTATCTTCCCGTTGATCACCTTTCCTCTACCACTAATGTGACCTCCTTTAGCACCCGCAAAATTCACATGACCACCATCAATATTTTCAAACTCTGTCAACAACCTCGCATCCCCGTCATGTGCCTGGAGCAACCACTATCAACATACCATAAGTTGATAATCCTCCTTAGCAGCTCCTGCACAAACCAACAAAAATTAGTTAGTTTGGGGGACCCAAGCTGAATGGTCTTGGGTCTTCCAAATTCATCAACTACTGAAACATTCATCCAACATCCATCACTCCTGACTGGAGTCTTGGAACTAGGACCTGTTGATGGAAATGGGGTTTGATTTCCACGAGGTCTCTGGTCCTGGGGTTTCCTATATAAGTTTAGACTCTCAGACCTATGGAAATTTTGGTTTTGTGACATATATTGATTCCAAGATTGATTCTGATAATTTCTAAAGCCATTGTTATAAAAAGTTCGACCACTATTGTTTTGGTATCGATTTTGATATTGATTATGACTTCTGAAATTGTTTGAATAACCATTAAAGTGATTCGTTCTTGGTG
Organism: Scalesia atractyloides; assembly: GCA_947069175.1. Taxonomy (NCBI): domain Eukaryota; kingdom Viridiplantae; phylum Streptophyta; class Magnoliopsida; order Asterales; family Asteraceae; genus Scalesia; species Scalesia atractyloides. The sequence goes on along the minus strand of CAMTDV010000024.1, from coordinate 773,118 downwards.
AACAACTTCTAGGTCTCTAAGATCTTCCAGATGTAGATTCGGGCTGCAATCTTTGTTGATTTCTATGAAATTTAGGAACTTGCTGAGTTCCAGTTTCAGCCCTATCTACACCACCAGCAACACCCTCTTGTTGCGTAGGAGCAGACATCTTTGGTGAGTTAGACACTTTCTTCTCACCATCACCAACCTTCTCTGGTGATTTCCCTTTCTTAGTCTCAGTCACCTGTGCTTCACCCTTTTTGTTAGGACAGCAGCTAGCTATATGTCCCTTGGTATGACATTTGAAGCAAGATCTTTTGGCAGAAAACTTCTTAACTGAAGTCTCTGGTTTATATCCTTCAGGGGATGATGATGATGCCTTAGAAGGATTTGGTTTAGTTTGCTCTGTTTCAGAAATTTATTTGTTTTTATTTTTAGCAAACTGCACATTTGATTCCTTCTCAATAACAGTGGTTTCGTTTTTCATGTCACTTCCTTTTACAAAATCAACTTTTTGAACAAAAGTTTGTTTCTTGTTGTTAGGATGTGTGTTCTTTGTTTTCAAAACCTGTTTTCTATTATTTTCCTTCTTGGCATTATCCTTTTCATACACTTTCACATTCTCTGATGTGGAGCAACTTTGTCCGGCTGACCCAAAGTCTGTGAGCTCTTCTTCATTTGGTAAGAAGGAATAGTCATGACTAAGAGGTGGTGGAACTTCATTAAATCCCTGGAAGCCCACACTCTTCTTCATTTTGTAAGAAGGAATAGTCATGGCTAAGAGGTGGTGGAACTTCATTAAATCCCTGGAAGCCCACACTCTTCTTGTCATTACTTTTGTTCATACCATTCATCATGTGTTTCATAACAAAAGATGAATCTATGAATTTATTCAATTTTTTTTCAAGTTCACAAATTTTAAATTGTGCATCAGACAACTCTTTGCATTTTTCAGAAATTTCTTTTGTTTTCTCAGTCATCGTATCATGAGCTAAGTCAATAACTTGAAGTTTTTCATTTAATTTACTAGTTAAGATAGTGATTTCTTCTTCATAACCTTTAATTTTCTTCAAGTATGATGACTCATTTCTTTTACGAAAAAGTTTGATTCTTTAACACTTGAGAGCTCGGTTATCAGACTTAGGTTTTGCTTAGTTAGCTCATCAACCCTAACTTGCGATTCACGACATTTTAAACAGACAGAACTAACAGGATTAGAAGGTACCTCTCCTGTTGATTTGCTAAGGTCAGCCATGAATGCAGCAAACTCTGCAGCTTTCTTCTTATCTGCAGCATCCTTTTCATCATCAGACTTCATCACTTCTTCCTCAACTTCAGATGTCTGATTAGCATCAACTTCTTCAGCTACAGTCTCTATCACAACTTCAGTATCTGTCTTTACTTCTGCATCCTCAACTGGTGTTATCTCAGCCATGAAAGCTTGTGTGACATTGTCGTTACTATCTAGGTGAACACTCCAGTCATAAGAGCCCTCTCGTGAAGTAGAAATCAGGGCTTTTGATGCAGTGTTGTTTGATGCATTTTTGTTGCCCGAACCATGACCATGAGTATATTGATAAGATGCACTAGGACGAGACTCTGTTTTAGGTCTTTGACATTCTCTAGCAAAGTGTCTATAACTCTGATAGTTGTAACACCTCACTTTAGACTTGTCAAAACCTACACTCTTTCTAACGAACTTTCTCCCCGTCCTGTTCATGAACCTCTTCACTCTTCTAGAAATCATGGCCATCTACCACTGTAGATTCATCTCCTCAAGGTCATCAGGTCAATCTGATCATAATCTTCATCAAATATTGCAGGATCATATATCTTTCCCTGAATGTAGTTCTCGTACGAGCCAACAAAGGAAGCAAGCAAGGCAAGATGTTCTTCAGCAGCCTTGACACTTAGAGGCATCGATCTGGTGTTACTGTTTTTATTGCTTGACTGTTGTCTCTTTCCACCAGTCGATCCTCCTAAAGTAGCAACAAAAAATACATCACCATCAGAATTTGTCACAACTTGATCATTTTCACATGAGAGAAATGCGGTTGTCGAGTCGCTTGAAGCATTTTGGGAAGATGAAGATGGACCTCCTTGATAAATTCCCGGATCTTGAACCTGATCAAAACCTGTTTCCTTCTTCTTCATACTAAGCTCGTATGCTCTCAGTTGTCCCACAACCTCTTCCAAGTCCATAGTCTCATACTTAGCTTCTTTCTTAATCATGAGAGTATAGATATCCCACTTGGTAGGATGAGCATCAAGCAACTTGTCATTTATCTCAACATCAGTGTATCCATCTATTTCATAGGTGTCTAGTTCTGACATCAGATGGTAATATCTTGTGATAATGTCTTCTAGAGACTCATTTCTCATTCCCTTGAAGACAGCAAACTGCTTCGTCAACAAATCCTTCTTGTTCTTCTTCACATCAGGATTACCCTCATACCTCTTCTCTAGAGCATCCCACATCTCCTTAGAAGTAGTATATTTCTTGAATGTATGCTTGATGCCATCAGGTAAAGACATCTTAATAGTAGCTAATGCCTTCTTCTCAGACGCATACATTCTCTTTTCAGCATCTGACATGTTAGCATATGCAGTGATTTGTTGCCTGCCTTCAAACTCATGAGTTGGGTTTACGTACCCTTCCTTAATACAGATCCACATCCGTGGATCTTGATATTCAACAAACGATTCAAACCTATCCATCCACGAAGCATCATTCTGAACTTTCAACATCTTAGGCGGTTTGTTAGTCGTTCTAGCCTCATGCTCCATCCTCAAAAGGTCATTGAGATTTGACATGTTCGACATTTTTAACGCAACCGGCTGGTTAAAAACGCTAAAATATTTTCCAAAACTGGTGATTACTAAAATGTACCGTTAGACTCGTCTCGAGAAGACGATTCCAATGATATATAATGTCAAAAACCTTTTTCAGGATTTTCCAGAGTTTTTTATTGTCCTAAAAATCACACGAGTCTAATGGTCCAACCTGTTTGACTTGATTGTGTACATAACTCTTTCTACACACAAATATGTTTAAAACTCGGTACGTCAGCTGATTAACTTTCCACATTTTGTTCTAAGTTGCAAATTCGGAAAACAAGAGTCCAGGTAAGTTCGGAATGGTTTAACTTAGTAAATTCGGAATACTTATTAAACCCTGACACTTCACAAATCCGTAAGAGAATAAATTCAGAACTATTATCCACTCCAAAACTCGAACTGTTTAAATTCGGAACAGTTAAACTTGGAAACTATAAACCCTGACTCCTAAATCCAGAATTCTTTAAACTCGGAACTTGGTATCTTCGGACTAGTTATCACTTCTCAAATCCGGAGCTATTAAATTCGGACACTCTTAAACTCGGAATTTCTAAAGTCTAACTTAAATCCAGAAGCTTAAATTCGGAAGTTTAAATTCAGAAAATTTTTTTAAGTCCTGACACTCTCAAATCCGGAATAGCTTAAACTCTGACTGGTAACCCTGAACTTGATTAAATTCGGAACATTAAGTTCTGAATACTTAACAAATCCGGACTTTATCCTCTGACCTTCCTAAACTTGTGTGTTTTTGGTAAAACGCAAAACTGTGACTTCACAGTAATACGAATTTACCCATAAACTTAGGAGTAAACCCGAATCTCAAAAGATGATGATGGCAGAACCAACTTTTCAACCAAAAACTTGAATACTGTATGATCAATCTCGAACCGTACAATAAGAGCAAATGCTCTGATACCAATTGTAGGTCCCTATCCGTGGATCGTTACGAGATTGATAATCAACCAAGGGTGCGGAATCCCCTTGATGGATCAATACGAACACAGAAACAAGTTTATAGATGAAGAACACGAACAAGTATTTCAATCGATCTTCTATGATTATCAAACAAAAGTGTATTACAATCACTCAAGATCTCACAAGAAATCTCTCAGCCTCTCTCTGTAGATTTCTCACACACAAACTCTCTCTGCACTCTCACTGTCAATGTCTTCAATGTCTAACCTAAAACCCTATGCAAGAACTGTTTATATACTACATCCATGCAACTATGGGCTAGGCCCACACACAAATATAAACAAACTGGACTAACATAATACAAAGACTAAACTCGAACTAGACATTAATTAACGATTCCGATTTTGTGAGACATCACAAACTCGGACTCCAATATCCATTGCTAAACTTGGATTTCACTCCACAAGCCAAATTCGGACTTCATGATCTCACATAAATTCGGACAAGCTTGATCTTGATAAACTCGGATTCCTTCAAGCTTCATGCAAACTCGGAATCCATGAGATCTTCACACACTCCAAGTCTTGATCAAATATCCAAAGACCAAACCAAGCTGTTGTCACATAATATGCACCAACAATTATAGATACGTTTTTTTTGTTTTTTTATTTTACGTATTCTTTAAGTTCAAATATTATTTATATATTTTCTAACTGAATTCATTTGATTACTTTACAAATTTCATAATGTTATTAAAATTCTTAAGGTTATGTTTTTCTTGTATAAATGTACTAAAGAAAAATCAATTCATTGATGGTGATTATTATTGTTATATTACGTGGTTCTATAATCAGGATGTTACATAAATAAAACTACATAAAAGATAACAGGCTTTTAGCCTATAGCTATTATGACGTGTGATAAATGTGTTCCTACAAATTATCTATCAAAACGGATAAAATCTTTACTATATAATAAAGTAAACCTATAGAGGACACGTGTTGTATTACTATGCATCTTCAGAATTGTTTTCCTGCCTTTTTTTCCTCTAATTTAGTTAATATGTTTAAATGTAATTTATATATGTCCTAACTAATAAGTTATAAGCAATAATTATAGATAAGTTTTATTTTTTTATTTTACGTATTCTTTAAGTCTAATTATTATTTATATATTTCCTAACCGATAAGTGATAAGCCATAATTATAGATAAGGTTTTTTTTCTTTTATTTTACGTATTCCTTAGCTTCAAATATATATTCCAGCTGAATTCATTTGATTACTTTACAAATTTCAAAATGTTATTAAAATTCTGAAGATTATGTTTTTCTTTTATATTTCTACTAAGAGAAAATAAATTATTATTATTATTATTATTATTATTATTATTATTATTATTGTTATGTAGTCCTATAAAAGATAACCGGCTTATAGCCTAGCGCTATCATAACGTGTGATAAATGTGTTCCTACAAATTATCTATTAAACCGCATAAAACACTTTTATTATTTTTATTATTAGTAATATTGTTGTTAGTATTATTATCATTTGGTGTCATATGTTATAATTTAGTGACTCGAGGATTTATTTCCGTTCTTATTTTACTCTTCGGATTCTATTATTCAGTTTTAAAATTTTAATTAAAAAAGTCAATAACATCTTATCACAAATTTTAAATTGTTTTATAATATTTTGATCTTCATTATTAGCTATATTTGTTTTTTTTTCAACCGGTATAACACAATTGGTTCTAACCTAATGATATATATGTATAATTTCACCTTTTAATTGTATATATAACAGTTTTTTGACATGAGGAACATATGATTGTAATTTAAAAGAATAATAATAAAATAATGTGAGAAACTATAATGCTGACTGCTGAGTCATACAAATAGTTAGTGGATGTAACAGGAGTTGACAAAGTGGTATTATAAGTTATCCCAAAACATTTGTGGATATCTAAATCCATAAAAAAAATGAATGAACTAAAACACCCAAATGCGTTTTATAGTGTTGCACTCACGAATTAATTTGTATTTTCTATTTTAGAGGATGATAACTAAAGACACAATCTATACGTTTTAATGATATTTTTAGTATGCATAAATCATAAAACATTACTATCTATTTGATAAAACCCGATTTAACATATATAAAGGATAATCCAACTGGTTTTTGGCTTATTATCATTTTTGATGATTTTTCTTTCTTGTTTTCGGTTAATATTATAATTTACTCCAAAGTCAAAAACATTGGGTAATTAACTCCTTATGTGATGCAAAGCTCGTTATGAAAATAATCAGATTTTGCTTTGGGACACATAATTTTAATTTACCTTTCTTATTCTGATCGTGAGACCGATTGGTGGAAGACACCCAATGGTGACGCATACCATTTTGATCCGAACCCAACCCACTTATTAATACAAATTCAACAATTCATAAGGCACATTTTTTTTATTTAATTGGTTAGATATCTCAACATTTGAACTATGTTCATTATTTTATTAATGTGTATGAACCATTAATGTAAACGATGACCTCTCAGTGTCACTGTTATTTATAATTCCATTCATAAAGATTTTTTTCCCACATTAAATTTAATCATATATTAAAGAAACTTTTGGTATACAGATAGTGGAAATGCAAGTGTTACTGAAGGCTTGGATGAAATTTATATATAGTGGTTTTACAATGATATGATTATAGGTGTTTACCTACTTTAGGTCACTAATTCTTAGTGACAAGAAAGATAAATAGCAAAAAGTTAAATAAATTCGTTATATTTTAATTAATTAATTTTCTAACATATACACATCCTTCTTAATCACTTTATTTAGAGATTAAACTAATTTATAAAACATACTTAAATATTTACTTATACTAATTTATAAACATGTTAAATAGCTAACTTAACAAAATAAACATCGATGTTTAGCCCTTATCAAAAGACACGTACCCAATAAGACCCGATTCAGATGACAAATATGAATAGCTATCTGAGATCGCTATACAAAAACTCATAGTAAAGTGCAAGGGGGTCCATATCATAGTCACATAGATTGAAACATGTGTAAAGTGTGAGCTAAATTTAATTCCTTTGCAGCTAGGATTTAGCCCTTAGAGCATTCACATCCAGCTCCAAAAAAATATACATATATTCCACTAAGACAACTCCTATATCAATATATTTTTCACTGAAACCAAATACTTTTTCCATTTCCTTTTTAATTAAATAATATTTTTATACCTTTACCATTATATATTTTCTCTCCTACACTCATAATCACTTTTAATATATACTAAAAAAGTATAGGGGGTGAACAGTGTTCCCCCAAATATACAGATAAACATAACATTTTCTCTCTCCTCCACTCATAACCACTTTTTGTATTCTTTATATTTTAAAAACCCCACACACAGATTTTGATTCTCGGGATGTGAATGCTCTTATTAGCCACCATTTATCCCTCGCTTTTTCATCCATCGGCTGACTTTTGCCGTCGTTTTTTTTACATTTACCGGCTGAATTTAGTTCACGCTTTACACGTGTCTTATATGGTTTGTCTATTTAAATAACAGGTCTTTTTTTTCCAAGAAAAAAAAATTTGTTTGGTGGTTAGATATATATATTCATGCAAAATTACCCTCTAGCCATCATTCACCCCAACTTTCCACCTCAAATACTCCTGTAATGCAACAAAAACTAAAACAAACAAAGGCATGAGCAGCAAGGAAGAAGGTTGGAAGAAGAAGAAGACAGTGGTGTGTGTGACCGGAGCTTCTGGTTACATAGCTTCATGGATGGTTCAGCTCTTGCTCCACCGCGGCTACACCATCAAAGCCACCATTCGTGACCTCAGTTACTCCCTCTTTCATTCTCTATATTTTGTTATATACTTCACTATTTCAGTTTCTAGTTATATATACAATGTTATCATTGTTTTTTTATTTGAATGGAATTAAACACATTCAGATGACCCAAAGAAAACCAAGCATTTGCTTGCACTTGATGGAGCAAAAGAAAGGCTTCATTTGTTTCAAGCAGACCTATTGAAAGATGGTTCGTTCGATGATGTCGTTAAAGGTTGCGATGGTGTTTTTCATACTGCATCTCCCTTCTTCATTCATACCGATAACCCGCAGGTTCCTTTGTATCATTTATCATTAAGTTTGTTTGTTAGTTATTAACGCGCGTGTTTGATAAGTATTTTGTTAGCTTTATTTAACACACGGAAAATATTATCACCAATACAGTTTTTCAGTTATTTTGGATTCTTTCATCCTTCATTTACATTCTTGTTTTTAGTTTTTGTGGCTACATATTAATTTTTTTTTTGGTTGTTCTTAGGAAGATCTGATTGATCCAGCAGTCAAGGGGACACTGAATGTTTTGAGTTCATGTTCTAAGGTTAAATCCATTAAAAGGGTGGTTTTGACTTCATCTGTGGCTGCAGTGTTATATAACGGTTCGCCATTGACACCAGAAGTTGTGGTTGATGAAAGCTGGTTTTCTGATCAAGGGTTTTGTAAGGAAACAAAGGTGTGTTTACTTAATGTACCTATCAAATATTACCTAAGCCATAATCCATGATGTTTCTTTTAATTGCTGAGACTTGAACCCAAAAGCTTCGAGCCGGGGGTCTAAGTGGATGCAGTCTCTCTATTCCTAAGGGGTGGAGGTAAGGCTGTCTACGTCTTACCCTCCTCAGACCTTACCTTAGCGTTGCTATTGGTGGGATTTACTGAGTATGATGATGATGACTTGAACCCAAAAGTTTATGGTTATGGTTGGCGGTCCACTTTGATATGATATTGCTAGGCGAAAAGGGTAGTGGTGGGTAGAATATACATGATTATATCGTTTGTTGTTTGGTTTTTCAGTTGTGGTACCCGCTTTCGAAGACTTTAGCTGAAGAAGCTGCATGGAAATATGTGAAGGAGAAAGCCATAGACATGGTTACCATTAACCCTGCCATGGTCATCGGCCCGCTCCTGCAGCCAACCCTCAACACAAGTGCTCGGGCCATTTTCAACTTGATCAATGGTATGCCTAGAAAATATGCCGCCGGGGTGCCGTCCCTGTTACCCAAAATTATAAAAAAAAAATAAAAAAACGATACGCATAGACACTCTGAGATGACACATCAAGTCACATGTCAAAACGGGTTTGGGCTAACCACAACAACGTTTCGTCTATTTTCATCTTTTTTTAATAAATGATGGAATAAAAATAAAAGGAAATAGATTATTGGTGGAGTTAAATGCTTGGTTGGTCCCTGTGGTTTGCAAATCTTGCAGACTTGGTCCCAGTGGTTCACTAATTACACACTTGGTCCCAGTAGTTTCAAATTTTGCACTCGAGTGGTCTTTACCACTAACCTTTGTTAGATTTCTCAGTTAAGTATATGCAAAATTACTATATTACCCTTGAAATAATAAAAATAAAAAAATATAAAAAAGAGGGGCCCACTAGGACCAAGTCTGCAAGATTTACAAACTTGTTTGATCTGTTCACCTTTTAGCTAAAGTTTCAAACTTCGGTCATTTGAGATAAAACACAAACCCAAATTAACGTAATTAGAAGTACCTATGTCAAAAACTCAAAATTACCACTTGTAATCGCCGTTTTTATCTTGATCCTTAATTGGTTCCATGTTTTCATGGTCACTTAATTTTCTGCAATAATTAGACTTTAAGTTCTTAAATTCGGCTGCTAACATATTTACTCAAAAGCAGCACCAACGTACAGCAACATCACGGTTGGGTGTGTTCATGTCAAGGATGTAGCGAATGCACATATTTTGGCATTTGAGACGCCTTCTGCAAGTGGAAGATACTGCATGGCCGAAAGCGTTGTCCATTTTTCGGAACTCGTACAGATACTACACAAGCATTATCCTTCATTCAAGCTTCCTGATACGTAAGTTCTTTTAACCCCATTACTTGATTAAAAGCACACAAACAAACAATTTGGAAACAGATGATTCTTGACTTGATAAAATGTACGAATCGTAAGATTGACTTTGAACTCACACAAACTACTTCCTAAATTAACCAAAGATAAACATGAATAATGTAACATATGTAACAGATAAGAGTTAAATGCCAAAATGGTATGAGGCTTGGTTACTTTTGCCACTTTAGTCCGAAACGAAAAACCTTTTGAATCTGGGTTCCTGCAGTTTCAGTTTTGTTGTCATTTTCATACAAAATCCAATCTGGTTCTCATTTTTCAGTTAACCACATGTTTTTTTGTCGTTTTCCTCCCTTTTAATATGTTATAATATTATGTTAAAAAGCCATTTTTCCCTTCATTAAAAGGGAGGAAAACGACAAAAAGGCATGTGGTTAACTGAAAAATGAGACCCAGTTTGGATTTTGGATGAAAATGGCAACAAAACTGAAACCACAGGGACCCAGATTTAAAAGGTTTCGGTTTTGGATTAAAGTGACGCAAACCTCAGGGACCATTTTGGCATTTAACTCAACAGATAATAATGAGGTTAATAAGTTGTGTACATATGGGATGGCTGCAGGTGTGCGGATGATGATCCGATTGTGAGGTATCGAATTTCTAATGAAAAAGTAAGAAGCTTAATGGGGGTTGACTATATAGCTCTTGAAGATGGCATCAAAGAGACCATTGAGAGCTTGAAAGAGAAGAAATATATTTAGCTAGGTTTCATCATCCATATATATGAGCATTACAAGCTAATATATATTTGCTAGTAACTAAATAATTATTCGTCGTTATATTTGTCTTTCAAGCGTATGTATAAGATGATAATAAATGATGATCAGACATGGGATTACAAGTGATGAAATAACTAAGAAGCATAAAAATAAATCTGATGAAAGCATGAACATTGGATAAAACAGAAGCTTATATTGGATGTAAATGTTTAGGGTGTATTCATAAACAGTAATCTACTGATAAGCATCCTTTAAGAAGTCAAAACAAAAGGGTAGCTAAAGATTTATTTAAAACCTTTCATGCTTTTATTTAAATTATAAATCAGACCTTTAAAACAATGGAAACTCACAAAAATATCAGTTTTCAATATCTTATTTGATGAAATGCCTAATTCAACACATAATTTCAAACAGGTTTTTAGGAAGAAAAAAAAAAAAGGAAATTTACAAAAATAGCAGTTTGACCAATGATCAGGTTTAACATATCCTTGAATCCTAAAATTTGAAAATGATCAGGTTTAATTAACTTATGCACTAAAATGTTAATTATTATGAAAATGGTTTGGATAATCATTATGAAAGTGGTTTGGATAAAAACTTGTAATTCCAAAACTTTAGTTTGTAGTATATCTTTTACCAAAATAACATGTGTATTAATTTTCAATGTGTGTAAAGTTTCAAATATGTCCATTGAAGGATATTTTCAGTTTAGAAAGACTCAATTTTTTTGTTAAATAATATCATTGGTTACTAAAATAGGGGTGTTGCATAAAATACTTGAGCTAGCTCACAACAAGTGATCAACTCCAACTATTTTTCACACTTAATTACCCTAAACAAAAATGCCATGCTTATCTCTAGTTACATGATTAAAGTATATGAACAAATAAGAGCTTAAACTTTCACTTTTTGGTAGTCATTTCCAAACTTTTTATGCATGCCAAATTTCTTAATTGTTAAATATTTAAAAGTGTCTTTTTACCCACAATAATTTTGAAGCATGACTGGCAAACCTCTTTCTCCCTACCCTTTCGTTCTCTTCTCCAAGGTAGGTTGTCTTTGTTTGATGTACGTACGCTCCAACTGGCACGAACTACAACTTGTTTATTCAAGTTTTAAGATAAAGAAGGGTAAGATGGTTATTGTTGTCAGGATTGTTGATGATATCATATTTAATATTAAACAAGAATGAAAGAGCAAACTGACAAGATGATTGAGATGTGGGTCAGTAAATGATAAAGACACAAACTTCATACATGAATGAGGTTTTCAACGGAATTTCGTAGGAACCAGTTAACTAGACTAGACAATCAAACTCCAAACTAAGTTTCTCTATGTACATTAGGATTGCCTCATCAACTAGTAAAAGATCAAGAAAGGCTTGGAAGTCATTAATTGAAGTTATTATGGATGGGATCTCTAACTTACCTTTATCCTTGTTGGTGACGAATGTCTCTTGGTTAGATGAGATATCTAACTTTTCACATTAGTGTTCACTACAAGAAATCGCTATTTTTAGTGGCGACAATTGTCGCCGCTATTAGTCCCTGTTGTCGCCGCTATTGACCTGTCGCCGCTAAAACCGGTGGTTTCTTGTAGTGTTGCAAGTATTATGTTTCCTTCACTTGATCGCTTTCCTCTTTGTCTTCTTCACTATTGCCTTCAAATCGCTCATTTCCCTTCTACAAACTTGATGGAAACATATCTTTAACTGTACATTCAATACCAACTTGATGGAAACATATCTTTAACTTTACATTCAATACCTTCCATGACCACATCGAATCCTTTGTTTAACAAGTGATCCAGACAAAGTATGTTGGAACCAGGCCCCTCTTTCACTCACTCAAACTCACGAACAAAAGATTTTGTGTGTGATAATTTACAGAGAATGGAAATGAACGAGATGTATATTTGCAAAAGAAATATGTGCTTTATTCAACAAAATAAAAGCTACAAATAGCCTACAATCACAACCACTTCATCCTAAAAAATAGACCCACTACTCCTAGTCTAAAGCCACTCTTCCATCGTTCTTTTTCTTCCACACAATTCGGTCAAAGCTTTACCAATTCCAATTGACTAAACTATTAAAATAATAAAACCTAGACACTTTATTCAAGCCTTCCAATACCATCTGAAAGACTTGAATTTGTGTTTATTCATGCACCATAATAACTAAATACATAACCAAATAAAATAATAAACTTGCTAAATAATAAAACTAAGTCAAGATTAAAAAACCTGACAAAGTATGCTTCTTTTATGAGATGGCACATATATAACACTCGTTATTCTTTCATTGATCCTTTAAATTCTAGATCAGTTTTACCAAAGCCCTTTACAAACATTATATCATTATCGTATGTAGTGCTTTCGATTACTTGAACGCAGTGTATACTTTGTGATTACAAATCATATGTTTCTCGTAAAAGTTGGTTCATATACCATATTTCACTCCATGAACGATTGTATATCCCACATATAACAAAGTGAAAATTGTTAAAACACCGTATCTGTGAGGGTTTTTTTGGTGATAAGGTTTAATTATCGAATAGTTGACATTATTGTGTTTTATGTTAATTATTATGTTGTGTTTTATATTCTTAGTTGTATGATAGTGTGTTTAAAGTTATTATGAATTGTTAGGGTTCTGATATAGTGTTTTAGTACTATTCACTCTTTATTTGTGGGTTTTTAGTATGTTTTATGGCTGAGATTATGGTGTTTTACGACTTTTTATACTTTTTAGAAGTTTTGAACTTTGTAGCCGAACTCTACCCGGTCCTTAACGGGTTCAAAGGATTAATAGAGTTTGGGTGCAATATACATATCTCATAAACTCAAGGGAAGAATATGCAACTATCTGATAACCTGAATCTTTGCACTAATTCTAGGGTTTCTCATTTTCAGTTTTCGGTATGATTCACCGGTCTTCTTCGCCGCCGTGCACCGTCGCTATTGACTCTCATAAACTTAGTTAAGTTTCGTACTTCCTACCGCTTGAATCTTTGTATAATAATGTGGTTATTATTGTATTTTTTCTTATCCTGAAAGATGATGAATATAATTAATCACCTATTGATTGTGATTAGTGAGCTTGAGATCTTGTTGTTGAGTAGTTTACACATAATTTGTTGCATTTTTTTATAATATATCCTTTTGAAACCCTAATTATTCAGAAACTTGAATCCGGTTAGGTTTAGCGGCTTCGAATTACAACAAGTAAATTACTAGTTGAATAAATGAATACATATTTTTCTATAAATCAAAAGTTCTTCAGTAACAAGCTCACAATAATGTTGATTGTTGTTAAGAGTGCATAGATTTTGTAAGTTATGGATGATATTAGAGAATAATATAGTGCTATCTTGGTTCTAGTATGTTATGTGTAGTTTTTAGAAGAGAGGTTCATAGAATTGATCAAATTCAAGTAAATAGTTGCTATTTTGATTACATATCACTCTCTAACTACATAAGTACAACTTCAGATTAACCGACTCACCTGTCACATTGTTGAACTTAACAACTTGACTGTTGAGCATCTTCACAACATACGTGTACCTTTTATTATTTGTCTGTCTAAATACTAGCATTTAATTGACATGTAACGATATTTCCTCCATGAAGAGTTCTTGACCTCAACAGCTACAAAAAAGTTACATGGCAATTGGAGGGAACCGAGCTAAGAGCTACCATCAGTAGGAGTAGGAAGCATAGTCACATGGTTCGTGGTACGCTCCGGTACGGGAATGTGAAACGCGGGTCGCAATTCGCTGGGTCTCTAAAATTCGGTACGAGCAGGGGTAGGCTCATTTCGGATCGCTTCGATACGATGTACCATATAATGTGGTATAATGTACATGTTGAAGTTAACTATAAATAAGTTGGAGGCTCCTAAAAGCAAGATCTTGACATAGTTTGGATAAGCAATACCAACATTCTTCAAAGCAAGATCTTGACATGCATTAAAAGAAAAATTGAAAAGAAACTGGATATAATTTCGCCGGAATTCTCTTCAGAGTTGCTCTACGGCTCAAACTGCTCTGAATTAAAGAAAATGGACCTCACCATGGTGTTCGAAACGTCGAAATTAGTAGAAAAAATGTACCTTTGGCCGAAAAATTGTAACGCCTTGCTTTCCCGCACTTTCTTTATTTAGAAACCGTGTCTTATATTTTTTTTGAAAGCTTGTAATTCTGTAAACATCTTTAACCGCATCGTTGTAAAACCGAGACTAAGATCATAATGAAATCGAGATTCTTAATATTCATTCATTATAATATTGTATGTGATTGGAAACGTTTGTGATCCGTGAAACTCGTTATTCGTTGAACTAAATTCGTTACGAAAATATAATTATCTATTCATTTATTAAGTTAATTAATTAAATTAATTAATTAAATAAGTTAATAAAATTAATTAATTTCTTTTTCACAAAAAATTAAAATGCTAATTTTTTATATATATTAAATTCAGAATATAAATGTTAATATATATCTTTCTTTAATAAAGTCCAAGTTTAAAGTGTAATTCTTGGATTCTCAAACTATATGGGCTATTCTTGCCATTTCTATAAACTAATGTAAAGGTTTTATTTAATAAATATTATATATATATATACACACAAAATCGGGATCCGCGGGATTCGAACCCGGGACCTCCGGTTCAACAAACAAACACTCAACCACTCCACCACCCACACCACATATGAAGGAACCCGGAAACACAATAAGCTTTGTTTCCGGGTCAGATCAGGTCGCAATAGGGTGGCGGCAGCAGCGGGTTTTGGGTGGGATTTGGTTGGTTTTTTGAGTTTTTTTATTAACTTTTAACACTTAATAACCCACCTAAACTCACCTAACAACTAACCTAACTCATCCCTATAAAACCCACCTCTAATCCAAGCATTTTTACACTTTAATCTCTCTCAAATATCTCTGAAAACTCTCCAAATCAGCTGCCAAATTCCAAGTTCGAGCAGATTCATACCTTCATACTAAAGTGAGCATAACTCACTCAATACTCAACGAAAATTGCCCATTTCTTTCCTACATACTTGGATTGACCTTAGGTTTGAGTCCAAGGATTCTCCATAGAGAATCCAGACCTGGATATTCACTTATAAGGCTCCAAAGTTTTTGTTTTGCTCAATTCTTTATAAAACTTATGATTTACCTTCAACAAACTTGTGTTCTTGTGCTTCTAATCAAACTTATGATTAGTAAAGCCTAACAAGCTTGTTAACATGAACTAAGGGCTGTTTTAACACCCTAAACTTTCTTTTTTGAAGAGCTTTAAGCTCACAAGTGAAATCTGTGTTCATGTGTGTCCACCTTGGTTAGCTTGGGCTATCCTAACTTTGAGACCACACATCACTTGATGATTTTCATCATTATTCCAAGTTAGTTTGCTAGATTGAAAGTGTCACAACCCCGTCTAGCCTTTGACGTGTGTCAAAGTGTGCTCACCGGGTTGTATTTCACTTGGCTACTTGGTATCATGGTGACACGCTTTACATTCTTGTCATTTACATTCTTGTTCATATTATTGTTCTAAGACCCTCCTTGTTACCTATGGTAACTTGTGTAGTGGTGAACATCATACGAGGTTCCAAAGTGGATGGTTAATCTCTCACCTCCTACTTAACTTACATGACACTAAGAGGTTCCAAAGTGGATGGTTCATCCTCCCACCTCCTACATGATTATATAACTATATATGTATATATGGACCATAATATAAATTCTTAAAACCGAACCCTTGATGATGATTAAGTAGTCACCTATCAAGTTAATAAGTTTATCACTAATGTGTATAGTTCCTTGTCACGATTCTAATAGGCCTTGAACCTATGAAAACACATTCAATCCTTATGGATTATTATAGTGTCAAAGACAAGTGCTAATACCTTAGTGACTATTTTCGTATAATATACTTTGAATCTCGATTCCGAATGTTCCATCATCATCCTTAATACTCATACGCCTTTGTTTTCCTCTTGTAGGATAACTCCACGTTCATCCCATCAAAACAACTACCTTCACGGACTTGTCAAGTTAGAAGACTTGCAAAACCGTTAGTACACTCGACCCACTTTCGTTTATAACACTTTTGGGGGTAACATGTTTACCATATATAAAATCACAACACATAAACTTTATGAAATGCACAAACAATCCTATATCCATGAATACTTGAATCGTTTACATTGATGGTTATATCTTGGACATTCTTTATGTAATACCTTAGTCATTAACTATATTAGCCTTCATTTGACATGTATAGCGCTATAGGAAGTAACGCATCCCCCTCCTCATGAAATCTAAGGCCATGTTAAAATATCGTGATTGCGTTAAGGGTTTGAGTAGTAGTATTGCATGCCTCGTATATGCTCTTGTAAAGTCATAGTTGCTATGAGGATTTGTTTAAACTTTATTCGTATACGTATGCTATGCTTAAACTTGTGTACTCGCATTTGCTTTTGCATTGAATTGTTATTTTAAAACATGTTACAGTTTGATGGAGATAATGCTATGAAATCAAAGTAGCAAGGACGATAGGTACACGTTTAGACGTTTAGGTTTAATATTATTGTATCAAATTTTGTCAAGTTTATGTTGTTATTCGAATTTCCTTTGTAATGTATTGAATATTGTTATGAAATGAAATCTGGTTATCTAAATATTGTCGCAACTAGTATTTATAGCAATGAGCAATCTCTTTCGTCCCGCCTCGATGTTTCCGCCATCGGGTGGGGTGTGACAAAAAGGTCCCCGAAAGGTTCGTCGGAAAACCGCCGCCGGTACATGCCGTTGTGGTCGGCTGTCGCCGCAGCCACGGCTCCGCCGTGTGGTGGTTGGAATCTGGTCGACGGATCTTGTGTTCTAAAGAGAGAATGTAGAGAGAGGTTAGAGAGAAGGGAGGTAGAGAGATAAAGTGTTTGTGAATAATGAAGGATGTGAAGGTATATAGGGGTTTATATAGCCAGGGTTTGGTGGTGTGGGTTTGTCACACCCTCGAATTTCAAACCAAATCCCAATGGGCCCGGGTAGGGAGTATCGTTGACGTAAGATTGGTATCTAGAAAAAGAAGAAGACACGTGGCATGAAAAACATGTTAACGGCAAAAACAAAAAAAAAGAGTAGGTAAAAAAATTCATAATAATTTAACTATGCTAGGTAAAAAAATAAAAATCATGTTAACAATAAAAATAGAGTAAATAAAAAAAAGCTCAAAAAACGAATTAATTTTTTTTACCAGGACACTATCATTGGTTAATAATATATAGAATTAAAATCTTTCCACTAAACCGCAAAGGAAATCTCGTAGAGACTAAAATAGCATTTAACTCTAAAATAAAAATAAAATAGGAGTTTAATGCTTGTTTGGTCCCATGCTTCATAACTTTCCTGTTAGATTTCCTCTAATTAAGTTATTAATGTAAAATGACTATATTACCCTTGAATAATTAAAAGAAATAAAATAATATAGAAATAGGCCCACCCCTTTGACTTTTAAAACCATAAAAAGTTCCTGCTGTCACTTCACTTTCAAAGCCTTACCTTTTTGCTTTCTTCTTTGTTTGCAAACAAACCTAAAATCAGATGAATCAGATCGTTGGCCACATAAATCTTTATGTTCAAACTTTATACAACCTATAGTTCTAAATCAGTATTAAGGTGATATTGGCCAATGTCTTCTTGTACGTCTTAATTTCTTGCTATATCGATAAAGGGGGTTGGATTTGAAATTTCTGTGTCAATCGAAGTTGGGTCACGATTTGGAGTTTATGCGTCAATTGTTAGGTGATGAGTAAAGGGGACGGTGAACTGTGGGTAGGGGTTAAAGTTTTTCGGGTATTTGGATCTTGTAGCGGTGGGAGATGGATGGTGTTTTGGTTGGCGGTGACAGGCGGAGGAGATGATTGCAGGTGGTGGTGACAGTGGAGATGGTTGCAGGTGGTGGCGACAGTGGAAGATGGTTATAGGTGGTGGCGAATTTGGAGGAGATGACGATGTAGGAGGTGGTTTGGATATGGGTTTGCGTGGGGTTATGGGTTACGAGGTGAAGGAAGATGGTGATAGTGGATGGAGATGGCGTGGTTTCTGGTTGCTGGTGGCGGCAACGGGGATGGTGTCGTTGAAACGATGGTGAAGGTAAAGAGACCGAGGGGTTTGTATATATATTTTTTATTTTTTAATTATTCAGGGGTAATATAGTCATTTCACGTGTATTTAATTGAGAAATCTAACAGATGTAATTGATAGGGACCACACGAGTGCAAAATTTACAACCACTCAGACCAACTTTGTAATTATTGAAACACTGGGACCAAGTCTGCAATATCTGCAAACGAAATGACCAACCAACCAAGCATTTACCTCATAAAATAGCCCTAAACTAAACTAACGCAGCCGTCCTCCTCGTCTTGTCTATCTCGATCTCCCCTGTTCGCTCGCTCCTCCATCTTCTAAACCTAAAAAAACAAACACAGATCTTGTTTCATTCTACTACGATTCAGCAACAGGGAGGGAAGGTTGTTCAATCAGCCAGCAGGTAAGCTTCAATTAGCCACCATTTCTTCTCAATTATTACATTTGATTTTTATATTTATTTTCTTATTGTCCACCCACCGCGAATTGGATCGGCCGAACCAAAACGAAAATCGTGCCATGACCACCAGCGAATTATTATGTGACTATAACATTATTCATGAAAAGTATCCCTTAGCTCCATCGTTTTCAACCAATGATTCTTCAGTGCTTGGTGGTGGTCCGATATGATAAACAACTGTATTGCAACATTAACTAACTTCTCCAGTCACTTCCAGTTTTGACTGGATAACAACAACCTTAGCAAACCTACCATTGGCCTTAGAAACAACATCAGGAGGACTCACTGAAAGCTCAACATCGGCCTTCCTTACTTACAGTTGGTTCATTGAAGGTGTCTCTGTTTATCCGCACACTATTGTAATGCTTTCAATCATGATAAGACAAATGGCCCATTGAAGTCACTAACATTCTATATATAGCAGCAGGGAGTAGTTAATGACTTTTGATGTAGGCATATATATTATTGCGAGTCAGAACTCAGCAGCATGTATGTAGTTCTATATTTCTAGCCCATGTGCTATTATTATTTTCCATCAAGTGACAGTCTTGGAGCTTTCACGAATTTTCATGAACATTTTTCGGTACTTTTCATTCATGTCTTCTTCATCCTCCTCCAACTGATCTGCCAAATCTCTAAAAAACAATTCCCGTCTGCTGCTGTTACTCTTCTAATTTTCAACCCCAATGCATCATGCTCATCTCCCGTTACTTTTAGTAAACATGGTACTGTGAATATTAAAGAGGGTAGAAGAAGATATTATATATTCATTCTTAACATATGAGCTATGTAGTTAATATCCCGATATATCAACCGATATATCGGTTATCGGTCCCTTGCCGAGATATCGATACAAAATATCCGTCAAAATATCGGTGCCGATAATATCAACGCTATTGACCGATATTGGACCAGATTTGACCGATATATCACCGATTTTCCCGATATTAGTACCTTTCTTCTTTAGTTCTACCATCTGTCTTTCTTCTTATTGCTGCTATTAGTGTTTTAAGTCTTAGTTGTTAGTTGTTACTATTAAATGTTAGTGTTTTAAGTCTTAGTAAGTTCCTACTTACTACAATTGTTAGTGTTTTAAGTCTTAGTAAGTTCCTACTTACTACAATTGTTAGTGTTTTGTAAGTTGCAAAAGGTTAATTTGTTAATGGTAGGAGAGTATACTGAATTGTTAGTGTTAAATTGCTACTATATATATATATATATATATATATATATAAATTAGCATGATACTAATATTACCGATATCCCACCACGATAACCGATATCTCAAATATCGGTCCTTGACCGGTTTTACCGCATTACTACTTAGCATATGAGTATATTGGGCTACCGGAATCCTCGTGTCCGTGAGGTTAGCGCTCTCGCCTCACGCCTCAGCTTCTAGGACCTTAAGTGCTTCATGCCTTTTTAAGACCAAGGTCGGTCAAATGAATAATTATGTTTTCTCCAATTTTGTCCACTGTTATCTTCTTTCTTAGATGATATCATTTGCATCATGTTTGCAGCGTGTTTGATAGTATAATGACATTTCATCATCTTTTTCACGTTTTATATCATCGAAACATTTCTTATTATGCACCATTTATCTCCAGCAAAATGTATATGTTGCCCTGTGTAATTAGCAGGCTTACAGATATAAGAAACATGTAATTTGGCTCATAGTTGTCAATAGCGATCGCTGTAGCACGCTATGTAGCGTATAGGTCTAGTGTCGCTATTACGGTTGTAGCGATGGATAGCGAGAATAGCGACACTTTATGTTTTTTTTAATATAAATAGCAATTAAATATAGCTATAAAATAGCTAGATTTTAGGTTTTTGTTCAATATACACGTAAGTAAAATAGCATATATACCAGGGTATTTTGATATAATATACATATAAATTTTTTAAAAAAAAATCTAGTGTATCACTATTTATAAAATAAGCGTCCGCTATTTATTGCTATTCGCTATGTGGCATATAATTACCTTATCGCTATTCGCCATTATAAATTTGATTGAATTTCCAGCCATTTGCTAAATGAGATTCTAAGTTAAAAACAGTTGATGCTGCAAAATTTTCATTAGTATGTATGAGATGTCATTATTGTTTGATGTATTTATTATATGAAAGTTTATTTAGCATAGTTACAAAATTTATCTAATAGCATATAAAAACTGACCAAATATGTTTTTAACTTAGAATCTCATTTAGCAAATGGCTGGAAATTCAATCAAATCAGTTGCAAAAGCCGTCGGTGAGTACCAGTACCCGTGGATGGATAAATTAACAAAATACAAAGACGAACTGTCAAAGGGCGTTTGGGGCTATTGGCATCTCGGGGCTTGGAAGCCACTTGGGATTAGTGCTAGACGTAGGGCCCGCCTGCGTAAAGAAGTTTTATTAGCTGGAGAAGATTGGCCTTATGATCCTGAAAGGAAAGAAATGAGGACAAAAAGAAAAGGCCACAAATGTGATAGAATATCGGCTGAAAAACGAGCCAACACTGCTGAGTTGATGAAGAAAATGCCTCAGATGCTTGCGGATTACAGAAAGAAGAAGTGGGAGAAAAAGATGAACGAAGAGGATGCTGCTGCTAAGAAAGAATAGGGAATTCGAATGCTCTCAAATTTAACTTTGACTTTGAAACCCATGTGTTTGACTTTTTAAGATAAAGACCTGGAAATAAAGAAAGGCTTCTTTTGATGTTTTAATTCATAGGTTTGGAGTCAAGTAAACAGAGGCCGCAAAATGTTCCGGGCTAACGGTTAAAAACGGGTTTGGATCAAACCAGGTAATGTTTGGCGTGGGTTGACCCGAAGCTTTTTAGTTTGTCAAATATGATTACAAAAGTAACGATATATACTCTTACGATTTTGGAAGGTTTTATGGATAAAAAATACGTTGATCACTTTCAATTCTTCTGGTCTGTTAGAATAAAAAAAAAAACAAAACCTAAGTTGACCTGTTAATAAGTAAATGTGATAAAGAGTTGCGGGCAAGGGATAAGTTATTATCCCGATAGAGATAGAGATAAATATAACGTGATTTGGGTCCATGTTGACATATCCAGGTTCTGTATCGACAATGGTTGCCGATGTCATATAGTATGAACCTGTGAGACGGTAGAGGTTATAATTGCTTTGTGATGCAATGTAAAGAAATGGTGGTTGGTGTTGATGTAGGTCTGGATTGTTTGGACCTTCCCGCGTGGTGGGTGTTTGTTGTTATTGATGAGATATATTTGGACAAAAAATGGTCATATATCTCGTGTATTCATAATTGTCGTATTTCATAACAAGGACATATTAGGGTTGATTATAGTCCTTTGGACAGACCAATTTGATTGTGTTTGGTTACAGACTAATGGCGGGTAGACGGGCAACAAGTTGCGCCGCTACCCCCTTCTGAATAGCAAACCCTACCCTGCTAAACATAAAATTATGCCCCTTAACATGCGCCGTGTTACTACTTACCACCTGCTGAACCCGCTTGAGGAACAGCACCATGCCAGCGGTTAGAGGGCCAAAAGTATCGAAAGCGAAAGGGACGAACACGTACTGATTCTCGATGCAAGCTTTTTCATGCTTAGCTCCTTTGCCCACCTCCGCCTTGATTCCCGCCACAAACCCGTGTTTAATAACTATGTAGGAAAAGGGTTATCCATGATTTACTTCTATAAACCGTTTTTGGATCTTAGCCTTTGTATTTTGTATATTAATTAATTAATTAATTAATACTTAATAATCAATTAATTAATAAAAGAATAATAATGTGTTAAAAACGTGTTGCATTGAACAGAAGCTGGTCCCTGGTATCGTTGTAATTTACAACTTGTTCAAACTTTAAAGATAAGGTGAGTTTGATCAACGGTATAGATTTTCATATAATCAGAACGTCGATAGGGACCTCCAATTGTCAACCACAAAAATGTGGACCCGATCGATCAACAGTAATGAAAACACGAGAATCGTTCCTCAGTAATAATAGTAACAGTAACGGAGGAAGATCGAAATGAGCGGTGTCGGAAAGACGGTTTGCGTCACCGGAGCTTCAGGCTTCGTAGCTTCCAATCTCGTCAAGCTTTTGCTTCAACGAGGATACTCCGTCAAAGCCTCAGTTCGCTCTCCTAGTCACTTCTCTTTCTCATTACCTGTACGCTACAAGAAAAACACCCTATCTATAGAGACGACACCTATAAGTGTCTCTATAATTCACCCTATAGAGACGACATGTTGTCTCTATAGATTTTTGTGCTTTTTAACTAGATTACCCTATACTCCTATAGTGTTTTAATGTTAGTTTTTTTTTTTTTTGTGTGTGCATATTTCATGTTTGAATTAGGCTTGGAGATCTATGACCTATGTAGCTAGAATTAATCAGATGATCTCTGTTTTTATTTTTTTGTCTTTTTTTTCTTATATATGATATTAACGTTGACTAAGGGTGTAAGCGTGCCGAGCTAAGCGCGAGCTCGGATTATTCCAAGTTCTATTTCTAAGACTTAAGCTCGGCTCAGAAACTTGGACTTTGCAAGTCTATTATATATTAATCATTTTATTATCTATATACATTTATAATGATTTTTATCTATGTTATTAAAAGCACATTAGGTGCGTGCCTAGCCATAGAAGTGAGACGTGCCATATGCGCCTCGCCTGAATTGGTGCATTCTCATGCAATCGGGTGTATTTTCAAGCCAAAAACTTCGGCCAATAATATTTAAAAAGCTCTAAATTAAATAGCCTACACTATCCTTCAACAAGCGTGAAATAAACATGAAATAGCTTAATAAAACCCCCTAAAAGGGATATACTATGCGACTCTTTTAAAAAGCCCTCGTTTTCATGCACATTTCGCCTTTGACAACGTAGATTTTTATATGTTTATGATTGTATGTAATTTTTATTTATAATGCTATATATATTATTTAGTTATTTTCTTCTTTATTTCATATCTCTTAGCCCTTTTTTTCAAACCAATCATCACAACACTTGATTTGAGTGAATTCCTCATGAACCCTCCACCGATTAACAAAGTAGAATTTGTTTGCACTGCCTTGCTCCGTTCCTAAAAGCGATTGCAATTTCACCGCAACCGATATTCCACTGCATCAGTTTTACAGCAGTTGCAACCCCACGAGGGACGGCTCCCTTATCGGAAAACGACTCTCAAAACCGCCAACTAGCTCTGATACCAATTGTTGGAAATCAGGCCCTTGATCAAACACAAAAAACACGAGATTGAACGAACTGTTCGACTCTTTTATTATTTATCAATAAGAAGCACACCAATACAATAACCGTAACTCTTTATTTATACTAAAATCATTCTAGTCCTAACCCGACTCGAACTAACCAACTAGATAAACATATCTAATAATCTAACAATTATCCCTATAAAGACTCAATAAATAATTCACCATAATTATCTATAACTTGTCTTTATCCTTATCCCTTAATTCAAGATTAATCTCTTCATACATGTTTAGGGTCACGAGCTCAATAAGTGAAGCTCAATATCCATATCCTTTAAGCTCGGCTCGATTAGAGTTTTTAGCTAGCTGATCTTGACTATCTCTCGAGCAGTTTGGCTCGTTTATACCCCTAACGTTTACTTTTTTTCTGGATTTTTGCAGATAATCCAGCAAAAAACAGAACATTTGCTCAAACTAGATGGAGCTAAGGAAAGGCTTCACTTATTCAAAGCAGACCTACTTGAAGAAGGCTCCTTTGATGCTGCCGTTAATGGCTGCGACGGTGTCTTTCATACAGCTTCTCCTTTCTTAACTGCAGTCTCAGACCCACAGGCATTACATATGTTATTTCCATGCTGATAGTTGACCTTTAGTAAATTTTATTGGTTGACTTTTTTGTTTCAGACAGAGTTGATTGAACCAGCATTGAAAGGAACACTAAATGTTCTTGGTTCTTGTTCGAAAGCGTCATCGGTTAAAAGAGTCGTAGTGACATCCTCACTTGCTGCAGTTGCTTTTAACACCAGGCCGAAGACCCCTGAAGTTGTAGTTGATGAAACATGGTTTTCGGATCCGGATTTTTGCAATGAAATGAAAGTAAGCATAATTTCATATACTAGTGGCACCACAGCCCATCTCAAATACCACCAACGCATTACAATTAAGCGTACTTAGATGGGAGCCATCCGAGGATGGGTGACCTATTGGGAAGTTGGTGGTCATAAGTTGCATAATATATTAATATTTGATTTTTTAAACAGAATATTGGAATTTAATAATCTCAACTATTCGTCGTTGGCCGCCAACAGTCTCAGCTTCATAAATAACCACCGGCCGTCCCAACTATTAACATATTGGCCTCTAATGGACCCTAACTAATAGAACGCTAATGTCGTTAGTCTTCGGTCACTAGAAAACCGTTTTTGGCTAGAAAAAGATTCTTAAAAGTCCGATCTAAGGTTACAAAGAGGTTTGGGATGAAAATGTTGAGTTTTCCAGCCAAAAAGAAGTTTTCCGACGACTATAATAATTGGGGTTTTTACTAGAAAAAGGTTCCCAAAAGTCTGTAATAAGGTTACAAAGAGGTTTGGGATGCAAAGGTTCAGTTTTCCGGCCAAAAACGCTTTTCCTTTTCCGGATACTAACGGCGTTAGAGTTCTATTAGTTAGGGTCCATTGGAGGCCAATATGTTAATAGTTGGGACTATTGGCGGCCAACGACGAATAGTTGGGATTATTAAAATCTAATATTCCTTTTTAAATTGATTTTCATTAGTTATGGTATGTGCTGTCAAAAACTTTTGCTGAGGAGGCTGCATGGAAATTTGCAGAAGAAAAGGGAATGGACATAGTCACCATAAACCCTGCAATGGTTATCGGTCCGTTGTTACAACCAACGCTTAACACTAGCGCTGAATCTATCGCGAATCTATTTAAAGGTGTGGTATAATGTAGGAAAATTTAAAGCTTCAAGTTAATTATTAACTACTAGTTTAAGCATATAATTATTTCATTTTGCAGGGTCAGAAACATACTCAAACTCGATTAGTGGGTGGGTTAATGTTAAGGATGTTGCAAATGCACACATTCAAGCTTTTGAGATCCCCTCAGCAAGTGGAAGATATTGTCTTGTTGAGAGTGTTGTTCACAATTCCGAGTTGGTACAAATACTAAAAAAGCTTTACCCGTCTAGCCAACTTCCACAAAAGTAGGCGTTTTTAACTCGCGTTATATGAATTGGGTATAGTATATATTTACATATCTTGTATCTTTTTATTAAATTTTATTTTCGTTGGAACGAATTTGCAGGTGCGCTGATGACAAGCCGCTTGCTCCTACTTTCCAAGTGTCCAAAGAAAAGGTGAAGAGTTTGGGAATTGAGTACACTCCCCTTGAGCAAAGCCTCGAGGAAACTGTGGAGAGTTTAAGGGAAAAGAAGTTTGTGCAAGTGTGATCATCTTTAACTCCATATTTTAAATAAATTATTGAGAGATTTGTGTGTTTCTCAGTTGATCATGGTGTGTTATCAATAGATTGGATTGGTATGTCTATTAACTCCATATGGATTGGTTACACAATTATCATAGTGCCCACCTTTTACAATTGGAGTCTATGTTACCAAATATGAATGATATGAAGTCTAAATTCTATATATAAGATTGGCCTAGTAATTTGTTACACTAGGTGTGCTGATGACAAGTCTTTTGCTCCTACCTTCCAAGTCTCCAAAGTTCAACTCCTGTTAGCATCACTTTATTGCCACCTCTAGAGAAGTCTAGTTCTAAACTTCATTGCCACCACTAATGTCCTTCAAAGTGATGCAAGTGCGAGTTGAACTTTGGACACTTAGAAAGTAGGAGCAAACGGTTTGTCATCAGCGCACCTAGTGTAACAAATTACTAGGCCAATCTATATATAGAAAGTATGAGCAAATGGTTCAAGAACAATGTTCTTCAAATATTAGTCAAACCAATAACTCTAAAGATCCTATTTATAAGATAGGAACCATAATTCAAATGGAAACTAAATAAGATAAAATATTAAATTCAAATAAAGAGGTAATTAAAGAGATCGGGTCTATCCGCATCACGTTTCTTATTGCAAGTCTTTGACATAGCCGTCTAAGAGGGTGTGTCATCAAACAAGATCCAAAATTCTTGAGGACCTAATAAAAATTCTTTAGCTATATCTATATATAAATATTTACACTACCAAATTAAATATTGTTGTAGCTCTAATGGTTCTATGCTTACTTATCAATACATGAACTTTGGTTTGAACATGGCAATATTTTGTTTTCTCAAAAAAAATAAAATTGTTTTCATTTGTTCAACTTGGGGCCCTAAAGCCCAAACATAAAGAAGAAGAAAAAGGTTCTATCCCATTACATATAGATATTCATTTGTAAGTTTCTTTTTATTACTGCTAGTTGTTTTATTTCTATTAACATGTTTATTTATGTTAATTCTTGTTATTTATTATTGAGGTTAACAAATACAAGGACCTTTTTTTCTATTCGCACAGGGCTCCCGAGAGCCCTCGAGCTCTCAGGGAAAGTCCCGGTCTTTGACCCTCTATTCAACTATCAACATTATATAATCAATATAGTAAAGCGAACTGTCTAATAAATAAAACTATTTCATCAAACCTCTTTTTATAGAAGTTCTAGTTTTGAAAGATATTGCCAAAGTTTGTGAACTAGAAATCAACAATCTAGAGTTGAAACTAAATGACAAAGGAAATGCCTATATTAATATATTCCAGTATTCTACAATTGATGTGTTTAATTAACAAACACAATACCTAAAGACCTAAAGTTGGGATAAATATTCGTCCAAGTTAACTTAAAATTAGAACTTCATAATATATTCTAGTTCATATGTGGTTTTTGCAGCTTAGCGTTCGCTTTAGGCGAAAGCGCAAGTTAAGCCCCCGCTTTTGGTTGTCGGCTAGGCATAACACGCGCTTTTTTAGGGGCAACTAAACTTCCATGTATATATCAGAAAAGAACAATCTGGTCATCATAACAATTTAGGTAAATTCACTTCAATTAATGGTGTCAAACATCATCACATTCTTTCACCTTTTTTTTTCTTAAATTTAATGGTGTCACATATACATATATGTTGCAGGTGTGAGGTTTAAGGTATGAACAAATGATGAGTATAATGAACATTGTTATTCCAAAACATTATAAAACAAATAAGCAAAAGCATCATTAATTTTACATATACTCCATGCACAAATTTAAGTTACTAAAATAAAATTATTACACAAGACACGAACCCGATACACTTAGTTACGGCAAATACGTGCCGTGGGCATGGTCACACAAACTTGAGCATACTTCTTCTTAGCGGGCTCAGTACCGCGCTTCGGCTCTTCATCCGCGGCCAATGCAACGTTGGCCACGGATAAAGCAGCAGTTGCGACCGCAAATATCATGTCCCTCCTCCACTCTCCCTCTTTTCTTCCACCACAACTTTCTCAACACCGGACACCTTTGATGAGGCATTGGCCATAACCGCCAACCCGCGGCGGCTGGTGGTGGTGGAGGGTTGCTTGGTGGCGGCGATGGCGGCTGAGCCGCCAAGGAATGTGGATGCTATTGTCATTGATGCCATTTGTGGTAGTTTGAAGTGGATTAGATGTTTGTGATTTTTGTCAGAAACAATTGTAGGTTAGGTTGATGTTAGTTAAAGGTGTTTCTAGTGAAATGTGATCCATTTCTTATCCAAATTGTTAGGACGGCGCAAATGGGTTGCTGCCACGTGGAATATTATCTTGGGAAAATTATGTGATCTGGTTTTGGTGTCTTAAAGCAGATTTGTTGAAAAATAATCATTTTAATGATAACTTATTTGTAATGATTGAAACATCATTAGATTAATTTTTTTTAACGGCCAACTAAATAATCGGATAAGCATCCTGGGATGCCCTTAATCGAGCAAATGCAACCGCCCGCCCGAAGGCCCACTGCGGTAAAACCCGGTTCGGCTCGGTTTCGAACTGGCGACCTCCAAAGAGATCTAGTCCTAAACTTCATTGCCACCACCAATGTCCTTCAAAGTGATGCTAGTGGGAGTTGAACTTGGGACCTCAAGGAGTGAACCAAATGACTAACCACTATACCAACTTGTCATGACATCATTAGATTAAATTAACTTCAAAACATTATTAAAATAAATTAATAATAAGTATTTTTTAACCAAATATGTCAATCGAATGTAATACAACTCTTCTCTTCAAATATGTTAAAACGGGGTCATGAATTTTTAAGGAGCGTTATACAGTACATTATTATACGGACTAGGTGTATAGTTTAGTTTACAAGAAAGTTATTATTAATAACTTTTGATTGGTTGGAGCCTAGAGGGTCGATGGATCTCTCTAGACTCTAGTTTTGCCATTGACAGCAATAGAGTTAACAACCTGCAATTTTATAACAACGATAAAATAATATTTAGTTAAGCCAGAGGGAGTGATTCGGCAAACCAAGTGCCATGTCTTTTTGGGTTGGAGAGGATGGAGGTTGACTTTTGAATCGGCAAGGATGGTAGATCTTAAACTCCTCCTTGCTGCAAACTGGAAGGAAATCTCACATTCACATGCTGATTGTAATCGGCAAGTGCAACAAAACTCATACCACCCCTTTGGCAAGTGCGGCAAATCTCATCTTTCAATCTATGCAAATGGCCTTTTGCCGAGTCCACTTCCTCCGTCCTTAACCTTTAAGTTTTAAACACGTAAATCAACTTATGGAGATTATTCCCACACTATAAAACTGGTCACTATTTCTATAAAAGTTGATAGTTGTACAAGAAATTCAAAATTTAGATGTGTATTGGTTTTATATAAGTTTTTGCTTAAAAAATAAAAATAAAAAATAGCAACTGGCAAACCTAACCTGTTTTGGGCCAGACCAAACCTTTTGCAGGCTTCACATCCATCAAGCTTTA
This sequence comes from Scalesia atractyloides, assembly GCA_947069175.1. Taxonomy (NCBI): domain Eukaryota; kingdom Viridiplantae; phylum Streptophyta; class Magnoliopsida; order Asterales; family Asteraceae; genus Scalesia; species Scalesia atractyloides. The sequence goes on along the minus strand of CAMTDV010000024.1, from coordinate 743,138 downwards.
TTTGTGTAAGAAATGTCACAAGCTAAATATGGACATATGGTCCATCTTTCTCTAAAGACAAAGCCCATGAAACAGTTTTGAACTACTTTTTAGACAATTATATATATTTTGAGAACTATATATGTATTAACTTTTTATAAACAGTTATATATTTTGATACACAATTATATATTTTGGTAATTCCAGTATGATTATAAATCATCTTCCATATCATTTTATGATTTTATTTAATTAAAAAGTACCTCTTATGATACGTACTATTTTAAAGTCTAAAACTTGATTTTAATCAAAGTGTGAAGTGTTATAGTATACGTGTTGCACAGTATAGGTGGTTACCTACAGGGGGGTGTTATAAGCGGGCACCTACAAGGCCGTAATAGAGGGGCGATGCCTTTGTGGCTTGCCGATGGTTGATCAACTATGTATAGTATAAAGTGCATGTTATGGTTCATAGTAAAGTACTACGGTTAAGTTTATTTTTTATTTCATAGCACAAAGATATGTGATTTTACTGACGAGCCTAATGTAACAACTCGGAAATTCGTTGTTATCTTTTTTTTCTTTGTTTGTTTGTTATCAATTGTATCTATCTTTTGGAAATCCGAGATTCGTTTATTAAAGAACTTTATGTTAAATAATTATGATTATGTATGTTATATCGCATCTAATCGCTTATTAAATCGCATCGCTAATCTTATCGCATTGCAAATCGTAATTATTTATGTAGTTTTATGCTATTTATGTGTTATGTGTGTATGTGGTTACTATTACGCTCGCTATCGCATCGCTCTCGCACACTCGAATCGCTAAATCGCTCTATTATATCAATTATAACGTTTAATATAACTATCTAATACAATTTGAATCGCCAAACAATCGATAAACGAATGGAAAACAAGAAAACCAAAACTTTTTGACAAGTTCGCTCAAACTTGGGTGACCCCAAGTTCGGAACTTGGCTGGCAAACAACAAAACCCTCCATCTCCTCTCAAGTTCGCTCGAACTTGCCTGATCTCTCACAGGATCAGCAAGTTCGGCCGAACTTAGCTATCCATCCTTGAAATCTCTACAGGTTCGCGCGAACTTGTACAATTTTGTACAAGTTCGGCCGAACTTGACTCCCATCAGCTCAAATTTTGCCTTCACCTATAAATACTCAGCTTCATTCTCTCATTTGAACTTGCTGCAAGTTCGCCCAGAGCTCTCAAACCCGAAACCATTTGTTTTCTAAGTAAGAATCAACCCGATTTCAACTACAATGATGTTCAACAACGTTTTACAACGATTTTGCACAAGGCATTGCCTTCGTTTTCATCAAATCTCTTCTGTTTACGAAAATCTTCATCTTTTTCCATAAAACTTCTGTTTTTCACTCAGATCTATACTTAGATCTGAGCAAAACCTTTAAAGTATTGATTTTTACACAATATTCGGACTAATGACGTATGTTTCGTTCACTTTTGAGTGGAACGAGGCGTTGTCGAAGCTAAATCTCATATCCGGAAGCACAAGGACGAAATCGTCACTTTACACAAGCTGGACTAACCCGTACGAACCTTCAAGTTCGCCCGGATTAGCCCGAGTTTCTGTAAAATGGCTAAGTTCGTTCCAAAAGACCTCTCCGGCCTAAGCTTTACTCAGTGGCTTAAGGTTAAAGGGATGAACACTCGATTTCCTCAGCAAACGACGCGAAAACGCAATATTTTGGACCGGAAAACATCAAGTTCGCTCAAGACTCACCAGCACCCAGGTCAAGTTCGACCGAACTTGAGTCCTCTCCATCAAAATTCCTTGCAAGTTCGCCCGAACTTGCCTAGTTTCCTAAGAAACTATACAAGTTCACCCGAACTTGTCATCTCAGTAAGGTTTTCTTACAAGTTCGCTCGAACTTGACAAGATTCCTATGAATCTTACCAAGTTCGACCGAACTTGACTCCAAACTACCAAAACCTTGCCAATTCGCTCGAACTTGTATGTTTACATACATGATATGCTCTGAATTATACATATTTTTATATAAATATTCCTACACTTTTGACTAACTTTAGTGTTATTTTTGTTTGTTTCTACTCATAAGTGGTTCATAAATGAAGTTTGATGATGTTAAATGAAAACGAATCAAAATGATTAACTTGCGATCAAATATGATGTATATATTAGTGTTTTAGTTTGTTTATTTTTTTTAGTTAGATCCAAATAAATAATTAGGATCATAAAGTTTAAAAAGAAAAAGAAAAAAAAAGCAAACAGTTTTAAATGGCCGTTGATTTTGATTCACATGAGATAAAGGTTGTTTATATATTTTAGTTATTGTTGCATCTAAGGAATTAAAAAGGCTTAGCCATTGGGATTGAAGGCAATATACACGATACAAGAGTTGGCTGGCTACATATGAATCTTGGAAGGTGAATTAGAATTATATTTGAGTGAATTACCTGCATGTAATTAATGACCCGGCCCATCATATTGACTTCAGAGATCCCCTAAATTACCTGCAAGGCCCATTCGTAGGAGGGCATTTTTATTTATTTATTTTTTTTTTTTGTGGACTCTAATCATAATATGGAGAAGGGACCTACTGCTACCTATATACATATATATATATATATATACATCAGACGGCAGAATTGAAAAAAAAAAAAAAAAGAGGGTGCAGACGGCTGATTACAAACAAGAGAGGCAGACGGCATTTTGGAGGCACTGATCGCAAAGAGAATATTAATATAGGTTTAAGTTTTTAAGACACCAAACAATTAAAATAAGTTCATAAGACTCAAACAAAAAGTAATCTAATAAGTCCATTAACACCTCAACCTTTGCTGCTTCACATATGTTTCTTCCGTTCATCAACAACATCTATGTCTTCATTATCAAACTCGAACCGATAATTACCGCCAAAAAAATCATCGTTTCCATTGAGCGCATACGTGCGCTCAATGCTTTCTCTTAAAAGGCTACCAGTGTCACAATCACCGCCTTCTTGAAAAGGCGGTGCTACCTGTGGTGGTGGTGGTGGCACTGGGTTGCTAGTCGAACCAGATTGATGATACATCACTGCATGCACCTGCCCACGCGGAGTAGGAGGCTGTGCAACATATGAATGCTGCAATGAGTATTCATGGTTGAATCTTGTTGAAGAATAGTGAGATCTCGAGTAGGATGGCGTTTGGTCGTAGAGAGATCCCATATTTTGGTAATTTTGCACCATCGCGTTGTTTTTGACTTGATTAGAGACCACACGAGCATGTTGAGCCGGTTGATGAGGAACCAAAGCTTGCTCGTTTTCATCAAGGTTATTAGCGGCTGCTACTACACGACCATTGATATAGATCTTACAAAGAACATAATCATCAAGCTGCAAACAATAATAAAGTTACATCAACATATTATATAACATAAAAACGTTATGACCAGTGGCAGATCTAGAAAATCGTTATATAGGCAACTTTTCAAAAGAAAGGGGTTACGAAATCGAAAAAAACGTCAATTTTTTTCAAAAATTTACACTACTGCCGGAGCGTTAAGGGGTAGCGAGGGCTACCACTATTATAAAGCTAGGTCCGCCGCTGGTTATGACAAACAAAACAAGATAGGATTAATGGTATACCTTATTGTCTTGCGAGTTTAATCGGGTTCTTACATAACCTGCGGTCACATATTCATGCATCATCCACTTTGTTTTAATCCCGTGTGGTGGACGCCCTTCATGATAAACCAACATCTTCCTCCGACCGATAGCTTTGTCATTCGCTTTGATAATTTTATCAGGACCTGTGGCTTTCCAATAACCTGAACCCGCTTGTCGGTCTGGCCGGTCACCATTGGGATACTTCCTGCTTCTTGGTGTGAAAAAGAACCATCCATATTCTATGGCTCGCGGGTACTCCTCTGCGAGGTACAACGAGAAAAAAAAATAACTATCAGTGACTAAACTATACTGTATATCAGTCTCGAATACATGATATCTGACGAACTTCTTTTTACATACAAGAGAATGTATGATTACATGGGGTATGTATGATTTTGAAACTATTTCCCAGGCGATATATCCAACACTTTTTTATTTGAATAAAGTACATGGATGGTCCCCGTGGTTTACCCAAATTTTGGATTTGGTCTCTAGTTTTCCAAAAGTACACGAATGGTCCATGTGGTTTGCACTTTATAACGCATTTAGTCCGCACCTTTTTTTCCAAAAGTACATGGATGGTCCCTGTGGTTTGCACTTTTGCACTTTGTAACGCATTTAGTACCTAACTTGGGCATGCTAAAACCTTTAGATTTGTTGGCTGGGAACTAAATGTGTTACAAAGTGTAAACCACAGGGACTATTCGTGTACTTTTGTAAAGCTAGGGACCAAATCCCAAATTTTGATAAACCACAGGAACCATTCGTGTACTTTACTCTTTTGATTTAGTTATTAGTTTTTCCTTTTTAAATTTCATTTAATATTTCAAATTTTCTTTATCTCTAATAACATGTAATTAATGCCTAACACTTATCAAGAATCTCAATACACAAATTTATTAAATTTATTTATTTTTTTGTCTATGTATCGATATAAACTTTATTGAAAACCAAGATGTATTTGAAATAATGCATCTATTATGTCTCACAATATCAAAAGAATACGTTACAATGAATAATTATTACAAGTAAAATAAACAAACGTATATTTTGGTGTTTTTAAATATTAGATTTTACATGTTATTAGAGGAAAAAACAATGTTAAATATTATATTTTCAGTTAATTCTATAATAAAATAGAGATGTTTGCAGACTAATGATGTGTAGACGGGCAACAAGCTGCGATATTCATAAGTGTTTCGAAGATGTTCCATCCAGGGCTACAACAGGCCCCAATTGTAAAATAGTTTCAAATAAAAGAAAGAAAAAATCATTGGATATTATTATTATTATTATCATATAAACATGCATGCAACATGATGATATATACGTACGTACCTAGTAAATCCTTTGGGTGATAGTCATATATATCAACCTCACTAATCTTGGTCTTAGGAAGATACTCATTCTTGATCTTCTTCTCAAGATAATCCATAATAAGTTCTTCATCAGTCGGGACAAACCGATATCCAACGGGAAGACAATCAAGATCAGCCTCGTCGGCTGTCGCTTTCTTCATTGCGGCCGTTGTTATGGCCTCATGCCATCCACATTTACAATTAACACATTGACAACAAGGTTCACCACCCCCTAAAGCAGATGGTTGTTGTTGCAAGTTTATTATTCGTGATGCATACAACAGCTGTGGTGGAGAGTGGTTAACGCGGTCATCATCACCGGTTAGAGTAACAGCGGCTTTGCGTTTTTGTCGCTCGCCGGAGGCGGTGTTATGACTCGTTTCTTGGTTCATGGCCGGAGAAGAAGTGATGCAGGACTTCTCTAAGAGAGAAAGTCTATTGAATTTTGTTGGACCAAATAAGTAATAGTAATCTATATTATATACTGAAAGAGTCTTATGAATTTTTGTTGGGACCCAAAACCTATATTATATATACTTGGAAATCGGTAAGTGTAACCATATTATTAATTATTAATAATATTATATTGCTAGGACATTTATCTCTATGATTTAATTATAAATCTTATTTTTAAAACATTATTTTAATTTGTCGAATAACTATACTTTTAGTATTTTTAAAACGTTATCTTAATTTGTCGAATAACTATACTTTTATAACATTATTAATGATTAATGATTTAATAATAAATCTGTATTTTTAAACATTATTTTAATTTGTCAAACTAACCCTACTTTTATAACAAACAAAAGCCACCTGAAAATAACTAAATGGGTACAATATTAATATAGAATATTTTATTTTTGTTCTCTTAATACTAATTACCGGCACTAGTACAAAACAGATTTTTTGCAGCAGTGGGTTTGATTTGAATAGTTTTAAAAGACATTTTAACAGCGTTTTGAAATAAAATATAAAGAATAAAGTGATCTGAAGCAGCGGTTTGGATAATTTTGGAACCCTTAAATAAAAACAATAAAATAAATATATACTTATTTAGCAAAAAAAACCTAGAAAATGTATTCAAACTAATTGAGGAATACACCATTTACAATATTCTTTTGCTAAACAAATCTAGGAACACTGATTTAACAAACCTATTTTTGTTATAAATATATATTGTATATGAGTATTATATTTAGTTTGAAATATAGTAAAGCATAGTAAAAAATAGTAAATAATCGAATTTGGATGTAGATTTAAATGTTTTTAGTTTTAAGTGCTGGAAATTTGGAAAATCGAATATAGGTTTAGTTTTAATTATGCAGGATTTTTTTGTTTAAGTTTTTACAAAAATCTGATATCCATTTGGGTATCCGAATCCATATCCGAAATTTCGAATATCCGATATTCACTAAACACCCTTAGTTAACAGACTACTCTAAAAATAAAAATCAAGTATCAAATCATTAAACGAAATAACAAACTAAATGAATTAGAAAGCAAATACAAAAACTAAGAAGTTGATTGCTTGTTTAGGGCATTAGAATTTTAGACATTTAGCGGTTTTAGGATATTTGCTGATGGGTTGATCATTATATTGAATATTTAATGTTAGAATTTAAAGTCTTAAAAGCTATGTGGGTGCGGTTTGCCTAAAAATACGTGAAAGCTAATTTCAGCCACATCATCCTTCGGTAGTCTTAAGAGGGTGTTGCTCTTCTGTTTCGTCCTCTGCCTCTAAGACTTTAAATGTACATGTTTTACACCAATGATCGGGTCCGTATTTTTTCACAACGAAGTCATTCTCCTCATAACAAATTGGCTTGTTTTTGGGTGTCTAAGATGTGAGGGTTAGTTTTATGTTCTTTCATGAGCATGGGGGTCTTGATTTTGTTATCAACAATAGAGGACTTAGGGTAGTGTTCCAGACAAACCCTATATTGGTATGAGTATGCCCTAATTTTGATCCTCAAACTCCTCGCCAAGTCTCATAGCGTTGAACCCATTTAAAAACACCCCCAAAAGGTAGTGTCAGGTCAATTGGTTACTCATGCTAAACGCTTTGCGAATTTCTGACGATAAAGCATTAAATCTAAATCATCCCAACACTATAGAATCTTATCAGTAGATATCAAGGAGTACAAATCTATAACATCCCCATTCCAAATGTCTGCTTTGAGTATCCAACCTCGAGGATCACCATGGCTCTATGTAGGGAGAAGGATTTCCGTTGAGGGTCGGTACCTGTTATTCCTCCATGAGGAAGCACCCTCGTCATTGCGCCCTGGCCCACTATGATTCTTCCCTTAAGAAATTGTGTGGGCTTTAAAGGATGTGACATCTATTGGCGTACCTAGGAACTTTTTTCTAGGAATGCGGAAATTTTTGAATTATTTTACGCCCTTAGCTATATAATATTTTTTTTCGGTTCATATCGGGTTAAATCGGGTCGAGTCATCTTAAAAAAAGATGATCAAACTAAAATTCATATAATCAACAAAAGCACGTCAAACTTTATTACAACATATTTAAAGTTGTGTGATTTGTGTTTTCATTTTTTGAATATATCCATAACGTCGTCTAGAGAGACTTTCCTATGCTAGTCTTTCCCAATATAACATATATAACTATCACTTAAATTCTTATTGAAAAATAAATTATTATAATCTGAATATAAACAATGTTTCAATTACCCATAATTATTAGTATATAAACATCTACACAATTCAATGTTTCAATTTTAATTTTTACTCCTTAGCTTTTAATATGAATTCTAATCACATAAAAAAACAATGTTTTATTTCTGGTTCTACTCACATAAACAAACCAAGTCTTCAAACAATAACTAATCTCTGAATATCCCTAATAATCAATTATCAAATCAAACAACAAATAAAACAACATTGGGGTGGGGGTTAAGATAATAAAACCTTGCATGGTTGCTTGGTCGGAATACCTTGTTTAATCTATAATTTTTTTTAAAATTTTATGTAAATTTCTTATTTAATTTTTCTTAGGGATTGGTTTCAAAAGTTTTGGAGGGCGATTGAAAGATTTAGGCGGTGCAGATGAAACAATTTTTAGGGGGTGCGGTCATGATTTTCACACATACATAACATTAAAAAATTAGGGTGTGCACTGCCACCAAGTCTCATAGAGTGGGTATGCCTCTGGCGACATCAATATTAAGAGTTTTCATAGATTTTAAGCAAGACATGCATGCTGCCACTTGGGCGGCTATCTAATTAGAACTAGAGCCACTACTTTCTATTGGATATTTTAGTGTAATTTGAGATTGCGTGTGACTTCCAAATAAGAGTGCACGCTTATTTGAAGGTCATTGGGACTAACGGGGGATCCAAGGGGGCAGCGGCCCCGAGAGAAGCAGGGTCCAAGGGGCGGCAGCCCCTGGCTGGGGTCGAGCTGGTTTGTGCAAAATAAAACCTGCCTGCAGTTTGTGAAAACTGCATATACGCTCCCAATGAAAACTGCCAAAATAATCAAAATTTGATTATTGACTCTCAATCAAAAATTGTCATACAAAAATCTAGAATTTTTCTGATTTTATCCAATCAAAGATTGGTAGCCACTCCAATTGTTTGATCTGATAGTGATTACACGACTTCAGATTTATCCAAACAATTTCGAATTTTTCCCAACACTTTCCCAATTACTCCGGGTAGAAGGTTCCATTTCAATTTCCCCACGCTGGAACCAATGATCAGGACTAAGATTTTAGAGCATGCAGACGATATTGAACTTGAGTTAAAAGACACGATTTGAGTAAAAAAACAAGAATTAACTGAAAACTGACATAAAATTCTCCGAAAAATTTCCGCTCAAGAACTTCTTCCTACTAATTACTTGAAGAGTAAACTGCCATTTTCGTCCTTGTGGTTTGCTAAAAATTGTCACTTTAGTCCAAAAAAAAATATTCTTGCCATTATCATCCCTAACGTTTCTAAAATGTGCCAGTTTCATCCAAGATGTTAACCATAGTAAAGATTGGCTGGTTAAAGAAGGGTAAATTTGTCATTCAACTATTTATTTAATTTTTATTTTTTCACCTCATTTAATATAACATCTTTAATGCCTCAAGAAACCCTAATCAAACTAATACGTACATGCAACAGTTCTTTGCTACCCTCACGTCGACGACCTGAGAAATCCTAAACCCTATTTCTAATCAAAATCCTGCTTAAGTCTCTGTTTATTGATCAATGGATGATGGAAAGGACGCCATGTGGATTGTTCGGGCGCATGATAAACCCTTCATTCCTGAAATCGCATATGGTATGTCTGCTTACTATTTTGTTGAATTTTGTTCCAAAAAACTAATGTGATTGTATACTAATGCATGTGTTTTACACTTTTCAGCCAATAATCCTAATTTATTTACACTGGAAATTCACCATGGAGGTGAACTCACTACGTTTCCAGAAGTAAGTTACCAAAGGGGAGTAATCACATATGTTGACAAGGTTAACACAGATTATTTTTCTATCATAATAATGAATGATATGATGATATCACTTGGTTATGAGCAAGTTGATTTAAATAATCTGAGATACCATTTTAGGGTACCGGGAGAAGACATGGATTTTGGGTTAAGACCATTAGCCAATGATTCTGATGTTCTTAGATTGATAAAGCATACTCGAGTTACTAAGCTGTTAGACATATATGTTGAGAATGCTCAAAAGGTTCTTGATTTAGAACCTGATGTTGATTCAGGAGAGGTGACTCAAGACCACAATGCTAAACATGTCCAGAAAGTTGATGAAGGGGATGGATTAGATGATGAGGAAAGTTATGATGGAAGTTATGAGGAAGATGATGAGAGGACGAATGAGATAAATGTTCACGGAACTGAAGGAAGTGAGGATGATGTTGATTCTGAATTCATAGTTGATGATGACAACTTAGTAGAGGACTATGATGTAGATATTGATGAATTTAGGGCTGTTGTAGACTTTGATCTTAGTGATGAAGTGGAAGACAATGTTGGTGAAGAAGATATAGGTGATGCTCAAGTTGATTTAGATGGCTTTAATATCCAACCATTTGAAAACACCGGATACTTGGGTTGTTAGAACACTTCAAAAGGAACATCAATGTCTTCATACAAGGGATGTTAGCTTATGCACAATTAGTTGGTTGACAAAGGAGGTTGAACCAATTGTTCGGGTCAATCCTAACATCCCTCTGGCAGCTCTGCAAGATCAACTTCAAAAGAAATTCCAGGTACAGATCACAGCTAATCAATTGGCCAGGGCTAAGATGTTTGCAATAGATAAGGTTCAAGGAGATTATAAGTCTCAGTATGGACTTCTTAGGGATTATGCTGAAGAATTGATCAGATCTAATCCAGGAACAACGGTTAAAATAGATGTCGAGCCAGATTTTAATCCTAGCAGCCAAACAAGGCAGTTTAGGAGGATTTATATATGTTTTGGTGCTTTAAAAGAAGGTTTTAAGATCAATGGGAGAGAAATACTTGGGTTGAATGGTTGCTTTATGAAGGGGCCCTTCCCTGGCCAAATTTTAACGACAGTAGGAATGGATGCAAACAATGGGATTTATCCCGTTGCTTATGCATTGGTTGAGTCTGAAACCAAAAGTTCCTGGTGTTGGTTTCTAGAGTGTTTAGGAGATGATCTGAATCTCGCATCAAATTCTAACTTCAGTTTCATAAGTGACAGACAAAAGGTATTGTTCTACTTTATATTGTGTTTACTATTTTCATTTTAATATGTGCTAACTGTTGTCAATTCATACATAGGGTATAATACCTGCACTTGCTAAGGTATTTCCGAGTGCAGAGCATAGGTATTGTGTACGACATATACATGAGAACATGAAACAAAAATGGAAGGGTGATAAGTTTAAAAACCTTTTTTGGAATTTTACAAGTGCAACAACACCATGGTTTAATGGGGCAATGATATCTATTCTGGAAGAGGATAAAGGCCTACATGCTTGGTTGAAAGAGATCCTATCAAGACATTGGTCAAGATCTCAATTCAGTGGTAAGATGTGATTTTTTGTTATACTTGTTAACCAAATTGTAAATATAGCTTATATATGATTTATTTTACAGGTAGGGCAAAATGTGATGTATTATTAAACAACTTATGTGAGGTGTTCAATAGGCTAATGATAAATGCAAGGGACAAGCCTATCATTACTTGCCTAGAATACATTAGGGAATACCTAATGAGGAGGAATGTTGTGGTTCACAAGCTGATTGCAAAGTCTCAAGGCCCTCTAACTCCAGCTGCTACAGAAACATTAGAAAAAATTAAACAAAAAGCCACTGATCATACAGTAATCTTTAATTACATTAATAAGTATCAGGTAATTGGCCCAAGGGGAGATCATTAGACAGTAATTGGACCTAAGGACTTGCTCATGCCGAAAATGGGACTTGACTGGCATGCCATGCAGGCATGCAGTTGCATGTATTTGGAACTTGGCACTCCATGGACAAGATGATGGTATCCCAGAGAAATGGGTTGACCGATGTTACTGGTTGGAAACTTGGAAGGATGTATATTCCCATACCATAGATCCCGTCAACGGTCAAGACCTGTGGACTCCTTCTTCATGCCCAATAAAGTTAACTGCTCCAAAGCATCACAAACAAGTTGGGATACCAAAGAAAAAGAGGAAGAAGTCTGCTGTGGAGATCAGTGAGTTAAGTCAAAAGATGGCTACCAGTGGGAAGATGTCAAAGAAGGGAGACACTGTAAAATGTGACAGGTGTGGTCAAAGAGGCCATAACAGGAGAACCTGCAAGGGGCAAGCAGAACAGGAAGGGGTTGATCAAGAGTAGGCTAGCATTTGTGTCCAAGGTTTATGGTTTATGTTTTGAACATATCTTTTGGTTGATCTTATGTATGTGTTAAGAACATATGTTTTGTTTGATGGTGGTTATGTTTTAATACTGTTATGAACATGTCTTTTGGTATGCAATGAACTTGATGGTTTGATTTTTATGGTATTTATGATATGATGATCATGGCTACAATGAACATGACTTTTTAAGGACGCAAATATGCAGTTTATTTACCACTTGTGGAACTTAAAATCCAGTTTTTAAGGCTGCAAATATGCTGCAATGTAGACGTCTTTTAACTACCACTGTAATGTTATAAACATGTATTTTAACTTCCTTTTAAATGCAGTTTTTTAAGACTGCAAATATACGACAAATATGCTGCAATAAACATGTCCTTTTATAATATGCATATGTTTTTTATTACTGGCACCTCATGTTGAAATTATCAAATGGACTGAAATTTTGTTTCCAGCAGAACCCCAGCCCAAACGTAGGGAATTGGCCAGACTCCGTACACCTCATTTGCAGGCCTCGCAAGGCAAACCGGTGCACTCGGTTCTGCGATTGGCTATTTACCCGCCAAACGGGTCAACAGAAGCTTCTAGGACTGGAAATGATAATGCTTCTTTTGTACACAAAGAAGGGGTAAAACGGTAAAATCAAGTGACGTGCAAGATCGAGTTGTTAAAACAGAATCAGATGTTGGTGATATGAACGAAATAAAATTCGGGTTGAACGGGTCGTGTTCGAGTCAACCTGCGAGGATTCAGGTCGTGTTTGGGTTCATATATATGACACGGTTTTCGGGTTCGGGTCGTAATTGGGTTTCGTCTAAAATTTTCGGGTTAGAGTTGAGCTGAACCCGCCAGCCCACGAACACGACCCGTTTAACACCCTTAAACGAAATGCATACCAAGTGAAACTTTAAACTACTTATTAACAAACTCTATGGATTTTTTCCTTTTTTCTATCTGTGTATTAAAGATATATGCTAAACCATTGTTACCATCAATCTGTAGTAAAAACACATATCCACTCAGCAAATTTGGTATATAACATAAAACATATCCATTCATTCATTCATTCAAACTTGGTACATTGGTTTAATTCAATGAGAAACAATATACATAATCAACATTACCCCACTAATAACTAAATAAAACTTCAATCTTCTATTCTTGAGTGCCATAATTCTAGCTTGCTCTTCATGTCCCCTAGTCTCAATTGTCATGATTCTAGCTTGATCTTTATACCTTCATGGCTCCTAAAAACGTTTGAAGCCAGCCAAGCCAAACCTGTTGAACTAACCAAAGGTGACCGAATGAGGATATCGCTAGTTCTTTAAACTCTCTTGACCACGGAAAAGCCTGGACAGCGATTGTATCCTCTTGGACTAGTACTGATGTGAATCTGATCCAATATTCTCGAGCATAGTCATGAAAGTTTGGTTACTTCATAACACAAACGACAATCCAACATGAAAGATTGCTCATTCTAGAAGTGAAAAAAAAACATGATTTTTTTTTCTGCAGTTGATCACAGTTCATCATAATTTCAAGACAACTTCATGTTAATTCAGTTTTAAATTTTGAAAAGATAGCCCCTTTTTATTTTGATTCTTGTTAGGTCATACCCAGTTCTTGTTTCTACTAATTAACACCAATAATTGTATCAATTTCAATCAAGTTACATGAAACCTCAACTATCAAAGTGCATAATCAGCATATAATCAAACAGTTGGTGGGTGTTTTCATACTGATTGCTTAAAAACAATCAACAAGTAGACCCATCACAAAAATTGTACAGATAATGCAACTTAGTACAAAGAATGAGATTATAAAGAAAGCTTATAGCTATGATACCGAAGTTTACATGGCCATAGTTGGTTCGGTGATGAAAATAAAGTTCGGATTTACATGACCGCAAAAGAACATTTTTTTTCTTCACTTGTCGATTGGCTATGGTGTCAAATTGATGATCGTGGTTTTAGGGTTTATGAAGGAATAAAAAGGGAGAAGAAAGAGAGTGTTATATTAATTAAATAAGGTGAAAACTAAAAATCAAATAAATAGTTGAATGACAAATTTACCCTTCTTTAACCAGCCAATCTTTACTATGGTTAACATTTTGGATTAAACTGGCATATTTTAGAAACGTCAGGGATGATAATGGCAAGAATTTTTTTTGGACTAAAGTGACAATTTTTAACAAACCACAGGGACGAAAATGGCAGTTTACACTTATTTGAATTAAAGGATCTAGAGGCGACCAAAGATAGATTGCGACTGGATTAAAGTTGGGTCTAAGTCTGGATCAATCCAGCTACGTATCCTAGAGTAGACTTTATATGGCGGGGTTGTATCAGAAACCAATTTTCATAACTAATTCTTCGTTAATAACATATAGTGTAAAATTAGACCAATATTTACTCTAATTCAATACGATTTGTTATAACTTGAAAGAAAAGAAAACCGAAAAGGATTAGAATGAAGGTTAAACAATAAGCAAAGGACCAAAACAAACTTGTAAAGTCCAAGGGCAACTTTCGTCAACTATTATTCTTATTATTATTATCACCATCCGATCACTAAAATCAAAAACCCCAAATCCAATCGCAGGCGATCGCTTCAACGATGACGATGAGCGTGAACTTCGCCGTCGGCGTACTCGCCGTTCTGATGCTCTTACACGCTGCTTATCAAACTATTCAATGTAACTAACTCTCTTTCATCTCTAATACTTGTTCTTAATTTTAGTCGTAAATCAAAGACTCAAATGCTTTTTATTTTGATGATTAGATAGGGCTTTGCTTAAGATCACTGAAGATGAGTTCACTGGACCTCCTTTTGAAGTAACAATCTCTCTCTTTGTTTGTGTTTGTGTTTTAGGGCTTTTTGTAGATCTGATTTTGTTTGTGTTGTTTGCAGGTGCTGGTTGAGTTGGTGTTAGTGATGATTTTGAGTTTGTTTGCTGGATTGACGGTGCCGGGGAATTTCCGGTCGATTTTACCGGGTGCCGATGAGAATAGGTACTTGTCTATAATTAAAGTAGTGTTTGATTTAACCTGTTCTTCAACAATTTGAATTTCGAATACTTGAATTAATCTAATCTAAATGTTTAGAATGTTGAAATTTTGAAGCTGGATTCGAACTTTGTAGTTCTAATGATGGCTGAATTCAATTACTGAACTCGATTTGAAATTTGATAAAGTTTAAATGAAGCCGAAATCGAAAAAAGTAACAAACGAAATGACTTGAGATCGAATACGTAATGGGCTTACCGTTCTTCAATGATGACTGTCGACTAGAGTGGAACTGTGGAAGAGGTCTAAACGTTTGAGATTTAGTGATTTTAGAGTTAATTGGTTATTGGGTTGATCGTTTGATTGGATATTAGATGTTAGAAGGCACGCATGTTAGAACTTAAAGTCTTAGGAGCCATATGTAGTTTTGTGTACCTGTGTGTATATATCTATGCGTATAAAATAAAAATAAATTGCATAATTTGAGTTTGAATTTCGAATCGAATTGAATTACTCAAAAAGTTAATTCGAATGCTCAAAAACCGAATTCGAATCTGGAATTTGATTTCGATTTGTATCAAATTTCGGGTTTTTTCAAGTCCGATTTGAATACTGAACACCCCTTAGAAATAAGCCTCAGTATGCTCGTTCTATAGTTTCTACATAGCAAGGTTTAAGAAAACAGAAACGAGTTTCGAGGCGTAAGCCCGAAGCGGAATTAAAAAATAAATATAAAAATAAAACAAACATCAAAAACCCCCCGCCTCAGCCCTTCTGAGGCGCACATACAATAAAAACCCTCTGAGGCCAGAATCGTTTTTTGGGCGTTTCGCCTCGAGGCGCACGCCTCAACCTTTTTTTAGAACCATGCGACATAGAAATCTTAAATAGGCCTCAATTAGCTGGTTCTTACAGTTTTTAAATAGGCCATAATTTGTTGGTTTTTTGTGTAAATTGGCTTTCACTTCTGCATTATCAGTTTTTTTTTTGTATGAAACCAGAAATTAAAGTAGGTTATATGATCATAAAGTTATAAGCCAACAAAGCGTGTGACAGCCGGATTTAATCGCAACTTGCAACTATCTGTGACTAGTATATACATGAATTAGTTTTCACTAGCAAACTAGTAGCTTGTATGTTCCGGCATTTTGGAAGAACGTGTAAAGAAACATTGAACTCTGTTGAGGTGTTTGGGAACATTTAACAGAAGTTTATAACCTAAGGTTTAAATGATATATTGATATGTCCTTTTCTTCTATTTTGGTATTATATAACTTGAATGTAATGCAGGGTGGTGTCTCTACCCTCGAATATGAACTTTATGATCTTCAATCATCGTGGAAGGGCATTCCCTACGGAAACCGGCTTGAAGCTTAAGTGAAAAGGTCCGGATATCTTTTAATCACGGTAAGGTCCGGATATCTTTTAATCACGGTTATTGTAATCTGTCTTTTGTAGCATCCATTTCATGGGATCTTAGAGAAACTTGTATCGTACTAGACAAGACAATAGCTCGAAAGTTACTTGTTCTTTGATGTTAAAAAACGATTTGAATTCTTCGTTTTGGTTAGTTATTTCGTTCACCGCACATGTCAGTTCTTCATAGATTGTTTTCGAGTCGATAATCATCTTTGTAACCACATGATCACATTAGTAACTTGTTCAGTTGTCAAAATGACATGTTACTTTCTTAAAGAAACTTACATTGTATGAATGTCATCGTGGGTAATTCAGTAAATTCATCTGCCCTACCTCCATTGCCACTTGTATCATTAAGAGCTCTGCAACAATAACATTGAACTCATTCGAAATGGAGAACTTGGAAGAACCGTAACCTTAGCAATGTAGATGCGTTGCCAATGCCGCAATTTGCTATGTGCAACAAAATTGAACGTTAGCGAACTGATTGCTTTGCGGGAATTTGGAATTGGAAGAGGATCTGTACAAACTCGGTCTGAAATTCGACAATTGCGATGAAATCGTGACGCTAGAGATCTTAGAAAAATCGATTTTGTTAGGTTTTTCATACATGAATGTGATTTTGAATAGTAAACCCTGTGAATTACCCGAGATTGAATAACAATCTGGAGAGGGGAATCAAGCACACACCCTCACATCCATTATCCACATAATGCAAGTATGAATCAATCATCAATTAAGTTAGGCTGGTAATTTCTGACAGGTAGCTGTGAACGCAATACAAAGTTAAACGGGTTTGGGGCTTTGTGCTACGCAAATTTCGTGTCTACACAGGTTAAACCCGCCTAACCTGTTTAAACCCGTTGATTATATACTATTATAATTTTTAAAATTAATTAAATACAAGGCATATCCAAAATGAAAAAAACCTTTTATTGTGTCCTAATTACCAGATTACCTCATTCTAATTCACATGGTTGTGGCTCATCTTCGCCGGGAATATGGATCTACCGCATTTTAATCGGATAACCAGTGGCAAAACTCAGTGGGGGCCGGACTCTTAAAATCCAAATCGGTAGGGGCAAGACACTTAAAAACCAAAATTTTATACTACAAACTAAAAATTTTCTGAATTTTAGCACTACGAGCGAAAAATTAACGGGGGCTGGGCACTCCCGGGCACAAGTAAGCTCCACCTATGCGGATAACGTCGGTAAATGATTTAAAAGATATATATATATTACTCACTAATCAAAACCGATAATTCTATTACACAATTTTCTGCTTCTAACATCAAAATAAAAAAAATTGGATCAACAAAAAGAAACAGAGATTTATCACACATAAAACAGTATGCTGGTACATATACTATTAATCATAATAATAATAATCAATACCAACATATAATTACAATATTCAAACGAAGTAACGAACACATGAGGATTTTGTAACACCCTCATAATAATTATAACTAAAAAACTGTATTATACAGAATCTTAAAATATATAAATATCAAAGACACCACACCACATTGATCTATCTGAATATATATCTGATCAACCTACATAAACACAACAAACATATACCGGTTCCAGACAAGACCGGAAATTTAACACGCGCAAATGAAATGTGGTCGGAGAACATAGTGATGACTTTTTCGAATCAACCGAGTGTTTTCGTTTTAAAAATTGGCATTTAAGATTTTGATCAACAAATGAAAATGAGATTCAACATAGACAAAACAGCATGCTGGCAATATATATGACATATAATAATAATAATAACAATGAATCCAACATGCAATCACAATATTCATAATATCATATCCGATATACATCCAAGAAGAACAAAACTAATCAACGGTTCGGGTTGGATGCAACAGAGAGAAAGATGATAACGGCCACCAGGAAAACTGGGACCACAACAATCACTGGAATCGACGGTGGTGCCACTGGTCCCATTCCCAGCGGCAGAAACAACAAGCATCCGACCACCAAAAGCATCGTGACGACCGAACCAACGCCCCAACTGTAATCCATGTTTTCCATATCTTCTTCTCGAATTTGTTTAGAGGACAGTTTGGTTTATTCTGCCCTGCGAGTAATTATGTGTATCTCAGTGATTTTGTTTGTCTGAAAGTGTGTTGTTTTATATAAGTATGTAGGGGTACGTGCCTGTTTGGAGCGGGTACGACGGTTGCATGGTGGTTTGTGACAGTTAATGAGTTTTTTTTTCTTTCTGAATGGTTGTGACGGTTAATAGTTAACTGCGGTTATGTGTTGATTGTTTTTTTTAACCGCTATTTGGATTCCTGACTGACCACTGGGCTATTATCGTGCCATCAGAGGAACCACCCGATCATATCCATCTCCACTAAGCATAATGCCTATACACAATTCAGGAGGAAACCCAATAAATATATGAAAACCCCTCTTGTGAAAATTAAACCCAGGACGATATACCACTAGGCTATAAAGCTATAAAGGCATGGCGGTTATATGTTGAATTGATTTGCAAAGCATGTATGTAGGTTGAGGCATGCATGCATGCTACGTACTGTGAAGAGTTTGATATTAAAACTTTGACGTGTAAATTTAATAATGTGTAATTTAAAATCAAGAAAGATGCTAAAACAATACGCTCGCAAAAATATTTGTTGTAATAGTTTCATCACTAGTTTAAAAAAAAAAAAACTAACCATACCAAGCATTTTCAGTATCGGAACCCAATTTTAGCGAATTTCGGGATCAGTATTTCGGTATTGATTCTTGACTGCGATGGTACTTAAACAATAATAACTCCAAATAAAACTAAATAATTTTCATTTATTCAAAAGACCCGTTCTTAACATAAAAAAACTAAATTTGAACCCTTAAGCTTCATTTATATAAAAACAAGTTTCATACTTTATTTAAACTCACTTCAAGTTTATAAACAATTATTAAAAATTACTAATAGCTTTATTCTTCACGTTTTGTTAACTCAACATGAAAATATGTATAATTTTATTGGACAATAAATTTAGTAGGCAAAATAATTGGTGGGAACGAACCTATATAATTTTAAAAATTTCAAACGAAATTAAAAAATTACATTACTAACCGAAAGAGTGACAAGTGCACCCCTTGCCTCTTAAAAGCTCTGTCCCCGATGGAGGTGGCCTACGATTCCTTTTCTTAGAAAGGATTTGAGAATTTTTTGGTTTAATAAAATGGGGGGTTTGGTATTTATATATTATTTTTCGTTTTAAAATACAATCTTATTTTTGGTATTTTAGAAGAAAAAAAAATTAACACATGGAGTTAGTAAACTCGATTGCAAATGATACAAAAATCAAACTCATAAAGCAAAAATAATCTTTTTAACTAAAATAGTACACATTTGTGTTAACCACACGGACAAAAACAAAACAAGATTGAAAGCTATAAATTTAGGAGGGGCATAATAGCAAATAACAAAAGAACCAAGGGAGAAAAGTGTAATTAAGAAGATAAGAGAAGCGGATAACTCGAGAGATAAAGGCACACCTTCCTTCGCCGTTACAAAACCCTAGCAAACTCACAGTGTATAGAAATGGAGAAATACTTCGGGAACGCGTACAGAGGAGACCCGGGGGTTCCACATTCGGGTCAAGAGAAGTTCCTGAGCATATGGATCGGGTCAATCGCTTTCTCCGCTATCACTTGGTCACACCCTTACATTTGGCAAACCTCCAATCGATTCAAGTAACACATTCATTCACCTCAATTTCTTCATTTTTTCTGTTATTTTATGCTTAATTATTTTTTCAAACATGTCCAATTTGCTGCTACTATTGGTTTAGACAGAGTGAGATATTCGATTAGGTCTTTAGGCTCGACCTCGGCTCGGCTCATCATGTTTTTATGGATCAGTTCGAGCCTACTTATTTGAGCTCGAGCTCGGCTCGCGAGTTAAACACAAAGCTTTAGCTTGGCTCGAGCTATTTTGAGACAACCTCAAACAAGCCAAAAGCTCGGCTCGAGCTCGCTTCAATATCGCTTAAAGGAGCCAAAGCTCGGCTCGCCAAAGTTATCATCATTATTATATTATATATAAAAAGTAAAATTTTGTTCGGCTCGCCAAAGTTATCATCATTACTGTTATTATATTATATATAAAAAAGTAAAATTTTGTTCGGCTCGCCAAAGTTATCATCATTGTTATTCTATTATGTATAAAAAAGTAAAATTTTGTTTGGGCTCGTTTAGGCTCACAAGGCTCACAGCTCGATCATCAAACAAGCTCTATTACAGGCTCGAGGTCGGGTTCAGGCTCGTTAAAGCTTGGCTTGTTCAAGCTTTTAACTGAGCCGTTAACGAGTAACTCTCGAGCCTCTGGGCTAATTTACACTCCTAGCTCTATGTGCAACCATATTAGCTTTTTGCACTATGAGAAATTACATCTCTTGGTCGTCTCTTTTAGACATGAAGCTCATAATCAAGTAAACCATTCATAATCTGTTCATCTTTTGGTCATTTTTACGTGTCTGCCTCCTCTAAACCGTATGTTTGATCGTAGTTGTCAATAGCGAGCGTAGCGATCACTATAGCGCGCTATGTAGCGTATAAGTCTAGGCTCGCTATTAGGGTGTAGCGATAGATAGCGATAATAGCGACAATTTATTTATTTATTTTTTGTTTTTTTAAATATAAATAGCAATTAAATATAGCTATAAAATAGTTGGATTTTAGGTCTTTGTTAAATATACATGTAAAATAGCATATATACGAAGGTATTTTGATATAATACACATAAAATTTTTGAATTTATTTTGTAGTGTGTATCGCTATTCGCTATGTAGCATATAGGTACCTTATCGCTATTTGTCGCTATTCACCATTTGTTTGACCAATTTTGGCCCGCATGTACATGAAGGGCTGCCTCAGGCCGTGCTAGAGCCTAGAGGTGCACTTATTAAAACCGAGTGTGAGTAAGCAAAGCATCTTGTTTGAACAAAAGAAGCCATGAAAGTTTTTAGTAAGCTTCTTATCTTAATCTTGAAATGAATTCCAATTTTGACATCCTCTTTGTAGACACTGCCTTAACGGCTTAAGTTATACCGATTGCCAGGGTATTTATAATCATGTGTTCGTCTCTCAATATTGTTTCCTCTCTTGTTTTGACATCGGTTATACTTTAATGTTTTAGCTGGCATGATCACGCGATGCTGTTTGAGCAATACCATTGGAAGAAGGCACTGCAAAAGAAACAGAAATATAAATTCTCGGTATGTTTAGTGTAACATAAACCTACAATTAAAACAAGATTAATTTGATCAGCTTTTGATTATGTTTGCTTGGTTACAGTGGAACGAGAACTGGAGCAGAGCGGCTCGTGATTCATACTACTTCAACTGGCCGGTTTACTTCAAGTAAGGTTTTCATCATCGGTGGCGTAAGAAGCTGTAAGCATTTAGTAATATGATGGGGATTCTGTTAAAAGTTGTAAGCCATGTGAGACTGGTCTGGCCACAATTTACTTTACCTATTTCAGCATGCAAGCACTACTTACAATTATCTTGTTTTGAGTTTGTTCCTCTTTTTAACATATTAACAATATTGTTGGTGCTGTAAGCGCATTTGTGTAGGGTAGCCAAAGATAAGTAGTAAAAATATGATGCTTTTACATGAATAAATATATTCACCAACGTCGGCAGCTGGGCGGTATGGTTTCTCAGGAGAACGCCTAAACCAAACTCTGAAGCCAACGTCGGCCTGGTCGGAAAGGGGCACGGGACTCCAATTGGAGAGTGCGGTAGCCTAATACAAGAAAATCGCCGTTCAAAAAAAAGGAACCTTACCCTTTTAATTAAAGAACCATACATGCCTAAATATTAATACTCATGTTATGGTTAATAAGATCAAATATTAAACCTACGACAGACAAAACGGTTATCTTAATAACCAAACTAATTATAAACAAAGATTCAAGTGTTTTTCAACTTCTCTATTTCTTTTGCACGAATACATTCAAAAACTGGATTTGAAATTAGGGTTAATTTAGTGTACAAATAAGTTTTTAATATACAAAATACCTTTAACGTAAGAAGTGAACACGATTTTTTTAAATCTTACTAGATTATAGACCTGTGTGTTACACGGGTTTGAAGATAAAAATTACAAAATTTAATAATACACGACCGAGATAGGTGTCATATTTACTTTTTTTTAATCAAATATCGCAAATATATGGCAACCATACCATATTTACTATGGTAACAATTTCATTTTCTTAATTATGTGATTTTATTGGCCTTTCTAAACTATTTTGCACGTTTCTAATATTTTTAATAAGCCGTCCATGATATAGCAATTATGTTCTCATCTTACTCGCGAATCTATTATGGAGTTGCTAAGCCAATGTAGATACATATTTGCTTTATGCTACTACTGCTCTTTTTTTACATAGCTTGGCTTTGTTATGATTCGATTTGATTTGATTATGTTTATTTTTTCATTATATACAACTTTTACATATTACTGTATCTTTTTTATAAGTATATTTTATTTTTTCTCAGATATAAAAACCATAACATCAAAGTGGTTAATTAAGAAATTGCATTGACCATTTATTAAGATTTAGATAAAGTCACGACCAGAAATAAAGTTCCATGATTTGCTACCTCCATTGCCCCTCAAGTTGCATGGTTGAAAATAATTTAGTTATGTAAATTTGTGCATACATTATTAAATTATATGATTTTAATCCTCAAAACCCGTGTAATACACAAGTTATAACTCGTGTAATCAACAGTAAAACTTTTAATAAAACTTATATCGAACATGGATTAAAATAAATACATTGCAACATTGTACTCGAAATTTTGTAAAAGTTGTTCTAAAAAGGAAATAAATAATTAAAAACATATTAATAATAATAATAATAATAATAATGAATCACACAAATAAATTTTCTAATCTAAATTCACTTACTTACGTACATTATCTTGATTTCCCTACGTTCGTTTAATTATTAACTTATATAATAGTATAATATATAATATATACTATATTACATTATATCATTTGACACGTTAATATTAGTTATAGATAATTATTAATTTAATTTGAATTTATACGTTTATTTCTAATTATGTTAATTAATATTATACTGTATTATATTATATATTAGTTATAGATAATTATTAATTAAATTTAAATTTATACGTTTATCTCTAACTTTATTAATTAATATTATACTATATTATATTATTATTAAAAGTGAAGAGGCGCCAGAGAGTGGCACGTGTACAAAAAGATTTTCATTTATTAGTATAGAAAGAAAAGATTTCCCATCTTATTAAGCAAGTATTTTTATCTCGGAATAAAAAAAATAGTGATTTTACATTAGTAGAATACTTATGTAATTATTGCAGGGTAATTATAATTATACAAAATTGTAGAGTCATTATAATTATAATTATCTTACAATAATTACTCTAACACCGTAAAATCACGTTTTTTTTAATAATTTGCAACTAAAATCATTCTTAACTCGTAGAGAAAAAATAAATTAAAAAAAAAGGAAAAAAATACTCCCTTATTTCCAATTTGTATTTAATCTTTACACTTAGATTAACATAAGGATTGGCAATTTACGTAAAATTTGTGAAATGTATTTTTCTGAAACTTGGCAAGAAAAACTGTAAACTCTCTAAACTTAAAGGACCATTGGTGCTATTTTATTAATTGCATGAATGATTCTAGAGATGTCCACAACGATGATCTTCACCAAAAAGCCTATCCACAAATCAAACAATTTCTTTCTTCCCGATTGAACTGAACTAAATCATAACAACAATGTCGATTCTTCAATTTCATTCTTTCCGATTTCACTGCTACCAGAGCATCTGGATCTTCGCATCAATGACGCCCAAATCAAACGATTTTATTTTACTCGATTACTTTCTAAATTTAAATCCAATGCTCTCACTTTTGCACTCTCCGGAACCCTAGCTCTTGTTAAAAGATGATAGAGGTTGATTCACAGAACTATGAATTGAGGTATGTATTTCTGTCTGCTTCATTACAATGAAAAATATTGAATTTATACACAAAACCGTAATCTAAACATGGATGATAGCAGCTGACTACTAGCTGTCATTGATTTGCTATTGAATGGCTGGATGTCCGGCTGTTGATTAGCTGCTGCGTGATATCCTGCTGTTGATTTGCTGCGATTACCTCCAAGGTCAGACTTTCCTTTCTAACACTCCCCCTCAAGTTGAATAGTTGGATTTCCAAAATTCAACTTGCCCAAACAATCGTTGAAAATTTTTTCGTTAACTGCTTTTGTTAGAATGTCAGCCAGCTGATCCTTTGATCGAACGAATGGTAGTTCAATCGTACCATCTTCCAATTTTTCTTTGATGAAGTTCCTATCAACTTCCACGTGTTTTGTTCGATCATGTTGTACTGGGTTTTCTGAAATCTGAATTGCAGCTTTATTATCACACATAATCTTACTTGTTTCTTTTGACGGAAAACCAATCTCAGCTAAGAGTCTTCGTATCCACATGGCTTCTGTTAAACCTCGAGTTATGCCTCTAAATTCAGCTTCTGCACTTGAAAGAGCAACCACTTTTTGTTTTTTACTCCTCCAAGTGACAAGATTCCCACCAACTAGAGCGAAGTAGCCTGCTGTTGACCTCCGACTTCCCTTATCTCCTGCCCAGTCTGCATCAGTATAGATTTGAACATTTAGGTGTCCATGTGATTGAAACAGGACTCCATGACCCACCGTTCCTTTGAGGTATCTAATAATTCTCCAAACTGCTTCCATATGTGTCTCTTGAGGTTGGTGCATGAACTGACTTACCACCCCTACAGCATATGCAATGTCTGGGCGAGTATGTGAGAGATATATTAGTTTTCCCATCAGCCGTTGATATCTTTCTTTGTTTGCTAACTTTGCTCCTTCCTCCATATAGAATTTTTTGTTTACACTCATAGGAGTGTCTGCTGGTTTGCAATCTATCATTCCAATCTCTGCCAACAAGTCTAAGACATACTTCTTTTGATTAATGAAAATTCCTTGTTTTGACCTTAGTACTTCAATTCCGAGGAAATACTTCAGCCTGCCCAAGTCTTTCATTTCAAATTCGGCAAACAAGTTTTCTTTTAGTTTTCCCATTTCTTCTTTATCATTCCCTGTAATGATCATATCATCTACATAGATAATTAGACAGGTTACGAATTTTCCTCTTTTTTTGAGAAACAAAGTATGATCGGCATTACTTTGTTTATATCCAAACTTTTTCATAGCTACCGTAAATCTGCCAAACCAGGCCCGGGGAGACTGCTTCAAACCATAAAGGGACTTCTTCAGACGGCAAACTTCTCCAGTTTTGAAATCTTTTGTGAATCCTGGAGGAGCATCCATAAATACCTCTTCGTCTAGGTCCCCGTGTAAAAAGGCATTTTTTACATCAAACTGTTGAAGTGGCCACCCTTCATTTGCAGCTATCGAAAAAAGAACCCTGATTGTGTTCATTTTTGCAACCGGGGAGAATGTTTCAGCATAGTCAATCCCATGTGTCTGAGTATACCCCTTTGCCACCAGTCGGGCTTTATATCTTTCAATTGTACCATCTGATTTATACTTAATCGTATAGACCCAACGACACCCCACAGATTTCTTTCCCAAAGGAAGAGTACACTTTTCCCATGTATTGTTCTTGGTTAGGGCTTCCATTTCTGTGTTCATTGCTTCCTTCCAATGTTTAGATTTTAAGGCTTGATCCACGTTTGTAGGAGTTTCTTCGGAATAAACAGATGAGATAAATGCTTTGGCTTCCTTAGTGAAGTTTCCATCGGCCACACTAGCTATAGGATAACTAGATCTTCTTGGTTCTTTTTCAGGAGAATACCGTTTCGGAGGAACCCCTCTGTTTGTTCTAGGGGTAACACATACCTCGATGGTGGTTCTTCTTGTCTGGATTCATCTGCCTGCAAATTTTCAGTTTGTTCTGTGGCAGTTTCATGGTTAGAAGTATTGGTATCCTCGGAGTCATTAGAAACTTCAAAAATACCACCAGACTGAATAGGGTGAGTATTACTTACCTCGGACACCAGGTTAGGAGGAACATTAGGACCGTCAGTGGCACTAAAATTGAAGTCTGGTGACTCTGTAGTAGGTGACTCTTTAGTTGGTACATAGGGAACATATTCTAACCAGCTTAGTGTGTCTAAACATTCCTTCTCCCCCTGACCACTGAGTTGGGAATTGTAGTAATACTCGGTTTCAAGAAAGTCACAGTTTATTGTGGTGAACATATGACGTGTTTTTGGATTATAACACCTGTATCCCTTTTGATTCATTCCATACCCAACAAAGACACATTTTTCAGCACAAGGGTCAAGCTTGGTTCGATCTGATTTAGGTATGTGAACAAAGGCAGTACATCCAAAGATTCGTGGTTGAAGAGTAAGAACTGAGGGTAGTTTGAAGAATTTTGAAAGAGTGTGTAACGGAGTGTTAAGCTTTAGGATTTTTGTTGGGAGTCGGTTGAGAAGATAGGTAGCAGTAGCAAGGGCTTCAGGCCAAAAATATTTCGGGACCTGGGACTCAATTAGGAGGGCTCGTGTCATTTCTAGCAAAATGCGGTTTTTCCTTTCGGCGACACCATTTTGTTCTGGGGTGTGTGGGCATGTAGTTTGGTGGATTATTCCCTTGTCTTGGAAAAAGGATTTAAACGAGGTATTAACAAACTCACCGCCATTATCAGATCGGAATATTTGGATGTTTGTTTGAAATTGGGTTTGAATCATGGCGTAAAACATAGTGAATTTTTCAAAGACTTCGGATTTGTTTTTCAAAAAGTAAACCCAGGTCATTCGGGTACAATCATCAACGAACATCACAAAGTAACGAAGGTTCTGCCCCCCAAGAACTGGGGCAGGACCCCATACGTCAGAATGGATTAATGAAAATGGCAAAGCAGCCTTAGTATTATTGGGTTTAAGAGTTTTTCTGTGGCTCTTTGCCAAAACGCATGTTTCACAATGTGACATAGAATTAACTGGAAATAGTTTGGGAAATAAGATATGCAAATAACTTGTAGAGGGATGACCTAATCTTCGGTGCCATAGCCAAGCTTCTCGTTCTGATGTCCCATGAGTCAACATCACAGCACCACTTTGAGTCACCTCATCCACATAATACAACCCTTGATTTTCAGTGCCACGCCCAATGATCACTCCCGTCCTGATATCCTGTAAAATACAAAACGTAGGGTACATTAGGACAATACAGTTAAGTTCCTTTGTGACATAGCTGATGGAAAGCAGCTTATGTGATAACGAGGGAACATAAAGACAATTAGAGATTTTTATCGTGGGCGAAATCTCAATAGTCCCTCCCGATTTTACATCCATTATCCCGCCATTCGCCGTTTGAATATGTGTTTTTTCTGGTTTAGTTGTTGAAATAATATCCGATGACTCATAAGTCATTGTGTCGGTTGCACCGCAATCGAATATCCATCGTTTTTGTTTACCATGATGTTTTTGGGCCATATTAGCATTCCCATTACTTTCAGGGACCAAATGTGACATATTCACATTCTTATTATATATGCTCGGTTTATCTGCCCCAAACCTATCCGTCCCATACCCGTTCCCTTTTTCTTCTTCTTCTCCGCCTTTGCCTAAGCATTCATCTCCTTCACCTGTTGCGTCGGTCATTCCGCCGAAACCAGTTCTGCTCCGACTTCCATCTCTGGTGACGTCTTGGTTGCCGGTACTGGATGATTTCCCTTTCTCTTTGACGGTAGCCTTTGTGTTCTTCTTATGGCCGTCAGACCACCATTCGGGATACCCGACGAGTTTGAAGCATTGTTCCTGGGTATGGTTTGTCATGCCGCAATGATCACATTTGAGGTAAGTTTTGTTGTTACCTGATCCGGTTCCTTTTTCATCGTTCCGTCGGTAGCCTTTTGATGCAAACCCTAACCCTTCGATTTCAGAGGCCTTTAGACCCGCTGTGATGCCCTGTGTGTCATTGAGAGGTGTTCCCAGAATATTCTGGTGAGCGGCCTCCTTGCGGACAGAGGCGTATGCAGTTTCTTTGGTTGGAAAGGGCTGTTGAGCTTGAGGTTTATTTGAAGGTTTATCGGACAATTTTGGGTTCCGATTTTGTGGGTTGAGGCCATTCTTGAGCAGATTGGCGATTTGGGTTGATAGATCTTCTCCCAAGTTACCGGCTTTGGCCATGGCAGCTTGGTTGAGAGGATGGTTGGTTTTGAGTGAGCAAGGTAAATGATGAACAGGTCAAGAACGACACTGCTCTGATACCATGTTAAAAGATGATAGATGTTGATTCACAGAACTATGAATTGAGGTATGTATTTCTGTCTGCTTCATTACAATGAAAAATATTGAATTTATACACAAAACCGTAATCTAAACATGGATGATAGCAGCTGACTACTAGCTGTCATTGATTTGCTGTTGAATGGCTGGATGTCCGGCTGTTGATTAGCTGCTGCGTGATATCCTGCTGTTGATTTGCTGCGATTACCTCCAAGGTCAGACTTTCCTTTCTAACAGCTCTTTCAGGTACTTATACATATATTCATCCGACCGTAGAGCTACTTGTGATCGGCTCAGTTAAAAGCTCGAACGAGCCAAGTTCGTTTTGTTATCGAGCCCGAGCCCGAGCACAAGCCTGAAAGAGCCTAAACGAGCCCAAACAAAATTTTAGTTTTTTATATATAATATAATAATAATAATGATGATTACATTGTTGAGCCGAACTTTGGCTTGTTTAAGCGATGCTGAAGCGAGCTCGAGCTGAACTTTTAACTCGTTTAAGGTTGTTCTCAAAATAGCTCAATCTGAGTCGAGCCGAGCTCGAGCTTTGGATTTTACTTGCAAGCCGAGCTCGAGCTTCATAAAAACATAATGAGCCATAAAAACATAATGAGCCGGGCTCGAGCCTAGTCGAGCTCGGCACGGCTCGTTTACAGTTTACACCCCTATCCGATTGTTAATAATCAAGCTTTCGTTTTAAAAAGCCAGAATCACACAAAATCGCCGAAAATTGTATAAACATATTGACACCAGCTCAGTAGTGTAAATGTAGGCGTATTTCGTCCAAAAATTGTATATATATATTTGGCTTTTAGTAATATGAGCTTGTTCGGAGTTGTTTTTGTTTTTTGTTTCCTGAATCAGAGTGCAGAGATAAAAGAACAAAAACCTATAAACTATGTAGGAGTTGGATTTGCTGAGGCAAAGGTTGGGGTTAACAAACCAGAGTTACTGCCCAAACAATTCCCCACAGTTATAGATGTTGCCGGTTTCCTCTCCGACGGTCAGGTATCCTTCCTTCTTGTGTCAAAACTACAAGTTGTTTGCGGGATTTACTCGCTAAGGTTGTTGGTAAAGATAGATTAAGGGCATTCAAGGACAAGTCTTATTTGATTACACTAAGATCCTTGGTTTTAAAAAGCGGGAGGCGCACAAAAGCGATGAGGTCTAAAAATGAGGCGTGAAGCGCAAAGCACAAAAGTGGTGGGCTTTTCGTACCCGAGGCGCAAGAGGATTATTCATTTTTTATATATATCCCATAGGTTTTTAGCATCCCTTATCCAAAATATAGTTATAAATAAGGTTTATATATGATTTTACCTACATGTACAAGCAATAAAATCTATTGTACAACACTTTCATGCATAAAAACACCCAAAATACATAAGGCGCACGCGTAAGACCTCAAAAAACCCAAAAAAATACACTTTTCTTGCGCTTTGTGGAAAAAGCGCGCCTCGGGCGCGCTTTTTAAAACCCAGCTAAGATCGGACATCTTAAGAAATATAAACAACTTCAATGTGTATGAACATCTTGTATCACATAACTTTTAGGAGAAAAGACTTGCAAAGGAAATTGATTCTATTGAAAAAGATACAGGATTCAAGCTCCGAGTTCTCGCTCAAAACTACCCCGACACACGCGGTATGTTGACTATCTTTAAACTTGAGTCGGAGCAGAAGCATGAAAGATAAAGGAAATTTTGATAACGTTTTATAATGCATAAAGTTGTGACATCAAGCCCCTATTATATGGAGTTCTAAATTGGGCAGAAATCGTCAAATCTTATAAATTCAACGCATTTTTCAAGCGAAACGGGATGAATCAAAATCGGTGAAAAAAAACCCATGAAATTGAAAATTGGGGCCCCAGAGGGAATTTGGTCCAAAACTTTTAGAGTCGAGCAAACCACCTATGGGCCCCCATAACTCCAAACGGGTCAAAAGTTATGCCCGTTTTAAGTTGACCCTTTTCCAGTCCACTTCCTTTTATCTGGTTGCTCCAGATATGATGTAGCAACTTTGTTATTGAAATTATAAGTATTTTGATCATGTTAGCTTAATCCTGCACTATATTGAATTTGTATAGGGTTAGCAATTAAAGATTTCTGGCAAGTGGATGATAGAACCATTGTTTTTGTTGCTGATCCTACCTTTGGTAAGGGTTTCATACACCAAATCCTGCACTAGTTTCTTCTATCTGATGAATAATAATATAACTAGAATTATGCGCCCCCACGTTGCGGGGCGGGGTATAAAACCATGTCACCGGTGGTGGGGTTTAAAAACATTGTAAGTAGCAACCCAATGATGACTAACACCAGGATAAAACGTAAAACAACATGAATTGATAACACAAAGTGACTCACGCAATGTATAATGTAGACGAACTCGACTTGATACCGACAGGGAGGGGGCGTAAAACCGCCAAGCCAACGACCAAAATCAGGAAAAATTATAAACAAAAAAACACGAATTTATAACGCCAAGTGACTCAAAGTCGAGGGGGGTGAAAGTCATACTCTATAAAGTTTTTAGAAAGAAGGGGTCAAAACCAAAAATTTTAAAAGTTGAGAGGAAGGAAATTAAAGCATAAACTTAAAGACAAAAAAATTGAAGGGCCAATCTTGACCACCAAACAAAGTTTGATTGTGAAAACCAAAAATCACACTCAACTAAAAAAGAAATGACATTTTTGTAAATATATTTCAAATGACGGATAGTTTGCATACTGTAGCTAAGAAGTTGCTCTGTTATATATATATATTAATAATAATAATAATATCTAAAATCCGAGCAGGAAATATATTAAACTTTAACGTGGGGGAGACCGTGGATTTGGATATACCGCGTAGCTTTTGGAGTCGTTTGGCAGGGAAATACGGGAAACATGTTTTACTGGAAAGAGAAGGTAAAACAGACAGTTTAATAAACTCTACCTTTGTTCATTGTTCTAGTTTTTATACAGCAAATAAGTTTTGAAATATATATGTATATATATAACAGGGTGAGGATGCATCTGTTGAAGCTGCAGTAATGGCAATATCTAGTTGCTTGAGAGAGCCTGTGGGAGCAAATAATTGTGCAGAGGTTAAATAAGGGGGGTTATGGCAGTATATATAGAGATCTTTGAATGTTATGCAACTAAACAGATAATATCACACACACATAATGGATCTGTAAATGGAATATTGACTATAAAAGTCAAAATGCGTGATTGATTATAGAGCTTGGATTGTACCAGGTAGTAAACCAGTGTTGTAAACCAATTTAGTTGCTAACCTTTATTGTTATTAATATTATTATTAGTAGTAGTATTAGTATTATTATTATTAAATACGTAAATATAGGCATATATAATATCATGAAGAATTGAAGACATCTTTATTATTTAGAAAATTTAATACAAATTAACTATTTGAATCATTATATATAGAAAAAATGGCTCATCTGATTCAACCAACTCAACAGGATTGGTTTAATGTTTTCCGAATTGTCATCAAAACCGGCTGAACCGAATGTTTACATCCTGATTTTTTTCACACGGTGGGCGTGCTTTTGTGGCGTTTATGCCACACTACACTGCACATACCACTTCGGGAACGGTATTGTCCATGGCGTTTATGTTTGGGTCTGGGGTTTTCCACCAGCATGGGGGCATTTGAGTTGTGAAGTGAAGACTCTTGATTGGTGGATGGATTTTAGGAGTGTTTTAATTGATTGATGTCTATATATATTCTTTTTATAAATCGTTCGTTTTAGCACCACACCACGTACTGACGTGTGATCCACGTGTCGCATAATACCTCATCTTCAAGCCATCCATACCGTATGGTAAAGAAAGATTTACACAATCACACCCATACCCATCTTTAACTTTATTTAAAAAAAAAGAAAAAAAATGATATGTTAAATTAAAATTTTAGAAGGTTGGAGAATGAATTCTTCCGTTTCTCTCCACAAAAACCGAATCAACTTCTGGAACAATGTATCCTATCATCAATCATGGTTCTGAAAATAGCAGCAGAAAGCTTCGCAACCACCCTCAAATCCTTCATACCACGTAGTAGTAACCCAATACGGAATCATCTTCTTCACATTCAAATCACCCAACGACCCCCTCACTTTTCCCTTTCTCTTCGATCTCATCCCCTTAACATGTCTACTCAATCCTCCCCTGTTCCACCCATCAAAACGGTAACTCAAATCCCCCTCTAATTCATCAAATAATGATCAAATTATTAACCCTTTTTGTTGTTAATTGATTGCAGGTGAAGGTGGAGATTAAGGGGAGAGTGCAGGGGGTGTTTTACCGGGACTGGACTGTGCAGAACGCTAACGAATTGGGTTTGAAAGGGTGGGTTAGAAACCGAAGAGATGGGTCCGTTGAAGCCTTGTTTTCTGGGACTGCTGATAAGGTTGGGGAGATGCAGGAGCGCTGTCGTAGAGGGCCGCCGTCTGCGGTGGTTACCGGGCTTAATGTGAGTCCTTGTGAGGAGGATCCTGGGGCAGGGTTTGAACGCAGACCAACTGTTTGATGAAATGCTTGAATGAATAGAGGTAAAAAAAATGTTATAGTTTTGAACCTTTTTGTTGTTATGTATCGTTTTATTGGATTGTGTTAGGATTATAAGTTGGTTGCCGGGCTTAATGTGAATCCCACTGAGGATCCAGGGTCAGGGGTTGTAAGCAGACCAACTGTTTGATGAAATGCTTGAATGAGTAGAGCCGTAGAGGTAATAAAATGTTACAGTCTTGAACGTGTTTGTTGTTTTATATCCTTTAATTGGTTATGTAGGGTTATGAATTGTCTGATTAGGTTTCATAGATTGGTGCTTGATCAAGCCGTGTATGATCTTGACTTCTTTTGAAATAGTTTTAGGAAATTACGTATGTGATTCTATTGTAACGCAATTACTCTTCGTGGATATGAGACCCTTGATAGCTAGAGTAAAATAGGTTTAGTACTATCGGTACTTCAATGTTGGTCATTGGTGCGGTGATGTAGGGCTTTGTAGAACCATGTATGTCTTGCGGATATGATATTGTCGTGTGGCTTATTCGTCTATGAAGTGGTTGATCATTCAACCAGTTATTGTCTGAAGTGTAGCTTCAAACTAAGTTTTCTTAGGATATATCTTTTGGATGCACGTCCAATTCGACATGCATGTCTTTTCAGTTCTACATTACGAGCAATCCAGAATGAATGATAAATTTTCATACCATCATCTAAAGTGGCTAAGGTTGAGGGGCATGAAAAAACCTATTTGTGAGTCGGAACTGGTTAATAAACCAAACTGAAACCGAATCTTAGTGCTGTAAGCGGTTTGAGAAATCCTCCGTTGAACCAGTTTGGGCCAAAATCTGATGCTGACCTCATTTTGCTGAACCCGAACCAGTTTGGACCCAGAGCCTAATTTGTGCAACCTCTAGGCTAGGTAGTGGTGCACAAACCGGGTATTTTTAATAACCAGTTCTGGTTATGGAACCGGTTTCGGCTTCTCGCTTTACGTGTTGGAACCGGTTATTGCTATAACCGGTTCGGTTCCGGTTATTTGACCAAAAAACCATACCCTATGTGCCCGGTTTTGGGTAGGGTTCAGTTCCGGTTCTTAAGAAACCGGGTATTAAAATACCCTATTTTCGGGTTTGTCTATACCCTATGGCCGAGTTTTTTAAAATCCTTTTTTCAGGTTCTTTTAATACTCAATTGCATTTTTACCCTATTTTCTTGTCTTTTTGTTTATTACTATCAAATATGCATTGTCTAATGTAAAAAAATAAAAATAAATACATTAACATAAATTTAAAAGATAGATATTAAAATCATGTATTGGGCATAGTCGGGTATAACCGGTTCCGGTTCTTGCCCGGCTTCAGGTATTAATCGGGTATGATCGGTTCTGGTTTTAGGTATTGAGATCAAAATGCATACCCTATCTATATTCTACGGGTAGCTGCTAAGGTGCTAACTATGGACCCGAAACCATTTAAAAGAAGATAATAAATTAATAACTAATAATAATAGGCCCAAAATGCTAAGGCTCCATAAAGGCCCAATAATAGATTGCGTATAGGGGACCAAAAAAATCCAATCCACTTGGTGAGTGATATGTCCCGAAATCTTAAAAGCCCTCACGAAGCCCACAAGCTTAAACGAAAGTTGAATCAGAATATATCTGGTGTGAGCTATTCTCTACTAGTGAACGACACTGAGACCCGAGTAGTAAGTCGTCCAAATCCAAGGGTCGTATAGGTAGCCGTGATGTTGAAATAACACAAAAGCGCACCCGACCCTCTACGCGTTGCATCTGGTAGTGTAAGAGTGACTTCTTACCTCTATCATTGCCGTGTGCTCCAAGTATCCTTTTTATACCGGGACATACGTGATTTGTCCATAACTAGGTGTGTAATCATCATCGCCCCAGTAACCAGTTATACGCTTACTCAATTAAAAAAAAATTAACCTAAATAAGTAAAAGACAGTCATGGATGATTGGAGGAACTAAAGTAAAGAGTCACGTGGTCGAACACTTTCACTTGTACACGGACGATCAGCAACTGTAACTCAGGGACGATTGACGATTCCGTTCAACTATTCGAAGAACAAAGTGAAGAGCATGAGTGATCGATTCTGAATTTCTAATAAAAGAGATGAGCTAAACGCCTAAACTTGAGTAAAGATTCGTTTTTTTTTTCTTCTTCTGACTTTAAAATTGAAATTATACATTTAGACATGATCAAAGTCGAAATTAAGTGTGATTTGTGATTTTGTGAGAAATTTCGATAGAGAATATTTGCAATGAATGATTATTGAATGAACATTAACATTTTGGTGAATTATTAATGAATTGAGATGCCATCACTTTGTTCAATCTACATCAGTTTAAAATTATTTTTTCTAAACAATTAATTACGAATTAGACTTGATTAAGGTTTATATGACTTTACTCTTTAGACCTGATTAAACCTCTAGGTTTGGTTATTGATGTTTAATGATACCTTATAGGATTATCAATTTTTAGTTGCTTGTAGGATCATTTTCAAAACAAGAAAACTCTTGTGGAGCAACTATAAAATGTATTTTTTTTTCATATATTTCTAATGACTCGGTATTTTCTTTTTATGTTTTCTTTTTATCAAAGACACTGTACTTTTTCTATGATCTTTTTATATAATTTGACCCTAACTCGGCCTGAAAATTTTGACGACGGGTTGTTATAAATCCAGTATAAAAATGACGCTCTCTAAGAAAAAGTTTTGGCTCCGCCACTAAGAATCAGACCCGAACATAGTCGACCCACAAAGCCAAGAAGAGCTCCTTTCTGGGTAGCTTGGGTCGGATTACTGATTCATCGTCCAAGGTATGGTTGATCCAGGGTTTTGGGCATCTCCTAGTAAGTGATCATGAGTTTGCGTTTGTCATGCCTTAACCGATTCCAAGAATATCTCGTGAGGAGCTATTTACAATACCTTGTACGCCCTAATCATTTGTTAATGCAGATGTAAGAAAAAGAAAACCAGATTAACAAACTTTAGTTATACGCATCCTAATAACATCCATTGTTAAAATATTGCTAATCAAAATTCAATCATTTGCTATAAACACAACCCTTAAAAAATCCCTTTTCTTTGATTTTCTTTCCAAAAAAGAGAGCATTAGCTATTTAAAGAAATAATATATAATAATTATAATATATCATTATTTTAAATGCCCAATAACATTATCAATAATCAGATCAACCATAAATGATTATGCTACATGTCATAGGTAACCCACAATGGACATGCATCATACATGCATGCATGATATAATGCCAATACAGTCAAATGGTCATAGTCAAGCTGAGTCAGACCATTGTCCTCAATTTATTTGTTCAAGTGTCCTTTGTAACGAGGTTGACATGTACCATCATCAAATATATTAATTACAAAATACCATTGTTTCAGCTTACTTTATTAAATTTTAAATCTATTTAATTAATACAAGGAAAAAGATTAAATAGAAAGTTTAGTTTGGCTAGAAAGTGTAGGAAGCAATAATAGAAGGACACGTGACAAATAACAAAAGACATAGAGAGGGGCATTTTAGTCCACCACAATTAATCTTATATAAAAGAAAAACCAGATTCACCCTACACTGCCACCACTTCATCACCACGCTGTCATCACCACACCGCCCCACACCACCACCACACTGCCACCACCACACCCCCTCGCTAACTACAGTTTGAAATTCTTTTTTGGCAACCGGCAAATTCTCCACTTCGAACACCATTTACGAGTTTAAATGGCGGAAAACCACAGGCGCCGCAGGTAGCGATCTACATGTTGATAATTATCCAGGTCTCATTCATGCTTCTAAACATACGAAGGTATTATTAACTAAATTAGAATGCTAACGGGTCCTTAGTTAAGTCTTAGACTTGAACCGGCTAGTCTTACGTAAAAACAAATACGGTACGATACGCTAGATTAAGTGGTGACCGGAATAGAAGGTTAATTGGACCCGAAAAGTATCAAGACTTGTATAATATGGGTATACAATAACATTCTGGATTTTGATAAGAAATTGACAAAGTTAAACCCGTTTCAGTTAGATTAAAGAAACTAGTTACGTATGCTTAATCGTAAGCGTATAAGCGGAACCGGGTAACCGAAAGAGTCTTATACAAGTTTCATATGCCATTATGTTTAAAATATGTTATAATATCAGTAAGATATCAATATGTATGCTAGAAATGGTTTTAAATCTGAATTATGCCTCATAAGGGCATTTTGGTCATTTTATAGTTTATAAAAGATGTCTATGGTAAATCTGATGTCAGGATCAATATTATTCTGTAAAAATATAAATTTATGATGTTATATCAGTAGGATATCAAGTATATGTGTGCTTGATAGTTTTAAACCAAACTATGTCATGTAGGGGCATTTTAGTCATTTCACACATAGTCTTGAGGTCATAATTGGGATTCTGAGTTCGGGACTTGTACTTACTGTACAGTTATTTAAAATAAGTTTATAAATCAGTAGGTAACAAGTTTTGGCTCATAGTTATGGTTTTAAACCATACTATGCGCCGAAAAGGCGTAAAAGTCGATAAATGCCGTTAAATTCGATATTTAAGGTAAACTGAGGTTATGACCTGTTTTATATAACCAAAATATGTTATTTAACATTTTAAATTAGTGGATAAAAGATTTGGTTATAAAAAGCTTGGTTAAAGTTTCTTTACGCAAAAAGGGTAATTTGGTCATTGATCGGCATTTAACGAGCCTTATGCCTACATTCAATTTATAACCTGAATAAGCATCCCAATATGTCCTACTTATCATATTACATCAGTAGGTAATAAGGTTTATCAATGAAACTATGTTTAAACCTTCTCAAATGCCAAAAAGGGCATTTTAGTCCTTTTATGGCTTTATGTATTATATTTAACAAAAATGTAGCTTATGATCATATTCTTGACATCAAAATAATTTAATTATGTTTACAAATCAGTTTATAACTCATTTGTATGGTGGTTAATGTTTAAAACCTTTGTTTATACCAAAAAGGACTTTTTTGCAAAGTTTAGGCATATTAATGGAAACTTGTATAAAACGCAGATTACTAACGGACCATGTAGTATAACTTTAAGAGGTTATTCTACACTGTAATATGGTCCTAAAAAAACTTAAAATCAGTAGCCTAAGTTGCTAAATCGGGTCAGAACTGAAAGCCAAAGTAGAAGTCAAGCTTTGAGACTTTCGGTTGCGAACCGACTCTAGACCGAGACTTGACGAGTCAAATTAGTTTATATAAGTTCTAATACTTATTTTTAAGTTGTTTATGCACCAAAACATATTTTATAACATCTATATAATCAGTTATGAATTTTTATAGAATCTCGCCAGTTTGACTTTTGTTGACTTTACATTGACTTGTCAATTGGTCTAATCGTGTAGTCAGGAGGTGCCCTCTTGAGGGATTAACACCTACCTTACTACGATCACGTAGCCACTTTCGTTATGATCAATGGCTGGACCATCATGGTCTTAGCTCAAAGTCAAGGCGTTTTTACGTCAAGACTTTGACCTTAGCTTAAATCCTAATGAAATAACTTAGCATGAAGATGGAACACTTACACAAGGTCCAGAGGTTGCTAAGAACAGAAGGGAATGCTTCAAAATGGTCAGGAGCTCCTCAGATGAACTTGGTGAGTTTAAAGTGAATGAAAGTTTGTTGCAACTCACAAAATGTTCATTATGCATAGCTAAGGAGGATCCAGGAGGTGTTTCCAGCTGTTGATGGACGTAAAC
The DNA here is from genome assembly GCA_947069175.1 of Scalesia atractyloides. Taxonomy (NCBI): domain Eukaryota; kingdom Viridiplantae; phylum Streptophyta; class Magnoliopsida; order Asterales; family Asteraceae; genus Scalesia; species Scalesia atractyloides. The sequence continues at coordinate 704,228 of CAMTDV010000024.1, read as the reverse complement.
AAGTGTCCCTAGACGTGGCAACATGCAAGAAAAGGTGGCATTGGCTACAAATGTGGCAGAACAACAAGGTGCCACATTTTTGTTCGCTGGCGTTCCCTTACGGACCGTAAGGGTTTTACCTTACGTCCGTAAGGACCTTGGGCGCCCATGGTTTGAAAACTAGTTACGAACCGTAACCAGTTGCGGTCCGCAACCGCCTCCAGAGATGGAAATTTGGCATTTTTCATTTTAGCCCCTCAAGATTTAAATCACTACTCATAGTGATTATATTTTAATGAAATGGCGACTTCGGTCCCTCTCGTTTATACATACGACATACGAGGTTTGCCGGGACCCATGTCAGAATCTTATTAGACTTAAAAACAGTAGTGTTACATCCTCACCCCCTTAAAATAAATCTCGACCTCGTGATTCTAATTAAACAAATATGGGTATTTCTGTCGCATAACAGACTCAACTTCCCAAGTATATTCAGGACCTCTACAAGCATCCCATTTAACTTTCACAATCGGCACGTGCTTCTTACGAAGCTTGTTGACCTGTCGATCTTCAATTGCCACAAGGCTTCTCGACGAACCGTAGGTTCTCATCAATCTGCACGTCATCATGTGGCATAGCCAGTGATTCGTCAGCCAAACACTTCTTTAGATTTGAAATGTGAATCACATTGTGAATTCCGCTGAACCTTTCAGGCAGCTTGAGCTTATATGCTATGGACCCGACACGTTTGACAATCTCGAACGGTCCAATATATCTTGGGCTTAACTTGCCCTTTTTGCCAAAACGCATAACGCCTTTCCAATGCGATACTTTAAATAAAAATTTGTCCTCTGCTTGGAATTGAAGAGGTTTACGCCTCTTATCGCTTTTCTGCCAATCCCTGGTAGCTTTTGGACGATCTCGAATCTGCAAGATCTTTTCAGTCGTCTCCAAGACTATTTCAGGTCCTGTTAGTTGAGCTTCCCCAACTTCTGCCCAGCAAACGGGCGTTCTGCACTTTCTCCCATATAAGGCTTCAAATGGAGCAGCCTTAATACTTGTATGATAGCATTGTTGTAGGAGAACTCGATTAGTGGTAAGTGACTATCCCAACTTCTGCCTAAATCGATCACACATGCGCACAACATATCTTCCAATGTTTTTATCATGCGCTCGCTCTGCCCATCCGTCTGCGGATGATAAGCCGTACTGAAATTCAATCGCGTGCCCAAAGCTTGCTGAAAGCTTCTCCAAAAGTTAGAGGTGTACCTTGTGTCCCTATCTGACACAATGGATACCGGCACACCGTGTAAAGATACGATCTCGTCCACGTACAACTTTGCCAGTTTATCTGAGCTGAAAGTTTCCTTGATAGGCAGAAAGTGAGCAGACTTAGTCAACCTATCCACGATAACCCAAATCGTGTCATTGCCGTGGTTTGTTCTTGGTAACTTGGTGATGAAATCCATAGTTACACATTCCCGATTCCAAGTAGGAATTTCCAGTTGTTGCAGTAGTCCTGACGGCTTTTGATGTTCTGCCTTAACTTGTGAACACATCAGACACTTAGCCACATACGTAGCTATATCCTTCTTCAAACCCATCCACTAGTAATTGGGTTTCAGATCCTTATACATTTTGTCACCTCTCGGGTGAACAGAATATCTAGAATTGTGCGCTTCTTGGAGAATCAAATCTCTAAGTCCTCCAAAAATTGGAATCCAAACTCATCCATTAAGTCTACGGGTTCCGTCACTTCCCGTTGTCAATTGTTCAATAGTTTTGCCCAACTCTTCACTTGGAAGATTTGCCTCTCACAAGGCTTGTTTCTGCGCATCTAGAATCTTTTCGTTCAAATTATTCCTCACCTCCATACGCTTGGCGTAACTCGAATAGGTTTAACCCTTTCCTTGCGACTTAAGGCATCGACAACACATTTGCCTTGCCTGGATGATAGCGGATCTCGCAATCATAATCGTTAAGCGTTTCTATCCACCGACGCTATCGCATGTTCAAATCCTTCTAGCTAAATAGGTGTTGGAGACTTTTATGATCCGTGTATATAATACACTTCGTCCCGTAAAGGTAATGTCTCCAAAGTTCAAGTGCAAACACCACGGCACCCAGCTCCAAATCGTGCGTGGTGTAGTTTCTTTCATGCACCTTTAGTTGTCTTGAAGCATAAGCGATGACCTTACCTCGCTGCACGAGCACGTATCACATACCGGTGTCTGACGCATCACAAAAACGACAAATTCTTCAATACCTTCAGGTAGCGTTAACACCGGAGCGTTGCTCAACTTTTGTTTCAATGTTTCAAATGCTTCCCGCTGCTTCGGACCCAGACAAACTTAACATCCTTGCGGGTCAGTGTGGTTAATGGAGTATCTATTCTTGACAAGTTCTCGATAAACCTTCGATAATAACCAGCTAATCCCAAATAGCTTCGGATTTCAGACGGCGTCTTAAGCGCTTGCCAGTTCATGATGGCTTTAATCTTTGCAGGATCTACTTGTATTCCACGTTACTAACAACATGTCCCAAAAACTGAACTTCTCGTAACCATAACTCACATTTTGAAAACTTCGCATATAGCTTCTCTCGTCTAAACAATTCTAGTATGCACCTTAGATGTTTCTCGTGGTCAGCTTGACTATGAGAATAGATAAGTATATCATCTATGAAGACAATGACAAACTTATCTAAGTAAGGCTTGCAGACCCTATTCATCAAATCCATAAAAGCTGCAGGTGCATTTGTAAGCCCAAAAGGCATTACTAAGAACTCAAAATGACCATATCTTGTTTTGAATGTTGTCTTCGGAACATCCTCCGTTCTAGCCTTAAGCTGATGATATCCCGAGCTTAAATCAATCTTGGAAAAGTAGCTTGCTTCTTGAAGTTGGTCGAATAAATCATCGATCCTAGGTAAAGGGTAACGATTCTTGATGGTTAATTGATTCAATTCACGGTAATCGATGCACATCCGCATTGAACCGTATTTCTTTTTCACGAACAAAATCAGAGATCCCCAGGGCGAAGAGATAGGTTGTATAAAACCTTTCTCTAAAAGTTCATCGAGCTGTGTCCTTAGTTCCTTCATCTCAGTTGATGCCAAACGATATGGTGCTCTCGCAACAGGAGCTGCACCTGGTAGGAAGTCAATCCTAAACTCCACTTGCCTATCCGGAGGCAGACCAGGCAAGTCTTCAAGGGATATGTTAGAGAACTCAGAAAGATGGGCAAGTCTTCAATCTTAGGCTTCGGCGCGTCCATGGTCACTTGTGCCATATAGATAACACATCCTTTTTTCAAACATTTTGTTGCTTTAAGTAATGATGCTTTCTCTGGTAGTCCGTAAAGTAAGTCTCCTTGAATAGTAAGCACATCTCCGGTTGGGTTTTGATTTCCATTAGCTTTTTATCGCAAGAGATGCGAGCTTGGTTGTGAAACAACCAATCCATGCCCATAACTATATCGAATCCTGCCAATTTCATCGGCAAAAGCGTGACAGGATTAGAATGATTCTTGATGATATGGAACATCCATCCAGAATTGTCGAAGCAGTTTCTATTGTACCATCGGCGAGTTCTACATCGTATGTTATGTCTAGAGTTCTTATGGGCAAATTTAGTAAGGCACTAAACTTATAATCTACAAACGACTTATCCGCCCCCGAATCGAAAAGAACTCTAGCATAAACATCATTAATAAGAAACGTACCCGTTATCACATTATTATCCTTGACAGCTTCTTTTGCGTACACTTGAAAAGCACGAGCTTTTCCTTTCTTTGATCCCTATGCCTTGGCAGCATCATCTTTCTTATATTTAGGGCAGTTGGGTTTGATGTGCCCCTTCTCGTCACAGTTGTAGCAACTGGCATCCTTCAAATATTTACATTCTAGGGCCTTGTACTCCATTTTCTTGTAGATGCCGCAAGGTTTGGCTTGAGATTCATTCCGACACGGACCATTGTGTCGTCGGTTGCAACTTTTGCACCACGGCCTGTTATCAGATCGATTATGGTTCTTTTTTTGACCCGGACCTCCTATTCTTGTTTGACTTATGGGAGTTATCTCCCTCCCTTTTTCTCTTCCCGTCATTTCTGACTTTCCTGACATTCGCCTCACGTAGTCTTGAGTGAGGGAAAGAGACAGTTCGACTGCTGATTTGTAGGTGTTAGGCTGAACAGCCTTAACCAAACTTCTTATCTCCGGAGCCAGCCCATTGATAAAACGCGCAATGCATTAGGCTCAGGAGTAACTAAATAAGATACCGGTCAAGAATAGGAATCAAAATCGGTGACATACTTCCGACAATCAAGATTTCTTATGGGGAGAGCTATGAAATCCATTTCTATCTTTTCCACCTCGTGAGGTGGGCAGTAGATGTCCTTAACCAGGTCCAGAACTTGGACCATCCCAAACTATATAGATGCACCTTCCCAGCCAATTGCATCAAAGCTTTCCACCAGATTAGGGCATTGCCCTTGAAAGACTGAGAAGCGAATTTAACAAAGTCTTTTTCGGCGTAACCACTGATATCCACTACTGTTTCTATTTCATCTAACCATCTCAGGGTCTCAACTGCCCCCTTTTCGCCAGTAAAGTCTCATGGCTTACACGAGATGAAGTATTTATACGAGCAACCATCCTTGGAAGTGTTAGTCTTGTCAAGGATTTCCTGCTTCTTGGCTTCGTTCCTCACACTAGAGGAATGCACAGAACTTTCCTTCTTACCAGAGGAGAAAGCTTCGAGATAGATTTCGATATAGTCTTAGAGTGAGTAGCGCGTGACACTTTGATTTTCAAAGGCTTTCTCCACAGCCTTCCCCACGGCTGCGTCTATACGAGCCTGAAAGTCATCTTCATTTATAAATATATTCGCGTTATCGTCCTTCCTTTGGCTGTTAACTTCATTAGAGTCCGCCATCTTGTCCTTTTGAAGCTAAATAATAATATAAGTTTAATCAGTCATACATACTTGATGACTTGCATTATAATATGTGGCATGGTATAATTAAACCATGTAAACTTGTAAAGTTTATGGGGGTGAATAATTATGGCACAAAAGGCCTGTCACAAAGGACAAAACAAAATAGCACTAACAGCTTGTCATAAGGACTCAAACTATATGAGTCGAGACCACAGAAGGTCATAAAACTTCAAGGTTTGAACAAAATCTATTACCTCAAGACATGAAGTCGTAGACTACCACTATCGCTGTCACTAATGGACATAAATATAACCTGTAGACAATACATCACTAATGGATGTTATAAGTAACACATCACTAACGGATGTTTATAATATGGCCCACAGGTGTTACACCACTATTGGATGTTTAAATAATATAATCATCGCATTGATGATACTTAGCCAGGATCAATTGATCACATAGGCTTATTATAATTTGGACATAGTCCATAATCTTGACGGCTCGTGTGGTTCCTCAAGCCACACTGCCTAGGAGTGTTAACACTTTAAAGATGTTAACTTTTTGAATAAATCTTAAAATGGTTTAAAATCTAGTCTCGATCAAGTAGACTAGGAAGCTTAGAATGTAGTTCACCACCTCTGGATAGAAGGGAAATCTCAACCTTAACTATCAGGGTAGAGGACCATATAATTCAATCTACTGTTTTGCCAATATATGTGACCTAATCACTTGACGGGTATAAAACCATCAAGATGATCTTTTTGAATATTTCGCAGATCACAAATTTCGAATTAAAATTGAGACGTTCGCTTGAACAACGGATGAAACAAAGTAAGATAATAATAAACTCCAAAATTCTTATTTAAAATTATCATTACAATAATGCCTAAAAATTAGGACTTTTAAATAACAAAATTTGTCCTCGCATGGACTATTACTTGAAATAAACATATCCACGCAGGGACTTTTGGAAATAAAAAAAATTACATAATCAAAATACAAGAGTTTAGTCACCCTTTTTCCCTTTAATTAGCCTCATAAATCTCTTCAAATACGTTTTGTTTTTCTTTTCCGATTTCTCGGTTTTCCATTGAAATTCCTTTATTTGCTCCAGCGTCTCTGCATAGCTTCAAGTACTGGTGCTTGAGGTTGAGGCTGTTGTTGCTGTGGAGGTTGAGGTTGTGGTTGTAACGAACCTGGATGTTGGTATACATAGGGTGAAGGTGCACCCGAAGGATGGTACCCATAAAAGGGATATCCACCTGCTAAGTATGGTATGGTGGAATATGGTGGGAAAGGAGAAGGGTAAAGATCATTATGTGCAGCTGCCTCAATATAAGGATCCTGCGAAGGTGCCTGGTGAATATAGTTAGGCAGCCCAGAAGATGGAGCAAAAGGGTTATACCTAGACGAATCTGGATATGAAGGAATTGGGTTTTCAAAACCCGATGGTGGTAGTGGTGGTAATTTGGTCGAAGGCCCAACAGTAGATTGTGGTGGTTGAGGCGAAGGCTCAACGGCTGGTTGTGGTGGGTGTTCCACAAACGGTGAAGTATGAGAGGGTCCACCCATATGTGGATCCTTTAGGATGAGTGGGTAGGTTGGGAGTAAGGGTGATAGTGACCCTATCCTTGGTCCCATGCGCACTGACATGCGCGCACCGCGTCTCCGCGGCTGTTGTGGTTCGGGTGGTGGTTGCGGTTGCTCCACCGGTTGAAATTGTGCTTCCTCATGAGGAGGTTGTTCCTGTTGAGGAGTATGGTGGGAGGGTTTGCTGTGGTAAGATGGGTGTTGTAGAAGACATACTGTCCCCATCTCTCTTGAAAGTCATCGGGGTAGTGGTGTGGGGTTCCAGCGTATGAGTTTGAACCGGTGGACAGTTTAATTGGGTGTCCTATTGACCCTGTTTAAGGCATCTCCAGGTCAGAATCTTCTTCCATAGGTTCAGGGTAATCCTCTGGAGGGGTAACGGAGACGTAAGAAGATGTTGGGATTGTAGTTATCATGGAAAGAATGGGAGTGGGAGTGATGGGATTGGTGACTATGGTGTGAGTGGTGTGAATGATGGGAGTTTGGTGGTGGCGAGTATTCATGGGAGATGGAATGGTGGTACGGCTCCCACGGTGAGGAAGAGTCGCCCGACCCTTCATATGGGTTGTATTTATGGATGTTCGATGGCCCTTGTCCTGATGATCCGCCCCTCATCAGGCCTTTTCCTATAGCTCCGCGTGAAATTTTGGTGGCATGTTCCTGCTTCAAAAACAAGTTAAAAACATAACAAGGCAAAAATAATAATAAATAAGGAAATGACCATATCCTAGGTCATAGCCTAGACTCGAGAGTCTGAGGAATGTGTTACTGGGTCGTTTGAGATCAAACACTAAAGACTAGTGTTGAATTCCCTCAAACGTTGGCTCTGATACCAACCTGTCACACCCCGATTCCCACGTGTAACCCGGTGGGCCCGATGGGGAGTATTGTGACGTACAGTTGATATCATCATAACCAATAATACACAGAGCAACACAGCGGAAGTCTTGTAGTAAAATATAACTATTACAAACCATAGTGTCCAAAGTTCAAATACAAATAATGTACATGGCTTGTAATAAGATCCACAGGCGGATCGGAAATAACTATACACAAAAAGGATAACAGACTCTACAGGCACAACTATAAGGTCGCAATTCCTCAGTATTAATACCCCGGGGCTTTCGGCCTATTTCGTACTTGTACCTGTAACTTAATCTTTTGAAAATACGTCAGTTTACACTGGTAAATACAATCAAACTCATTTTGTAAATCCTTTCAAAATGGTTTTAGGTGCACTAGGCACATTTTATAAATAACTTGGGACAATACAATTGACCTTCTATACAGATTTACATGTCTGTCTTTTACATATGGGGCCCAGTACAGAAACCGAGACATGATCGACTGACACACCACTTCTAAACTTTCACACAGAAAGCAGATAATAATAATAATAATAGCAGTTACCGATGTATGCCTACACCAATGCTTAAGTTGTGGCCACTAACACTTTAGTGAGCCAAGGATATCCCAGACACGGTCAAGCCCACCCCCAATGTTTGAGTTTCAGACAAAACAGATTAAACCGGGTTAAGTATTTTAGTTAATTATCACAACTGGATAAAACATAATTTCCATACCCGACCAAGCGGTAATAATTTACCGTATCCCAAGCCCTTTTAGGGAAAATAGGTTAAAAGTATTTACCTGAGCTTAAGTCTTTAAGAATTCCAAACTCAGCCGCAAATCAAAGACAATTACAGGTACAATTTACCGGGAAGGTGTTTAGTCTGGAATGATGGTATTATTAACTAAATTAGAATGCTAACGGGTCCTTAGTTAAGTCTTAGACTTGAACCGGCTAGTCTTACGTAAAAACAAATAAGGTACGATACGCTAGATTAAGTGGTGACCGGAATAGAAGGTTAATTGGACCCGAAAAGTATCAAGACTTGTATAATATGGTATACCAATAACATTCTGGATTTTGATAAGAAATTGACAAAGTTAAACCCGTTTCGGTTAGATTACGTAAACTAGTTACGTATGCTTAATCGTAAGCGTATAAGCAGAACCGGGTAACCGAAAAAGTCTTATACAAGTTTCATATGCCATTATGTTTAAAATATGTTATGATATCAGTAAGATATCAATATGTATGTCCGAAATGGTTTTAAATCCGAATTATGCCTCATAAAGGCATTTTGGTCATTTTATAGTTTATTATAGATGTTTATGGTAAATTTGATGTCAAGATCAATATTATTCTGTAAAAATATAAATTTTATGATGTTATATCAGTAAGATATCGAGTATATGTGTGCTTGATAGTTTTAAACCTAACTATGTCCCGTAGGGGCATTTTAGTCATTTCACACATAGTCTTGTGGTCATAATTGGAATTCTGAGTTTGGGACTTGTACTTACTGTAAAGTTATTGAAAATAAGTTTACAAATCAGTAGGTAACAAGTCTTGGCTCATAGTTATGGTTTTAAACCATACTATGCGCCGAAAAGGCGTAAAAGTCGATAAATGCCGTTAAATTCGATATTTAAGGTAAACTGAGGTTATGACCTGTTTTATATATCCCAAATATGTTATTTAACATATTACATTAGTGGACAAAATATTTGGTTATAAAAAGCTTGGTTAAAGTTTCTTTATGCAAAAAGGGTAATTTGGTCATTGATCGACATTTAACGAGTCTTAGGCCTACATTCAGTTTATAACCTGAATAAGCATCCCAATATGTCCTACTTATCATATTACATCAGTAGGTAATAAGGTTTAGCAATGAAACTATGTTTAAACCTTCTAAAATGCCAAAAAGGGCATTTTAGTCCTTTTATGGCTTTATGTATGATATTTAACAAAAATGTAGCTTATGATCATATTCTTGACATCAAAATAATTTAATTAGGTTTACAAATCAGTTTATAACTTATTTGTATGGTGGTTAATGTTTAAAACCTTGGTTTATACCAAAAAGGACCTTTTTGCAAAGTTTAGGCATAATAATGGAAACTTGTATAAAACGCAAATTACTAAAGGACCATGTAGTATAAATTTAAGAGGTTATTCTACACTATAATATGGTCCTAAAAACAACTTAAAGTCAGTAGCGTAAATCGGGTCAGAACTGAAAGTCAAAGCAGAAGTCAAGCTTTGCGACTTTCGGTTGCGAACCGACTCTAGACCGAGACTTGACGAGTCAAATTAGTTTATATAAGTTCTAATACTTATTTTTAAGTTGTTTATGCACCAAAACATATTTTATAACATCTATATAATCAGTTATGAATTTTTATAGAATCTTGCCAGTTTGACTTTTGTTGACTTTTACATTGACTTGTCAATTGGTCATGAATTCGTGGTAGTCAGGAGGTGCCCTCTTGAGGGATTAACACCTACCTTATTACGATCACGTAGCCACTTTCGTTATGATCAATGGCTGGACCATCACGGTCTTAGCTCAAAGTCAAGGCGTTTTTACGTCAAGACTTTGACCTTAGCTTAAATCCTAATAAAATAACTTAGTGTCACACCCCGACCCGCAGCGGAAAAAGGTGATCGGGGCATGATTGGGTTTTCATCAAAGCTCATGACATTTAATATAATGTTTCATATTTATTATTACAATTTTAAAGAAGATCATACAATCAAATCATACAAGTACAACATGTCCTATACATCTTTCTAGACTTCATTATTTTTCTTCTAAGGCATTTTCCTATGTGTTCCTTGCTTCATCCTGTCCACCTGTATCATGTGTAAAAATGGTTTTTTGGTCAACAAAAAGTTGGCGAGTGAACCTTGTTAGAAAACATTTATAATTGATTTCTTGTTGTTTTAATATGGAAAAATTGTGCAATAATCATATGTGAGCAAACGTAAATAATCATATAATAACATACAATAACATACAACAACAAACAATAACAAACCATAACAAACCACCTTGCATGAATATATGACATGAATGATAATGTAAATGTTGGCAACGTCACGTTCCGCTCATAGGTAATGGGGAACGGACGGCCTATGATGATGTATGTGCGTCAAGGCTCAATCAAACGGAGCCGATCGTATGTTGGCAACGCCTCGTTCACGCTCATAGGTAATGGAACGGTTCCGCTCATAGGTAATGGGGAACAAACGGCCTATGATGATGTATGTACTGAAAATAATTAATTTAATCAAAACATTAACCACACAAACAGTTGATACATATTGAATACACATTTGATCATTGATATGATGGATGCACAAGTGTTTAAATGTAATAAATAATATGATACATGATACACCCCAAAAACGTGATTAAAACGGGGAATTTGTAGAGATTCACTCACAGTGGGTGCGTTTTCTTGGATTGATGATGAATGTGCACGAATTCGGATTTAATCGGCAAGGGAACTAACCTAAATAATAACATAATAGTTCGATAAATAAATAAACTTTTATTTGAGATTAATATTTCTAATTAGTGTTCTTAATGGGTTGTTAGGTTTATTTTTGTGAGTTCAAGGAAATTTTCTAACTTTAAAAAAAATTATTTTTAAGTATTTTTAATTGATTTTTAAATAAAATAAATAAATAAAAGAAAATAAAAAATTTTGACTTTTTGACCAGTTGACCAGTTGACCGTTGACCGTTTGACCGGTCGGATTGTGTGTATTTCTGCGCTGAGTGAGGTTCGAACTCGTGACCTCCCGTACGCGTGCACGCAGCTCTGCCAACTGAGCTACGTGTCTAACCCGAAATATTTCTGTTTTTAATTATACTTATATACTATTTAGATTTAACTAGAAATCATTTATTTTAAAAAGAATTTTAATTATATCGAACTGGTGCACATAACAGGTCTCGAACCCGGGACCTGTTGTTTAACGTTGCACACAGTCCACCGCTGGACTGTGTGTCTAACCCGAAATATATTGAAGTTTAATTATACATATACACATACTAGCGCTAACATATTTTGATTTAAACAAAAGGCTTGGATAATTTCAGGGGCGGTGTAACTAACCGGATTCGAACTCGAGACTTTGGCTTCGTGTTGCACATAGCCCGACCAATTGGGCCGTGTGACTAACCCGAAGGATATAAGATTTTTATTAAATTTATATATTTACTAGATTATTTCGTTAACTGGTTTAAAAAAATTGTGTATAATTGGCGAACCGGAAAGCATGTACAGACTCGAACTCGGGACCATGGCTTGAAGTTTGCACACAGTCCACCACTGGACTGTGTGTCTAACCCGTTTAAAAATCCGATTTTAATTATATTCATAGACTGATCAGACTTCATCTTCTTCGTTCGAATAAACAGACCGTTAATCCGATTGTTTCGATTCATTAATCAATTCCTTTATTAAATTGTAAATAACTACACATGAGATTAATAAAAATGAAAGGGATTAGGTGAAAGATACACCGAACATGGATTCCCTGTTTCTCCGGCGAGATTCCAACGATAGCAGATTATTCCGGCGACGTGTAACTTGCGACAGAGGATCTTCAGGAAATTTGAGGTGAGTGTGGGTGACTTCCGTCCGAGCTCTAGATGTCCTTTTTATAGGGTAAGGCAAAAGAGATGGAATGGGTTCGGTTTTCCGGCGACTTGCAGAGAATTCCGGCGATGTATTTCTTGCGACAGAGACTCTATAGGGAGTTTAAGGTGAGTGTGGGTGATTTCGGTATGAGCTCTAGATGTCCTGTTTATAAAGTAAGGCAACAGTGGGATGGTTTCTTCGGTTTTCCGGTGATAACTCTCGGTCAACTCGCAGAGAATTTCGGCGATTTCCGGTGAACTCAGAGACTTGTTTTCACAATGTGGTGAGGGTTTGGCTATGAATTGAACGAGTTTTGGACTTGATAGTTAACATGTTCGACAGTTTCGGTCAAGAGATTTAATTAACCTTCGGTTATGATTTTTACGATTTGAACGAGTGGCTTTAAGGTTTTCGGTTATAACTGACGTTTCTCATCAGTTACACTCGTTTAATCATAAGGAAAACATCAATTTGAGTTGATTGCAAACGTTTAGTTCTCATCAGTTACCGGTTTTTTTTTGCGAATTTGAACTTGCAGGTTTTTATGTTTGTTTCTATATAACACTAAATGTTTTCTGGTTATTACCAAATGTGTGTGTAGCGCGTGGTGTGTGTTGCGTGTGGGTTCGATAGAGACCCGGGTTCGAAACCCGGCTATCCCATTTTTTTTTTAGTATTTCCTTAAAATTTTAAATTCTAGTTTTTAAAATTTAATATATTTATTAATTATGCATCGTTTAGAATTAATTTGGGCGATAAATATACAACGAAAAATTTTAACTGGGTATTCGATTAATAACGAAGCGGGTTTGGATAACCCGGCTTTTTGACGGATGTTACACTTAGCATGAAGATGGAACACTTACACAAGGTCCAGAGGTTGCTAAGAACAGAAGGGAATGCTTCAAAATGGTCAGGAGCTCCTCAGATGAACTTGGTGAGTTTAAAGTGAATGAAAGTTTGTTGCAACTCACGAAATGTTCATTATACATAGCTAAGGAGGATCCAGGAGGTGTTGCCAGCTGTTGATGGACGTAAACAAGTGTCCCTAGACGTGGCAACATACAAGAAAAGGTGGCATAGGCGACAAATGTGGCAGAACAACAAGCTGCCACATTTTTGTTCGCTGGCGGTCCCTTTCGGACCGTAAGGGTTTTACTTTGCGGTCCGTAAGGACCTTAGGCACCCCTGGTTTGAAAACTGGTTACGGGATGTAAGCAGTTGTGGTTGCGGTCCGCAACCGCCTCCCAGAGATGGAAATTTTGGCATTTTTCATTTTAGCCCCTCAACATTTAAATCACTACTCATAGTGATTATATTTTAATGAAATGGCGACTTCGGTCCCTCTCGTTTATACATACGACATACGAGGTTTACCGGGACACGTGTCGGAATTTTATTGGACGTAAAAACACGTAGTGTTACAGTTTAACTTTCGCAGCTTACGGCGGGATATAGAACAAAATGTTTATTTTGTCGTTTTGGGCCTTCGGGTTTAGTTTGTTACGTTATAAACTCCTTATAACTAACGTATTTCATGATTATGAAATATAAGTAATGGTTTGAAGTACCGGATGACGATCAAGCTTAACGAAGAACCGAACACGACCAAAGTTCAAGCTTCCGCATTTTGGTTTAGTTGTATATCAAACCAAACATCGTCATGATGTTTTTAAATACTTAAGAAGTTTTAATTAACTTAAAAATTTGAGTATGGTTATGTGTTTGCATTATAAATGTATAAATGCAAACTTTTATAAAGTACTTTGTGTATAATAAGTATGGGTCTTACACCTAACACTGAGGTTTCCACTCCCCCTCCCATCTCACTCTTTACAACCAACTTAGTTTCCAATATACTTGTGTTTCTACTAGTTATACATCATGCGTTAGTTCTTTAGTGTGTAACATAGGTTTATACCCTTGGTTTTGTAAGTTGTTTTCTTTAGTGGTTGTTTAAGTGATTTTTTACCTCACATTGAGGTTTCCACACTCTCTCACTCCCCCTTCCTCCCTCTCTCTTTACAACCGACGAACTCTCACCGGCTGTGATGGTCGGATTCGCTCCAATCGTTGGGATCCTCAATGTTTACATGTAGATTCTTCTTGTTATTATCTTCTTTCCATTTTTACATGTTTTCGTGTCGTTAGAAACTACGTATTACACTTTGGAGGTTCTTTTTAGAGTTTAATGTTGGGCTTTTGTGTTGGTTTTAACAATTTGTTGTTGCATGGTCTTTTTTAGAGTTCTGTCGTCGTGGAAGACGACGACTGTGGTCTTTTTTAGAGTTTTCTCGTCGTTAAAAAATATGAATACAAAAGTAGTAATAATCATATGTAATCATAACTGAACATCAAGACTTGGTTATAGAAATCCATAAACAAACCAATGGTTTCTTAATTCGTTTGATTTTTTTATTGTTCCTTTATGGTATTTTTTTTTCTCACCCCTAGCTAACTTGATTGAGGTTTAATGTTTCAATTTTTATATGATATTCAATTCATTAGTAAGAATTCAACATATGATGTTTTTAAACATTGGCTCAACCGTCTATAAATCAAGTTTATGTATGTAACATTCAATTTGTAATACCTATCGGATGTTAGAAAGATGTAAGGAATTTAATGTGTGATGGATTGATTATGTTAAACCCTAATATTATCGACTTAGGTGTTTAATTATTGCTAAGTAGAGGTTAAAGTGTTATTTTACTATTTTGGTTTTAAAATGTATGATGGTTGGAGGTTCGTATTGGTTTGACTTAGTGTTCATCCAACATGTTTTTCTTAACAATAACATTCTATATCTAAATTGGTTTTAAAATGTATGATGGTTGGAGGTTTGACTTAGTGTATATCCAACATGTTTTTCTTAACAATAACATTCTATATCTAAATGTCATATAACATGTTTTTCTTAACAATAACATTTTATATCTAAATATCATATAATATTACACTTGTTAGGATTTGATCAATATATATAGTTTTGGTCATTTTGCTTCTTGCAATATGGTCATGTTTGTGAATGCCCTTTATATGAATTCATTATTGTAAAAAGGAACATAAACCCTTTTCATATGAATGAGAAATTGACTATAGTGTGAATTTCCAACAAGACATGAACTTAACACGAAATTTATAATTGTGTCTAATTTAAAACTGTGAATTTCCCACAAGACATGAACCATTTGAATCTCAAACCAGCCTAATGAACCAACTTGCTTCAGTTTAGACGGTTTAGTCGGTTTCAACGAATTTTGAACAGTCCTACCTCACAGGTTCGAGAGTTATTTGATAATCCTTATAAGGTTTTGAAAATGGTATTTTACATCATAGCTTAAACATGTTTTTTTTCTTTCAAAACTTAAAAGAATAAAGGGAAATATGCATTGTGTTTTCAAGTTTCAATGTTATTATTTTATAAAGATATATGTTTTAAGCTACAAATTAATGATAACAATTTACTTATAAGTAGGTTAAGCAGGTTGTGTTTGTTTCACCTCGCATATACAAGTATTATGTTTAGATTTGTTTGTCTGAAATTAGTTTCGAAATTTTCTTTTTTACTTATGTCAGATTCGACTTATCAATATCGAATACAGTCTATTTAACAATATTACTCTTAAACATGTTATGCTGGTTTGTAATACATATATTCTATATGTTTAATTTAAAAAGTTTACATGAATTGTACATGTACATTCAATCAATTATTCATATATCATTAAAGTTGAATGACATTATGTTTGATTTATTAATTTTGTATTATTAAATCTGTCAAATAACACATAAAATTTGCCAAAATCGGCCTAAAAGTCAAAATTGCTTTCAAATCAGTGCTCCAAAAAGTTTTATTTCTTTGAAGCTAATAGTATTTCGTACTAGTCTAAAAAACATGTTGGGTCCTTTTTTATTTCGTAGCATCTGCATGAATTTTAAGGTACTCCATAAAATCAATAATTATGGCCTTTTGAATTATATAGCTCATTTCAACTTTTGATAGTACAAAAATTACTCATTTCAACTTTGATGGTATAAAAATTATTATTTAGATGTGACTTAATTATATGTTTTTCATTATTAATTCTTTATCAAAAGTAATGAATCTAATAAATAATTCAAGTTAATGCCATGTGTTATTTCTTCTTTCAGTCTTACAACTTTACTTATATTTTATCAAAAATATTGGTTTTTATATTTATTATTATTTATTATAAATTCTCTAAATTTTAAAGTTTAATTTTCCATGCCACTTTCACTTTAGCAAATATTCGATTTAAGTAAATTTTAAAGTTTAAACTGTAAATTCTAACCACTTTAAACTCGGAATTACATGTCTAAAGTAAATTTTAAGTATTTACTAAACTTTATATTATAACAACTTTAAATTTTGAATTACATGTTTTGGTGAATGTTATTACATTTGTTAGGTAAAATGTGTGGAATAGATATTAATAAAAACTTTGTGTAAATTTTTGCACGGGGTTCTAATAAATTTTTGGTTATCTAATTTTCATATATATGCACACACTAGGTTAAACCTCGTGTAGACACGGGTTTAATAAATATAATTTTACATACTAAATAATAAAATAATATATTTTAAAAACTTTATTTTACACGAGTTGAATAAATGAAATTTTAAATATTAAATAATAAAAAATAAAAAAATGTATCTTTAAGAACCCCGTATTTTATATACCAAATAACAAAAAAATTATATCTTTAAAAACCAACGTGTATTACACCGGTTGAATAAATCTAAATTTATATATTAAATAATGAAAACGTTATATCTTTAAAAAAAATTGTGTATTACACGGGTGGAATAAATCAAACTTTATATATCAGACAATATAGAAAGTTATATACAATTTGAGTTATAAATTATGTATAAAATTGATATAATATTTTTTTAATAATGAAAATAAAAAAGATTATTATTATTGATATATCATTTTATCGGAATTTTTAATATTTTTTGTTACAATAATGTAAATATATTAATAGTAGATTATTTATTTATTTATTATGGTTGTGAATTATGATAAGATCGTAAAACAATACATGTATTAATTGTCCAAACTTTGTTACGTTTATAAACTGATTTTTCTAATTTGAAATTATCAACTTATCTTTACTATTAAATATATATAATTTATAAACGTAAAAATCTAAATATTAAATTATAAAGTATGTCATATCCTTTTATCTTATTAATTGTTAAGTTAATAATTTAATTTAGGCCTTTTATCTTATTAATTATTAAGTTAACAATTTAAATTTGAGAATAATATTTAGGAAAGAGAGGCGAGAAAAATAGATGTGTTCAATGAATGACATGTTCAGATATTGATTTACTTTATTATATGTATATTATATATATATATATATATATATATATATATATGGTAAGGTCATGCGAGAACCACCTTTATCTAATTTTAAAATCGCTACTTTTCGTCCCTTCCCTCAATTATTTTTTTTGGACGAAAAAGTAGTGACTTTTTAAAAAAATTAATTAAAAAATTGTGTGTTTTTAGATTATTTTAGGTATTTTTGGTTATGTTCACATTGGTTCTCACAATAAATGATGGTTCCTAACAGATCCTTCTCATATATATATATAATATTTATATAAAGTTGTAAAACTCTGAAAACCTAATGAATTGACATCATGCTGCAACGTGTTACACTTTTTCGCTGCAACATTTTTACTGACATTGACACACTTTTCATAACAGTGGAGAGATGACAGAGAATGCGTTACATTTTTTCAGTTGTTCATATTTTAGTAACTCATTTGTAACACATTTTATTGTGTTTTGACTGCAGTTTTTTAGATTGTATGAAGCGTTTAAATTTTATAACTTATAATTTACGAAATTTTTATTTTGTAATGCACATAAAAACATGTTAGCATTTTTACAACGATATTTTTATGTAACGATGCAGAATTTTTTTAAGATTTTTAAGAATTCTTTTTTTTTTAACTCTTTGAAAAGCCTAGTTTTTACAACTCAAAACGATTCTAGTTTAATCATTTCTCTTTATATGTAAATATACACATACAAAATAATGCATTGTAACCTTATAACTTAAAAAAGAACTAGGCATATTCAAGCTTTTAAGTTAAACTTGGGTTGTTACAACTATGATATATCATTTTTGTAACCTTATAACTTAAAAAAGAACTTTTTTTATGAAATTAACTTTTAAAACACCGATAAAACTATAGATATATTTTTAACGTGTAAAACATGTCGTCAAAGCTCATAACTTTTAGAATGTTTGTTGACTGCTTATTGTATACGAAACTAAAAAAACTAAATGTAAACCTCCTATTAAACACACAAAAATAGATTGAATAGTGTTGAACATGTAATACTAGGTTATGTATTTGCGTACTATGTGAGTATAGTTAAAAAAATATGATGTAATAAAAAATATTTATAATAAACAATTAACATATTACATTACATGTAATAACAAAAAAAATACAAAATGTTGTTAAATTTGCAATTTACAAATCTATTGGTACAAAAAATGATGTAATTAAAAATATAAGGTCTTTGTTACAATATGAAGAAGTTTGACCAATTTTTTAGTGTAAAATTAATTTCTCATGGTTTTCATTTCTCACAACTCGTGACTAATTTTTAATTGAACCGAATCCTACGTATAAATATATAGTTTAAAGATAGAATACAAATGAACGTTAACATACAAATGAGTTCTAACATGAGAAGTGAAGGAAAAAACTTTTCCATCTACTTAAGCACAATTTTTAGTTCCAAATGTAAAAAAAACGTGTATTACTCTACAAAGTGTAAATACACGAAAAAAATTGACGATAAAAATGGGTAGGGGAAAAGACTAAAACACCCTCGTGTGCTGTGCACATGACCTAACTCAACGATGAAAATTAACTGGGTTATGGCCAAAAGACGTACCGTGCAAGATTTTGAAACATTAAGTACAAAACTCGTCAATTTTAAAGGCAAGGAACACCGTCTGAAATTTAGCATAAACATAAAGTACAAAACTTATAATTTATCATTTTATCAAAAATGCTTAATTACAACCAACTTTTAGCGATCACCTTTTTAATTAGAAAAAAATTTAATAATTAATCATTATATTCTAAACCTTTTTAGTTTTTTATCATAAAGTTGATGGTTAATAAACTAGTTCTACCGAGCGGTACATGGCATTTCTACAGTTAAAATCATAAACACCACACGTGAATGCATAGTTTGTTACTAAAAACTCATGTGATATGTGAATCACTCACTTATTTCTACTTTATATGCATCACCATATGTTACAAATCATTAAATATAAGACTAGGAACCATTACTTGATTGACGGCAATAAGTTGAAAACATAATTTTTGTGGGTCAAGTACTTTTCTTACATAGATCCAACTCACATAATGTATTTCATAGTGTTTTAAAAATCGGACTGAACAAACCAATTAGTCGGGAACCTCATGTGTCGCCAGCTTGCTTGCTAGCTAATGGGCCAGATAAAATGAACAAGTCGGTTCTGAGATAACTAGATAATTAAGTCCGTAAAAACTGTGAATCTTACATCTTCACTGGTTACCTAGTGGCAGATTCAGGAATATTTTCTAGGCAGTTCCTTTTGGTAGGGTCTCAAATTCTCACTGTTTATCTTCAAATCATACAAGGTTTTCACTAACTTTTTCAAATTATTTCCAAACCGAGGAGGGGGTTCCTAGGAATCCATGGATCCGCCACTGTTTGTACTAGACCCACCAGTTATACCATTAAACCGTGAAAATAGTTTGCGCAATTTTAGAAACATTAGTATTTAACGTATATTTGAACAACCAAACTTTATACATACAAGATATTATTATTTCATAAATATGGATAGAGATTGGAGTGTTGGATCTTAATGCTTGTACAGCTACTCATTTCTTGTCACTTTGCATGGCATGATTGTTTCACAATGCAATGCAAACGTATCCCATTAATTGATTAATCACATATCCAAAAGTTTTTCTTATCGTGTGTATTCTTTATTTTCTTATACAATATATATTTGTCTTTTGTATTTAAAAATATATATATGTACCAGCTCTAGAAAATATGATCATTTTTATTTTTTAATTGAAGCTGGGTCCAGATATATTATCAAGTGGAATATGATCATAAACATAGCTTTAAGGTCAGCAGCATGATCAAAATCTTTTAAGTTATAACTTGAAGGGTTACAAACTATAATGTGAACACAACACGAAATGTTTCTATTAATAG
Organism: Scalesia atractyloides; assembly: GCA_947069175.1. Classification (NCBI taxonomy): domain Eukaryota; kingdom Viridiplantae; phylum Streptophyta; class Magnoliopsida; order Asterales; family Asteraceae; genus Scalesia; species Scalesia atractyloides. The sequence continues at coordinate 683,931 of CAMTDV010000024.1, read as the reverse complement.
AAAGTTTTATTGCATGAATAATTAAAAGATGGTCATGTTTAAGGTTATGGTATGTTAAGATGGTTTTGTTTAACATATAATAACTTAGCTCATAGTTTTGAAAGTCAAACCGCTTAAATTGGAAACCGGACGCTTCACTGGTCATGTATGCATCCTTCGCTTGTGACCAAACTTGGCAGTTGTAACTGAACCTGACTGATTGAATCAGAGAACCACAATAGGTTGAAACGGATCCATGTTTATTGAATCATTTTTGTTGGATACCGACTGGAGTAGTGACGCTTGATATGGGTTGTACGGATTTGGAAAAAGCAATGACCGACGTTGTAAATGAGTACGTGTTAGGAACCATGTAGGTGATGGGGGCGTAGATGGGAGACGTCAGGAGAAGCACAAATGATAAGCGTACAATATTGAACACTAGAAACTCAAAATAAAGATTCACTATTGTTTTTAAACAACAAAGTAATGTACTTCTAAGTACTTTTATATCTGCAACTTACAATATTTGAACTCTTCACCTACCATCACATCATGTCCACCATCTAGTAATAGTAAATGATGTAGAGTCGTATCGATAAACGAACTGATTTTAAAAATATAGGAAAAATCATTTAAGTTGTCCCAAATTCATGTCTACCATCTATTTTGCCAAGCCACAAATGATTCTATAGTTGAAAAGAGACGAAACACATAATAAAAGTAATGAAATTTTTTCAAACGTTATCGCTTTGCCTTAAAGTTATTCCATTATGAATTCACATGAGCTCAAACCATCTAGGCAAGACTTTCGAATATTAATTATAGGGTTTTTTACATATTTCCTCCTCCTAAGTTAACTTATTACATATTTCCCAAAAAAAAAACAATTACATATTTCTCCTTCCTAACCCATATATATTACATATTTCCCCTATTCATTAAAATTACTCTTAGAATGACTATTTTACCTTAATGAAATATTAAATGAATATTTACATATTTCTCATTTTTAATATTATCGATCAATTATATATTTCTCCAATTCATGTAAGTATTTTCCCAATTCTTCTACTTGATACATGAATAGTTTATAGCTATATTTTTATGAATATCTTTGAATGTAAATGGAAGTATAATATTTGAAACTAATATCTCAAGATACGATCAAGATATAACATGTGATTTCAGCTAAATAAACAAGCGGGATAGAAACATAACCGCAATTTAAAAAAAAGATTTGTGAAGTTAAACAGTTATAATGTTTCAGTCATATGAAGAATTAATGAATGTTGATGAAATGTGACAAAATATATTTCACATAATTAGTTTTTTTTTAATATCTTAAAATTAAATGTGTGGAAAGAAAAAAAATACTTTACATGGTAAACTTGGGTTTAGTTTGTAGCAACAGACAAAGTGGTAGTTTATGGTGGTAGATCGGCTTCAAGCTCAAGTCTTCCGGCAGATTCGAGAGGGTCAACCGCCGAAGGGTCACTACACACACTTTCTCTCTCTAGTGTATATACAACTTTGGTGCTTTCAGTTTAACGAAAAAAAAACACATTTTAGCAACATATGAAGACAATTACAAAAAAAAAGACTTAAGGATTAACTCGTATATATAAATAGGTTACTTTAGTTATTTTATATAAATAACAGCTAGAAACAAATCTAAATTTAAATTATTAAATATATTAAATTTTGAATGAATTGAGGAAATATGTAATTGATTGATGATATTAGAAAGAAGAAATATGTAAATTTTCATTTAATAGTTTATAAGGATAAAATAGTCATTCTAAGAGTAGTTTTAATGAAAAGGGAAAATATGTAATATATATTGGTTAGAAAGGGGAAATATGTAATTGTTTTTTTTTTTTTTTTTGGAAAATATGTAATAAGTTAACTTAGGAGGGGAAATATGTAAAAAAACCGTTAATTATAACTAGTTAGATGCCCCGCCCGCGTTGTGGGGCAATGCCGAATAATGAGCGAGTGTTATGCAGCTCATTGACACGTAAAACAATTAAATCGAGTCAACCAATAAAAACATAACACTTTTATAATTTTGCTAAAAAACTAAAACAATGGCAATATTGTTATTTTAACTAATGGAAAGTTATATTTTTTTTCACTGGTGTAAAAAGCAAAATGTATTCAGGTAGAGAACGTTTCCATACTCTTATAAGAATGGTTTGATTGTCACTCTAAACCGATTTGGAATTTACATCTCCACCCTCTCTTAGGGAGCCAATGTCCTTGCTGGCACATCTGCTCGGCCCCTAGCTTTGATACCATTTGTAAAGTGATGGCAGTACTAGAAATTGAAACCAGGGGCAAAAGTGTAAATCTGCGAAGGGCGAATTCGTACTTTAGAACTTAAGGCAACACAGTAATATAAATTTAAACTAAAGGCACAACCGTAATTTTAGGCCGGAGGCAAAACCATATTTTTATTTTGAACCAAGGGCATAGTCGTAATTTTGAGTCGGGTGTGAGTCGAACTATGATATCATACTAGTTAAGTTGGAATCAACGAGTAAGGTCGAGGGTGCTTATATGTATCTAGCATCACGTATAAACATGTATAACATATATTCGCGTGTGATAATCAGTTTAGTTTTGCGTTGTATATTTTGATATGAATGTATGTTACACCAAAAGTGCGTTTAAAGCAAAAAAGGGTTAAGTATACTCACAGAGTGCGTAAACAGCAGACACGAGCGAGATGGAGTGAGGAGAGTGTCGGGTCAGCCTGCGCGTAGAATCAGAAGTGCATCAGTCTTCCAGAGTGTTGAACAGTCGAACAGAGAGTCGTGCGGGAACAGTTCATTCGCACGAAAATCAATTTTCGTGCAAAAAACGGAAATTTTCGTGCGAAAATGCATGTTTTTGTGTCCAAAATCGAGTGTTTTCGCGTATGTCTTCGGGAAAATCGAGTGTTCATCCCTCCAACATTAGGTTACTGATCAACTTAGCGTCAGAGAGGTCTTTTGAGCGAGTGAGTCTCTTGTATGAACTCGGACTGGACCGTGTGAACCAAGTATGGTTCACGCGAGCCAGTTCAGATCGCACAAGTGATTGTTCTTGCGTCTTGGTGTGTTCGGGACTAAGACTTCGTCTGAAACAGATATATTTTCGAGTGTATTTTGTGACGGTTTCGACAGCGCCTCGTTCCACTACTTAGTGAACGAAACATTAGTCGTCTGATCCGTTTTCTTGTGAAAATCGATTTGATAAAACAATTTTGTTAGGATAAACACTTGGTGAGTTTGAAACAACAAGGTTTCGGGTTTGAGAAGCCAAGGCTAACTCAAACATGCTCGGTTAAGTGCTAAATCCTTTAGAAAATCAGAAAGTTTTATGAGAAAGATGAAGGTTTTCATAAACAGAGAAGTTTAGATGAAATCAGAGATAATCTCGTGCAAACTCGTTGTAAAAACCATTGTGATTCGTGTGAAAAACGTAGTTTTTTCTTACTTGGAACAGAGAGAATCGGGCTGGAGAGCGTTTTGGTGCGGAATGGCAGCAAGTTGGAGTGAATGGTGAAGGGTTGTATTTATAGGCGGAGAGGAGTGGAGGTGGTTTGGTGATATTTTCGTGCGGAAATCCATATTTTCGCACGAAAAATGCTATTTTCGCACGAAGAATGCATTTTTTCGCACGAAATATGTCATTTTCGCATGAAAACTGCCATTCGGAGTAAAAAATGCAACATTTTCGCACGAAAATACAATTTTCGTACGAAAATAATTTTCGTACGAAAATATATTTTTTTTGGATTCTAATGGTTAAAACACACACTTTTTACAAAAGGAACCTATGCTAGAAAAATTCCTAAAAATTATTAAAAATCCTTTTGTAATGCTTTCTTTCGTATTAGTTAATTGTATTAAGCATTGCGTATAAAATGCGATGAAGCGAGTTAAGCGAGAGCGAGAGCGAGTATTAAGCGTTTAATAGGCGTCTCAGTTCCCAAGTCCTGAGAGAGTCGCATTGTCTAAGCGAGCAGATAGACTTGGAAACATCACTCAAAGTTTATAGTATTTAGCGAGTGCGTTATAAGCGTTGTGAGGTGCAATGTTGTGCGAAAATAAGCGATGTAGTGCAAAAATATGCGATGTAGCGTAGTAAGCGATATAGTTTACATTATGATCCGAATCTCTATGCTAGGCGTACGAGAGTAACGAGCTGCGAAAATGCGGGTTGTTACAGTCTCCCCTGCTTTAGGAAATTTCGTCCCAAAATTTATTCGAAAGGAGACCTTGAGAATTCACATGAATAGATAGCGATAGAAGCGATAAGACGTTAGCGTAAGTTGAGGATGAATGAGCGATCGATATAGGATTGACGAGTGAAAGCGTCTCGGCGGTGTAGGGAATTGATGAGTAAAGACGACTTAATTGACTCGCGGTTGGTAACCCACGAGTTGGCAATCCAAAAATGTTTTTAAGTTTTTGAAAAGTTTTGTTAACTTATTACAGAAAGGCTTTTAAAGGAAACTCGATTTATGAAAATTTTCTCACAACGTGACGTTAGGCTGAGTCGATTTCACATTGTAAGAAGGATTTTACTTGCCTAAAGGTTTTAAAAATCAAATATTTAGAAAAAATTTCCATTTATTTCCAAAACATAACAGTAAAAACAATTTTAATGGTATCAAAAAGTTTAATTAGCGTCGAACCTCCACATGGCATCTTTCCACGAAAGTTTGTTAATATGGCTAAAACACGTATATATAGGAAGTACCAGCAGCGTATCCACCATGTTTTAGCCATATCGCCTCCGTTCCGTGGAATGATGTCATGTGTGCCAACATGACATGGATGGACTTTGATCCAAGCGGCGAATGGTTGGACCAACGTTTGAATAGGGAAGCCAAGTAGCTTGCACGGGGAAGTTGATTGCATACTTGGTTAGCGATAAAAGCGCGCGGGAGAGGTTCAGCGATGAAATAGCGAAGCGGTAAGAATGAGAGATGCGATAAGCATTAAGGCGTCACGAGGTAAAGGCGATAAGCGAAGAGATAGCATTCGGGCATCGGGATAATCCGATAAGCGAAGCGATAGCGATAAGCAAGCGATAGCATAAGCGAAGCGATAGCGTCTAAGAGTCGAGAGGAGAAAGCGATACTATTTCCGATAGCGATAAGCGATGTGATATAGACTTCATCGAAAGCGGGTTCGTGTCGATGTAGACTTACAAAAAGTCTAGTGGTGGTGCGATCCGAGAAGTGATGGGATGTTACGCCTTGCGAAGGAGTTTGCATGTGAAAATAATCATCATAATATTAAAGGTCTAATAACGTTCAACTACACATGGCACGTCTCCACGGGAGTTTGTTAGTATGGCAAAACACTTATATATAGGAAGTACCAGCGGCGTATCCACCATGCTTTAACCACACCAGCTCCGTGCCGTGAATAGGTGTCACGCTTTGTCGACATGGTTAAGACGCTTATATATAGGAAGTACCAGCGGCGTATCCACCATGCTTTTAACTTTATGGCACCATTAGAACTCACTACGATCCCCATGCAAACACCAGGTTAATCCCGTGTGCACCCGCGATTAATTAGTGTTTGCATGATTATCGTAACTTATTCTAAAGACGCATTGTGGGGATAGAAACATATTATATCGTGATAAACTATATAACTTTAGTAATAATAATTAGTGTGTGCGCTTAAACTAAGTGCGATGACTCGAGTGAAGAGAGAGAGAGAAAAGATGTCGTCGTGTGTTAAAACGACACCGTACAATGGATTAATTAGAAAGCATAAGTACAAATATCGGAAATCGTACTATTAAAACATCGTTCTACTCTTGTCGGTGTTGGTGTTGACAACTTCTGTACTTGGGCTGCGGGTTGAGTCGACGGTGCTGGAAGGGCTAGCGCTTCTTGTTGTCATGGCCCTGTGCGGCAGTTGCTGGTGAGATGACCGAAGCAGTTGCAGTTGATGCAATAGCGTCAGCTGGCTCCAACTCGGTGGTGATACGTGCATGCCGAGCACTGGGGATGAGGCCCTGTGTAGTTGCGCCTTGGGTAGAAAGGAACTGCCTGGAGAGGCTCAGGGTTGAGCGGTACAGTTGCTGAGTAGTTGAGGCTCGGGCTTTTTCCTCTTGCGGCTAGGTTCGGCGGTGGCTTGCGGTGGCACGTCATCGTCTTCGTCGTCGTCGGACAACTAGATAGTAACTTGGTTCAGATTCTTGGTAGGATTCTTAGAGAAATATCATGCAAGACTCGTTTGTCGTTGATCTCTGCGGCCAATTGAAAGGTTTCTTCGATGGTAGCCGGTCTTGCAGCTTCGACAAAATCGCCCACGCACTCCGACAAAGCACGTATGTTTTTTGATTGCCTTTTTCAGAAGTGTCGACTTGACCAGGGCGAATAATGCTGAGTGTTTGAACCTTGCTGTGAGGCCGGCGTTGTCACCTTCGACTTGCTTATTTTCCAGAATTCGTTCTCGAGCTTTTGGACTTCATGGGGAGGGCAATACTCTCTCTTCATAAGCTCCTTCAGTTCCTCCAACGATAGTGCGTAAGCTGCGTCGTTCCCACTGTTTGATGCGCTCGGCTGTCCAGCAGTCGAGGGCTCGGGATTGAAATACTCAGGTAGCACAGGTGGTATGAAAATGCTCAGGGCACCCACTCTGACGAAGGGTAACCTCGATGGCATCAAACCACTGGAACATTTGAGACACACTTCCTTCACCTGTGAAGACCATCGGGTCACATGCCTTGAATTGCTTGTAGGAGAAAGTAGACTTCGGTGCGTCGGACTTAGAATCCTTCGATGTCTGAGAGTTGCTGAGGGCTTGAACTTGGGTGATGATTTGAGGAATGACCTGCCATTTCTTGGCCACGAGCGATGCGATCCTCTTATCGGCGTTTCTTCTGGCTTGACGTCGCGAGTTGGAAGCGTTCGAAGACATCTAGACAAAGATTTTTGGAATGAGATTCGATCATAATGATTTTTTTAAAATTTGAGAAACGATTTAGCGCGTTAAAACTTGTTATAGTTGGTATAGTAATACGTATTCACATAGGATTTCACATAGGAACCACGTATCTCCTAGATTCTTACGTATTCACATAAGCACATGTAATCACATACTATTTATACGTACATATATATATCTATAGAGAGAGAGAGGGGGCGCGAGGACGCGTTTAAGAGGTTCGTTATGATTTAGTTTTGTTGCGAGTACTACCTTTTGTTTTGGATTGCGATAGCTGTGAGAGTTGTGCATACATTTATGGAGCGAAAAACGATAAATCGAGAAATCGATAAAGCGTAAAAATTTCAATTCGAAAACATATAGCATAATAAAATTCGATGATGCGTAAAATCGGCGATTGCAGGTTTAAAATTAATAGAGCATCCTGGGTTTTGAGACACGACTACCCAAAGTGATTCGACTATCCCTTTGAGTTCGGGCACGCGCTTTGGCCTAATAGGTATCCGCTCTCACCGCCTCGCGGTTACCGGCATTACCCTTCCGGTTACTTCGCGTCCCAAATCATTGAAACAATCGAGACTTTGGTGAGATTGAAAATCATTGAATGGGACGAGTTTTCAAGGTTCGGTTTTCACCCCTAACTTAATAACTTCAATCCCTGATTGTGGTTTCCCTCCTGGACCCATCAGGAGGTTTCCACCGGATAGAATGAGAAATTTCGTTAAGATGTGGATATCACTCCTAACTTAACGGAGAATTTTGTGCTAATCGGAATACGCAGAGTGAGTGATTCGTCGAGAGTTCGCGTTTTCACACCTAATCTCGCCAAATCGACTCGTTGGTGTTGTACGAGTATCTTTGTAGCTTCATGTGTTGTGTTCAAGTCTTAGGAAAGACTTTGTATAGTATTTTATGTCCAACATTACGGGGAAAAAGTTTTAATCGGATAAGCAAGGAAGAAGCACATAGTTTCCTACTATAGACTAGGCAATCTACTAATTCCCTATAGTTATGGCTCTGATACCAATCTGTTACACTCCAACCGATGGCGGAATCATCGGGGCACGTCACTAAGGGGTTCAGATTGTTCGAGAAAATCCACAACGACTATTTTAAAGACAATATTTAAGCGTCAATTTCCATACATAACATACAATCATTACATAATCATCACGAATTCCATTAATCTCAAACAATTTTCAAAGTCGATTACAATTTATTACAAGTTTCTAAACAAAATCCTAAGTCCATTTACAGCAAGTAGAACTCATCAACCTGCAACATACGTTAAAATAATTGTCAATACAAAAATGTATTGGCGAGCATATAGGTTTTGATACAATAGCATAGTAGATAAAAGCATCGCGAAATACCACATATACAATAATGAGATACAACATAACATATAATATCGGGACGAATACTCCAACTAATTCCGAGATGACTGCGATGCGCGATTGAGATGTGCGTAACTAGACCCCGTCGGGTGTGAGTCGAACTATGATATCATACTAGTTAAGTTGGAATCAACGAGTAAAGGTCGAGGGTGCTTATATGTATCTAGCATCACGTATAAACATGTATAATAGATATTCGCGTGTGATAATCAGTTTAGTTTTGCGTTGTGTATTTTGATATGAACGTATGTTATACCTAAAAGTGCGTTTAAAGCGAAAAAGGGTTCAAGTATACTCACCGTGAGTGCGTAAACAGCAGACACGAGTGAGATGGAATGAGGAGAGTGTCGGGTCAGCCTGCGCGTAGAATAAAAAGTGCATCAGTCTTCCAGAGTGTTGAACAGTCGGAACAGAAAGTCATGCGGGAACAGTTCATTTCCACGAAATGGAATTTTCGTGCGAAAATTTCGAGCGGAAATTTTCGTGCGAATATGCTTGTTTTTGTGTCCAAAATCGAGTGTTTTCGCGTCTGTCTTTGGGAAAATTGAGTGTTCATCCCTCCAACATTAGGTTACTGATCAACCTACGTCAGAGAGGTCTTTTGAGCGAGTGAGTCTCTTGTATGAACTCGGACTGGACCGTCTGAACCTAGTATGGTTCACGCGAGCCAGTCCAGATCGCACAAGTGACTGTTCTTGCGTCTTGGTGCGTTCGGGACTAAGACTTCGTCTGAAATAGATGTATTTTCGAGTCTATTTCTTGACGGTTTCGACAGCGCCTCGTTCCACTACTTATGAACGAAACATTAGTCGGTCTGATCCGTTTTCGTGTGAAAATTGATTTGATAAAACAGTTTTGTTAGGATCAACACTTGGTGAGTTTGAAACAACAAGGTTTCGGGCTTGAGAAGCCAAGGCTAACTCAAACATGCTCGGTTAAATGCTAAATCCTTAAGAAAATCAGAAAGTTTTATGAAAAAGATGAAGGTTTTCGTAAACAGAGAAGTTTAGATGAAATCAGAGATAATCTCGTGCAAAATATTTGTAAAAACCGTTGTGATTCGTGTGAAAAAACGTAGTTTTCTTACTTGGAACAGAGAGAATCGGGCTGGAGAGCGTTTTGGTGCGGAATGGCAGCAAGTTGGAGTGAATGGTGAAGGGTTGTATTTATAGGCGGAGAGGAGTGGAGGTGGTTTGGTGATATTTTCGTGCGGAAATCCATATTTTCGCACGAAAAATGCCATTTTCGCACGAAAAATGCCTTTTTCGCACGAAATATGTCATTTTCGCATGAAAAACTGCCATTCGGAGTCAAAAAATGCAACATTTTCGCACGAAAATACAATTTTCGTGCGAAAATATGAATTTTCGTGCGAAATTTGGAATTTTCGTACGAATATATATATATATATATATATGTGGATTCTAATGGTTAAAACACACACTTTTTACGAAAGGAACCTATGCTAGAAAAATTCCTAAAAATTATTAAAAATCCTTTTGTAATGTTTTCGTTCGTAATAGTTAATTGTATTAAGCATTGCGTATTAAATGCGATGAAGCGAGTTAAGCGAGAGCGAGTATTAAGCGTCTCAGTTCCCAAGTCCTGAGAGTGTCGCGTTGTCTAAGCGAGCAGATAGACTTGGAAACATCACGCAAAATTTATAGTATTTAGCGAGTGCGTTATAAGCGTTGTGAGGTGCGATGTAGTGCGAAAAAATAGTGCAAAATTCGATGTAGCGTAGTAAGCGATAGAGTTTACATTATGATCCGAATCTCTGGTGCTAGCCGTAACGAGAGTAACGAGCTGCGAAAATGCGGTTGTTACACCAGGCCAGCTGTCTGGCACTATTCCGAGGGCAATCCGTATTTTTATAGTGTTAACATATAATAAACGGTTGGTTCAATTAGAGAGTGCCAGGGCAGCTGCCTGACACTATTTCCTTTTTTTATAATAAAATCACTGTTCAAAGCGTTTGATTTTTAATGTATTGATGATAATGTTATATATTTTTTTTTCTATTGCATGTGTTCTATATTAATTATTGTATTTTGAGTTTTGACAACCAAATGCAAAATTATTTCAATAATATGTGTAATATACAATTAATATCATATCATACTCATCTTATACATACCATTTGCATTACATGTTATTGTTGCCAACATTATAATACAACTCTCTGATCACATCGTTAATCACATGATGGAACAAGCATTAGGGTTTTCCGCACTGAATAACTCAGTTTTCGAAGGACGAGGATCGTGAAGAAACATCGGTAGAGGAGGTGGAGGTTGATGCTGATATTACATGACATACCCATGTATTAGCATAACCTTCATTGTCGAGACGTGAGTTGAATACCCCAAAACACCATAATCTTGATTATGATAACTCTGATTATACACGGGCATCGTGTATACATAAGGGTTATGGCGTAATATTCAAATTTATTTATCATGTCCACATTTTTGCCCCCATCACCACCACCTACCGTTTTTGTATCTTCATCTGGCTTCTTTTTATTACTCTCGTTAGTTGCAGCTTTTGCCTCATCGTTTTTCTTTTTCTCGTCCCCTTCTTTACTTTCCACAGCTTTTTCCTTATCGGTTTTCTTTTTCTCATCTCCTCCACTACTATCCACAACTTTTTCTACATCGTTTTTCTTTTTATCGCCAACAGTGTTGTCGTCTTCTTTCTCTTTTTTACCGTCACCAGCGTTGTCTCCTGCTTTCTCCTTTTTACCGTCACCTTCTTCAACTTTCTTTGTGGCGGTTTTCTCACCGCCCTTGTCATCTTCTTTTTTTGGAGGGACAACTTCGACATTTCTTTTCAATTTGTCTTTTAAATACGGTACAAGTTCTTTCATATTGATTTTTCCTTTCACCGTAACCGAATTCTTGTTGGCATCAGGTTTTACCGATTCTACCCCTATCCATAATATAATAAAATAACATTAGAACAAATATAACCAATAATTATTAGTTAGCAAAAATAAATGGAGAGGTTTAAATGGTTACTAATATATTGGACGTATGTGTCCATCTAACATAAAATTGTATATTAGTATGGATGACGTAGTTTTAATTTAAATTTTTAAGATTTATACAAAATAATAATTATTTAATAGTTTAGTAATAATTTTGGAATTAACTCACCATCGATCTTTGAGATGATTCGTTTAATTTTTTATGAGCAGCCATCACAATGTAGTGGAATCTTCAACACCACAATAGTCGATTAAGCTTTTAAACCACCATGAATATAAAAAAATTAAATTAAATTAAAAACATATATACTAAGCAAAAATATAAAAGTAGTGAACGAAAACTCCATGTCATTTACTCAAATGATGTATGATACCTCTTTGGGTTTCTCGTTGGTAGATTTTGCCTCTTGTGGCTTCTCGTCGTCTTTCTTTATACATCCCTCATCCTTTTTGGGTTTAGGAGATATAATTTCCACGGTTTTCTTGGTTCTGAACTCGACTCGCTCCTTGATATGAGCAGGATCTACTTTCCCCGTTATTGTCAGCTTGTTGTTCTCACAATCGGCTTTTACGGTTTCAACACCTACATACATACAAAGAGATGTTTAATACATAATCAGATTTATGATTTTTTTATATGGATATGCATGTATACAGAGGGACGTTCAATACAAAACCAGACAACCAGACTGATGATTTGTTTGATCCATTTTTACTACCTTCAATAAATTGTATGGATTTCTTGACCTTTTTGGCACATCCGGCACAATGCAAGTCGAGCTTTAGAACGACAGTGATTGGCCCTTCGTCAACTTTCTTTGTGTTATCGGCATCAAAGATCTTCTTTTCATTAACTTCTTTTTTTACATCGACGTCGTTCTATAATAAACACTTGATATTGGGATAAATAATATACAATGTATGAAGCATGCCTTATGGCTTAAATTTCTTTTAAAGTATCTAAGAAAAAGTTCTTAAGGATTATTAAGGATACTATATGGTGGATTAAACAAATCCTTATCTTGATCAATATAATTTAAAGGATTATATGATATAATTGTCTTAATAAATATTTATTTAAGGTACAACACAAATGGTAGATGTTTAATTGAGTAAGGCAACAAAAATGACCTACAATTGTCTCATTAAAAACAATTTTAAAACAATCTGGTAAGATAAAATACTTGCTAAAGGAAAAAAGAATGACGTATAATATTATCCTTCATTTTATTATTGTTGTTATATTCTTTTTTCTTTCAATCCTTCTTATTTTATTCTTCATAACAAAATAATAATTTTACTATAAATGTTTAAAAATAAACAACTTTAACTCGGAACAACTAAAATTACTCATCAACAGAGCTTAAATTTTATATATAAAAAGTCAACTCCACCGATACCTAAAGCCCAAAACACCAATTTAAAGAAACGACACTTCCAAATTTTTTTGTTATGTCATATAACCTAATTTTTTTTAACTGCGACTTTTTTTGTATTAAACTGCCGCACTCTTCAAATTGAAGAGCTCCGTTGCATCACTCTCGCCATACTATATTATCTTAACTGGGCTCACGTTGGCTTCAGAGTTTGGCTTGAACTTTCTCTTGGGAAACCATACCGCCGACTACCACTTGACAAACGTTGTGCCACCACAAGAGCTGAACACTCTATGGCGTACACGCGATGGGACGAAAACCTGGATGAGCTCATGATAGAACCTGACGTACACACGATAGGCACATGCATGATGCTTTTATCTATGTATGTATGTATGGATGCATGATGATAGTTGGTAGATGACTAGATGAGATGAACACTTGTGGGGTGTTTATTTTTTTCTCGCACGTGCCGACAAGCTTTTATTAATTAAGCCAAAGTAAAATAGGAAGGAGATTATTCTAAAATTGTACGATTTAATTAAATCCTTTTTTTTATAAAAATGCTAGATTTATTTTGATTTTCTTACTCGTTATTCTAAGAAAATTATAAAGATAATAGCTAGAGAATGAAAGAAAAACTTAAGAAAATTATAAAGATAATAAATAGAGAATGAAAGAAAAGCTTAAAAAGTGAGAGATATCTTTTGAGGGACTTGTATTTTTATTTTCTAACAGAAACATGTAACATATGTTATAGAGGTTGATTACAAAACAATTATAACAATAATACTGACTGCACTAATATTCTAGTTGATTATTTATTTATTATATTTCATTACGAGTAATAACTATAGTTCCTTGCAAGCTAAAACATTCACAGTAATTTAACAGAAACGAGTGAAAGATAACATTACGAGTAATAACTATGAGTGCTCAATCAATAACTCGAAGTATCCAAGTTCTTAAGTGCAAACTAAAATGTAAACGTCGGGTCAAATGTGCCGCAAGTACCGAAGAGTTCTCGGTAAAGATAGTATGATCAACACATATATGAGAATGTAACATGTCATAAAATGTCAACCATAGTAAAATAGACATGTATCAGATACACATAATGTGAATGTAACACCTTAAGCACATAATAGATATTTGGTCGCCCTAAGCGGTGGCCTGATCATGAAGTGGGGCCGGCCCCGAGTAGAAATAGAGTCATAGAGCCCATTTAGCACAATGAGATGGCCCAAATGATGGTGAGCGAACCCAATTACCCACCAGAACTATGGCAGGCCCATTAGTAAAAGACAGAAAATTTACACCTATATATATCTGGAAAGTTTTATTTGATTCCATTCATTCAATATTGTGTGGCCCATCCTCCACTTGTGGCCTAGTGGTAGGAGATTTGGGTTAGTTTAGTTCACACTTATGTCATATTGGGGTGGATATTGGGCAATGATGGTGACAAACCCACTGATGGGGGTTCGATCCTGAGTCGCATCCCGGTTTTCATCCGGCTGTTACTTCAGCGAGGCAACTCGTGTGGAGGCAGTACGGTTTCTAAAATTACAGCTATAGTCTCTAACTTTTGCAATTTTGTTCCCGGATAGTCCTTGGCACGGATAAAAGTTAGTTTTTTTGTGTTAAATGAATGTGAAATGACCAAAATACTCTTACTGTTAAATTAATACCTAAAAAGTTAAAAAAATATAATTAATATTAAATAATTTATGTAGAACACATCATCTACCTACCCACTTCATCCTACCACCACCACCACCACCATCTCCACCACCTTTCCCCAATAAAATACAACAACATCCTCTCGTCGTTCTTCTTCTAACACTAATAATAATCTCCACAACTCTCATTCCAAACTATTAGATAATACCAATATCCTCCAACACTTGGATCTCAACCTTATCACAGTTCCCAGAGACCTAGACGCATCATCTGTTTTCCCTCCACTTCCCCCGCCATGGTTCATAACGGCGATGTATCTTCCATCCTTTCACTTGCTTCACTTATTTTTTTTCTTTTTTCTCAAGTCAGATTACCCATTCTTAAACTAATCCCCAAGGCCTTAAATCCTGGGCTAATGTATAATCTAACATGCCTGTTGCCAAATCAATTTTTCTAATGTTATCACTCAAGATTTGACTTTAAAGGGAAGTAAATGTGTTATTGTTAATTAAAAAATGTGGTTTCTTTCATAATTGAGTATTACTAAGTGTTGCATTATTTAAATTAAAGCTAAGATGTCTTATATTAGCATAATGGAATTTCGATTTTATCAGCTTGGAGCAGACTTCTTCACAGAATAGGGGAGGCAGACTTCTAAACGTCAGAAACAGAGTAATGGGTGGTCGCTATATTCTCTTACTTTGTTTTATTTTTCTCCGGCAATGGTGGGTTAAGGTGGCAGCGGCAGGGTGGAGGTGTTATAATGGTGTGTTTACCGGTGATGGCATATGGTGATGGTGGCGGCTTGTTGGTGTGGAGGTGGAATGGTGGTGGGGGAGCGGTGGGAGTTGAGAAAAAGGAGAGATGGGGTGGGTCTACTTTTTTTTAATATTATATGATTAATTACATAGATAATTAATAATATTTTTATTAATAAGGGTATTTTGGTCATTTCATATTCATTTAACACCAAAAACTAACCTCCATCCACGCCAGGGACTATCCGGGAACGAAATTGAAAAAGTTGGGGACCATAGCTGTTAGAAAGTTAGGGACTAAAGATGAAAAATGAACAAACCACAGGGACTATACGGGCATTTATCTCTTAATATTTTATCAAGCCCAACATTTTAGTAACTCAACGTAGAGGGGCACATAACCAAGTTTTCATGAACACCGGGTTTTTTAACACCCGGTTGTTAAAAAATTGGTTTCATACCAAACCGAAACAAGGTACGCTGGGTATAGATTTTTCAGGTTATAACCGGTACCGGGTATAAGAACACCCGATTTTTCCCTAAAATTCAATGCTCGGAACTGGAACTGGAACCGGGTATTGAAAATACTTGGTGTTTGCACATAACTCAACGTGTCACATTCTCAAGCCTCAATCATGTGTTTAAAGTTTGTTGATGTTTAATTATTGATATTGCAAAATATATTTGTAAATTTTGGGGTGCAAATAAGCCTAACTATTAAAAAAAAAAGCTTGAAACGAGTCGAGCTTAAACACGTCTTGGAACTAACGACATAAGGCAAGGGGATCCATTCTTGCCTTTTCTCTCTTCATTGTAATTTATTGCAATGGGAGCTCTTAATGTAGCAACGTCAAAAGCGTTCTCATCGTGTGTCTTCAAGCTATTAATGTATTTCGCACACACTAATGGACCTATTCTGTCCTTTTTTACGATTCTTCTCTTTTACATCGATGATGTTATATTTCTCGATAATGGTCGACAACCAATATGCTCAACTGTTGGGATTCATACATGGGTTAAAAAAAAACTTGAATACAACGGAAGACTTTGTACAAACCGTTCTTGACCCTCCCAAGAAGATAACAGATTCATTTCACGTTGTAGAAAACTGCAATGATATGAGCAGGGTGGGCGAGTCACACTCTTGGTCGGGACCCTTTATCCAAAGGCACTAAATTTATATATATATATATATATATATATATATTTGTAATATAATTTCGAAAAATATATTGAGCCCTCTATATAAAACATTAACACCTTAAATTTTATTGTGCCATGTTTTCAAACGTTAAAACCTCATAATTTAATATAGGAATAATGGATTTTAATATTCCAAACTATTAGTCGTTGGCCAGCAACGGTCTCAACTTCAAAAATAATCAGTGATGGTCCCAATTTTTCACATATTGTAAACTAATGGACTTTTACTAAAGGAACCTTAATTTCTTTTTGTCTCTTTATCCTTTTCGGTATAGTAAAGGTCCATTAGTTTACAATATATGAAAAGATGGGACCATCACAGGCTATTTTAAAGTTGGGACCGGGTTGCCAGCCAACGATTAATAGTTATGATTATTAAAATCCATTATTCCTTTAATATATGATCAAGGACAATTTATGCAATTTACTCAAGATTATATAATTCGTTAAGTACTAATACCTCATGGCACTTTAATCCTGAAGACCAACATGATTGCTTAAAATTACCAGACCAGAAGATCCAGGGCCCCGATTTGGATATCCTCTAATCGCCCCAATAAAAAAACCGACCCGGCCGGTGGTGCTACAAGAGGGAGGGAGGCGCGGGTCAGAAATAACTCAAAGCAATTGGTATGTTCATACATGTTACTTTCATTTACATTCTGTGTTAAAAAAGTAATTTATTGATTATTTGACCTAGACTTGTTGTTGTTAATCAACTTATGCTCTGAATTTGGTTTCCCTAATGTTATGTTAGACCCTTTTTCTTTCAAGCACCATAGATAGGTTCACTGTAATATATTCAGCAAAATTAGTGGATTGTAAATAGGGTGTTTACCAACAGAACGAACTGAACGGAGCTTTGTTCATGTTCGTTCGTTCGTTTAGCATTTCGTTCATTAAGGAATTGAAGTTGTTTACTAACGAACGGTTCACGAAGGTATACCAAATTTTTTTTAAAAAAAAAACAACATTCTTAAATCTTAATCCTGAACATTAGACATAAAATCACCTTGTTAAGCACTTGATATAATAATCATAAAGATAATTATTCCAAAACATAGGCAAAAGTTAGAGATACTGACATAATATGCATAAACATAATCATCCCAAAATCATGTTTCAAATGACCGACCGGGCATAAAAACTAAACAAACTAACGACCATGAACGGGCGTAAACGAACATATTATAGAACGTTCACGAAATGAACGAACACAACCTTTGCTCGTGCCCGTTCATTTAATTAATCAAACGAATTCCTTGTTCATGTCCATTCATTTACTAAGCGAACGAACGTGAACGACCTTCCCGCCAAACAGTTCGCTAGTCATTCGGTTCGTTGATCGTTCGGTTCGTTTATGACTCTAACTGTAGTTGTTGATTTGCGATTGTAAGTCTGAACAATCATTGTGAATTATGATGGTATCTAGCTTGGTTTTAAAAAGTGCGAGGCGCAGTAAGGCGCACACCCTGGGGCTTTTTCGCTCAGCGCCTAGAGTAATTACAAGAAGCGCCAAAAAGGCGTGCTTTTTTGGGATTTTTCTGGGCTTTTTTGGCCTGAGGCGCGCGCCTCTTGTATCTGAGGCGTTTTTATGCATCTAACTATTGTACCTTGGGTTTTTTAGCTTTTACATGCCGCTAAAATCATACAAAAACCTTACTTTTAGCTATATTTTGGGTAGGGAAAGCTAAAAAACTATGGGATATATAAAAATATATATATAATTAGCTTGTGCCTCGGGTGCGAAAAGCCCGCCGCTTTTGTGTCCGCGCTTCGCGCCTCGGTTTTAGACCTCGTCGCTTTTGTGCGCCTCTCGCTTTTTAAAACCAAGGTATGTAGTAAACTACAATACAATAAGCTTTATTCACAATACAATGTAGTCTTAATGTCTGATATATAGAACTTATTGTAGTATCTAGTAACTTACATAGATAGCAAACAGCTTTATTCAGATTACATGCTAACGATATACCGATTTACACCACCATCTGTATCCGTGCGCTTTTCTTGTGTTCTTAAAACCATAGACACTTATTCTAGCACTTTTACAGTTCCCTTTTAACTTTATAAGATAGACACAAATATGTAAACTTAATCAACCGTTGCGCCTCTTTAGTTGGGGACGGTTATACCCACATACCCAACTCCCACAACAAAGAACGCAGTCGATTGCAGTAACAGATAAATAAACATGTGATCTTTCCCAAAGATAATGTCGTAGCACGCTACATATAGCAGGAACAACCCCATCAACAGCTCCGAGAAAAGAAGCCTGTTTATCGTTTTAAATCATTAGCATTATGCAAATGATAAAAATGATAATTAATCAACACCTGTTGAGTAAATTACCTTTCGGAGAGGCGTGGCCGTGATCTCTTTGGTGGCCTCACGTTGCTTTTCTGCTTTGTGGCGTTTCCGAGTTTTTCCGTCACGACCCACTCATTGACCCGGTTTGCTCCTAAAAGTCCGATGATTGTCGCTTTGGATCGGTGAAACGACATGACGTTTTCAAACAGGATCCATAGTACAAGAAGATGCATTGACCTGTATGAAGCAAGATGTAACTTTAGGTTGTTCTGTTTATCTTGGGATCCATTACTAGGCCTGTAAATGAACCGAACGAACACGAACTGCGTGTTCGTTTCATTCATTTAACTTTAACCGAACACGTTGTTCGTGTCATTCATTTAACTTTAACCGAACACGAACATATAATCAAACGCATTTTTTTGTTCACATTCGTTTATTAAGAAAATGAGAATGTTCGTTTTCCTTTATGTTCATTCGTTCAACACCTAAACGAACAATTAACGAACATAAACAAACAAACTTAAACGACATAATTTAACAAACAATAAACAACACAATTAACATAAACTAGTATTAAGGGCCCCCACGTTGCGGTGGGGGTGTAAAACCGTGACAAATAGCACTAATGCCACACCACCGCCAGCAACCACCAACATCAAAGTTGTGGTGTGTTAATGCGAAGAAATTCGACCGAAACGTAAAATATAGAAAATAATAACTAAGTTCATTTAGGACATGCGTGTTGCGGCGAACCTGTCAAGCGGGAAAAATTAGACGACGTAAAAATGTTGAACCACACACGCACGTTGCGCCATGTTAACTCGCAAAATTTAGAACGGAGCGTATAAACGTTGAACCACACATGCACGTTGCACCATGTTAACTCGAAAAATCTAGAACAAAACGTAAAACGGAAAATTTGCCAAATATGAAAAGTGTAGGGGCCCAAAGTTGAAAGTAAAATGTTGTGAGGTTAAATTGAAAAGATGAAAACTTTTGGGCTAAAAGTAAAATTTCAAATAGTTTTGGGTTAAAAGTGTAATGTCAACTTTTTTTTGAAAAGCCCCGTAAGCATGAGGTACAACACCTCTATGCACCAACATGTTACTTATTTATATGATGTAAATGACTAAACATAAGCGAACATAAAGTAATTTTTTTATATAAATTAGTGATTAATTATCATAAATCCCACCGGAAAACCCATTTTTATTACTAGCAAACCAATTACCAATTAGTTATATCAGTATAAGTAGTTAGAAAGTTCCTTTAATGTTTAATACTAATATAAATATAACTACTTATGTATTTAAATTGAAACAAACGTAAACTAACAACCACAAACGAATGAACACAAACAAATATAAATAAACAAACATAAATGAACGAACATAAACAGACGTTCACGTTCGTTCGTTTAAATAATAAACGAACATAAACGAATTTCCCGCCGAACAAGTTCACGAACAGTTCATGAACATTCGGTTTGTTTACAGGCCTATCCATTACCTTAGGGTGCATGATGAGTTCAGAAGGGTGATCGTTGCCGGAATATATATGGCTATCGGTTTTGGAAGATGGACTTCTGGAACCATGATGCTTATCGGGATAATTACACAGTAAAAGAAAAAGGTGACCCAGTGTGCTATTATCTTCCTTACTAAGAAGAACGCGTAGATGACATGGAACTTCTTCCAAACGGATACCCTCTGCATAGTAAAGTAAGATAAATTCATTTATAATTGTTATTAATGTAAAGAAAAAGGTTTAACTGTTTAAGTCGTTAGTTATACCTCACAAAAGATTATTTCTTTTGTCATCTTTCTGAACAGATTAGCTGGACCACATGACCATCGATGCTGTTGATATCGATAAGCTTTAAAGGTACTCGGGAGTTCGTTTTTGACCTGTGTAATATAATATTTTAGCTGGTTATTCTTGAAGATATACTAATAGGGTTAATAAAAATTTAATATTCGAGTAAAATGCCATTTTCGTCCCTGAGGTTTGGCCAGTTTTGCGACTTTCGTCCAAAGATTTGTTTTTCCGCATCTGGATCCAAAAGGTTTGAAATCTTGCCATTTTTATCCGGCTC
Source organism: Scalesia atractyloides (assembly GCA_947069175.1). Lineage (NCBI taxonomy): Eukaryota > Viridiplantae > Streptophyta > Magnoliopsida > Asterales > Asteraceae > Scalesia > Scalesia atractyloides. The sequence continues at coordinate 663,173 of CAMTDV010000024.1, read as the reverse complement.
GTTAATTCCATCTATTTTTCTGTGTTAGGTTAGGGGTATTTTCGTCTTTTTTGTTAACTTAAAGGACAATTCGGTCTTTTTCACTTTATGTACAAGCATTTAAAATACCCCTGACCGAATCCGTTAGACCAAATTTCCCTTTAAGTTAACAAAAAAGGCACATATACCCCTGTCTTAATGGAGAAAAATGGATGAAGTTAATGAGCTGGATGAAAATGGCAAGATTTCAAACTTTTTGGAATGATAAACCTTTGGACGAAAGTCGCAAAATTGGCCAAACCTCGGGGACAAAAATGGCATTTTACTCTATATTTAACTCACATCTAAATCACCAACAAAGACAAATTTCCACCCCTTGAGGCTGGCGCGAACCGCAAGATCCATGTCTTCTACGGTGGTTCTATCTTTCCAGCCGCCAGCATCTTCAATTGCTTTTATACGCCAAACACCAGCAGTCCCTTACACCATAAAGGTACAATTTTTTTATTTAAATATTCATGATAACCTCCTTTAAATTTGTTTGAGCAAAAAAGTGAATAAACTTTGATATTTTGGCTTACCGTTGAACCCAAAAAACTGACAAGTTGAAGAACCGACTTCTTGCTCAACGGTGAAATGATAGGCTAGTGACATCTCTTGGAGTCGAGTCATTATGCATTCATCGGCATTTACTATAAAGAACATGTATTAGTTATTAGCCTGTAAATGAACCGAACTAGCACAAACAGAGGCACAGAACCATGTTCATGTTCGTTCATTTATTTTTAGATACGAACATATAATTGAACACATTTTTTTTGTTCATGTTCGTTTGTTAAGAGAATAGGCGTGTTCGTTTATGTTCGTTCGTTTTAAACCTAAACGAACAGTTCACGCACGTAAACGAACATAAACAAATAAACATAAATGAACATAATTCAACAAACGGTAAACAACACAAATGAACATAATTGAACAAACACAAATGAACATAATTGACTAAACATAAACGGACATAAAGTAATTTTTTATATGAATTAGTGATTGATTACGAAAAATTGCATTGCAAAACCCATTTTTATTACACTAAAGATCCCAATTACCAGTTAGTTATATTTTTATAAGTAGTTAGAAAGTTCCTTTTATGCTTAATACTCATATAAATATAAGTACTTATGTATTTAAATTTAAACGAGCATAAACAAATGTAAATAAACGAACATAAACAGACGTTCACGAACATGAATGAACAAACAAAACGTGTGTTCATGTTTGTTCGTTTAATTAAATGAACAGAAAATTGTGTTCATGTTCGTTCGTTTATTCGAACATAAACGAACTTCCCGTCAAACAGTTCATGAGTAAGAGAGTAACTTTTACCGAATTTCCATCGAGCTTGTACTAAAGCAAGTTCCGGATTTTTAAGGAGATAAGGTACAGTTCTCCAAAGAAAATTTTTATCCGGCTGGAAATCTGCATCAAATATGACCACAAACTCACAGTCCAACACATAATCTTTCGTTAATCCTTCATGAAGCGCACCCGCTTTGTAACCATTTCTATTGTTTCTCGTTTCATATTTGACATTCACCCCTCTCTGTATCCACTTTTTGCACTCCATTTCCACCAATGTCTGTGTACAACAACTAATTCAATTACGAAATCGATAATTTATCTTCCATCATTCGAGATTTTAATTTCGGTGGTTCTTATCTTACCCGTAGGACTTCATTGGTCGAGTCATCGAGAACCTGAACAACGAGACGGTCCGATGGCCATGTAAGCGAACACACCGATCCAATCGAGAGCTTGTAGACCTAATAAGAATGTGAGTTAGATTATTCCAAATCTATGCACTCAACAAATATAGTACATGTATTAAATCAAACATACATACCTCTTTTTCATTGAACATAGGTATTTGAACCAACACCATGGGGTAACGTCGGTTTTGTTCAAGATCTTCTTTCAACGCTTCCAACTTATACTGAGTGTACTTCTTCTTTCCCGTAAACTTCACCAAAAGAAGCACAACGGTCATGTACACGCGTTCAATGAACATCATTATCGACATCGTCACACATATACAAATTGCAACCGTCAGTGGAGGGATCACCATCGAAACCCTCATATCCCGCCACATAGCGGTGAAACTTCCTGTAAAATCGTGCGCGGATTTCGCCTCTGGCTCGCCCCGAAACAAATTTCTCATGGTGAAGAGTACAACAGTGTACAGAGATTGTTTAGAGGAGAGTACTTAGAAAAATTGAAGCTATGCTTTATATAGAACGGGATTGAATTTACGCCGAAGATGCTGACATGGCACTCGCTTAGGTGGAAGATGGTGGTGCATTGAGTGAACCGCTAAAATGGGCCTCTTCTGATTAAGGTAATAAATCGTTAATTCTCTCTATTTTTAACAGATTATGATTTATTTGTGATTTTGTGTGTGTTAGTGACATATATATGTTATTTAGTTTAATGGTGGATAAGGTGGTGAAGTGCGAGTGAGATTATAAATAGAAAGCTTTAAAATGAGTTGCTGGAAATTTTTGTCGTAATTGAGAAATTCGTCGCATTGCCGTAATGCTCACACAGGGGGGTGAGTAGAAAATGTCTATTTATAGGTTAAATTTTTTTGTGTAACTCATGCTTAGCGTGCGTTCACATTTGCAAACGGCATCAAATGCCTAAATTTTCATATTGTTTGCCAGCTGTCTTGACCCGACTAATATGAACGTCGTAGACACGTAAGCAAGTAGGTGATAAGGAATCCTGCATGCATCTTTCTCAAATGATAAGCTTATTTGATACTGAAGTTTATTTTAGGATATTAATATGTAATTATGGGTATGCTTGATATTGTTTTTGATTGACTGTAGACATAGACAAGCTACTACATAGAAGACCGTAAGGCCAAATTATATTTGAGTCCAGTTATTAGCATTTGAGATTTTGAGTTTGACTTGTTGGGTAACAAGTCAAAACATGTGTGAGTGTAAAAGGTTGATTTTTAAGTATGCGTAGTCCACAAACGCTTTTTGTTCATTCGTTTTACGGCTAGTTGATGTGTTCGATATTTTTATAAAAATTGTAGTATAGAATAGTTATCTAAGGTTTTCTTTAATAAATCGACCCAGGAGGTTTAATTCATTTGTGTACATTTGAGATAACTTGTGACCCGTTTGACCCATTCAACCCGTTTCCCTTTTCCAAGTTATATATATTAGATCAACCTATTAGAGATACAACAACAGCCGTACCCAGAGATATAACCTATTGTGTAAAGCTAACATCTTCTTGGGTCAATTCATATTTTTGTTTCTTTGATTCTTTTTCCCTTTTCTTTTTAATATCATATTTGTTTCTTTTATTTGTACTTCATTCTATAGAAATTACAAGGTATGACTTTACACACAGTCTAATAATGCACTTGCTGTAAACAAATTTTCTAAAAGACCTCTCAACAGTAATTTTGTGTACCAATTAAATAAGATTGTTGCAGTTTTCATGGGATAGACGGTCAGTGTAAATCTACAGAAACAACAAAATTACCATTTGATTCTCTTCTTCAAAGATATATAGTTATGCAAACTTGGTTTAAAAAAGCGCAAAGCGCACAAAAGTGACAAGGTCTAAAATCAAAGCGCAAATAGCAAAACCGGAGGGCTTTTCGTACGCAAGGCGCAAGGTGCTTATAATTTTTTTTTATATATATCCTATAGGCTTTTAGCATCCCTCACCCACAATATAGTTATAAATAAGGTTTATATTTGATTTAATGTATAAATCACTTAAATGTACAACCATTTTAGCAACATGTATAACACTTTAAAGCACAAAAACACCTTCTGTACAAAAAGTGCACGTCTCAGTGGGATTTTTTTTCCAAAAAGCTCACTTTTTATGTGCTTTTGTACATAGCTCGCCTTATGTCACACAAGACGCAGCTCTTTGCGCCTAGGGTCGCTTTACGCTTAAGCGCACCTTTTTAAACCATGCAAAAAGGTAAGTGTTGTGTGTGTGCGTGGGGGGGGGGGGGGGGGGCACATAACAAGTTAAAACGTGTTTGGGTCAAAATGTTTGGTTTTTAAAGTATGTGGCCGAAACATGTTGGGTTTGGTCAATTGACTCAATTCACAATTTCACATACACATTTTTTTATTCATTTTATCAATGACTGATGCGTTAATTGTGATTACAAAGATTATATTATTAAAATGTTTATCTAAGTTTTTTTCAGTAAAGCTACTTAGGAGGTTTAAGGCATTTCAGTACACATTTCGGATGACTTGTGACCCGTTTGACCCATGGTTTCCTATTCCAGTCATACATTATCTGGATTGACCCGCTTGTGCGGAAATCTATAATAGTTTTGTAATTGATTTTCAGGCAAAGACGGAAGAGCAGAATCGTCATCGCTGCAGTTTCTCCTCATCTTGTACATTTGACATAATTGTGTCTTTCAACAGATAAACCACATTTTACTTTTGTCAGATTTTTTTTTGATCTTTTAATCATCAATTATTTGTTGTGTCAAGTTACCTGTTACTACAAAGTTTATGTAAAGTTGGTTGCTTTGAATGGTTTCAAGCTTTTTCTGTGGAGGCAGTTTATAAAAGTCAAACTCTGCTATGCATTCTTTTGACCATATTTTGGTCAAACAGTTGGTGGCATGTGGATGCTGGTCCATTGGTTAAGCCTAGGTTCTTTTGTAAAGTTGAGATTCTCTCAAACCATATACTTTTTCTTCTTTACAAAACTCATTTGATGTTAAAATTTTAACATGATAGGGATCTCAATCCTTTTGTACCAGTTAGGCCTACCAAACCAGGCTGGGCAATGTGTCCAAATGGGTCCCGAGCAAAAACGAGGTCGGGTTGAAACAAGCCGTTGTAAACGATTAAAAAAATTATTTCGTGTCAAAACGGGGTCTGTTCATAGTGGACTTGGGTTAAAATGAGTCGTTTAAAAAAAACTTATCAAAATAGGTTCACGTGCTATATTCTTTTATGATGGCCACTAGTGGCGACAACCGGGCCCGGAGGTGAGTGGTGGTGGTGGTGCTAACCTATCTAGACACGTTTTAAGATTTTATGATTGTGACTCATTTTGATCCATTGTTTAATCTGGATATACCAAAATTATGATTGTGACTCGTTTTGGTCCATTATTAGGGTATTGCTTTTTACCAAAAGAAAGAAACTATTTATTGTCTAAATTAAATTAACCCAAATAAGCCAATATTCAAATTATTTTTTTTGTTCCCAAATAAACCTAATTTCAAAGAATGGGTCATATCGAGTACCCTACAATGGTTGTATTAGGCCCATTCAACATGTATTCAAAGTGAAACCAATTAATTTGTTCGGGTAATATTATGTAATAATATCACATAAAATGCAATAATAAGGTGTTTTATTGTATGTTAAATTTTAAGTATTTATTATAAATTTATGTTTTGATAATTATAAGGGATATCACCGGTGCATTAACTCATAAGTTATAATATCACACAAAATGTAATAATAAGGTGTTTTATTGCATGTTAAATTTTAAATATTTATTATAAATTTATATTTTGATAAGTATAAGGGATATCATCGGTGCATTAACTCATATGTAATAATATCACATAAAATGTAATAATACGGTGTTTTATTGTATTTTAAATTTTAACTATTTATTAGAAAAAAAATTGACAAGTAAAATGGATATCATCGGTACAACCTGCAACTTGTGTGCATCAAGAAGTAAAATAAGAAATAATTTACAGACTATTTGACTCTAATCCGCTAAATATTCAAAATCGTATTTTTTAAAATTTCAACGTCAATTTCATTTTTTTATTAAATTTCAACATCAATTTCATAGTAAAAAAAAACCACCTTAAGGGGTTTAGATTGGTTATCTTTTTCTAAGGACTAGTGGGTTGTATACTTGTATGTTAGGTCTAACTTTTGGCTATTTTTGTTTTCTTTATTTTTAAAGAGTTTATTGATTAAAATAAAGAGGGTACTATATTCTTTACTTGAATTACAAGTCGTTAGCTTTCTTTTTAGAAAACTACTGGTTACTAAATATTCTGATATTTTATATGATATACTAACTCAATAATAATTCTAATTTTACCACCTACAATATGGATTTATAAAGGGTTAATATAACTAAATATCAATGTATTTTCTTATTTTTCGTAAAAAAAGTCGTTCAACCCAATTCTCATGTATTAAATTTAGTTCTTAAACATGTAAGAAAAAGTATCTAAGTCTCTAAATTTATCCAAAACGTATGTACGTGTAAAAAAGTTTATACGGTAATGACTTATTACCCTAAAAATTTGAAAATAAGATGGTATAGGTTTTTATTATTATTTTTTTTAATAAAAGTTGAATATCATTTCACCTAACTTTGACTAATTTAGGGGGCAACAAATTACCATTTTGTTTTTTTACAAGTACATACATTTTAGATAAATTTGGGACTTTTTATAATTCAAAATTGGGTTGAAATACTTTACTTTTTCTTTTGTGTGTGTGTTTTAATATGTTTTTAGACTTTAAGAGATCAAAGTTTGAAGACTTTAATATTATATATATTTTTTGTGTAGATAGAGGAAAACACATAAAACCAAAGTTGCATTAACTCATATGTTTATATATATGATTAAATATATTTATAGTAAATGTAGTTCATTAGTTTTGACAAGCTTAAACTTCACAAAAGAAAGATGGATAGGATTAGGCATTTACCATACATCAACAAGGACCACATGAAGAAAAAAAAAGGCAAAAGTTGAAGCGAACACCAAAATGTCGCAGGTATAAATAGAGAAAGTTGATGAGAAAGAAATGTACGTATTAAACTTTTGATTAGAGAGATACAGAAAACTACACATGTGTTTGTACGTAACTAACCCAATCAGTGGTGGATCCATCCCCAATGTATGGATGGACGGGCACACTCTTTGAAAAAAAATTAGTGTTAATTTCCGCAGAAAATCCCGACCGCACACCTTGAAAATTTTCAACCGCATCCTTTGAAACTTTGCTAGAATAGTAAAAATGAAGAGAGGAGCGTGAATATAACATTGCCTGAAATTTTCGGATGAGCGATAACTCATCATCATCGACCCAACAAACAAACATCACAAAGACTAACAACAAATGCGAAACGGCAAAACATCTGTGATGGATATTATCATTACATCTTCACAGACCCTTAAAAGGAACAGCCAGACAAAGAAACATTTAGGCAACATGATAGATTGTTTCGAACCACTTAGGATAATAGACTTGTACATCAGTCAACAACAACAGAACCCAAATGACCATTATCAACATCAAAACAGTCATAAAACAAAGCTCATAAGCAACAGACGGCTGCAACATAAATTACCACGTCAAGCCCAAAGCAACATCATAGCCAATGATCATCCATAGAGCATCTTCATCGACCAAACAAAAGTCACAAAGACATTCAATAATTGTAGCACCACAAAGAATCTCCGTGAACATTATCGTTATACCATCCCATACCCTTAAAAAAGTCAAAAAGATCTCATCCAAACATCCAAAAACAATTGTAAACCAAAAGCAAAGTTAACTAACAACATTAGATGTTCAATGATGAGACCATGATTCACATAATAAAACACGCACCTACAGATCGTTCACAGAGACACAAAATGCATACCAGAAAATAGAAAATCAAACGACAAGCCGTAAGCCGTCATCTTCAACGATGGAAGAACACCAAAAAAAGACCATACAATACAAATCGGTAAAACCAACACAAAACCCCAACATTAAACTCTAAAAAGAATCTACATAGCGTAATAATGCCAACAACAAGAATCTACCTGTAAACATCGCGGATGCCAACAGTCGGAGCTAGTCTAGCTATCGTGTTGGGAGTTCGTCGGTCGTAGAGAGAGAGAGAGATTGGAAACTTCAAAGTGTAATCAAAACCACACAAAAAAACTCACTAAAGAAAACAACTTACAAAGCTAAGGTTACAAACCTATGTTGCACACTAAAGCCCTGATACGCGAGGTATAACCAGTAGAAGCACAAGTACGTTGCATATTGATATATATAAATAAGTGATGCGAAAATGCATATATATTATGTTTTGGTACAATTATTTTACATATAATCACATCACATAAAAACTATAAGTATGTGCATGATTGTCCAAACACAAGTACTTAAATTAAAAAGAAAATAAATTATGTCGCATTTAGCTACACTTGATCATAGAAAACCACTATCTTACATATAAGATATCCCCAAAAATATATTCTTATCATGTTATTAGAGGGTAAGTGTAATATATAATTAGACTAAATATCAAATACAAATAAAATTAACATACAAAACGTAAAAACTGAAGGAAAGGTCAAAAAAACGCGGTGGCATTTCCGTAAATATTTGGTCTTCAAAATTACTCTACAGGATCATTTGTACAGTGATTTTGGTCTTGTAGAGTAATTTTGTAAAATGTTCTTGTAGAGTAATTTTGATCTTTTGTAGAGTAATTTTGATCTTTTGTAGAGTAATTCTGTAAAATGTTCTTGTAGAGTAATTTTGTAAAATGATCCTGTAGAGTAATTTTGTTAGCATTTAGTTATGGGGTTTAACTTTATGGTTTAGTTTTTAGCTTTTAGTTTGTTTTTTTTTTTTTTTGGGGGGGGGGGGGGGGGGGGGTGGGTGCTAGGTTTTTTTTTTTTTTTTATCAAAATTACTCTACAAGATCAAAATTACTCTACATGAACATCTTACAAAATTACTCTACAAGACCAAAATCACACTACAAATGATCATGTAGAGTAATTTTGATAATTACCTTACGACCATATATTTACGAAAATGTCATCGCGTTTTTTTGACTTTTTCTTCAATTTGTACGTTTAGTACGCTAATTTTAATTTCACCGGAACTTAACTCTATATAATTAACCGAAAAATATTTGTTGTTAGGAGAAAAGAAAATATAAATCGATTGAAATTGTTATATAATTTAGCATTTTGTTAAACATGCAACGAAGCTGCATATTTCTTTAATCATGCAAAGCTCTATATTCCATTCTTAATTATCGTTCAGTCTGGATTTGTTAACTATTTACTTTCTATTCTAGAAACATCTTACGTATGTGTAGTCGTGCACTATATTCACGAGTCATTCTTTTCTTTTTTCTTAATATATAAAATTACACTGATAAAAATAGTTTTAAAACACCGAAAAAAACCATCAAATCAAAAAAAATGGCGTTATGGCTGACCCAACTAAACCAGTCAGTTAGGTTTGTCCTTTTTCAAAGTCATAAACTTGTGATTAAAGACTCAAAAAAAATTTATATAAAACCCAAATCTGTCATATTTTATACAAGTTATAATACGTAAAAAAACAGTTGCATGTCACATTTTTCTGAATATGACACATCAATTGTATTAGTGAAGAAACGTGGACCTAATAGATCGGAATCTAGATAGATCTAGGGTTTTCGTTTCTGCATAAATGAGTTAACCCTTCGATTCGTTTACTGATGATGATGGTTGCAACTGTACTTCCGATAATACCTGCAAAACAGAAAGCCATCAACCTCGTCACGGGGAGAAAGGGGGTTATCTCCATGACCACTCTCCGGCGTGAGAAAAGTAACGGTAGTCGGAAGTAATTTGAGTGAAGTAAGAGAGAGAGTAAGTGAAAGTGAATGCTTTTCCTGTACCTGACGTTACCTATTTATAAACGGATTTGGGCGCCAAAAGGAGAGAGAGGAGAATTTCATAGTGTTAAGATCTCACCGTTAATTTACCACTTGTTCCTCAAGGCACATGGATTGTGGTAAGATCAACGGCTGGGGATCGCCACGTGGAGGATAGTAACAACCTGATTTCTATCACGAGGGTATGCCATCGTTGTGATTCTTGAGATTGCACCAGATCATGCCACGTGGAATTCTGTTGTAACTGTTCACTCCCTTGCACGATTGAGCATTAATGTCTTCTAGAAGGTTTACATCTGTAAACCTTCTGTTATTCACCACATGTCCATTCTGTTATAACAGAAAAGATTCTTTTTTATTTCTGGGTTTTTATCTCGTGCACAGGTGCCATTTAGCCAAGGAAAATGCTCAAGGTTAACTATTTCCTTGTGCAGGTCTGCGCAAGATAGTTAAATGATCTTTTTCCTCCTTAAATGACCAACGCAAAGATTTGTGACATCCTTATAAGATATTGTAATCTGCGCAAGGTTTTTGAGCAATATGTTTATTCAGGAAATTCATTCAAGGTTAACTAGCTTCCTTTCGCGAGCTCGCACAAGGTAGTTAAATGATTCTGAAGAAACTCTGGATCAACTAGACCGGAATCTCGGTAGATCTATGGAATGGCTCTGCATAAAGGGGTTAATCCTTCGTTTGGTTTCATGATGATGATGAATGAAACAGTACTCCAGCTGATCCTGCAAAACAGAACACTGTTAGCTCGCCACGGGGAGAAGGGGGTTCTCTCCGTGACCACCCTCCGGCATGAGAATAAGTACAGGTAGTCGGAAGTACAGTATGGTAAGAGAGAGTAGTTAAGAGTGAATACATTTTACTTGAAGTCCAAGTCATTTATTTATAGCCAGAGTTTGGGCGCCAAAATGAGAGATGGTAACTTTAACGGAATCTTTCGCTATTCCGTTAATGCTTGTGGCCATCCGTTAGTGCACAGGGATCGTGAGTTCATCAATGGCTAGGGAGGTACCACGTGTCATCATGAGATCACTATATTTTATAAGTGTGAGCATGCCATCACCGTGATCCTTCCCAGCCGTCCAGATGCTGCCATGTGGCAATTGGTTATAACCGAAAAGATGCCTGCACGATTGGGTATTAGTGGCTTCTAGAAGGTTTCACAGCTGTTACCCATCTGTTGCTCGCCACGTGTCTATTCTGTTATAATAGAAAAGATTCCTTTTACCTCTACACCAATTCAAGGATTTGCTAAGGGAAAGTTCATCAGGATTAACTGCTTCCTTGCGCGAGAGGCGCAAGTTAGTTAACTGATCTTTTTCCTTCTTCCTGCTGCTTGGCGCAACGTTTTGGGTGAGCACTTGCCTTGATATAAATATCGGCGCAGGGTTTCCATATAAAGTATTATCCAAGGAGTTTGATCAAGGTTAACTTTGAACCTTGCACGAGCCCGCACAAGGTGGTTAAGTGATCTTTTTCCTTCCTTGGATACTTGGCGCAGGGTTTCAGTGACTTTCCTTGGTGGAGAGGTTTGCGCAAGATCTTATTAGAAGTTAATAGTGGGTATGGTTCCCTTGATTGGCGCAAGGCTTTTGGGACCATACCCCTTCAAGTCCCCCAGTCCAGTGTTGCTCCTATGTGAAAGAAAAGAGTAGGTGGAGCACTGGACTTAATAAAAATATGCTGCGCTTTATGTGTGTTGGTTGTTTTGTTGCTTAATGCTTTTTGTTGACGTGTCACGAGTGACCTTATGGAAAATATTTGAATTTCTTGGACACGTGCCGCTCATCCAGTCAATGTAGTTGGTGAACATGCACGTTCTTGAGACGTGGTGGTACTGTTGACAGGCTGTCAACAGTACGTGTCTTACAACATTTAATGATAATTCGGTGACACTCGCGCGCGTGGGGCGATTACAGTTCCCCACTCGCTCCTGCAGTTACCTGGGAATATGTGACTGTCACAAAAGTCGCTGCAGTCATATCTCGCATTAATTGTGATTAGTATATAAGGGGAATGTTGATCCATCTGCTTCTTCACCAAATCATATTCTTAGAGAGAAAACAATATTGTGTTCATATATTCCGGCGACTGCATAAATTCCGATCGTCTCGCTGTTTCCTTCGAAAACCTGTCTTTAGAGATTTCTTTCTGCACATTACTATGGCGACCGGATCTAGTACTGGTAGAGTTGATGCTCCGGCGACGTCGGCACTGCCTCCATTGAAGTGGGGGAAGGCATATTTTGATGCTCTTGTTAGCAATTTTCTTTTTTCCAAGACCTGGGGGGGCTTTTTTCCCCAGTGAGGGTTCAACGACGGCGGATGCTCCGCCGGTTACATCACGCTTTTTTAGGATTATTTTGCCGAGGGCAATTTTAGGCTGCGTAACACACTTTATGTTGGAGATCTTGGATTTTTATAAGTTTCATATTTCCCAACTGAATCCGATGGGCATGGTGAGGATCCGGCACTTCGAGTTTATTTGCCGGTCGATGCAGATGATACCGACTGTGGAGAAATTCCGTGTATTATACTAGCTTCACTATTCTTTGGGCTTCTATTCTTTTCAACAACGTGTGCAGGCCAAATAGTTGTCGATGACGCCGCCAAAATCGTATCATGACTGGAAACAGAAGTTCTTCTGTATTAAGGCGGCGGTGATCCCACTTGCGATGACGTTTCGGGCTGCCGAGGATATAGAGCTGGAAACTTTAGCTATTCCGACCAACGACGTGTGGTATCAAAATATAAAGGATATCCTGAATATTATATTGCCGGAGAGGGCATTGATTGCTGCAGGGATGAGTATCTTATGGAAGAAGGAAAGAAAAGAAAAGCCAGTATATACCGAGGATGGAGTTGGTAAGCAACTTTCTAAATTTTTGCACTGTTTTTCGTATTTATTTCATGTTGAAGAAATTTAGTTGGTATGCTTTGTTTGACAGTTGCGCCGTTACACCAAGTGGCGTATAAGAGAGATAATGGGAAAATGGCTGTGGTACCCCTTGCAGAGAATGAAGAACCCTGGTTTGATCAAATCTTGGGGAATTTTGAAATTCCTTAGAATGAAGATCTCGATGCGGCGCCCACTTCTACTACTGGTGAGTCTTTTTGCGCGAATCCTGAGTTATTGCAATATTACTTGCAGATACCAACTCTAAGTAATATTGCAATGTTACTTATGGCGTAACATCTCCTTTGTATATTGGTCATGTAGGTGATTTTCTAAACTTGGGCGTAGGCGCTGACTCGAAGAAGAAGAAAAAACCAGCTGCTGCTGCTATTGCTACTGCTACTTCGCCAACCTCCACCAAGCCAGACCAGAAAAGCCAGCCTTCTGTGGCTACAAAGACTGAGGGCAAGAAAGGTACGCGTCTCGTATCTGATTCTTGGTGTGATTACGTGGTGGTGTCAGATTCATTAGAGGGTCTTGCGCCTGTAGGTTTGAGGAAACCAAAACCAGAACCCATCGACACCTCCTCTCTTCCTGCTGCGAACCCAGATGATCCCTTGGAAATCCCTTCAAGCCCAGAAGAGGCATTGAAACGCACTTCCAAGAAGAGGAAGGAGTCTGAAGCTATACCTCCTTCGCCACCAAAAAAGGTTGCGCCCGCGCATTGGCAAGAAAGGCAATCTGGAAGCCTTTGCAAAGAAATTCTCACTTGGTATGTGTGGTTTGTTGCATATTGTTGTAGGAATATTTGCGCGGAATGTTATACTTGATATTTGTTACTATTTTTGCAGAGAAATTGGTGAAGGTTGCGCCGGCCACCTCATCTGCTATACCATCGCCGCGTAGGCCTGAGAATGTTGAAGGAGTAGATGTGGGCCAAAGCACACCTATTTTTGAATCTGATCCCATTATCCCAGAAAACATCGAGAAGGTGGCTCCAGAAGAAGAGTCTAAACAATTGGATGCTGAGAATCCTACTGGCGAGCAGGTTAAAGATACTGCTTCAGATGTTGGAATGAAGGGAACCGCAACTGCGGAGCAAGAAAAATATCTACCCCTATTCCGGAGCCTTCAAAGTTTGTATCTAAGGGAGCTGGCCCTTCAACACAAAGCGAAGGCTTTATGTCTTTTGATGATTCTGACTAGGACTCGCCCATTCGACCGGAGGAGACGCCTGGGGATTTCTATTATCAATCTTACTCAGAGAAACGGGCAGATGAAATCCACCAGCCTATATGGAAAGTAAAGCAAGGTGATGTCTTCACCGACTGGCGCTCCTGCAGGGAATGGTATAAAGCTATTTTTCCTCCGGCGGAGGTGAAGCGCCAAGAGGACAAAAATCATGAGGCCACCTATGAAGCCTACTTACAAGAATCCGCCCTCGCCTCCTCCACAATTAACAGAATCGTGTGCGAATGGCGCAGCATGAATAAGGATCGTGACGATGTGGAGAGTGATAAGGCGAAAGCCAAGATTGAGAGGGAGAATACCTTGAAGATGGTTTTTGATTTCGAGGCTGTGAAAGCCAAATTTGAAGCGGAGAAGAAGACAGAGGAGTGGTCTGCGCTTTCCTGGAAGCGTAAGTATGATGCTGCTACTGCGCAATATGCTGACGAGCGCAAGCGCTTTGTGGAGGCTTGCAATCGAGATAATAAAGAAAAGATCTCTTTGCGCAACGAAATTGAGAAACTCAAGAAAGAGAAGGTTGATGCAGTTGCGGCAGCAGAAGAGGCGCGCTCTCATAGAGAAAGGAGCGAGTAGAATGAGGTAGCGACCAAAATGACTCTCCTTCTTAAGAACAAAGAGATTGATGAGCTAACCTCTATGTTATTTGATCAGGCGCGACTGCAGGATGAGGTTGATACCTTGAAGAAGGATATTAACCTCCATCGAACTGAGAAGGCCGAGTTGATCCGCCGTTTGACCGAAGGCGAATAGAAAATTAATGATACGGAAGTCGCTCGTGCTACCGCAGAGAGCCTGACAGAGTCCTTGATGAACCAGCTTACCTGATTGAGGGAATATGGGATTGTGGATGTACTATCCCTTTCTTGCGATATATTCATCTTTGCTGAATTATTATATCTTATATTGACGTGTTTACTTTGCAGATCGCCAACTCCATCTTGAACTCTACAGAATTAGATGAGAGGGTGGCGGAACTAATGGTGGCAGCGCGGAACGATGGTCATGCAGAGGGTTATAAGGAATGCACCCTTCATGTGGCCCATGCGCTGAAAACCCAATGGGATACAAGCCGCGCTGCTACGCATGGAACCAACACTGTTGCTCTCTATACTGCTGCCAAAGAGAGTTATGATCATCTACATATTCCTGTTATGGACCTTGTTGATGCTGCGCTGCAGCATGATGATTTTGTTGATAGGCTTAAGGAAATTTTCTTAGAAGCGGAGAAGCAAGAAGGTGCGAAAAATATAGGGAAATAAAGTTATATTGTCTCCATTTCCGTGGCTTTGTTTATTTTTTTTTTGATGTATCGTTGCGCTTAATGCGCAAGTACTTGCTGATGGGAATATAATATATTTAGTTTACAATTTTTGCATGTGACCAATTGCTTGTTTAGGATAGACAAATGAACAGTATGTAACCTCATGTGCGAGCGTAAGCATTGTATTGTCTTGTAGCTCATGAGTATATGTTTTTGTTTATCCAAAGGAATTGCATGCTTTTTGTAATAAATATAAAAGAGTGTAAGTAGCGACAGAAAGTATGTTATTTTATTGATAATTCATAAAGCGTACAATCTGCCACTAAGATTAAAAGAACTGATGTAAGCAGGCTCATATAAGGCGCAAGGCTTCATGAGCGCTGAGATTACATGTAACACCTTCGTAACTGCTGGGCGTTCCAGGTCCGCGGGACGCCAGAGCCGTCCAATCGATTCAATGTGTAAGCCCCCTTGCCCAGGACTTCATTAATCACATAAGGCCCTTCCTATTTTGGTGCCAGTTTCCCTGGCTTTTCAACGTTTGATGCTTCGTTGTCGCGAAGTACGAAACCACCTGGTAGGAAGGTGCATAGGCGCACCCGTTTGTTGTAATATTTTTCCATTTGGGATTTGTACTTTGCTTCACGTATGACGTCATTTTCACGCCTCTCTTCAACTAAATCAAGGTTAAGTCGGTGCTGCTCGTCATTATTTTGCTTTTCAAGGGCTATCATTCTGGGTGATGGGAGGCCAATTTCCGCTGGTATCACAGCTTCTGTGCCATAAACAAGACTAAAAGGTGTTTCGCCAGTGCTTGTTTTTGGCATCGTCCGGTGCGCCCATAGTATATTTGATAACTCATCCACCCAGCCACGCCGCGCTGTACCGAGACGTGCCTTTATGCCTCCACTAGTTGTTTTTTTATGCTTTCTACCTGACCGTTCGCCTGTGGGTGAGCAACGGAGGCAAAAAACATGTTCAATTTTCATTTCCTGCATCCAGGCTTGCAGTTCTGTAGCTGTGAGATTTGGTCCATTATTGGTGATGATTCGTAGCGGCAATCCAAAACGGCAGATAATGCTTTCCCATATAAATTTACGAACTACCATTGCTATAGTGGATGCCAATGGCTTAGCCTCTACCCATTTGGTGAAATAATCGACCACAACAATAACGAACTTGACTGCGACCGGCGCATCAGGAAAGGGTCCGATAAGATCAATTCCCCACTGTTGGAAAAGCCAAGCAGTGGTTATCGGAACCAGAGGATTCTTTGGGCGCAACGTCTTTGGAGCATGCCTCTGACAGGACATACATTTGCGAAGAATCTCCACTGCATCAACATACGTTCCAGGCCAGTAATAACCTGTACTCATAATCTTGGCCACCACCATGCGCGGTCCGGAATGGATACCGCATAATCCATTCCCTTCAGATTCTTTCCCTATCTAGGTGAACGGCGCGAGGTTTTAAGAAACCTTTATTTGTATCATAGTCTGCACGAGGATTGCTTGTTAGAAATAGGGATGGTCTCTTGCTTGACGCAAGGATTTGGGACCATACCCCTTCAATTAGATAACAACTCAAGTATATTTGCATAAATAAAAAAGATATTGCATAAAAATCGGTCACATATGCAACATGTCAGGTATTGATAATTTTAATTCTATATCCGATTGTTAAATTATGTCTTGTATGCAACTCATTATAGTTGTGTATGAGGTATACCTATTAGTTTAAATAAAAGCACCATCAGGATTTTTAAAGATATATTTTTCTTTCCATTGTAAATTTTTTTATATAATTTTATATTGCTAACAACTATAGTAAATTTAAATAGGATAAACTATATACATATCAACATTCCTATAAAATATTTTAAATATCTAAAATACGTAAATTTCATAATAATATAAAATCTCAAAAGATGATTACGTATTTCCTGGCATATAAAATTAAATAGTATCACTAAAATAAATATTGCAAAGGAATGTTAATTCTTTATATAATAAAATACTAGAATGAAGCATTACTAAAAAAAGTTTATTAAAAATAAAATCAAAAATAAAAATTTTCCTGATATATATATTTCAGGCAAACTAGTATATAGTAGATAGCCAAACATCACTAAATGTTTTAGGTATAACCGTCAGGCTCGTATATTTTTATATTTCAGATTTACCATATGCCCGTAAGGCTCGTGTATTTTTACCATCACTACCAGTATTTTTACTTGATAGAAATAAAAATAAATTAAATAAAAATAAAAAAGAAATTTGTACAAACCCTCGTTAGATTTCCCTCCTTCCTCAATTTCCTCTTCTTGAACCAACGCCTCTCACACCTCACCTTCTCAACTCATCATCTAATCAACACGTTACAAATCTCACCATCACCCTCTGCAAATTCACCATCTTTATACACACCTTTACCCTTAACCACCCCCCCCCCCCCCAATTTCACTAAAAACACAATCTTTATCTGCAAATTTTCAATCTTTTTGCTTTCATCTTCAAACCCTCATCTTCATCCACCAAACCCAGATCTAATTTAGTCTAATTCCATCTGGCTATCCTTCCAATTCGTGATTCTTTGATGAATTTTGATGGGATCGAATGATAATTTGGAAAATGTTGTTGGGAATACCAACCCGTTTCCAGTTGGTGGTGGTTCGAGAGGAGTCGGGTCGACCCGGTCGTGGGGTACAAATGGGTCGGGTCAATCCGTTTCCACAAGTGGTAGTGCCGGTCGCCGTCGACCCGGAGTGAGGCTGCAATGGCGGCGACACCTGCGAGTGAGAACACGTTTTTGAGGTTGAATCACCTTGAAATTCACGCTGATGATGCTGGATCGCAAGGGACTGCTGGGTTAGATTTTTGTTTGTTTTATTTTAGTTCGTTGACTTTTTTTTATATATGAAATTGTTGGATAAGTTAAAATTAAGTAGTTTGAAACATGAAAGTTTTGATCTTGGTGTTGTGGAGTTTTGCTATGTTATGATGAGGGTATTTTTGTTGAAGATTAGGGTTTGATTGTTATGAATTTGGTTTCTTTTTTAGATAATTGTTATGGTTAATAGAATCACCTTCGGTGGTGTTTGTTCTAAAAAGCCGTGCAGACCATGCGCCGACATTAACGTTTGTGTTTCTGAAGACGTTTTATTAAAAAAACGTCTGCACGAGCTCTTCTTGGTGAAGACCTGGCCAAGTCACTTCTAAGATCATCTAAGATCCGCAGAGAGTTAAACACCACCACCCACCACCGTCCATCACCACCACTATCCACCACCACCCACCACCACTGTCCACCATTACCACCACCCACCACCACCACCGTACATCACCGCCAATTTATTTTAGAAGTCTACATACGTTGAAAAACAAACAGTCTTCTTCTTGCAAACTACAGAGGACTGGTCCACCTCTTCTTCCACAGATGTCTGCAGATGTGGTCTGCAGACTGCAAACATTTTACCTCTTAAAAAACTAACTGCACCAAAGTGTTAAATAATTTGGTGTTATTAGGGCTTGATCATCATGATGACTATGCTGTGAGTTAATATGTGTAGCAAAAGCAGACTTATTTATAAGTTTGTTATTTGAATAAATTTGTGTTTGGTGATACTGATGAGTAGCTTTAACCAGGAATAAGAAGAAAAAACGAGCTCAACGTGCAACGGGAGGAGATAAAGGCGGTAGAGGACTTCGTCAGTTTAGCATGAAAGGTTTAAATTCTGCGCATTTCCTTTTTTTTTCTCATAAAAAACAATTTTATAAAAATGATTATCTGTTCACTAACAAGTTTTTCTGTGTGGGCTAAAAGTGGCGTACTCGTCCTGTTTATGAGTATACTGGTTGATTTGGGTTATATTACCTTTCATCTAACGGGTCAAACGGATAGCGTCTTTGAAAAGTTAACTAAAACAGGTTCGTGTCAAACGCTTGGTTTTAAAATGCGCGCATAATGCGCACATTGCGATCCAAAAAGCGCATCACGTGTAACGATGCGATGCGAATACATGATGCGAGCTTGATGCGCTAAAATCGCATGATGCGCTCTGTTGCTTGCAACATTAATTGGGTCAGAATTTTGTTACTTTTTTGAGCTGGGAAACATGGGTTTGATCTCTACAGCTGTAAAAAAGTAAAAAGTAGGTGTTGACTTTGTACATTACATAGAAAAAGCATCTTGGAACTTGGAAGTTTGACTCAAACGGTCGAAAGTCGCCCAACGCGTAATTTAAATTTTGAAACCTCCTGAATCTTTATAATAAAAAAATTGGATTATTGCTGTAACAATATAGCTTTTGTAGACGTATAACGCCATTAATAACCTATAATTTTCGAAAAAGAAAAGTCAAAGGCTTTGACCCGTTATCCAAACCACTAAATGCTGTGCTGTGAGCTAATGCTTTCTTTGATTTTGTCATGCCTAGTGTGCGAGAAAGTTGAAAGCAAGGGAAGAACTACTTATAACGAGGTCAGTGGATTCATTTTAATCGTCTTCTTGAGTCCTCATCATGTCGTATTTGTATTATTTTAAATCCTTTTTTTCAGTTTATATTTCAAGGGGTGTTTGGCATGTGTTTTGGAATGGATTATCTTATACTGACTTACTGTGACTTGAGGTTGCAATTAGAAGTTTTTAGTGTTTGGATAACAGATTCTGTTTATGATTAGTTAATAATTTAGGGGTCAAACACTCAGTCATGGATAGTTTCATATCCATTATCTGCTGCAAGAACTGATTATCTGAGGACTAATGAAATTACCTATATACCCCTTTTAACTTAATCTGAGTGACTTTTGTTCTCTTATAGGTTATACCGAACTTCTATCCTTCTTTCACAGTAAAATTCTTTGTGAACAATCAGATATATTAAACACTCAAACATCTGATTATGTGATTATAACAAGTTCAAATAGCAGAAGCACATCCAGAAAAAAAAACACCATCTTTTGTGACTTATTTTATTACAACCGGTTATCTATTTCTGATAATTGAATATTACGCAGATATGAACATTCTTAGTTCTAGTTTTTTTTTTTCACATAAACCTCATGAGTAAATACTAGTTCCATGTTTTGGTTTGCATTCTATGCTTGAAGAAACTAATGTGTAATTCTGATTCTTGACGTACTTTCTACACTTGAACCACCATATTTCATATCTTTTGAAAAAAACTGTGTTATAAAAAACTGAAATAGAAGTTTTGATTTTCAGGTTGCAGATGAACTTGTAGCTGAATTTTCAGATCCTGGCAATGGTGATCAAGCTCCAGACCAGGTTCATGTCACTTTAACAACTTTACATTTAGTATGACGAAACTCACAAGATTTAATATGAGTTTTATAATCAGTCATTTTACCTCTGCCAGTATGGTATTATAGTTTATATTTTTCTTCTCTAACTTTTGAATATTCATCACAGCAACAATATGATGAGAAGAATATCCGTAGACGGGTATATGATGCACTAAACGTTCTCATGGCTATGGATATTATCTCTAAAGATAAAAAGGAAATACAGTGGCGGGGTCTACCTCGAACTAGTTTGAACGATATCGAAGAACTAAAGGTCGCAGTTTATCCCTTTTAACTCAATAAACGCAGAGGTGGTAAAATGATCGGGTCGGGTTACGGATCAAAGGCAAAGCACCTTTTGTTCATTTATAAACAATTAGTGTGTCAATTTGAACAATTTAGAAGGATTTATACATTAAAAATGGGCTTTTGGGCGACTCTTGACCCATATTTAAGCTAACTTTTTTCATTTTGCATCGTGTTAGTGATAAAACATAACTGGAATCGCCATTTGTAAGTAAATGGATCATATTTGCCATCTTTGTAAATGTACTTAAAGTTCATAATTTGACATCTATGAATCTACTGTGGCTTGATTATTTATTTATTCCGTCATTTAAATGTCTCAGAGTGAGCGTCTTGCTCTCAAGAACAGAATTGAGAAGAAAACTGCTTATTTACGAGAACTTGAAGATCAAGTGAGAACCGGGTTATATCATATATTAGCAATTGTTTTCCCTCATTAATTTTTTTTTTTGCTATAGTGTATGTTTTTCTCTTATAAAGCATGTAGGTCTTCAAAATCTAATTAAACGGAACGAGCAGTTATATGGCTCAGGAAACACGCCAAGTGGTGGAGTGGCTTTACCGTTTATACTGGTTCAGGTACGGTTCAAAAAGGTTATTGGCACCTTTCTTGCAAAACAATGAAAACGTATTGACCAGATCATAAAGTTGCAGTTATAAATCTTTATAAAATACTATAAGTAGAGGTTTCACATTGGGCGGGTCTGGTAGGCTGGGCAACGGGTCATATTCTAGCATGTCTCAAAACAAGCGGGGCCCGGTTGACCCGCTAACATCTTATATTGTCTTTCTTAATTTGTCCTATCTGAAATAAACAACCACCAAAGCAACCCATTTGTTAGCAAACGAGTCAAAATTGCCACCTGTACATCTATAGATATATGAAAAATAGTTAAAAGAGTAAAGTACACGGATGGTCCCTGTGGTTTACCAAATTTTTGGATTTGGTCCCTAGCTTTTCAAAAGTACACGGAAGGTCCTTGTGGTTTGCACTTTGTAACATATTTAGTCCCTGACCAACAAATCCAAAGGTTTTAGCAGGTTCAAGTTAGGGACTAAATGTGTTAGAAAGTGCAAACCACGGGGATCATCCATGTGAGTTTTGGAAAAGTTGGGGACTAAATGCGTTACAAAGTGCAAACTACAGGTACGATCCGTGTACTTCTAAAAAGCTAGGGACGAATCCAAAATTTTGGTAAACCATAGGGACCATCCATGTACTTTACTCTAGTTAAAAAGTTCCCTTAAACGGGTTAAATTTTAATAGGCTGGTGTTATTACTCCTTAACCTTCTTGCTATTTGGTAATTTTAGACTCGCCCTCACGCGACAGTTGAGGTGGAAATTTCAGAAGATATGCAGCTTGTTCATTTTGACTTCAACAGGTTAGCTCATAGCGCGTTTTTTTTCTTCAAAATTATAATATACCACAATAAGCATTAAATATTTTTCTTGATCTAATTGCAGCACACCATTTGAGCTACATGATGACAATTATGTCCTCAAGGCCATGAAGTTAAGCGGGGGATCAAACAATGTTTGTACAGAGGGAGGTGTCGGGTCCAGCATGTCTGCCATGGTTCAGCCTCCCGCCCCTTTGCCGCCACCTAGGTCCACCAGACCGCCGCCGTCACCATCGCCGCCACTTCCTGGTATACTAAAGGGGCGTGTTAAGTATGAGCATTAGTCAGATACAACCTTTGCTATATCTGTATATTGTGTGTGTGCGTATTCTACTCTGCTAATGGCGGATTTGTGCTTCATATATGGATCATAATGTTTTTATTTTTGTATTTGAATTTATGGTAGTTTATTCTAAATTTTTTGTTTTTCGACTGTATATTGGAAGCATCTCATATATGTGTGGGCCCTTGAGGGGGCAAAAGTGAAATTGCACTAATTTAAACGTTATTTACTAAATTTTGTGAAAATAACGTTAAAAGTGGCGGACTGTTAATCATGCATCATGTGCGGCGTTGATAACCGAAAGACAAAAGGGTACATGCCTTAATCGGCCTTTGTCCTGATTGCTGAGTGTTACGTGCCTTATGTCCAAGGCTTGATGCAAAACTACTATCGAGCCGGGGGTCTCACTAGAAGCAACCTCTCTATTCTTACGGGGTGTAAGAGGTAAGGTTTACATCTTAGCATTGCTATTGGTGGGATTTACTGAGTATGATTATGATGATTGGAAGTATCTCATTTATGTTTAAAATGAGACCATGTATAAGTATATGGTCTCATTGCTCACCAAGTACTAACAACTTAAGTTGTTGAAAGTTATGTTAAATCAATGTGATCTCAGGTTAACCTGAGGTACATTAAGCCGCTAAAAACGGGTGTTTTCGTGTTATTGGATTTTAGAAGCACACAAATATGTCATGGTATTGAGGATTTGGTGGAAGACATGTAACACACCGGCATTACAAAGCAGTTAATACTTTGGTAGTGTTTAATACAATATCTTTGTGAATAATGTATCTGTACCGTGTCTGTAGCATCCCGTATTTGCTTTCGCTGCTAGACGAGCCCCGGGGTGTGACAATGAAACTGACCGACCGGAAATTTAGATAAAAACCGACCATAAAATCAAACCGATGACCGGTTTCAAAGTATCAAACCAAACTTGACGGGGTATGGTCCTATATCCTGCGTTTGGCCTTACAAGCCATGCGCGCATAAAACCATACCCAAACTTAATACTACAACACTCAACTATCATCAGAGCTATTGCGCAAACCCTCATCCGATCACATAATGCGATGACAACTAAGACAAGTACAAATAGTACCGATGACAGGAGCTGCAGCCAAACAGCGTGTGCTAGACCCTGCACAGACAACTCTCACAATGATCAATCGTGAATGAGACAAAAAAATACAAAAGCACAGTGACGTGTAACTAATCAAGCTGCGCCATTCATTGCTACATGATCTCCACTCACAGCTAGTGACATACTCGACAACAAGGACAATCAACAGGCCACGTGGTACCAATCATTGTGTGCCAACGTATCAATCCTTTGAGATCACTAACAGTCGTGTCAGTGGAGACAAAACGGATATTCCTTGATTGGCGACGTTTGGCCCAGGGCTCATCAGCCCATCTCCTTCTCCACACTCTTCGGCTATAAATACTAGCCTTCAACCACGTGTTTAAGGATCGGCTCTCTCACTCTCTTAGTCTTAAGTCACACTTGTTTGTTCTTAAACGATCCTTATTCTCACGTCGGAGGGTGGTTACAAGGAGAACCCCCCACCTCTCATCCTTATAACGAGCTTCACGGTATTATGTTTTGGATATCACATTTCTAGCCATTGGTCGAGGAAAGATAAAGATCAAACTTGTTGATGAGACCATTTCTGATTTCCCACAAGATAAACCATCAATTTACACTCGGTGTTTCTTCAAAAAGAGTGTAAATAGCAACTTGGTGGATCATGGATGGGGTTGTTTTGGGGAAAGCGATTTTTGAGAACATTTGAACCATTTCTTTTTGCATCCACCACGGCTACATCAGATATTTATTTAGCGTGTAATTAATTATATTTCTGACTCCATTACCACTAATCCTTAATTAACTTAAATAACTGAAAGGAAGAGATAGGGAAGCATCTCTCTCATCTGAATAACCGGTGGTTACAGTGGTGGATCTGTTGAACTAGCTTCTAGAAATATCTCAATGCTCCTCCACCTCCACAGATGATTTCCACAATGACGTCACAGCTCACTATCCTTCCTTCGTACAAGCTCTTCTTCTTCGCCGCTCCAGAACCTCGATTCTCTCAACTCCGTCATCCTCACGGCGGCAGTTTTCTCGCCGGAGTTTGCGCGTCGTCTTCGTCACCGACTAAAACAAGGTTTTATCCTTCAACTTCAAATTCACTTTCAATTGCATGTGTTTTGTGTTGATTTCTTAGTGAATTGAGTATCGATTAAGCGTATTTTTGATTTGTTGTGTTAGTGTTGGGTGTAGGAAACAGACGAAGACGAATGCAGATCTGTGTAACGATTTACGCCAGTTTATTTCTGAAATTCGACTTCCTGATGGACATGTGCCTTCGTTGAAGGAGCTTTCGCACCATGGCAGGTTAGCAGCATTATATCTCTCTCATTTCATATTCCTGCCTTGCTCAAATATACGAATGCTGAAAACCTATTATAGCAGTCATGGTACCATTAATTGCTCGAAAAGTTAGGTACAGTTAATTAGTTAGAATGAATCAACTGAGACCTTGTGTATGTTTGGCTTGCATTGAACTCAAGTTTGTATTAGCAACATTATCGTGCGTAGAAATCTGGCTAGAATCTTGTCGGAATTTGGCCTGAAACTATCCAGAATCTAGGAATCTTGCCGGAATGTGCGCCTGAACCCTCACCTGGAGAATTAAAGCGCAACTTCCTCGACTTAAAGCGAAACTGCCTTGCCTCGCCTGAAAAATGGGCCTAGGCACAAGAGGCGATAGCTTTTAACAACTATGTTTCATACTTCAATTGGTAAAATATTTCATGACGTCTCGATGTCATATTGCCTTCCCCAACATCTTCTATGGCTTCTATGGTATGAATCTGGTCTCTACATTAAAGCATATATAAACTTTCTTAGAGATGATCAAACCATCTAGAAAGGCCCTATGTGATATTGCTGTCTTTATATTGAGTGTATCCCCAACCTTACTATTAAAATGTTCACTTTTAACCATCTATCCAATAAGGCTGCAATTTTAATGAAGTAATATTCCAACAGAGGTGATATTATTTATGCATATGCTGCCTTTTGACAATTCAACATTATGACTACTAAAGCATAGTAGGTCTGTTGATATTCCCCGATCTTTATGCATGCTGCATCTCCATCCATCCTGCACGGTTTCTCATCGTGATACCATTGTGTTTTCCCCCAATCTTATGACAACATATAACAACTTTATGAAAACACACTTTTTGTTAAAACAGAAAGACAACTTTATGCTAATGGAAATGATTATTACTTGTAACAACATTTTTTTTGAATTATTCCCATTTGTTCTTACATTATTGCTTAGGCAAGACCTCGCAAACATTGTAAGACGGAGAGGATATAAACTTATTAAAGAGCTTCTTGCAATCTCACAAGAGATCAAAGTATCTGATTCTGATGCGGAAGGGAGCTTGACTGAGGATAAAGCTAATAAAGAAGAAGATGAATCGACAGGTACATTGTATTGGTTTTTTCACTTATTTATGTTATAAAACCCTACTGAACAATCACTCTAAAAATAGGTCCAGATGAGAATAGACTAGAGTTGACTGAATACATGTCAGCGCCACATGAAAACATGTTAGGTGAAGGCTCAACCAAATTGTCATTGCAGGAAAAAGTGGCAAAGTTTATTCAGAGTGGAGAACTGGAAGAATCGAAGGCAAGTCATACTAACATGAAGATATATTTTGTCCTGTGGGGTAGATTACATACATTTATCCTTGTATTTATTTCATTTATTCTTCAAATATAAATTTACCTCTTGGTGCTTCTTGATGTTCAGGAGGTGAGGAGTCAAGCAGTGAAGTTCTTTGTGAATCTGACTCGACAAATTTAGATTTAGAAAATGAAAGCGTATTGACATCTCAATTGAGGTTTGCATTGTTATTTCTGCTGTATTACTTACGCATCCGTATATTTTTAGTATTCCTGCTCATATGCTTGATCATATGGTTAATAATTCTTATTTATACATTCACATCATTTGTAGGGATATTACTTCCACCGATCAAGTAGCAAGTGACGAGGCTGTTAACACTGATGAAGCCTTGGAAGTTGAGGTCGTTTCATATCAACTAATCTGTTTCATATACAAATTCTCTCTCTCTCTCTCTCTCTCTCACACACACACACACTCATGTGATCTTTTTGTGTAAGATAGATTATAACAAAGGAGGATGAAGCTGAAATCAACCGTATCAAAGTTATGCTGGTATTATATCCATCTCATTGTTCATCAGGAGCTTATTATTGGATCTTCATACTTTCCTAAATTTTCTAATTGTTTTTTACGTGCTTAGCATAACAAGGAGTTAGAGCTGTCTCAGTTGAAGGAACAGATCGAGAAGAACAAGGTAGTTCTTCTAGTTTTATACCAAATCATTTTGAAATATATATGTCAAAATATAGGATGCTCACTAATAATTGGTTATCAATGTACCTTGCTTCCACAGCAAGCATTGTCTGAACTTCAAGCTAAAGCTGAAACAGAGATAAGTAAAGCACAAAAGCTTCTCTTGGATAAAGATGCAGAGTTACTTGCAGCTGAAGAAAGCCTATCCGGATTAAAACAGGTAACTTACTGTTTGTTATTTTACATCATCAATCACAAACTTGGAACTTTTATGTTAATGGAGGCTTTCACTTCGCTAGGTTCAAGTTGAATACTGGGGGGAAGGTGAGACTGTACAGGTGGCGGGTAGCTTTAATGGGTGGCATCATGGTGTAACATTGGATCCACAGCCTTCTTCAAATATCACGGACCCTGTTGAATTGAGGTTTTAAACTCTCTTTCGGAATTGGTTGATTCAGCTTTATGCTTTATCTCTAACTAACGGGTTGATTGTGGCCCGAAGTTTTTTTTTCCATGCACAAAAACCTGCTAAATCATTTTACTCAAGATTAACTTTAATTTTTATTTATATATAGCTTCTGTAATCGTATTTAACACTATCTTTTCAAAAGTCGTAAAAAGAAAGTTTCAGGTCAACCCGGCCTATTTTGACCGGTACCAGTTACCCACCACACCCATTATCCCACCTCTACATAGCGAGAGATTAGGGTTAAAACTTCCTGGACACTGACTTTGGCTTGAAAATAATAATAGCAATTTTTTTTAGTAAAATGCCATTTTCGTCCCTGAGGTTTGGCTAGTCTTGCGACTTTCATCGAAAGGTTTGTTTTTCCGCCTCCGGATCGAAAAGGTTTGAAATCTTTGCCATTTTCATCCGGCTCGTTAACTCCATCCATTTTTCTCCGTTAAGTCAAGGGTATTTCCGTCTTTTTTGTTAAGTTAGAGGGCAATTCGGTCTTTTACACTTTATGTAAAAAGACCGAATACCCCTGAAAAAGACCGAATTGCCCTATAAGTCAACAAAAAGGACGAAAATACCCTTGAATTAATGGAGAAAAATGAATGGAGTTAACGAGCCGGATGGAAATGGCAAGATTTCAAACCTTTTGGATTCAGATGCGGAAAAACAAACCTTTGGACGAAAGTCGCAAAACTGGCCAAACCTCAGGGACGAAAATGGCATTTACTCTCTTTTTTCCACTTATATGCTTATAGACACCTTTTAACTTAGAAGAATGATATATTTATATCAGGAATACTAGGCTGTGGAGGTCCATGTTGTGGCTATATCCCGGGATCTACGAGGTATGTGATTCACTAGCATCAATTTATTATCTTGAATAAATAGAGTATTATTTAAAACTTGCCACACGTGCAGATCAATTTATAGTTGATGGCAAATGGATGATTGATCCTATGAAAGAAGTGGTAACCCGGGGATCCATACAGAACAATGTTCTTCGAGTCGATAGATGATGATGAATAGTGCCATATGTACATACCATTCAGGTATCATAAATTTTCTCCCTTCTCTCTTTTCTTTTTTCATGAAATAAGTTGAGATGACTCGTTTTCCGTCGGTTGTCAGATGTTGATGATTAGATAGGTGACTATTAATGGATGTGGTACAATTGGTTCACAAGTTGGAGAGTGGAGATGGGGTTATGCGATGAAGCACTTTTTTGTACATTCATAATGCAGTTAGGGTTTCACATTTCTGCTTAGAAAGTAACATGTTTTGTCATCCCTGGACTCGAAATGATGGGGCCTTCCGGCTCATGGACCATATATAGTAATAAAACCACTCTGAGCCTGTCAAGATACACAAGGATTGGTTCGACAATTCTGGTGTATAAGCCAAGAAAATAAGGTTGCGACTCAACTCGATCCATATAATTATGTTATCCATTTAAATAAGCTACTAGTTCTATACCATCGATATTCTTGTCCTTAAAAGTTTTTTGTTCAAAGTAATTTACAATATCGGAAGTCTGCTCATTGGGATTTAGGACATATATGGCTATATATATTTAGTGTGATGAAAATAACACAAATCATTTGGTTGTATTGGTGGTGGTATAAAGACATGGATGCAACCAGTTAGGCTAACAACTAGCTGTATTTTTCTTTCTAATTTCCAAAGTTAAGTCACCAGAAACAATTCTTTACGGAAATAAACTCAACTTGAAATTAAAATCACCTTCTAAAGACCATTCATTCAAAATAAATCAAATCAATTAACTCTTTATTTACACTAAAAAATTAAAATATTCTAGCCACCCAACTCAATCCAGCAATAAAAATAAAGAGTTAACTGCCATTTTCGTCCCTGTAGTTTGTCCACTTATGCTAGTTCAGACCTAATTTGAACCATTTTCGTCTCTATAGTTTGTCAAATTATTTGATTCAACCTAAGTTTTTTTGGATGAAACTGACATGTTTTAAGAACGCTGGAACGAAATGGTACAGATTTGAAATTTGGTCTGAACTGGTATAATTGGATAAACCACAAGGACGGAAATGACAGTTAACTCAAAAAGAAATACGAAAGGAGTCCTGTCCGGATGATTCATAAAAAATCTAATGAATAAACACTTTTTTCTAAAAAAAAGGTAACATAAGGATAATATATCTGGTGGAAAGAACGAACTCGTGGAGACCACGGCCCACTTATACGACTTTTTATCATTAAATTCTTTATACCCAAAACGTGTCTCTTTCTTTGCCTTTCCCCTTCTATTCTTTGACCCCCTTAAACACACACTAACCAGTAACCTTTGAAAAAATGGCAATAATGTTGAGCAGTGCTTCATTTCACAGGCTCACCTGCTCATCACCCTCCATTTCAACTTCACTTCCACTTGTACCTCTCACTGCTTCATCCTTACTACCCAAATGTACAACCACAAGCAGAAAGAGCAAGGCTTATATTACAACTTTGGCGCTTAAAAGTAACCCAATTCAATCAGAAATCCTTCAACAAGAAGAAGAAGAAGAAATGGAAATGGCGGAAAGCGGTGAAACCGAAACCGAAACCGTGTTGTACTCGGTCTCTCCTCTCCCGCTTCTCCTACTTGCTGCACTTCCAGGAGGTGATTAACTAACTTAACAAATAACAATGCAGCTTATTATGTTATCTTGATTTGGTTTAATGAATGCATTGTTTGATTATGTGAATGTTAGCCGGGACGGTTAGATCGCTGTTCGGGCCTTTTGTTGAGCTTGTTAAGTCATGGGGTCTGCCTGACTGGCTTGTCCATTGGGGCCATCCTGGTAACATGGTATATACGATTAGTTACTATTTGGAAATTATTTGTGATATATCTTGTTTCGACATATTGACGTGATTGTTTTTATTGTCTTGTAGGCGGTCGTGCTCTTTGCCATGGGTGGTTATGGGAGTTATTTAGGGTTTCGGATTCGGTTTTCTGATGATGTGGTATGAATCTTTACTATAGATTTTTGCTGCTAATCATGTTGTATAAAATAAAGATGGTTAACACAGTAAAAAAACCAATATGCTTATTATTAAATCCCCTAAACTTGTTTAAAGTATATGTATTCGTGAAATAAACAATAGATGTAGGTTACGAGCAGCACGCTTGTTACATATTTGGTGGCTATGTAGATGGTGATTTTTGTTGACGTGGATGTCACGTCTGTTAACGTCAAACAATACTCATTATTAGTTTCGCTTTATATACAAAGTTATACGATATAAGGGCGTGCATAATAGTGATATGTATTTTAAAATCATGAAATGCATATGATATCCATTTGGAATGCGTCTTCGTTAAATGTTGACCTAATTAAGGGGTAACGAGTCATTATTTGAGTTAATCTTCACAAGTTTAGTGATTTTAATATACCAAAAATGGGTTGGGTGACCTTTTCATGCAATGTTAACCCATATAAAAACTGTGAAAAGATAACCGAAAATAAAAAAAAACATCATTGAATTCAGGAGGAAAAAGCAATGGCTAAAGACTTGCACCCTAAACTCCTAGCCGGAATGTTCTTCTTCTTCGCTCTCGGAGCCACTGGTGGTGTGACCTCTCTACTTACTTCCGACAGGCCCATCCTAGAAAGGTAACCGTTACAGTGTGTGCATATCATGTTGTAGGTTTAAGATCCTATGCTGATGGTATATGAGTCTCTTGATTATACATCGGTTTCTTGCAGTCCTCATGCTGTGACAGGGTTGATCGGTCTAACGCTTTTAGCCGTACAAACAGCATTGCCAACATTATTCGAGGTAAACCTGACTCTCATCCATATTTTCAGCTATTTTTTTTTTCACGATTTAACTGTGATTATTGATACGATATTGATGCTTCTATCGATCTGCTAATGACTTGTAGGGAAATCCGGGGCTAAGGAATGTTCATGGGATATTAGGTAGCGGGATTATGACATTGTTTCTGGTACATGCATATTTTGGTCTTCAGCTCGGGTTGAGCTACTAATCTGATTATAACGGTTTTGTCGTTCGATGAATAATTGCATGGCAGTTAGCCTTCTGGAGACATTTATAAGTTGTATTCATTTTTTTGTCAAAATTGATGTGTTTAAATTCACAGGTAAAGGTGTAAGTGTTTCTGAAACTTCTTTTAAGTTGGGATTGAAACCCTTGAAAGATGTCACTCTTATATAAATTTATAAGCTTATTAGTTTTAGAATTTGTATATTATATCCATTCGTATTATATTCAAATGCATTTACTTAACATTATTAAGTTGTGATGATGAAATGGAATAATGTTTAAAAATCGCTCACTAACTCATCTCATCCCCAACTATCAAACGCATATTTCTAAAAGGTTAAAAATACCCTTTTAGCAAATAATCAAAGAATGAGGTTTGAAGCACATGTAACATGTATTCTGACTTCAAAATAGTTTGTATAACCCTATAATATATTTTAGCATGTCGAACTTGTCACAAACTCATTTGACCATTCGAACCTGTATTTACGCGCACGATTAGTTAAAATAGCGTAAACTATATAAACTAGTCGTAACGGGTTAAATAAATTCAAAACCCTTCCAAATCAAAATGTTTGGTTAAAGAGTAAACTGTCATTTGGGTCCCTGAGGTTTGGCCAGTTTTGCCACTTTAGTCCAAATTTCAAACCTTTTGCCATTTTGGTCCCTGTTGTTTCATTTTTTTGCCATTTTGGTCCAAATTTCAAAGTCAGCTCAGATTTTCAAAAAAAAAGCCTGGTTTTTGTCATTTTCTTCAGGGGCATTTGGTCATTATACTTTTATTATAACTTATTATTAATTAAAAATAATATATATAACTAATCAAATCTAAGATCTGTCTATCTCTCTCTCTTCTCTCTTTATCACACACACCTTCAATCTCTCTCTCTCTATGGAACCACCTACCACCTCCATTAACACCACCGCACCACCACTATACCACCACCCTAGATCTGATCGCCAAACTCCAATCCTTCCATCAAACGTCCAGATTTGGTGGGGGAGGTGTTTGAATTTTAGTACTCCGATGACGGCGACGATGCTCTTGTCACACCCTCAATTTCCACTTGCGGAGTTTTACCGCGAGGCGTGTGAACAAACCAGAATCTGAAACACTAGTACGTCGAACGACTCTATATGATTTGATAATACGTTTTCCAAAATCATTTGTTGTAGATTTTATACTGTCTAAATTAGTTACCAATATTTAGCAGAAGCATCAGTTTTAAAGTTTGAGCGGAAGCATAAATAAGTAGTGAAGCGGGCGCCAACACAAACGCCAAAACAAATGAAAAACCTCAAAAAATATTGATAAATAAGACTCGATAAAAGATGTCTTGTTCAATGCATGTGCGTGCACCTAGAGCTCCTAGCGTCCTGAGAAACATGTAAAGAAACAAGTGTCAACATTAAAGATGAGTGAGTTCACAGGTTTTCATAAATTCGTTTGTTCGGTTAAAGTTTGTTTACTCCGTTATCCCTAACCCGGGATAACGTATTGGTTCCATTATTCCAACCCGGAATAATATGTTGTTGCTTCCAATATTCCAACCCGGACTATTAAGTTGTTGTTTCCAATATTCCAAACCCGGAATATTAAGTTGATGTTTCCAATATTCCAAACCCGGAATATTAAGTTGATTCGTAATTAAGTTCAATGTTAACATATATAGGTAGCTAACCTAAAGTCATGTCACGTAAGTGTTCGCGATCGAAGCTGACTGTTGTGCCTCCGTGTTGCCAGGCCTATCACATGACCATGGCGATGTTAGGCCAATTATTCATCCGTTGACCATACCCGGTCGGCTAGCGCGACTAGCTCGGATGGGGCTCGTCGGGCCCAGTAGTACTACTTATAATTCCCCCGCTATTAAACCCAAATACTAACGATCCGAGAGATTGTCGATGACTTAAGTGATAAAGCTGCTTAGTGACCATAACATTACATTAACATTAACTTAGTTACCGTATAGTTATGTGACGTTAAATTCGTATAACGTAAAGAGATTGAGTTTGAGAGTGTATACATGTTTCTCCCCCTGTTGTTTAAAAACCGGATAAAGTTAGGGCCGTGAACTCACCTTTTGTTGCTCGGTTAGTGTAGCAATAGAAGTTATAAGAGATGGGACCGCTAGTTGCGTCCTAACAAACCAATTAATTCTAAGTCAGTGTGTGAACACACCAATACAATTTCTACACGTAATTTACGCACAAAGTGATACACCCAAACAACATATCTAACACTCAAACATGCATGCAAGTATCCTAATGTGATCATAGTAATCAAACAACTTATCATGAACATATTCCAATCCATGCAACACTTTGGTGCATACAATCACAAGTTATCAATTTTCTGCTTAACACTCATTATTCAGCTGTTTTCTAGGATTTTTATAAAATAGTTCCAACGATCCAAAAATTCCAATATTTTTACAGTAGGTGACATCTATACCATAGAAACTTATATAAATTTTCCAAGTTCTAAATCTTTACCAATTAACCATAAATATTAATATGCTAGGCTGCAGTCAGATTTATCACTTTCTGACTGCAGTCCACGGAAGAATTTATTTAAAAATCACTGATCGTCCAATTAACAAAATTCCAGTTGGAGTTGCCCGGAAATTTCCATACCTAGTTGCTGTACAAAAATTATGACTCAACTCCCTACTGATTTTAAAATCTAACTCGATAAACAACTAACAAAATTTCAGGATTTTCACAGTTTTAGTTACTGAACTTATTTGGCCCTTTAAAATATCAAACGACTTCAGAAAATTATGAATCCAGCGCCATTAGATTCCTTATTCAAATCTCTACGTTCTAGACATCAAAAATCCGTTTTTCGACAACTAACGACCGAGTTACAGCCAGATGAAGTCGGCTGTAACTATTGCTCAGCAACTGATTTCAGCATACAATTACTACAACTTGCATAAACCGTTCCTATTGATCAACCTAAGCGAGCAAGAACCGATTTTTAATCATAGTTTACTACTAATAACTTATCCATGCAAACCCTAGATCTTACTTCTAGTTTTTACAAACAAAACACACTTGCAACTTATGATATCCGCAAACAATTATACATGCAACTATGGACAGTTCAGCCGATTACTTAACACACACACATAATCCGAAAACAAGCAAATAAATTCGTTCAAACATATATATCCGAAGCAAACTAATCAATTCATTCAAGCATATATATCCGAACATGATTTCGTAATCAGAGATAATTCTGACCTTGAATAACTAGGCAAACAAGCCGAGGTTTGGACAAGATTTATCCGACTTTTCCAGAAAGATCGCGACCGAGAGGATGATGATAAAGTGGGCTGTTTTGTTGATTGAATAGAGGTGAACAAGGACTGAACTCGCGACTGAATGGAGGTGAAGATGGCGATGGTTGCTGCTGCTGCGACCGAGAGGAAGGAACGAACAAGGGAGGAAGCTGTCCGCGATCACAAGGCTGCCGACGGCAGTTTTTGTTTAGGGTTTTTGTGTATGTGAATGAAGGCATTCATGAGTTTGTATTTATAGGCGCAAGACGATCAAGCAATAGAGGATGGGTTTACGGTTTGGACTAGTTCTCGCGGCCAAGGGCTTGGGTGGGTTCGGTTTGGGTTTGAACTCAATAAGTTCGCGGTTTTGGGCTTGATCTCGGCCGAGAGTGTTTTGGTTTAGGGTTTAGGTTTGCTCTCAGTTTGGGTTTGATCTTGGCCGAAGACTTGAGTTAAAGTTTAAAACTTTGTTAACTCCTAGAGTCACAATGAATCAAAGTTGGTTCGTGTCGCGGTTCGGTTCAGTTCGTGTACATATCTACTGTAATTATCCTATGACAAAACAATCACACAACACACATCACGTATTCATTTAACTCGTACACGTTTAATACTTAGCATATACTTTATTCGATAAGTGTCGCGTTTAAGTTATCCGAAAAACCCGGGATATCACATTGTCCCCATGTTGAAAGAATTTTCGTCCCGAAAATTGAGTAAACGCGGTTTAGCATGTAGCGTACATGTTTAGAGTGCCACGCACAAAGAGTTAGTTCGTTTATGAAAGTACGCGAAGTTACAAGAAGTTCCCAAGTGCCATACACAAAGATTTCCAAGTGCCATGCACCAGAATTCAGTCAACAATAGTACACGAAAGTATGAGAAGTTTCCAGGTTGTCACAGCTCTGATGGCGACGGTTGGAGAATCTGGATGTGGTTGAAGTGTACATCGCCGGCGGTTGTGGTTTTATGCTTTTACCAGAGGTGAAGTTGCCGGAATCTATGGTGGGAAAAATGGGAAGTGGAAAGAGGTGTACGGTGGTGGAGGTGAGACGGTGGTGGAGAGTGTACGGTGGTGGAGGGGAAACGGTGGTGGTGGGTATACCGTGGTGGAGGGGAGACGGTGGTGGTGGGTGATTCCGGTACAAGCGTGTTTCTCTCTCTAACTGTTCACCAGCGAAACGAAACCCTTTGTTTCCCTCTCTAACTGTTCACCGGTGACATCGCCGGAGAAGATGAACCGGTGCTGCTCCACTGTCGGGTGTACACCGAACTCTTCGTCCGGTTCCGATCCATTTGAGTGAATTGAACAGGATTATAGTGGATTTGTAGGGGTAATTGTAGAGATTTGGTGGATTTTTTGTGTGATTGTTAGGGTTTTGTGGAGAGAAAGATCATCGAAGAGAATGGTGGAGTTGATTTTTGGGTGTTAAGGCTGGTGAGTTTAGAGAGAAACTGAGTTTCAGATGATTGGGGAAGGTGGAATATTTTAATTGATAACCAGTTAAAATAAAGCATAAAATGACCAAAATACCCCTGAAGAAAAGGACAAAAACCAGGTTTTTTTTTAAAAAAAAAATCTAAGCTGAATTTGAAATTTGGACCAAAGTGGCAAAAAAAACGAAACCACAGGGACCAAAATGGCAACAGGTTTGAAATTTGGACTAAAGTGGCAAAACCGGCCAAACCTCAGGGACCAAAATGGCAGTTTACTCTTGGTTAAATAACTCATACCACACGAGACTCCTCACTCGTACGGGTATAAACCACATTTTATCTGATCCACGCTTAATCTAACGGTACCGAGCGTTACTCTAAGTTAACTGGTCAAAGTCAAAGGACTTATGATGAACCGTAAACATTTAATGAATAATGTTTCCATTCATTCCGGACTATGGAACCCGCGAGATAATCGCACCTAAGTTAATAATCTTTGAATACGGACTATATTACGAGAACTAAATACAATGTCATACAATTAGTGCATGTAAATAATTTTTAGCCTATTTTTATTTATAAAACTTGGGATATGGCATCAGCCACTTGGTTCTAGTGTTGCAAAATGGGCAAATGCTTTCAAATAATGTAATAACCCGAGTTTAATCTCTTATGCTTGATTAACATTAAAACAATTACGGGCTAATAGTACCGTGTCCGGATGTCCCGACTCATTAGTTGTAATGGCCATAAAAAGTGTGGGGTGTAGGCATACACATGATAGACACGTATATTAAATGGTGTGTATATTGATCATGTACTGGTTATAAGCACTGGTTACCGCATGTGTGACAAGCATGTAAATCTGGTAACAAGAATCTATCCCAAATGACTATCAAATAATGGTTATCATGATTATTAAGTGGTTTGCTAGACATAGTAACCCATATGAGTGATAATTGTGAATTGAGTAGGTATAGGCATTCAATCAATTTTGATATCCGTGAGGTGAAAGATTGTTGGTTTCTTGGAGTAAAGCCTTTGTGAGAAGATTTCCTTAGTTTGCCTACCATTCCTTGCCTATCGAGTCTAACCGGGATTTCATTAGTTACCATTTGCACTCCTTAGTGTATCGAGATTTTCGTATTGTGAGGTAGATTGTCTAGAGGGTACTTCTTCTTAGAGTTGGAAACTCATGAGGGAACCCACATAACCGGTAGCCTTAACAGTTGTTAGGATTCTTTTAGGTGACACCTTGAGAAGGGTCGAGGATCCTTAGATTATCCTTTGAGTTTAGCATATTAAGATCCCGGTTCCACAATAGTTCCATTACCGATAGAAAACTTGTCTTTCATGTGTAGCATTCTAACCTAGGTAGTGCTTTTATCATCATTGTCTGATCTCGTATGCAATTGGAGTTCGTGTCTCAGTTCACTTTAGTTAATCATTTAATTATTTGCATTAGGATTGTTAGAAACCCACATCAAAACAAATAAAACAATTAAAATCAATAGTGTAAATAAGTAATCGAGTCTAGTTTACGTTTTCAATAGAAGTCTCATGGGTTCGATGTTCGGACTTACTTTAGCTTTACTAGGTCAATAGAGCATTACTTAGGGGGTGTTTGTTTTTTGCCAGAAGTGCTTCCTGACCTCTTATGTCTGCGCCGCGCAGACCACGCGCAGACATTTGGGTCTGAAGACTGTTTGTTTTCTCGAAAACTTTTCATTAAAAATGGTCTGCGAGATCTCTGTGTGGAGCAGACATGGTTCAACATCTTCTTGCCTCTGCAGACTTCTTCTTCTTCTCCTCCCACTTCTTCACCCCTTCTCCTCCACCCCATCTCCTCCACCACCTCGTCACACGCCGGAAACCCCCAATCTCCCACCGGAACTTCACCGGATATCCCTTTTTCCAACCCTCTCTCCTAATCTCAAAACAAATCAAATTCGATTCCTTGTTCTATCTTTGTTTTTAACTTCGATTCAGACCTGCAACTTCGATTCAGACCTGAAACTTCGA
Source organism: Scalesia atractyloides (assembly GCA_947069175.1). Classification (NCBI taxonomy): domain Eukaryota; kingdom Viridiplantae; phylum Streptophyta; class Magnoliopsida; order Asterales; family Asteraceae; genus Scalesia; species Scalesia atractyloides. The sequence goes on along the minus strand of CAMTDV010000024.1, from coordinate 625,120 downwards.
GCAGCACCACCGCCGTCGAATTCCTCTCTCTAGTCGCTGGTTCTCTCTCTCATTGTTTCTCTCTCTCTAGCCGCTCCCTCTCTCTCAACCACCTCTCTCTTGGTAAAGAAGAAGCGTGGGTGGCCGCCTAGGGCTCAGGCGAAATCGCCTCATGTGTGTTGGTTAGGTGGTGGTGGTTGTCTGAGAAGTAAGACGGTGGTGGTGGTTTTGGTGGGTTTCCGGTGACGGTGGTGGCAATGGGTGTTCGGTGGAAGAGTGGAAGTGAGATGGTGGTGGTGAGTGTTAAGTGGTGGTGTTGGTTGTCTGAGAAGTGAGAAGAGAGAAATGGAGAGAGGGATATGAGAAGCGAGAGAGATAAGTGGTGTTTGATGTGGTGTTAAACAAACAATCTTCTCCCCGCAGACCACAGATGTTTGGTCCATCTCTTCTGCTACAGATATCTGCATATGTGATCCGCAGACTACCGACATTTTACCTCAAAAAACAAACAACACCTTAGTGTCTAATTTAGAGTTAATTTAGTTAAACTAATTTAGCGACATCACTTAAAATTGTTATATACATGTCATTGATGTTACTTGTTTTACAAATGACTATAAATACACTTGTCATAAGTAGTTAAACTAGAGTTTTTAATTTATTTCAAGTACCCTCTAAAATTAGGAAAATATATATATCTACATATATAAAGCGTTGAGATTAGTAAGAATCTTCCATTGACTAAATAAAATGAGTAACAGATAGTTTTATTTGTTCGGAGTTGATTTTTGTGTAGCCCCAACACAACACAAGAACAACAACAAATCTCCTTGAAATCAAACCCCTGATTTTGATCGATCGGAGGGAGGTAGAGGAAGAAGAATCATGAGTGGGGCAGCTGCTTCACGGAGGAGCAGTAGCTCACTTCATAGACGAAGTAGTAATCATAATAATCCATCAACAATCACCAGGAAATCTTCATCAACGCAGTCGGAGAACGGAACAACGTCCACCGGCGCCACCAATGGTTTCCCCCTCAAATCCCCTTCGCCTGCTTCCTCGTAAGTCCAATCTTTTCTTCACAATTTCACATTTTGAGGTTTTCTTAGGGTTTTGATTTCTTTTTCTTTATTGGAACCTTTTTATTTATTTATTGATTGCTTTATGACTATAACTATCAAGCAGGTATATTAAGTTTAGTATGTGAGTTTGATTCAAGACGTAGGAATATAGAAAAAACCTATAAACGAATTGATACCTATACTGGCGAAGCTTGAGATTTCCGACCGGGGGTCGAAAACATATATACCTAACAAAGTTATAAAACCAGGGGGTCGAAAACGTATATACCTTAAAAATTCTATACGAAAACTACATACCAGACACTACCGTGTGAAAAGTTTGGGGTGTCGGTCGTAGAGGTGTACAAAAAAACTGGTTTCTGAACCGAAACCGGAAAAAAAAACCGAAACCGGTTTTAGAACCAAACCGAACCGGCGGTTATAGACCGGTTAGTGATCTTTACCTTCAAAACCAGTTTTAAAACCAAAACCGGTTATAAAAAGACCTTTTTTTTGCATTAACCGGTTAAAAACCGACCCTAACCGGTTGGACCGGTTATTATTTTGAGTAAAAAAAACCGGTTAGTAACCGAATCCGGTTATAAAAAACCGGTTTTTGTTTTTGATGAGAAAAACCGGTTCGGTTAATAAGGAACCGCTTTTTGAATAAAACCAATTTGTACACCTCTAGTCGGGCGCCCCTCCCCGCCCCCACTATGCTGCGCCCAGCGCCCATGCCTATAGCAGCTAGAATTGTGTTTAGTTTGGCATCATTACTTGAGTTTGGAACGTTTGGATGATAGATGGAAACTGCTATGTCCTTGTCTTAGTTCATCCCATGACTTTTCAATTAGAGAGTGCTCGTTATCATAACGATTTTTTACGTGGTGTCCTTGTCTTGACGCATGAGTCATGAGAAAAATGCTGAAAGGGCTTGAAGAGACCTACCTCATGCACGCAGTTATGCCTGAGGTGGTGCGTTAGGGTCTTCTTGTATAAGGCGACTCCTTCATTTGTGTGAATCTTGGTTTTAAAAAGAATCTGAGGCGTGGCACAATCTAGGCCACAAGAAAAAATGCACCTGAAGCTACGCAACTCGAGGATGGTATGAGCGTGTAAGTAGATGATGTGAAAAGAGAGAGTAAAAGAATGAAAACAATTTTCAGGCTTGTAGCTTTCTGCAACTTAAACTGTGTTTTGTACTAGCTAAATAATCTGGAAAATAGTTTCTTTTTTCTTTCTTAATATTAAGTTAAGCTTTGCTTGGTTGTACATAAGAATAGTTCATGCTTTTTTATATTTTTTAATCGGGTATTTCCTTATTATTTTGTTTTAGGGCGTTAAGGATTAACAAGATGAAAAATCTTATCTAGAATTAATTTATAAGTATTTTATGAATATTGGGCGCCTCGTGTACGTGAGGCTAGCAACTTTGCCTTGTGCCTCAGCTTTTAGGTACCTAAGCACCTCGGAGCGCGGGTGACCCTGTGTCTTACTGTCTTAGTTCATCTTACATTTTAAGTAATTTTTTTTTTCTGTGAAAATGAGATTTAATATGTTTCCTTTTCTTATTTCATATTTCATATCGTATGGTGTTTCTATGAATCTTTGTTTTGGGGTTGGCTAGTGGTGAAAGGACTGTGAAGAAGCTTAGGCTATCAAAGGCCCTTACAATACCGGAGGGAACCACTGTTTTGGATGCTTGTAGGAGAATGGCAGCCCGTCGGGTTGATGCTGTCTTATTGACTGATGCTAATGCTTTGCTTTCTGGAATAGTCACCGACAAGGTTTCACAATATTAGAATACATGCGCTTATATTCTTTCTTAAATAGTTCCTTTTTTTTCTTCTCGGGCTAATTACGTGTGTCATTGGCTTTAGGATATAGCAACCAGAGTTCTCGCAGAAGAACTAAGGCCAGACCAGACCGTAATTTCGAAAATTATGACAAGGAATCCTACTTTTGTCAATTCTGATTCTTTCGCAATAGATGCCCTTCAAAAGATGGTTCAAGGTTTGTTTTTCTAAACGATAGATATGATTAGGGTCTTCAATTATTGTCCCTAGTTAATTTAGACTTTCATGGTGTCTTATAAATGTTTTTTCAATCGATATCAAACAGGAAAATTCAGGCATCTACCGGTTGTTGAAAATGGTGAAGTTATCGCGTTGTTGGATATCACAAAGTGTCTATATGATGCTATTTCCAGAATGGAAAAAGCCGCCGAACAGGGCAGTGCTATTGCTGCAGCGGTTGAGGGTGTCGAACGCCAATGGGGAAACAATTTTACTGGTGAGTAATTTCCATATATGATCTTAGCATCGTAATTACTTTGTGCCTCATTTGTACAAGTTGTGACCTATTAGTTACTTTGACTGAAGGTTTTAAATGTTTCATATCGTTTTCAGCTCCTTCTGCTTTTATAGAGACACTCAGAGACCGAATGTTCAAGCCCTCTTTGTCAACCATTATTTCCGAAACTTCAAGGTTCTTGTTTTACCTTATGCAAATGCATCTTCAGGTCAATGGGGGTTTACGTAATTACGTGTCACTAAATTTGGTAGCTCCAATTCATTGCAGGGTTGCAACTGTTGTAGCATCGGATCCAGTTTTGGTTGCTGCTAAAAAGATGCAAGAGTTTCGTGTTAATTCTGTTATCATTATGGCTGGAAACAATATGCAGGGCATATTAACGTAAGATTAGGTTTTGATTGATTATGAATCTTGCTTTGCCATATGTCATACCCTATAATATTGTTGTTTTTGTTTCCAGTTCGAAGGATCTTCTCTTGCGAGTTGTGGCACAAAATCTTCCTCCTGAGTTAACACCTGTTGAAAAGGTTCTTACTTATATTTGTGACATCATATGCACTTCTACACGATCTTAAGGGAATATCTAATTGACATTTGTTCTTCCTTAAGGTTATGACACCGAATCCGGAATATGCAACAGTGGACACATCAATCCTTGAAGCGTTGCATGTAATGCATGATGGGAAATTTTTACATCTTCCTGTTGTAGATAAAGGTGAACTTTTAACCGGCAATATGAGTTTAACATTCATATTGAGATCCTGATTCGAGTTTCCGAAGGGGCCTTAAAGGAACCCTAGCCCAAAATCAAACTGATAACCAGGAAAAGTTTTTTTTTTACATCAGAAACACAATTACTCGACTTAGCTGACCATGCTTAGATTGGACAAGTTAGGTTTTTGGGTTGATCTGTACTACGCACACCTCTACTTTAGACCCTGCTTAGATTGGACCAGTTAGGTTTTTGGGTTGACCTGTACTACGCACACCTCTACTTTACACCTAAATGTGTATTAAGTCAAGAAGATTTGTTTCTGGATCAAAATAAATAAATAAAAGCAATGAAAGCCGAACTAAATGAGAGTTTCATCTCGACACACCACTCGGACAATTTAAACCTTGTTAATGTATTCTTAATTCTTATCGCTTTTTCTGTAAGATGGAAGCGTTGCAGCATGTGTGGATGTCCTGCAGATAACTCAGGCGGCTATCTCAATGGTAATTGTAAAGTTATATCTATTCATATTAACTGCTTTATTATGTGCTCTAAATCATATAAGTCACATGGTATAGTGAATATATGTATATGTATATATATATATAGGGGTAGGTTATTGTACAAAATGGCTTATCATACAAAATGTACGCGACAATGACAGCCGCCCGATCCCATGCGAATTCACTGTCCTCCATGCGAATTCATCAAATTCAACCCCAAACTATGCGAACTTGCAACATCCATGCGAATTCATACATGCATATATACCATGCGATTTTGCACAATAGGGTGCGAATTCACATGTCGTACGTAATGTACGTTAAGCCATTTTGTACAATATACTTATATTCAGAAATGGATATCTAAAAATCTGGGATATCCATTTTAATTTTTATCTTTATCCACTATAAGTTGATGTAGATATGCATATATCATTATTTCACATTGTATCTGGCAAGAAAGGATATATGATTTTTTTTACATAATAATTATTTTTCATTCTGTAATGATCCAATTAAAAATATTGAGGATTGTATTAATTGCTCCACTTGCGGTATGCACATATAATGTATACGTGTGTGGGCGACTGGGCGCTCGGGGGGCAAAAGTGAATTGGTACTAACTTTAACGTTATTTTACTAATTTCGTGAAAATAACGTTAAAAGCGGTGGATGGTTATCATGCATCATGTGGTGGCATTGATAGCTGAAAGACACGGGGGTACATGCACCAATCGGTCTTTGTCCCGACTGTGAGTGTTATGTGCCTTAGGTCCAAGGCTTGATACAAAACTACAATCGAGCCGGGGGTCTCACTGGATACTGGAAGAAACCTCTTAACCCCTACGGGGTAGAGGTAAAGCTGTCTACATCTACCCTCCTCAGACCCTACCTTAGCTTTTGCTATTGGTGGGATTTATTGAGTATGATGATGATGATTCGTATTAATAAGGGTAGCTTGTTTTTGACAATTGAACAACAAATATACACATTGCTCATTGCATATTATGTTAAGGAAAGCTTGTTGTATTGGGTGGATCAAAACATGTTGATTAAAAGGGCCCATAAACGTCTCTGGTATCTCCAAAAGACGCTAAATTTGGCATAGAACACCTATTGATGTATTGATACAAAATAGCAGTACATATTTGACTTTTGATTAAATGCTATTTTGCTGTGAAATTGATAAAAGTTATTTTGGTTCAAGCAAAACTATCAGTAACTACATCTGAAAATAAAAAAATGGAAAATTTGAAGTTCCAAAACATTAACTTATATTGTTTATACGATCTTGACCCTTTATGTACTATATATACAAACCAGCGTCAATCGTAACCAACACAACCGTTAATAACCAGCTTTAATACATAACTAAATTAACTATAGCTTCAACCCATAATAATACATATAATCTAGCTTCAATATATATATACTAATCTAGCTTTCGTCGTTGACTATTTCTATTTTCTTTTTGTTACCAGGAGAACTAAGGTTTGTTTATCCTTTTCAGGCTGAAAGCAATTCTGGTGCTGATGTGGCAAACACGGTTATGCAAAAGTTTTGGGACTCGGCTCTCAATCTAGAGCCACCAGATGATTATGAAGACAGTCACAGGTTACCACCCTTTTTTGCTAATATTATTTTCCTACCATTATAGGCTCAAAACGGGCTGGTTGGGTGGGGCAAGTTGCATATCTATACAAAGCAAATATATTTTAGGGTGGGGTGAGAAGGGCCCGCGTCGGGTTGGGTTGACATGCTGAATTGCTGACGCCTTTTGTCTTCTTCTAATTCTATCAAATATGATTTGTCGACTACTAATGTAGTACCATTTTCGTCCCTAAGGTTTGACTACATTCGTTCAAAGGTTTGTTTTTCGCATCAGGATCCAAAAGGTTTGAAATCTCGTCATTTTTATCCAATTCGTTAACTCCATCCATTTTTTAACATTAAGTTGGGTATTTTCGTCTTTTTAGAAATTTTTTGTGATGATTAAAGGGTTTGGGTGGGGAGAAAGTCAACAGAGGTGGATCTTTATATCTTATAGTGTTTTTTATTTTAATAAAAATTATCTAAGAAGACGGAAATGCCCCTCATTTAACGGAGAAAAAATGGATGGAGTTAACGAGTTGGATGAAAATGGCAAGATTTCAAACCTTTTGGATTTAGATGCAGAAAAACAAACCTTTGAACGAAAGTCGCGAAAGTGGCAAAACCTCAGTGACGAAAATGGGATTTTACTCAAATAATTATCTAAGTAAATATTATAGGAGGTTGTCAAAACTCAATCTGATCATGTGTGACATATAATCTTTCTGACCTGCTTCCTTTTTAGCAAATTATTTCTTCTTTTATTTTTATTCTACCCTTCTCAATTTTTGACCTGTTACTCTGTTAGCAATGATTTTATGAAAACCGACTCACTAATACTTAAATGGGTTGAAGCTGCCACCTCTACTTATTAGCACGCTTACGTTTCACAGCTTAAAGTGGTGTTGAATTCTCTATGTACAGTGAAATGTCAATGTCAGCAATAATGACGTCTGATGCGGTGGATGGTGGGCGGTCAATGTCATATCCATCTCTTGGTCTTGGGAATTCGTTTGCTTTTAAATTTGAAGACTTAAGGGGACGTGTACACAGATTTAATTTCGGTCAGTTCTATTGTTTTCCATCATGTGATATTATGAGCCCTTTTCTTTTTATATATATAGTTTCCTTTCGGTGAGCGTTGCTGTTAACTTAACACTGCATTGTCACAGGCACCGAAAATCTGGGCGAGCTAGTTTCTGCCATCACTCAAAGGATGGGTGGTGGTAGCGGGGATCAAAATAAACTTCAACTTTTGGTACAATCGTCATCTGAGATTCTCGTTGTCTGCTTCTTCTGTTATTCAAGCTATATTTATCTTTTTTTTTCGCTTCTGTTCTTGTAGTACGATGACGATGAGGGGGATCGGGTTCTGCTTACTACAGACAGCGATCTCATTGGTGCTGTAAGCCATGCCAGGTCAGCAGGACAAAAGGTAAATTTCTGCAACCGTATAGCTATTGAACAATAGAATATGATAATAATTTATACGTTTTACAATGATGATTTTTACATGCGCTTTTAGGTGTTGAGATTGCATTTAGACTACTCTGATTGTGGTCAACCGAAAAAAGAATCACAATTAGGTACGGTTATGGAAGAACGGACAATAGAGACCCCAAAATCGAACCATCTGCAGACTGGAATTTTGGCTAGTGCGGCGGTCATTGCAAGTGTCGCTTGTATCGTCTACTTGAAACGTTCCAACCAATGAAACTTCCTTTCGGTTCTACTAATACAAGTTTTTGTCTATGTAGCATGTGAAGAAAAAATAAAAATGGCAATGGTATGCTACCAGAAAAAAAGGCAAAATTTCACCATATAATTTGATTTTAATTGTTTATATGTAAGGTGGTTTTGAGGACCACTTATTACATTATCTGTTAAATTTAGACTACGTATATCCTGGCTAAAATTGATGGTCATACCATGGTATAATGTTCAGTTTTTGAGTGTTTGAATGTAAAAGTTTACTCAAATACATCACTTTTTTTGTTTGACATAAACAACATTTTTGTTAGATTATCTTTAGACCTATATTTTTATTGGAGTTACTAAAATCATTATATATAGGCCATTTTAATTAGGTGTTACTTGTTCTACAAATGAACACACTTTGTATAAACTAGTATTTAACCGCCACATTGCGGGAAGGGGTTGTAAAATCATGCTAAGTAATAAACAAACGATGACTAAAACCAAGAAAAATCATAAAAAAAAAGTGAATTTATACCGTCACGTGACGTAAAGTGTAGGTAAAGACAAACGGCAACTTATTTAACAAGCTGGTGTAAAGTGTATACGAACTCAAATTGAGAAAAATTGTAAAAGAGAAACGCGAATTTGTACTGCCATGTGATGTAAAATGTAGGTAAACGCAAACTCATATAGCAAGCTGGCACAAAGTGTATACAAACTCAAATTTATCGAGAAAACTTAACTTAAAGACTCAAACGAAAAAAGAAAAAAAAAAAAAAGACAACTTGCAGGTCTAAAAATAAAGCATCCAAAGCCCAGAAATGTACAACACTACAAAACAAAAATGGAAAGAAAAACATCGTGTCGTGAGAAAATGTGATCGAAATTGAAGAAGTGATATTTATGTAGTTATGTTGAAAGGGGGGCTTCTTTGGCTACTGTAGCTACCCAGATTGTTATTATATAACAATCCAAGTTTAGGCTTGGGTTTATCAAATCTAGTTTAGTGGCGGATGTATAATTTTTTTAACCGGGTCACAATTTCAAAGGTCTACACATTATATATAGAGGATTTTTTTTAAATGTTTTCATTGGGTGTAGTCAGGCCTACTGCAAATGGTTTTTTATTGGTTTTGAAGAGAATTTCAATTTTAGTAATTTTATATTGACTAACGTTAACATTTATTAATCTATAGGGGTGCAAACGAGCGGAACGGCTCGTGAGCTACTCGAGATCGAATTGATAAAAAGCTCGAACGAGCGGAGCCTTATCAAGCCCGAGCTTGAAATAAGGATGGATTAGATATCGAGCCCGAGCTCGAGCCTTGTATGTGTAGCTCGTTTAGGCTCGCCGAGCTTTATCGAGCTTAGTATACTTTAGGGTTTAAACTATCTTTTACTTTTTAAATGGTTTAAATGTTTGTTTTTATTTGAGTTCTCAAACTATCGAGTCGAGCCTTGGCTCATTAACAACCAAAAACGAGCTCGAGCCGAGCTTTAGTTAGTTTAAACTCGCGCCACAGATACTTAGATCAAGCTTTCGAGCCGAGCTCGAGTTTTAAATTTTACTAGCGAGTCAAGCTCGAGCGTTCACAAAGTTGTAATGAGCTGAGCTCGATTAAGGTAAGACTTGGGCTCGGCTCGGCTCGTTTGCGCCCTATATATGTGGCTTACTACGTCTGTATAAGTCCATTTTCATTATTTCAAATGTATACATTTGCTTCATGAGCTCATGTTAGGAGACCTAAGACCTGTGTGGCCTTATGGGAGTTGTTTGGACTTTTTTTTTTTTTTGGAAAGGCACTGTTTGGACTTTAGTTGGAGTCAAACCTTAGGTCTAAAGTCTCAACAACGATTTCTACATTTTCATCTTAATTTTGGATTCCTACCAATTGCTAAATGAGTTAAACCAATGATATGAACAACTTTCTAACAACATATATGGATTTGTTTGAATCACCAAGACTAGCAAGATCTAACATAATATAACATTATGGATATAAAAAAAAAGATTATATGAAGAATTAACCATAAAAAATGATGCATAATCACACACAAATACAATAACTTGATAAATTTGATCATTTATGAATCAAACTCAGGGCACTTTTGATCATTAATCAGAGACCGTACAAAAAAATGTTCAAATTGTAAAACAAATATAGATATACAAACTGAAACTTTTAAATGAACTCAGTATGTTGACTTGCTTTAAAAATACACGGAGTGTGAGGGCTTGAAAAGAGGGCGCTATACGACATGAGATAGCCACGTCAGCACGCGTCAGAAAGGTGGCGTGGTGCATAAAAGGGAGGAATGGAATGGGGCGTGAACAAGTGACGTGGTGCGACACGTGACACACATTTTTAATTAATATTTTATATTTCAAAATTATATAAAATCTGTTAAACTTTAAAAATTAATAATTAATATTAATATAATAAATAACATTAATAAGAAAAGATTACATAATTTAAAATATTTTTATACAAGTTAATAAAAACCCGAAAGTTAAAAAAATAAACCGAAACTAATAAATAAAAAAACGTAACTAAGTACGATACATAAACCGAAGTTAATAAATAAATGTTATAGTTTTCTAAACCTTAATGTTAAAAACTAAAAGCTATATATATATATATTTACATAAAAAACAACAACTAATTTCACTACTCATGTTATATATATATAGTGAAACATATATTCAAAGATTTTCAACATAATTTTTGTCTCTCTTCTTGTTTTATTTTACAATTTTTGAAATAATAATATTTTTTTTAAGTTTGATAAAACCCCACTTTTCAGGTTGATGATTTTTTTTCCCGTATTTGACACTTAAAACATTGACACACATTTGTCATTTTTTTGGTTGTTACGTATCAATTGGATCAGAATAATCAAAGTAAGCATTTAGATGTAAACTAATTTGTTCATTTGAATTTAAATCATGGGTCTGTTTCTCCTGCTATGCTCGATCCCTCTCTTCGTCTTCCTACTCATACCACTTTTCTTTCTCGTCATGACTTCTATCGTTCTTCCGTTTCTTCTTCCTCTTGTTCTTCCTTTTATCCTCCTTGTCATTCTCGCTCTTCTTGTCTTGATTATTGTCATTGGACTCATATGATCATATTCGTGTTAATGCGTTATTGTTAATTAGTATACTCGATAGGTATTTTCCTCCACAAAAGAAAGAGTGGTTCAAACATGTAGTTTTTACCTTGAAGAGAAAGAGTAGTAGAAGTTCACTAGTTCATGATGTGAAGATGACTAAAGCCATTAGACATAAATTTCATCAAGTTTCCAAGATTCCACTTTATGGAATGCCTATTTATCTTTAGACTGTAGAAAGAAGAATTTGCTTCTTAAATATTTACAATTCAATATTCTGTTATGATGTCAAATGTTTTGAAATGTTTGTTCTAAGTGTAAATACAAATAACAATTATCCTTGTAGTTTGAATGAGATTATGGTTAGAGGTGCACAAAAGAGCCGGTTACTATGACCGTAACAGTGGGGTTGTTCATTGATGAATACCCGAAAATTTCGGATTGTTGATTTCACTATCCGAATATGTACAGAAACTTTGGATATCCGAATGTTCAGATTCTGAAAATTCGGATACAGATTCGGATAGTAAAACGGATATCCGAAACTCGAAACTCTGAAACTATATTCATTTTTCTAAAATACTTAATAATTGTGTATATATATATATATATATATATATATATATATATATATATTTAGAATATCCGATTTTTCCGAAATATCTAAAACTTTTTGAAAATTTTAATCGAGATATCCAAAATTTCTAATTAGTATTTATTAATATTTCGGATGATTCAGATATCCAAAATATCCGAAATTTTTGAAAAATAATATCCGAATTCAAATTTAAAATTTAAGTTTTCTGATTTTTCGGATATCCGAGTATCAGAAATCTCAGATATTTCAGAATGATAATTCCTAGTAATCGGTTATCAGCCAAAATCGTAATCAGTACCCTAGAAACTTGTTTAAGTTGGAAAAAAACCATAGGTTAGAAACCAGTTTCGAGATTTTTTAACCTAAAACAATCGTTTATTACCGCTGGGTAAAAAAACCTACCAGTTTATAGTTGGGTTTTTTTTTAATTTTTTGGACCATTTTGCCCCAAATATGTTGGTATAAATAGGTATTGCATGTATTGGTTTGATCATAACTAGAGTTGTTCATGAGCCGAGCTAGGGCAAGCTCGACCTCGACTCAATTATAGACCGAGCCAGCTCAGATTAGATCAAATTCGAGCTGAAAATCTAAGCTCGAGAGCCCGCGTGGCTTTGTTAGGCTCGAATTTAAAAAGAAATTTTAATAAATAGCTTTTAAAATTTAATAGTTTAAAATATCATATAGTAGTTCAAAATTACCAACCAACCCCACAACAATATCATCAATGTTTTAGTTTCAAAAGAAAATTGTTAGACCATTATTGGTCTTAAACACACATCAAGCATAAATATATTAGTTAACAATTCTCAAATCATTATGCTATTGTTTCCAAAACATACATCAGTTAACAAAAGTGGAATACGAGAACTTAAGGGGTATGGTCTAAAATGGTGTAACATTTCGTATTTTCATGTTTCTATTTTTAGAAAGTTTGTATTCGTACTTTATTCCAATCTTGTAATTTGAGACTTCGATCGTAATGGGAAATCTTGTTTATAACAATCACATTTTAATTCATACTTGTGTTACATATTATTAAATACGTGGTTACATGCAAAACCAAGACATTCACACATGCACGACACTTATGACATGCATACATACACTCTGCACACTCGAAAATGTGATAAACAAGAGTTTATGATATAAAATAACAACAAAAACGACACCAGGGGCCAAACTTGAGCAAAAATCAACAAAATACGGGTTTTAACGGAAATAAGCTACGAAACTATTTGTTTATTGTAAGAGCTAAATAAAGGGAACTTACTACTACTTAAGATAACTTCAAAGGACTCCTTCAAAAGACCAAGAGAAGCTTGCAAATTACGAACTAGAGAACTCACACAAGACTTTGTTTGTGTTTTGAGTTGGTGTGAAGAAAATGGTGATCAAAGGTGCTATTTACAGTAAAGGGAGGTTAAGGAGATTAAGACAAGTGTCCATGGAGGCTTAAGAGTGTGATTAGTGTCCAATGAGGCGTCAACACTAGAAGAAGTGTGGTAAAATTTGAGCTAGGTGTCAACACTAGAAGAAGGGTGGTAATATTTGGGCAACACAAGTGTCCAAGGATGCTTAGATGAGTGATTAGTGTCCTATGGGGTGTCTCAATTAGAAGAAATGGTGGCAAGGATGAAGATAGGTGGCAAAACGTGGTAAATTAAGGTTTTCTTTGGCAATTTCAGCCCCTAAACTTCGAATTTTGGTGTTTTGACGATTCTAATCCCTCAATTAAATTTAGTTAGGTTATATGGAAGGTTTGTTAATATGTAGGATACTGAAATTTATGTGTAATATGAGGTAAAATTTATTAAGTACGAAAATGATGTAAAATCACAAGCTTGGAAACTTTGCGATGGTTACAATCTCCCATACTTTAGGAAATTTCTGTAACGCCCCGCGTTTCTATTCTTTCTATATTTGAAAACTTTGTATCGTACTTCTATTTTTAGTAAGCGTTGTATCTTGTATTTGTCTTTCGTTGTAAACGTGGAAAACCGAGACTTGAATCGTAATGAGAAACTCGTATTTTAACAATATTATGTTAATTATGGTCATGTTACACTTATACTTGTTCATACTTTAAACGTGTAAACGTATTCGTGGTACTCTCAATCGTAAACGTGTGATAACTTGCAAACATGGTATGTATGCGTAATCAAGACTCAAACGTGAAACTCGTAATCATTAAACTAAATTCGTTACGAAAATAGAATTATCTATTCATTTATTAAGTTAATTAATTAAATTAATTAATTAAGTTAATTAATTAGATTAATTAATTTATTTTTACAAAAATTAAAAATGCTATTTTATAAATATATCAACATTTAGGATTAAAGGTTAATAAATACATATATATATTTTTATATATATATAAAGTCCAGGTCTAAATTGTAATTCTTGAATTCTTAACTTCAGGGACTAATCTTGCCATTTTTGGTAAATTGTTTAAAGGTTTTTAATTAAAAAAAATAATATATATAAATAATATACCAAAACCGGGATCCGCGGGTTTCGAACCCGGGACCTCCGGTTCAACAACCAAGCGCTCCGCCACTCCACCACTTGCCACACATCTGAAGAACCCGGAAACACAAAGCATATAAGCTTTGTTTCCGGGTCAGACCTGATCGCAAAGGAGGGCGGCAACAACGGGTTTTGGGCGGGATTGGGTTGGTTTTTTGAGTTTTTTATCAACTTTTAACACTTAATAACCCACCTAAACTCACATAACAACTAACCTAACTCATCCCTATAAAAACCACCTCTAATCCAAGCATTTTTACACTTTAATCTCTCTCAAATCACTCTCAAATCACTCTCAAATCACCTCAAGATCCTTGCAACATCAGATTTTCGAGCAGATTGTATACCTCTTACTAAAGTGAGTGTTACTCACTCATTTCTTAATGAAATCACTCCATTCTTTTTCCTACTTGTTTGGATAAACTTTGGGTTGAATTCCTAGGGTTCTCCATGGAGAATCCAGACCTGGAAATGCCCCAAAATGTCCATAAACTTTCTGTTTTGTCTAAACTTTTATCAAACTTGTGTTTTAACTTCAACAAACTTGTGTTCTTGTGCTTACAATCAAGCTTATGATTAGTAAAGCCTAACCAAGCTTGTTAACATGAACTAAGGGCTGTTTTAACACCCTAAACTTTCTGTTTTTGAAGAGCATTGAGCTCACAAGTGATGCAAGTTCTTAAACTTGTTCATGTGTGTCCACCAAGGAAGCTTGGGCTATCCTAACTTGAGACCACACATCACTTGATGATTTTTCATCGGATCCCAAGATAGTTTGCTAGACTTAAAGTGTCACAACCCCACAAAGCCGTTGACGATTGTCCTCGTGTGCTCGTCGGGTTGTTGAATACTTGGCTACTTGGTATCTAGATGACACCTTATCATTCTTGTCTTTACATTCTTGTATAGTATATAGTTCTTGTACCCTCCTTGTTACCAATGGTAACTTGTGTAGTGGTGAACATAATCCGAGGTTCAAAGTGGATGGTTTAACTTCCCACCTCATACTTGACATACATGACACTAGAGGTTACAAAGTGGATGGTTCATCCTCCCACCTCCTACATGATTATAGTGATATATATAAATATAGTATAATTCTAAAACCGAGACCTTGATAATGAACTTATAATCACAAATCAAGTTATTAAGTTTAACACTAAAGTATGTAATTCCTTGTCACGATTCTAATAGGTCCCGAACCTATGAAATCACATCCAACTCGTAAGAGTTACTATAGTGTCAAGAACGAGTGTTACATCTTAGTGAATACTTTTGTATCATAATACTTTATCAAACTTATTTTTAATCATGCACGAATACTCCTAATCTCCCGTTGAAACTCTATACTCATACGCCTTGTTTCCTCTTGTAGGATAATTCGGCGTCATCCTCGAACCAACGTCTTCACGGATTGTCAAGTGTAGAAAAGACTTAGCAAAACCGTGAGTACACTCGACCCACTTTGTTTATAACACTTTTCGGGTGTAACATGTTTCCATATACAAAATCACGAACACTTAAACTTTATGAAACACACAAACGATCCCATATACATGAAAGCTTGAATCTTATACTTGATGCTTGTCTTGGATATTCGTATTGCTATGCTTTAGTCATTAACTATTTTTAGCCTTCGTTTGACATGCTTAGCGCTATAGGAATTCACGCATCCACCTCCATCGTGTTATTCGTGAGGTCATGTTAAAACATCGTGATTGCGTTAAGAGTTTGGTTATTAGTATTGCATGCCTTGATATTGCACTTGTATAGATTGGTTGCCATGTGGATTGTTTAAACTTATTCGTATACGTATGCTATGCCTAAACTTGTGTACTCGCATTTGCTTTCGCATTGACATTATTTTAAAACATGTTACAGGTTGAAGGAGATGATGCTATGAAAACAATATAGCAAGGACTAGATACACACAAATTAGACGTTAGGTTTAATGTTAATGTATCAATTTTGTTATGACTTTGCAAATGTTATGTAGTCCTTTGTTTTGTTACATTGATGTATTTGACAATTCTTATGAAATGAAATATGGTTTAATTAATTATTGTCACTTAATAATGTTGTGAGCAATGAGCAATCTCGTTTTCGTCTCATCCCGATGTTTCCGCCATCGGTTGGGGTGTGACAATTTCGTCTCGAAATTTAATTGTAGTAGGCTGTTGGGTATGGTTGAGAATATTTGGAAAGGTTGAAATGTGAAGGTTATGGCTTAGAGGGGTATAAGTGATTTGAATAACGAAAAAGGTTGCTTCAAAAGAATTTCTAATTAACATATGATCGCTATTCGTATATCAAATTGATGTGGTGCCAAAAGTTAATGATGAAATATAAAGGATTTGAATTGTTGTAAATAGTTTTGCTAAAGTTATCAATGTATATTTTGGATTCCAAAGATGAGGGCATTCGTTTGGTTTTGGGAAGGGTGACAAAATTGTTGATTAGGAGTCCTCAATCCTAATGTTAAGTAACTTTAAATCCTTAGTCTTATTGTGTGATTCATATGTTAAGGGGTCCTAAATCCTAATGTTTAGCAACTTTAGTTAATGTGGTAAGGGTTTGATTTTGAATCTTTAGGGAAGCGAAAAATCTTGTTGAAACTTTGATGTTTAATAATTTAAATGTATGTTTAGACTTTGTTTATAGTATTAAATGTATGTTTAGAATGTGATTGAAAAAATGTTTTTGTTTAATGTTTAGAAATTATGCCTCTCATTCCTAAATACAAACACATATCCAACCATAAAAAACGTAAGAATAAGAGGCTAGAGGAAGAAAAAAGAAAGGCGGACGAAGTAAAACAAAACCGAATACACAAGTTTCTTTCAAAAGAAACTCAAAGTTCTAGTTCTAATGTAGATGAAGCTAAGGCGGGTGAAGATAATGTGGATGTGAACGAAGATAGAAGCTAATGGGATGAAGATGATGTTAATGCTACCGTAGACATAGAAGCTACTGTGGGTGAAGTAGATGTTAATCTGGTTCCAGATATTGATATTTTTATCCTAGAAATTGAGGTGGGCTTAGTAATGACATGATTAAAGAATTGGTTACGAAGGTCTAAAAGAAATATGGATGTTGTTACGGGCCCGTAGATAAAGTTGGAAGACATTTTTCTAATACCATGTACACTAGAATTCTATCGAACAAGGAGACGTCTGATAGAGAATGGCCAGTGTATTCGAAAAAGCTTGACAAACTCTATTGTTTTTGTTGTAAAGTTTTTAGAACGGGGCATCCGAAAGGTGGATTGGATGATGAAGGTTATGGGGATTGTTAAAGACCTATTTACGTTATCAAAGTTGAAGTTGTTAAAGACCTATTTACGTTCCACAATGTCACAAGAAAGGCTAAACGGGTTGGCGACAATATCTATTGAAAGTGAAATATTAGATACTATGGACTATAAAGAGTTGATCGAAAGCTTTGCCTCAAAAAACGTTAGGACAACCACATATTCGCTTAGTAAGTAGGTTAGATACTTTGATCATTTTTGCTACACTATTTTTGTTAATGATCTGTTTAATCTATTTCATAACACTTATCGATGCCTTATGGATTTTTAGTTTTTATATATGTGATTGAATGATTGATTAGTTTATAATATATGGAGATTTGCGAATAGCGCCTAAATTTTTATCTCGTATGGTGAAAAAAAAATTGTGGTTGTAGTGAAGCATATATTTCAAGATTCTCAAAATAATTTTGGTCTCTCTTCTTGTTTACAGTTTTTGAAATAATAATATTTTTTACGTTAAATAAAAACCCCACTTTTCCGGTTGATTAATTTTTCCCGTATTTGGCACTTGAAACATTGACACACATTTGGCATTTCATATAGACCCAACTAAAGATTCATGCAAATCACGTATGCAAAACAAAACACAACATGTTACGTACGTATCAATTGGATCAGATTAATCAAGAATATAAGTAAGCATTTAGATGTAAACTAATTTGTTCAATTGAATTTAAATCATGGGTCTGTTTCTCCTGCTATGCTCGATCCCTCTCTTCGTCTTCCTACTCATACCTCTTTTCTTTCTCGTCATGACTTCTATCGTTCTTCCGTTTCTTCTTCCTCTTGTTCTTCCTATGTTGCTCCTTGTCATTCTCGCTCTTCTTGTCTTGATTGTTGTCATTGGACTCATATGATCATATTCGTGTTAACATGTTATTGTTAGTTAGTATCCTCGACAAGTATCTTCCTCAACGAAAGAAAGAGTGGTTCGATCATGTAGTTTTTACCTTGAAGAGAAAGAGTAGTAGAAGTTCTCTTGTTCATGATGTAAAGATGATGACTAAAGCGGCTTTAGAAGAAATTTGCATCTTAAATATTTACAATTCAATATTCTGTTATTGATGTCAAATGTTTTAAAATGTTTGTTTTAAGTGTAAGCACATAAATAAAAATTATCCGGCCATGTAGTTTGTATGAGATTATGGTTAGAGGTGCACAAAGAAAATGCTGGTTACTATAACCAAATTTCGGATATCCAAAAATTTCGGATAGTTTATTTTAATTGAAATTTCGGATATCCGAAATTGGTCATAGTACTTAATATTTCGGATATCCGGAATTGGTCACAGTACTTAATATTTTTAAGGAATAATGGTTTTTAATAGTCTCAACAATTCGCTGTTGGCCGTCAACAGTCCCAACTTCAAAAATAACCACTGGCAGTCCCAACTATTAACATATTGGCCTCTAATGGACCCTGACTAACAGAACCCTAACGTCGTTAGTCTCCGGTCGCCGGAGAAACGTTTTTGGCCGGATAACTCAACATTTTCGTCCCAAACCTCTTTGTAACCTTATTACGGACCTTTAGCAACCTTTTTCTAGTAAAAGTCCAAATTATTAAAGTTGCCGGAAAACTCTCTTTTTTTCGCTGGAAAACTTCTTTTTGGCCGGAAACTCAACTTGTTGGCCGGAAAACTTAATATTTTCATCCCAAACCTCTTTATAACCTTAGATCAGACCTTTAGAAACCTTTCTCTGGCCAAAAACGGTTTCCCGCCGATCGGAGACTAACGGTGTTAGGGTTCTTTTAGTTAGGGTCCATTAACATGTCAATAGTTTGGACTGCCAGTGGTTATTTTTTAAGTTGGGACTGCTAACGGTCAATGACAAATAGTTGGAATTATTAAAATCAAATATATTCCTATTTTTAAAAGAAATTCAGTTACTCGAAATATCATAAACTTTTTGGAAAATTTTATTCGAAAAGACGGTTATTTCGATTAACCGGTTCAGATAATGACATAATCGGTTATATAGGTTACGTTTTTAGGCATATTTAAACCGGTTATTGGCCTAACCGGTTTTGAGCAAATCAACTAATAACCGCTATAAAAAAAACCCATTAACTAGTATGCGCACTTCTAATTAAGTAAATATGATTTTCAACCATAATGTTTTCTTGTTACACAAAGCATCATTAAAGTTGAAAATAGTAACACTCATGTCTTTATATTTATTTGTTCGCCAACCATATGACGAGTTTATAAAAACATTATATGTATAACACCTTTTTTTATCACATAGTATCATTTTTATAATGACGAAAAACATAATATATTCACCCTAGCAGCACCTCCTAATACTTGTCTCACGAGCTTAAATGGTTAAAGGCTTAAAAGCATCTATTGTGATGGGACGTCTAAAAGTGAAAACTCATGTCAACACTAATAGTACGTCGAATGCGAGTCACCATGCCGGCTGCAGTACATGGTTGAGTAGAAAAAGTTCATTTCCTTTTTAACAGTAAAATGTCAACAATCTACCAAATAGATGTAGCACCAAAATTATAAATCAGCTAAAAGCTTCTTGGATCTTCAAATTCAATTCATAAATTAAAATATACTTAAAACATTAAAAAAACAATTTTTGTAGTTAATATACATTGGAAAGTTCCAAACTTAAATAAAAGAGTTAATATAGTCCTTGTAGTTTAACAAAAGTAACACTTTTGAGTACTAACTTCGAATTCTGCAATCAAAGTCTTAACAAATCTTTAATTAACATATTATTCAATTTTATGCAAAATTACAAGACTTCCCTATTACACATTATTCCATATGCTTAAAACCTACAAGTAGACAGTGGTAGATCTAGAAAATCCGCACAGGCGTAACGTTTCAAAAAAAAATGGTAACCAAATAGAAAAAACGTCAAATTTTTTAAAATTTACGCTACCGTCGGAGCGTCAAGGGGCAACAGGGTCACCCCTTGTAACATTATAGGTCCGCCCCTGCAAGTAGATGTCAAAAACCAAAATGAACAGACTTTATAAATACTTTTGTATACCCACAAAAGTGTATAGATACAACGTTAAATAAATATACACGATCGATATTCTTTCTTTCTTTCGTATATTAAAAAAGCACCTACCAACCATACCATGATTTTGCTGAGCTTAAAGTTTACAGCAAGGCTTGAAATCTCTTCCAGTCTGTCTTTAAATACGTCTACTGAATTCGTTTGTGTCAATCAAGAAGTCTTCAAGTGATGCAAGTGTTTTTAGCTGATCACTAAGAGAAGCAATCGTATTCTGGCAATCAGCAAATTTACAACGGGCAGATGCAAGTTCGGTATCCTACGTACAACATAAATAACATTTCAACATGGCGGAATCGTGTAAATATATATGTTTACAGACTTATTATGTGATATTAATTAATAAGCTGACCTGTTTTGTACCGAGCTCTGCATTTAGGATGGCGGGTTTTGGGTACTGATTTTCGCGTTGTAATCTTGAAATCTCACCACTTTCTAGTTCCTGCGATTTTACTCCCCACTTCTTTGATAAAGCATGCTCCTTCGAAACCTCGGTTTCTAGAGAATGAACTTTCAAAATCAAGGATTCCGACTCGCTTCTAATTCCCGACATCTGGCTCCTAACTTCCCTGATAAAGAGCGCTCCTTTTCGACCTCTGTTTCTAAGAAATCAACTTTTGGAATCAAGCATTCCAACTCAGCTTCTAATTCCCGACATCTGGCTCCTAACTTCCCTGATAAAGCGCGTTCATTTCCGACCTCAGTTTCTAAAGAATCAACTTTTGCACGTTCCTTTTCGACCTCTGTTTCTAAGGAATCGGCTTTTGGAATCAAGGATTCCGACTCAGCTTCCAATTCCCGACATCTGGCTCCTAACTTCCCTGATAAAGCGCGTTCCTTTCCGACCTCTGTTTCTAAGGAATCAACTTTTGGAATCAAGGATTCCAACTCAGCTTCCAATTCATGACATCTGGCTCTAAACTTCCCTGATAAAGCGCGTTCCTTTTCAACCTCTGTTTCTAAGAAATTAACTTTTGGAATCAAGGATTCTAACTCGGCTTCTAATGTATTCAACCGTGACTCTGCCTCGTTTTTCTTTCTGTACGCATCCTCAAGGCGAGATTCTGCTTTTTTCCGTTCATTACACTCGATATCTAGTTGACTTTTAAATTCCAGTTTGGACTTTTTTACGCTTTCTTGCAACACATTGACTATTGCTTTCACTGATTCAAGTTCTTTCTCAGTTGTTTCCTTTGCATCATTTGCATTGATCAACAAAGCTTCCATTCCAACCAACTTCGTTTCAGCTTCTTTGAGCTCATTTCTTGATGCTTTTAGCTCATTTTCACGCTCGTTTAAAGTAATCTCCAGCTTTTGTTTTTCCATCTCTACCCTTTTCAAAATCTCTTCGATTTCTGAAATTTTGTTTCGTGAAGCATCTCTTGGAGCACTTTTACGTAATGCCACAAGTCTTTCCATTTCAAGAAAGTCATCCATAAGGTTATCTGTAGACGACTTCTTATCATTAGTCGTTAATGCTTTTCTAAGGGCTGCGTTTAGCCTACAACACTCAGCTTCAAGTTTAGCTGCTTTCTTTTCACTTTCCTCTGCAGCTTGCTTGCTCAATTCCCGCTCAATAAACCGCATTTCTAGCTCTTCAGCCATTGAAGCAAGCTCAAGCTTCAAAGCCGAGTTTTCTTTCTCTACCGTTTTAACCGAGGCCGAAAACGTTTCAGCCTTCTTGGCAGATTGAAGCTGTGAACGGAGGTCAGAGAGCTGTTTTTCAAGTTTGGCTTTTGTTGTCTGCCATTCAGATGTTTTCTTTTTCATAGCTTCATCTAATTTCTCATCTTTTTCATCTCTTGTTTGTCGTAGCTGTCTTAAACACTCTTTGAGTGCCCCATCAAGATGACAAACGCGATCTTGAAGGGTTGAGTTTCGAAGGGTTAAAACCTCGACTTGCCGCTTCAAAGCTAAGACTTCCTTCTCTGCTTTCTCCAATCCTAAAATTCAAGAATAAGGTGATGGTTAGATACTTAGATGCAGACGACTAATAATATTAGCACATTCATAATGAAGCAATTTCAATACATTTACCTAAAAATGGGTTGATTCGTGATATATTAACGGGTCAAATAGGTTTAAAATAGCTAAAAAGGATACATGTCAAACGGGTTGACTATTTTCTTCACTAAAAGAAGTAATTTGAACTTCAAATTTAAAATTAGCTCCTCAACTTTTTATGACAGCTACATCGACTTGTGTAACATATTAAAAAATAGGAAACCTTAATTGTGTCAAAACATCTGATTTCATTTTGATTTCTAATTTAAAATAGCTAATAAAAGCATATACCTTCGACCGCTTCCTCAGCTACTTTAGAGTGCTCCTTTACCAAGTCTTCTTTGATGCTAATCTTCAGAAGAGCCTCTGATAATTTTTGGGACAGAGTCTTGACAACATCCTCAACAACTTCTTCTTCTTTGGTCTTTGATGTGACTTCGTGTGACTCAGAACTCTGATTTGAATACAAGGATTTAACCAATAAAACAACAAGGGATGTCAAGAATTATCTAGTTTTCCATACATGAAGACACTTGACTTTTGAAAGTCAAACAGGAACATACTGCTTTCCAAATTCAAACTCCACATGAAATTATAATCTCTGTTGTCAAGGCTCACCCAGGGGCGCGCCTAGGGCCACTTTTCAGGCCCGGCCCAGCCCGGCCTTCTCGCTTCACTTTAAAAGCCCCACTTTCAGGCCCTCAGGCGCATTTCCAGGCCAAATTCCAACGAAATTCCGGACAAAAATCGTTTCAACAGGTTTGAACATGTTTGAAACAATTATAAGAACCCAAAACAAGCCTGGAAACAACCTAAAACAATTTAAACTAGCCCTAAAGAATCCTAAAACATGTCTAAAATCCCTAAAAATTGTATTGTTATACTAAACGACTCGTCTAAAAAAGCCCTCACTTTTTAAGCGCCTTGCATTGAGGCCCAAGGCTCACCCTTTGCGCCTTTGACAACTATGATTATAATCACCTAACATTCTTTCAACAACATTGCTTACAACATAAAAATGAGACCTGATTGATGAGTTGAAAATACCTGATCATCAGAGAATCTCTCAGAATGAGAAGACATGGATCCTCCTGAGCTTTCGGTTTCGCCCGCAGACGACTTCGGCCGCCATGTCCAACTCCGGTGATCCATTGTTTCCGGTAGCAGATTCATAACCAGACACTAACACCCCCACACTTCATCAACAATCACACCAATCTTTATCATTCAAAACCAAAATTTCTCACTTAATGATTATAACCCATTGCACAATACTAAACTACAATCAAAACCCACAAATCAGAACCCCCAAAATTAAATACCATGCAAGAAAAATATGAACTTTTTTCACATATGCAGACAGAAAACAAAGCAAAATTAGTGTTTGTGTATTTGGCAATTGTAATTCAGAATTTCAAATCCACAACCTAAACTTAAAAACAGAGATAACCCATAACAGAATAGCTACCAAAACTGGATACAAAGCAAGAAAGGTATAACCTTTTTCACACAGGACCACAAATGGGGATGCTCAAATCTGTTGATCTTGAAGTTTTGTTTAGAATTTACTCATCTTACAACAAATGGGTATGACAGATTCACTTGAAGAAAGGTGATCTAGTGATGAAACAAGGGTTGCTTGGAAGTGACAACTTTGAAAATGATGAAAGAAGGGTGTTTGTAAGAGGAGGCACATGCAGTGCAGGTGGTAGAGAAGAAAGAAAGCTGACACCCATTATTTCGCTTTTTCAAATTCATTTAATTGATCTCGTTTTCCAGATTATTATTATTATTATTCTGTTGGACCAATCATGATGACTTGTGTGGTTTTACAATAACATGTCATGACACATATTTATCATTTGGCTTTCACATGACTTCTCCGGTTCTCCAATTTCTAAAACTAGTAAATTTTCCCGTGTGATACGGCAGGTTTAAATGTAAAGTAACTTGAATTTATACAGTAAATACCTGAATTGATTCTAAACAAAATTTACGTCAAAATGTAGATAAACCGAAGATGTGTATAAAAATAAGCACGGAAACGTATTATATATGATCCGACTTAGTTGCGAAAGAAATTTACGCCGAACACCAACCTGAACTTATACCGACACGTAGATAAAAATAAGTAAAAATTTATGTTTTTTTTAAGTTAAAGATGATACCGCACGTTGCGATGGTGTCATAAGTAAAGTAAGTCGAATTTATAAAGTCTAATGAAAACATATTATATTTGACCCGACTTGTTGTAAAAAAAAATTATGCCAAAACAATCAACATAAATTTATACCGATAAGTACATAAATATAAATACATAAAAATGATTGTAAAGTTTTTAGAAAGTTGAAGGATTGTAAGCGCCAATATTAAATGTTGAAGGGTAAAGGCCAAAATAAACAAAAACTTGCTAAAAGACAAAAGAAAATAAAAAAACTTACGTAAATATAAACACGTAAATATTATTATAATTTTTTTAGAAAATTGAAGGGTTGTAAGTGCAAATACTAATGTTGAAGGGTAAAAACCAAAATAAACAAAAACTTGCTAAAGTTTTTAGAAAATTGAAGAGTTGTAAGTGCAAATACTAAATGTTGAAGGATAAAAACCAAAATAAACAAAAACTTGCTAAAAGACAAACAAAAGAATAAAAATCGTACTTAAATATAAACATGTAAAAATATTATAAATTTTTAGAAAGTTAAAGGGTTTTAAGTGTCAATATTAAATATAAAAGTGTAAATACCAAAATAAACATAAACTTGTTAAAGGGCAAAAATAAATAAAAAATTTGATTAATGGCCAGCTACCATGCAACAACATGGCAGTGATCATGAAACTTGTGTTTGTAGGTATATAAAATATTATTTAAAACAAGAGTTAAATTATTATTTTAGTTCCTTCGAGTTGGTAATTTAATGTAAATAGTTTTTTTCCTCTCGTATATGTCTATGAGGTTTTGACTTTTTTATCCTTTTAACTAAGCTACAAAATATTAAAGTTTGGTACAAGTTTTTAATGAATATTATAAATAAATAAATGTTATTTAAAGAAATATACACACAAGTAAGGTTCATTTGAGAAGGAAAAAAAAGTTATAATGGTAAAACATTAAATAGTTTATAACTTATCTCATTAATTATGCTATCTCTCATTAATAAAGCAAAAACATTTTATCCTACACATTTAATTGAATATATCCTACATATGTCTTACACTTACCGGAATTTACCCTACACACATGTAAATTTACCCTACACATTTCAAATTTTATCCTACACATATTAAAATTTATCCTACACATGTCGAAATTGTCCTTCACCATAAATTATTTTATCTTGAAAGAGTATATTAAAAAAATGAGTTACAAGTTTAATTAATTAGCTATTTAATGACAAGTATAGATTTACCTATATGCCCTTTTTCATAATATTAAATACACACATTAAATAAAATAAATAGAGAATTTCTATTGGTTTACAAGTTATTCTTTTTATTCTTACAAATTTTTTCTTCACATTTGAACCATCCACTATACACACATATGTATATATATATATATATATATATAAATAGACAAAATTGCAAAAATCAACCTTTATGTTATACCTAAACTGCACTTCATACTTTTCACTATATAATCGGCAAAACTCAACATTTAGGTTCATATTTTGATACGAGGGTCAACCTTTAACACAAACGCCGTTTGTTTTTCTGGTTAACACCACTCACATGCAAAACATGTGAGGGTATTTTGGTCTTTTTAACCATGTCTTTTTTTTATTAACTTATAAATTAAATTAATATGGATAGCAATATATAATAAGTTAATAACTAATAAAACATAAATCTAAAAATAATGAACCAGTGGTGAGTGAAATTATGAACCAGCGGAAGATTATGGTTCAGGAGCAGATCGGAAGAGAAGGAGATAGAGAGCGATGGTGATCGTGGTGCTGGCGTTGGCCTCCGGCCGGCCGTAATATTTCTGATTTCGATTGTAACTGCAAATCACTATCCAGCTTGAATCTGCATAATATCGTGACAAACTTGACCGAGTGAAATGGGGACACAATATCGCCGACAAACCCACCGCAGCCAATACCACCGTCGTAACCAATAGCATCGTTGCCCACAACCACCAACGAAACCATAGGTCCTCGCCTACCGCCGCCCACCATCACCAACGAAACCATAGCTCGTTACCTACCGCCAATCATCTCCACCTAAACGCCAACTTCCTTTCAATTTGAGGACCGAATCGACTAGATTTTGCTACTTGATCCAAACACTTAAAACTAGGTTTTGCTATGAACAACTGAATTGACTTGATTTTGACTAATTGATCTAGACACTTAAAAAAATTTGTATACAGATGACAATTAATGCTTGATCATGATTTAATTGGGTGATCGATGGAGAAGGCGGTTGTTGAATTGTTTATGGTGGTTACTGGAGATGAAGATGGAGACTCATGGTGGGTTTTGTGGGGTTTTTTAAATATATATTAAAAAGAATTTAAAAAGACTAAAATACCCTCACATGCAATGCATGTGAGGGGGGTTAACAGGAAAAACAAACGTCGTTTGTGTTAAAGGTTGGTTCTTGTATCAAAATATGAACCTAAATGTTGAGTTTTGCCGATTTCATAGTGAAAGATATGAATTGCAGTTTAGGTATAACATAAAAGTTGACTTTTACAATTTAGTCTATATAATATTATTTTTTAAAGAAATACACACACAACCCTATCCCCTTTCTCACTCTCTCTTGCCCCCTCTCGTTCTCTAGAACACCAAAACCACGACCATTACTGCCACCATCTTTCACAACCAAAACCTCTCGTCTCCGCCCCTCACCAACCATTGTTCCCCACCATAACATCCCTTCTCCTCCCCTTACCAACCACCGTTAACTACCACCCAAACTCTAAATCCCATCATCACCCCTAATACGTGTTTGAAAGTCCAGTGTTTTCCTTGTTTAAGTTTGTATTTTTTATGCGAATTTTAGTTCCGAATGATCTACTATGATATGATTTGTGTTTTGCAGGTCTAGACAAGTTTAAGGAGCATTTCAGAAGCTAAACGGGGCAATGGGTTGAAGTTAGGAAGAACTGGGTACGAGAAACGAAGAAAATGGCAAAGAAAGAGCTTAACCACGTCGACGACGCCCTCCTATGGCGTTGTCGATGCCATAATGGCGTAAATCACCTTGTCGACAGTAACATGGAGCATTGATAACCCATCCGGCGTCGACGGTGCGGGTTTCCATTTTCGTCGTCGCGGCATTGCAGCTGACTCGATCAACAACGGAGAAGGTAGATTTTTTTTTAAATTGTTTTGCATATATACCTGATTTGGGGAGTTACACAAGTATCAATCATCATTCCATAAGATATTATCATTACAACAATCACTCCTAATAATTATTTATCATTATCTATCATCAAGAATCAAGATTCTAATGGTGATTTATTTATCCTCAAGATCCAAATTCCAAGTTCCTAATACCATGAGCGACTAATCTCCTAGGGTTTCACCCCGGTGTAGATTTTGTAAGAATTCTAGGTTTTGAACATTGTTTTTAGTTTTTAATCCGTGCTGATTGCGTTAAATGTTTGAATATTATGTCAATTGTATTGTTATGTCAATTGTATTGTTCTTGTTTTAAACTCACGAATTGTCGAAATATACTCGCACCTTTGACTTCTTGAAATGAATTCGTGCAATTGTACTTTGATATAGAGTAGGGTTTGCATGTTCTTGAGTAACGAAGCGCATCTTTGTCCGTCTTGTGACGTTGATAGCTATCACGCCTAAGCTTTGAAACACTAAACCTGTTAACACCAATTTGTGGTTTGGATAAAATCTAAAACGTGTAGGAACCCTAGGTCATACGATTACGAACCGGGTAGGTAACTGCTAATCTAAAGTGTTACTTCTACGGCTAGGTTTCTCCTTACTAACCTACTCAATATCCGCTTCGAACGCTTACAGGAGGTTCTTCCGGACGTCCTCGTACGCATCCACTACCCGTAATCTGTAAAATAGCACACCGCGTAACAAAGAAAGCGAAAATAGCAAGATTGAACCAAACATCTTAAACAGATAATCACAATAATCAAACAAATCTAGGAAAGTATCGCCTTGGAAAGGCGTTATGCGATTTGGTAAGAAAGGCAAGTTGAGCCCAAGATATATATCGAGATTATCGAACGTGTCAGATCCGTAGCTTATAAGCTTAAGTTACCTGAGAAGCTCAGTTGAATACATGTTGTATTCCACATCTCGAATTTGAAGAAATGCTTGGCCGATGAATCATTGACTATGCCACTCGAAGATGTGCAAATAAATGAAAACATGCGGTTCATTGAGAAACCCGTAGTGATCGAAGATCGACAGGTTAAGAAGCTTCATAGAAAGCATGTAGCTATTGTAAAGGTCAAATGGGATGCTCGTCGAGGTCCCGAGTATACATGGGAGGTCGAGTCCACTATGCGACAAAAGTACCCTCATTTGTTTGAATAAATCTCGAGGTCGAGATTTCTTTTAAGGGGGTGAGGATGTAACACCTCGTAAAAACCCGTCCTATTAAATTCCAACACGTATCCCGCTGATCCTCGTTGCCACGTGTTGGCCGAGAGGGACGAAAAGCGTCGTTATGTTTAAATTAACCTCTGAACGATAGCTTATAAAAGTCGAGGAGCCAATTATGTAAAATTCCAAAAATTCCATCTTCTGGCAAGGTCTTACGGACCGTAACCAAGTCTGGTTACGGACCGTAAGGTGAGGAAAATATTAAATCAGAGAGGCGGTTACGGACCGTAAGGTGAGGAAATATTAAATCAGAGAGGCGGTTACGGACCGCAACCACATATGGTTACGGTCCGTAACCTGTCAAACTCTATGGGCACCAGGTAGGCTTACGGACCCGTAAGCCTGAAGCCATACGGTCCGTAAGACACTGCTAGAGGCAGTTTTGTTGGCAACTTGCTGCCCTGCCACCTTTGTCGCGAGTTGCCACCCTTTGGCTGGTCTTGCCACTTCAAAAACACTTGTACACTTCCTACAACAGCCCCTAACACCTGGCAAGCCCTCATGCTCCATCTCCAACTATAAAAGGGCACCTCTAAGGCCTCACTTCCTTGCTCATTCTTCAACTTCTCATCTCTTGCTCACTTGGAAAGCTCCTGCTACTTTTGAGCATTCCCCTGAGTTCCTAAGCTTCCCTTGGATCACTTGCAAGTGTTCCATGTGGCTTTAGTTGTTTTTATTAGGCTTTAAGCCCAAGTCAAGGCGTTTACGAAAAAACGCTTTGACCTTTGGCTAAGACCATTATGGTCCAGCCATTTTTCGATGCGAACATGGCTACGTGATCGTAATTAGGTAGGTGTTAATCCCTTAAAAGGGCACCTCCTAATTACCACATTTGCTTGGCCAATTGACGGGTCAAAGTTATATTCATAAAAAGTCAACGGGTCAGTTTTTGAAATAACTTCATACCTACTAATGTAGGTGTTATAAAATATGTTTTAACACTTTAATAACTTGGTAACAATAGTTAGAACGTGTATAAACATGTTCGGCTCGTCAAGTCAAGATCTAGGGTCGGTTCGCAACCGAAAGTCACGAAGTTTGACTTCTGCTTTAACTTTCAATTCTGACCCGATTTAACAACTTAGGCTAGTGACTTTAAGTTGTTTTAGGATCATGTTATAATATAGTATAACCCTCTGGAGTTATATACATGTTCGTCTAATATTCTGGTTTTATGCAAGTATCCGATATTAAGCCAATTTTTGACTAAAATGCCCTTTTTGTCAAAACTAAGGTTTTACCCATAAATAAGCATAAAAATGAGTTACCTACTGATATGGTAATTTGATTAACTTATTTTAATGTTAACATACTGGTCATGAACTAAGTTTTGATTGAATATCGTAAAGTATGCCTCTAAATGACCCAAATTGCCCTTTTCGGCATTTTAAAGGGTTTAAACATGATTTCTTCATCAAAACTTAATACCTACTGATGCAATATCATAAGTAGGACTTATTGGGATGTTAATTCAGATTATAAACTGAGTTGATACATAAGACTCGTATAAATGTCGATAAATGACCAATATACCCATTTTGCGTATAAAATGATTTTAACTATACTTTTTATAACCAAACCTTATACCTACTGTTATAATATGTTAAATAACTTAGTTTGGTTATATAAAACTGATCACGACTTCAGTTTTCATTGAACATCGAATGAATCGACATTTAGCGGTATTTACCCCTCTACGGCGCATAGTATGGTTTAAAACCATAACTATGAACCAAAATTATTACCTACTGATTTCTAGACTTATTTCAAATATTTTTACAGTAGGTACAAGTCCCGAACTCAAAATCCCAAATATGACATCAATGTTTTGAGTGAAATGACCAAAATGCCCCTACGTGACATTTTTTTTTTTGAGTGAAATGACCAAAATGCCCCTACGTGACATAGTTTGGTTTAAAACTATCAACCGCGCATATATTTGATATCCTACTGATATAACATCCTAAAATACATATTTTCACAGAATGTTTATGACCTTAAAATCAGTTTACTCATAAAACTCTTTTATAAGGCATAAAATAACCAAAACGCCCTTTTAAGGCGTAACTTGATTTTAAAACCATAACGGGCATACATGTTGATATCTTACTGATATTATAACATGTTTAAAACATTTGGCATATGGGACTTGTATATGACTCATCCGGTTACCCGGTTTCACTTATATACGAACGGTTAAGCCTACGTGACTAGTTTACATATTTTAACCATAACGGGTTTAACCTTATCATTTTTAATTCAAAATCCAGAATGTTATGTGTTTACCCATATTATACAAGTCTTAGTGCTTTCAGGTCAAAATAACATTCTATTTCGGTCACCGCTTAATCTAGCGTATCGTACCGTATTTATTAAACGTAAGACTAACCGGTTCAAGTCTATGACTTAACTAAAGACCCGTTAGCATTCTAATTGGTTAATAATACTATCATTCCAGACTACGCGCCTTCCGGTAGATTGTAGTTGTAATTATCTCTTGATTTGCGGCTTAGTTATTACTTTTGAAGATTTAGCTCATGTAAATACTTTTAACCTATTTTCCCTTATACGGGCTTGGGACACGGTAAATTATTACCGCTTGGTCAGGTATGGGATCATGCTTTGTCCAGTTGTGATTTTAACTAAATCTCATAAATCGTTTTAATCTGTATTGCATGATAACTTAAACATTGGAGGTGGGCTTGACCGTGTCTGGGATATCCTTAGGCTCATTAAAGTGCTAATGGCCACAACTTATGCACGGGGTGTAGGCATACACCCGTCAGTGCCAATTATTATTATCTGCTTTCTGTGTGAAAGTTTAGAAGTGGTGTGTCAATCGATCATGTTTTGGTTTTTGTACTGGGACCCATATGACAGGCTTGTAAAACTGTATTTAAGGTCATTTGTATTGTTCCAAGTTATTTATAAAAATGTGCCTAGCGCGCTTAAAATAATTTTTGAAAAGATTTTCAGAAGTGTCGGTTGATTGTATTTACCAGTGAAAACTGACGTTCAAAAGATTAAGTTACAGGTACAACACGTAATAGGCCGGAATCTGCGTAGGCGACAACATAGAGGATTTGCGACCCTTAGTTGTGCTTTAAAGTCTGTTGATCTCTTTGTACATATTTTTACGATCCGCCTGTGGATCTTTATTACAATCCGTCTATACTTATTATTTTGAACTTTGAACATTATCGGGTTGTAATAATATTTTAAATCCAAGACTTCCGCTGTGTTAATATGTGTTGTTTGGTTATGATGTTATCAACTTACGTCAGAATACTCCACCGGGCCCACCGGGATACACGTGGAAATCAGGGTGTGACAGGTTGGTATGAGCCAACGTTTGAGTGAATTCAATACTAGTCTTTTGTGTTGATCTCAAACGACACAGTAACACATTCCTTAGACTTCCGAGTCTAGGCTTTGACCTACGATTACTCATATGTGTTGTTTATTTATTCTTGCGTTGTTTTGTTTTAACTTGTTTTTGAAGCAGGGAACATGCCGCCAAGAGTAAGAGGTAGAGGAGGCAAAGGAAAGGGTCCCATGCGGGGCGGACCCTCAATGATAGGTCCTTCAAATATACATAACTATAACCCGTACGAAGGGTCAGGTGACTATTCATTGCCTTGGGAACCGATTCGGCACTCGATTTCTCATGAGTATTCACCACCAAATTCCTCACACCACTCCCATCACTCACACCATTCCCACCATACACATAATTCCCATCATCACACTCTCACTCTTACCATGGAGAGTATAACCCCAACATTTATTTGCGTTCACCCTATGTTACCCCTCCGGTAGATTCCCCGGACCACATGGATGAGGATTCCAATCCCGAGATGCCTCTGACTGGATCTCCCGGTCACCCAATTAAACTGTCCAGCGGTTCAAACTCTTATGCAGGGACCCCATACCAAGGTCCCGATGATTTCCAACAAAGGTGGGAGCAGTACGTCTTCAACAACACTCCGTCCTACCACAACACCCCCTCATATCATACTCCTCAACAGGAACTACCTCCACCTGAGGAAGTACAAATGGAACCGGTGGAGCAACCACTACCACCACCTGAACCACAACCACCACGAAGGCATGGAGCGCGCATGTTGGTGCGCCTGGGACCAAGGGCAGGGTCACTTCCACCCTTGCCTAGCCCTTACCCAACAATCCCCGAGGATCCCCAAATGGGTGGACCCTCCAACACATCACCTGTGGTGGAACCAGCACCACAACCTACGATTAACCCGCTACCATCACCGGTGACACAACCACCAAACGTGGAACAGCCACTGCCTGGTTTTGAAAACCCAATACCTGCATATCCAGATCCGTCTGGATATAATCCTTTTGCCACTTGTAGTTTGCCTAACTATCTTCATCAGGCACCTTCACAGGACCCATACTTAGAGGCAGCTGCACATAATGATCTTTACCCTTCTCCTTTCCCACCATATTCAACTATACCATATTCGGATGGTAGATATCCTTTTTATGGATATCATCCTTCGGTTGCACCTCCACCTTATGAATATCAATACCTGGTTGCACCACAACCGCCACCACTCCCTCATTGAAGGCTATGAATGACACCCTGGAAAGGATGAAAGAACTTCAACAAAAAACCGCAAAATCTGAGAAGAAAGCGAGCAAACTCCTGAAGAGATTTGTGAAAATAGTCAAAGGGAAAAAGGATTGATAAGTCCTTGTAATTAATCTTTATGTATTTATTTCCAAAAAGTCCATGCGTGGACATTGCTTTTATTTTATTTAGTTTAGTCCCTGCGTGGACATTATCTTTAAGTATTAGTCCTTGCAAGGACAATTTTCATATTTAAAAGTCCTATTTAGGCACCAATGTAATTGTAACTCATTAGTTAAATGGAACTCTTGAGGATTTATTTATGTATGTATTCCGCTTCATCTGATGTTCAAGCGATCGTCTCGATTTTAACTCGAAATTTATGATCAGCTATAATAATTCTCAAAGATCCTCTTGATGGTTTACACCCGCCAAGTGATAAGGTCACATTAATTAGCGAAAATGTGGTTAAGTAATAAAGCCTTCTACCATGATAGTTAAGGTTGATGATCCCTTCTATCCAGAGGTGGTGAACTACGTTCTAAGCCTCCTAGTCTATGCAATCATGACTAGCTCATTTAAACCATTTTAAGACAATTATTCTAAAGTTAACACTCATGTAATGTTAACACTCCTGGCAGTGTGCCTTGAGGAACCACACTAGCCGTCTAGGTGATGGACTATGTCAAAACCTTATACCCTATATAATCAACTTTGATTCTGGCTAGTATCATCAATGCGATGATCATAATGTAACATCTGTTAGTGATGTAATGCCTACGAGCTATGAATTATGTCCATTAGTGACAATAATAGAGGCAGTCTACGACTCCTTGTCCAGAGGTAATAGATTTTGTTCAAACCTCGAAGCCATATGATCTTTAAAGATCAAGACTCATATATCTCAAGTCATTGTGACAAGCCATTAGTGCTACTTTTATTTTGTCCTTTGTGACAGGCCAGTGGTGCCATATTTAATTACCCCCTGTATTAGGCCATTTGAGCCACATTTCTAATATCCCCTGGGATAGGCCTATGTGCCACGCATTTAAAATGCACAAGTTAGGCAAAGGTAATGTTCACTAGCCCAAAGGCAAAAGAGCGTATATGCTTAATAATAATGTTAATTATACAATGGGTCATCAAGTGTGAATAACTAGCAAAATGTTTGGTGTTAAGTACCAAGCAGATAAATGGCTCATTCTGATGGGGCCAGTAGCCGACCCAACAATGATAATGCAGACGATAAAATTGTTATAAGCAAAGATGATCTACAAGCCTTGATTACCGCGGAAGTTGACAAGGCAATAAAGGATCGTGCTGAGAAGCAATTGGAGTCGAGTGCTTCTCACTCTAAGCATACATCCAAACTCAATACACTCCTCGAATGTGAGGAGTGTGAGGCAAGAACACCAGCACAAGACAGATAACAAGGACGGTTGCTCCTACAAATATTTTACGTCTTGTAAGCCCCAGGATTTTAATGGGGAGAAAGGAGCTGTGGAAGCTCTTAGGTGGTTGGACGAGATGGAAACAGTCATTGAAATCAACGGTTGCTCTGATAGGGATGTAGGGAAATTTGCTGCACAGTCGTTTAAGGGCGATGCCCTGATTTGGTGGATTCCATGGTGCAGTCTGTGGAAAAGGTGTATCTGTATAACCTCGGTTGGGCAAAGTTAGCTTAATTAGTGAAGGATACTTACTGTCCACCTCACGAGGTGGAAAAGATTGAGTCAGATTTCTTGGCCCTTTCTATGAAAAATCTGGACTATCGGAAGTACGTGTCCGACTACAATTCTCTGTCAAGGCTTGTGCCTTATTTGATCACACCTGAGCCTAAACGCATTGCGCATTTCATCGGGGATTTAGAGCCGGAGATTAAAGGAAACGTTAGGGTCTGCTGTGGACCTAGCTTTGACACTTACTCTGTCACACCCCAACCGATGGCGGAATCATCGGGGCGCGGCACTAAGCCAACCAGATTGTATCACGAGAAATTCCACAATATTATTTCAGCGACTATATTTTAAACGTCAAAATCCCATACTTTCAACGTACAATCCTCAAATAATATTACAGAATATCAAATTCTCATAATACAAATTCCAGTTTAAAAATCTCTAGATTTATTACAAGCGTTTCTAAAGCAAAAACCTAACTACGCGTCCAAAGCATAATCCTCAACCTGCCACATATGTTAAAATAAAACGTCAATATAATAAAGTAAAGGTGAGCATACAGGTTTGCGTACATAATAGATATAAAAGCGTTTAGCATACACCGCATGACATACGTAACAGATGTGAATGATGTAACTACTTAGATTCATGCAAACCAACAAACCGTGATTGATCGAGGCATGCGAACAAGCGTTCACATCCTAAAAGAGAAAATAAATGCGAAATAAAAATGCGAGCCTTAACAACCCCGGGCCTCCGGGTGGTGGGTCAACCTCTAGTATACTATCATGTTAAGGGTGGCGTACAAGCAATCAAGTAATACATACAATTCAGCAGATTTCACGTATAGTCATGTAATTCAGTGGGTTGCGAATAAGCGTTTGAGAGTTGTGTGATGTGTTTTGATATACGAACATATGTGACACCCAAAAGTGCGTTTAAGGGTAAAAGGGTTCAAGTATACTCATAGTGGGTGCGTTTTGGATAAGTGCGGGATCTGAGTTGAGTCGAGGAGAGCGCCGGATCAGCCTGTAAGCGAACAAAAGTGCATCAGTCTTCTGAAATGCTGAAACGGTTAAATTTGGATTGAGCAAAGGACAAGTTCGGGCGAACTTGTATGTTTCCATACAAGTTCGGGCGAACTTGTGAAAACCTGTTGAGTTATGAGGCAAGTTCGGGCGAACTTGTCTAATTTCCAAAGAAATTATGCAAGTTCGGGCGAACTTGTAAGGTTTGCTAACTGAGGGAGACAAGTTCGGGCGAACTTGTGAAGTATCTTAAGAAACTTGACAAGTTCGAGGGAACTTGTGGAGTTTTTGTTGGAATTCAATACAAGTTCGGTCGAACGTGACCAGAAATGGTACAAGTTCGGTCGAACTTGACCTATGAGCTGTAAAAAACAGTTAAATCTCGAGCGAACTTGGTGTTTTCGGGTCCAAAATCTTGCATTTTCGCGTTGTTTGCTGAGGAAATCGAGTGTTCATCCCTCCAACCTTAAGCCACTGAGTAAAACTTAGGCTGGAGAGGCCTTTTGGAGCAGTTTAGCCATTTTACAGAAACTCGGCTAATCCGGGCGAACTTGATGGTTCGTACGGGTTAGTCCAGCTTGTGGAAAGTGACGATTTCGTCCTTGTGCTTCCGGATCTGAGATATTGCTTGACAACGCCTCGTTCCACTCAAAAGTGAACGAACATACGTCATTAGTCTGAATATTGTGTAAAACTCGATGTTTTTAAAGGTTTTACTCAATCTAAGCATAGATCTGAGTGTAAAACAGAAGTTTTGCATGAAAAGATGAAGATTTTCGTAAACATGATAGATTTGATGAAAACGAAGGCAAAGCCTTGTGCAAAATCGTTTTAAAACGTTGTTGAACGTTGTTGAACATCATTGTAGTTGAAATCGGGTTGAATCTTACTTAGAAAACAAAGGGTTTCGGGTATGGAGAGCTATGGGCAAACTTGCAGCAAGTTCAAATGAGAGAATGGAGCTGAGTATTTATAGGTGAACGCAAAAATGGGAGCTGATGGAGTCAAGTTCGGTCGAACTTGTGGATTCATACAAGTCCGGGCAAACTTGTTAGTTTTTCAGAGAATGCAACTCAAGTTCGGCCGAACTTGCGGATTCTGTTAAGAATCAAGGCAAGTTCGAGCGGACTTGGGGGAAAATGGAGGTTTTGCGTTGGCCTGTCAAGTTCGGCCGAACCTGGGGTCACCCAAGTTCGAGCGAACTTGTCCAAAAACTCAGAATTTCTTTGTTATTCGTTCGTTTATCGATTGTTCAGCGATGTAATCGAGTTATAAAGTTTTGTTAAGCGATTAGGCGATGTGTTAAGCGTTATAATTGATATGATAGTGCGATTTAGTGATTCGAGCGTGTGAGAGTGTTGCGATAGCGATTGTAACCATAACATAAACAAATAAAACACACATAAAACATAATTCCACATAATTAACTGCGATTTGCGATGTCGATGGCATAAGTGTTTATTAAACGATAACACACTCGGCTCGTATATTAGCATAATTACTTGTGATTGCGATTAAATTAGCAATGCGTCTAATAAACGATTAGATCCGATATAAACATAATTAATTAACACAACTTTTTCATAACCGAATCTCGGAGTACAATTTGATAGATACACGGAATCAAAAAGGAAAATAATTAACAACGAAAATTTGGAGTTGTTACATACTCAGGACCTAAAAAGGCATAGGTCCATCAAATCTGAAAATGATGGAAAAAGGAAGGGGGGATGATAGATCCCATCGCTCGAACAAGAAAGGAAAATTTGGGTTCAACCGGAACCATCAAAGGTCAGATGATAGGCCCGTGTGCAAGAACCGCAATCGACGACACGGAGGTCAGTGTCGAGCAGAGTTGTAAGCCAAGCCTTGCGGCATTTGCAAGAAAATGGGCACAAGGCTCTGGATTGTAAGGATCTGAAAGACGCCACTTGTTTCAATTGTGGCGAGAAAGGTCACATCAAGCCAAACTGCCCTAAGTACAACAAAGACAATGCTGCAAACCAAGGAGGAACAAAGAAAGGGAATGCACACGCCTTTCAGATGAACGCCAAGGAAGTTGTCAACGATGATAATGTTATAACGGGCACGTTCCTAATTAATGATACTTATGCTAGAGTTCTTGTTGGTGTATATGTTTGTTGCCTTCGTCATTAATATCATTATGTATCGAGTCTGAGTGGTTAGAGCTTAAACTGTTAGAAACTAGGCGTATTTAAGTAAAGATTAGGACAAGTTCGCTTGAGAAATAACTTGAGAAGTCAAGTTCGGTCGAACTTGACTAAGGTCAAGTTCGGACAAACTTCCAACTATCTTTGGCTGCCGAACATGTGCTATCTTCGGGCGAACTTGGTATTTTAGGAGCGAACTTGCAAGTCTATAAATAGGTGCCTTGGTGATTTCATTTGTAACTTTGTCAATTCAGAGGCGAAGCTCTGTCGGATCCGGATCTCGAATGTATTGAACTTTAGATCAATGAAAACAACCTTTAAATGAGTAATTCTTGTTATTTGATTAACTTGTCATTAGTTTCCGCCTAATCGGAGAATAGATAACAAATTTAGGTTCCCGAGCTGTTCGTGGACGTTCCTACAAGTGGTATCAGAGCCTGGATACCTAAATTTGCTGGAATCAAGACAAGAATCTCTCTATTTCATCCCCATTCTATCTTTTTTCTTAACATTTTCACATATTTGATGATTTCATGGTCAAAAATGGGTGATTTTTGAATATGTCATGTTAAATACACTCGTGGTAAACCCCTGAGAGTTTGGACATCAAATTCACAAGATTTGGCATCAAAAAGTTACAAAAACCATGTTTTTCAAAATCATGTTGGCCGAACTTAACCTTAAGTTCGCTCGAACTTGATTAAAAATCATTGATTTTTATCAAGTTCGACTGAACTTGATAGGGATTTTCAGTGATTTTAAGTTAAGTCCGCTCGAACTTACTGAATTTTTTCTTGAGTTTCTATCAAGTTCGACCGAACTTGATATAATTCTGTTGAAAAATTCACTTAAAGTTCGACCGAACTTGTTAGTTTTTCAAGGTTTAAACTCCAAGTTCGACCGGACTTCCTTAAAATTTGCTGAAATATTGCATAAGTTCGACCGAACTTAGTTGAAACATTGAAACCGAGTCTTAAGTTCGACCGAACTTGTTGTTTTGTTTCTTTAAACATCAAGTCCGTTCGAAGTGATAAAATTTTCAAAATTTTTCTTCAAGTCGACCGAACTTGAAGTGTTTGTACAAAATCAGAAAATTATATCAAAGTTCGACCGAACTTGTTAAAGGTGAAATCAAAATTTTGAGTTTCACACAAGTTCGACCGAACTTGCTTGTTACTAGTCAATTTCCAAGTTGTTTTTGATCATATTCTCAGATAATCCATCAGATTGTCAAAATGGAAGATTTCCATAACGTATTCTTGTCACAAGTAGCTTTATCATCAAACGCTAATACGCTTGTGGCGAACCAGATGAATATCGACAACGAAATGGGTACTACTCAGAAACCGCCGAAGCTAATGAGTATAGATGAGTTTGAATGATGGAAGGAAAAGTTTGTGAATTGGATACAAGCAAATCAATTCGATAGCTGGGTTGCAATTGAAGATGGTTGGTGAGAACTTGTGTTTTTGTTAATTATGGTTTATCCCTATAATTACCTGAATACATGAAGAACTTATGTTTTTGTTAATTATGGTTTATCCCTATAAAACATTCTAATGGAATATGGGTTTATCCCATTTGTTTAATACTAAAACTTTGGTGTTTGAGAAACTCTGAATTTATTTTCCTAACATCGATCCTGAATATTTTCCGCTGCCAAATTAATAAACATCGGTACCACTTGACTGTCTCGCGGCAACCGCTCCCAGGGTAGGGTCGGGGGCCGTGACAAAGTACCACTGGAATGTGAGGTCCGAATATGAGGGACTTCCAATACCCTGTCTTTTGTTGAGCAAGCACGTGAGCCATCCTACGTTGCCAGATATTTTACTCGGATTTGACAAGTATAAGAGATTTGTTGCTGAAGTCGGTGTTATGGGGATCATTTTGTGCCATCTCTTTTGTTCTTTTGAAGAAAAACAGAGTATGTGTGAATTACTTTTGAATTCTATACTCTACAACTCCGAGTTACGAACAAATTGGTTATCTCTGTGAGCTGATCTTTGTATATTAAACTGATTATGAAATCGAGTTTAACGTAACCAAGCTCTGATACCATTATAGTATTTGAGTTTATAGAACTTGTGTATTTAAGATATGAATAACAAACAATTTATAAATTGTAATGTAAATAAAGTAAACACACAAGCAGAAAGATATATCAGAATTGTTTTATATTGAAATCCAAAGATTACAATTACAGTATAATGATTATACAATCTCCCCCTCAGCCTGATCACTCACAAACCTGTTCGTACAAAAGAGAATGTGATAAAGTGATAAAATAAATCTCTAACATGTAAGATCTATTTATACTAAGTACAAAAGGTCCGTTTGCAATCCTCTGACGTCACCCTGATAGTGACACTAACATCCCTAACAGAAAAGATTCCACAGATGTTAGCAAACATCTGTGGGGGTCTAACATCTGTTCTATTACATGAAAGGTTTGTTCTAAGCTAAGTACTGTTACATTGAGAAAACCTTTGTTCTTCAACTGTTGTTGGCTTGTATCAAAAATTTGTTTGGCCACAACAGATGTTTGGTCTTCATGATCAGTGTTTTGCTTCAACAGAGCTTTGGCCATGAACAACAGTTTTTTCTTCTTCAACAATGGTTCCAAGGCTTCTAATAGATCTTTGGATGTCTTCAAACAGAAGCTCTGATTAATTTTTCAAGATTCACTATCTTTGGGAGAAGAATGCTTCATCTACTATTTATTTCTTGATCAAGATCCCATATTTTAGTTTTCGAATATCATCTGTTTTTTAAGTATATAAAGAGAGAGTAAATTATGTGTGTGTATATTTATAGTTAATAAAAAGGGGGCATTTTTTATCTTTTAACAAAAAAGTTAACATATTTATTCGACTTAGATAATTACAATTAGAAAAATCAGGTACTCAAATGATTAAACATTTTGGATTTAGACTCAAATAGTTAAAGCCAACAAAACACAGAGATTTAAATAATAA
Organism: Scalesia atractyloides; assembly: GCA_947069175.1. Taxonomy (NCBI): domain Eukaryota; kingdom Viridiplantae; phylum Streptophyta; class Magnoliopsida; order Asterales; family Asteraceae; genus Scalesia; species Scalesia atractyloides. Next base: position 583,612 of record CAMTDV010000024.1, on the reverse strand, counting down.
ACTCAATATTTTTTAATCGGTCAACTTATAGTCGAGTTTTTGTGATCTATATAAACATCTAAATAGTTTAGTATTAAAAGTAAAAAGATATTTTATATGTCATTTATTAAAATTAATAAAAAGAAATAAAGGATGTCAATAAATTAGGTAAGTGATTAAATGTAAAAGTTAATTATATAAATAGTTGACTTGGTTTAATAAAAGTGACATGTTGGGGTCCATTTTTAAAAAGTTGCATAGTTAAGATTTAGGGTTTTCAATTCTATCTATAACATTTAGAAACGTAAACAATAATAATTTGTCATCGGTACAAATTAGTCTATGTGCCTTTAGTTTATAGGTTTTAAGTCTATAACACTATCGCTTTTTTAAATTAATTTATATTTTTAACCTATAATTTTAATAGAGTAATCATACGACCTCTAAACCGTAATAATTTTTTCTTATATATGTTTTAAACTTTTACCCCTTAACTTTTATACATTTATTATACGAAACTTTAATAATAATTATTTTTCTATAACAAATTTAGGTTTCGACCCCCAAACATTAATAGAGTTATCATACGGCACTTAAAGTTTAATAAAGTTGATATTTTTTTTCCCTTTTTCACAAGTTTTTGTTCTTTCTTGCTTGTTTTTAACGACATTTAGATTACAACACACATGGTCTAAGTTAACCTTTCAATATGTTAAGTAATAAATTTAATTATTTTTTATCTACCTTATTATAGCTAAAGATAACTTTTAAATCTACACATATGTACTTAACCATGTTCATTGCTTATTTTTACCATCGTTTAGATTAAAACATGCATAGTCTATAATAAACTATTGAAATATCATGTAACAAAAATATCTACACCAGCACCCTTCTACGACTATATTTCATGGGTTGTAGTGTGCGTTTTCATCGTGAATGAAGGCATGTGAAACTTGTATGTTATGCGGTCATAAATGGTTACAAGGATTGGCCACCCGCATGCACGAAAGTGTGCACAAAAACAACAAGAAGTGATATTAATCATGCACGAAGCGCGGACTCAGTTACTAGTTTGTAACATGAATGAGTTTTAACACTAAGTTCCGTCATGACTATATTTACCCTTTTGACAAACCTCATATGCCATTTATGTATTTTATTAAAAAAAAACTCATAAAACAATAAAAGAAGGAAACAAACCCAATCCCCTTTTCCCCTCATCCCCGTTTCTTCTTTTCCACCGACTATGTTTTATGGGTTGTAGTGTGCGTTTTTATCGTGAATGAAGGCATGTGAAACTTGTACGTTATGCGGTCATCAATGGTTACAAGGATTGATCACCCAATGCACGAAAGTGTGCACAAAAACAACAAGAAGTGATCTTAATCATATTACTTTTCAAAGTTATGTATTAAAACTGTTAGTTTTGACAAATAGATATTTGAGGGTGTTTCACAAATTATATTATATATATAAATTTTTGCATCATTAGTCAAATCAAGTGGTTTTTTTTGTGTTATTTTTGTCTTTTACACTTCCCAGTTTTATAATTTTTTTTGTAAAATGTCATTTTGACCACTCGAGTTTTACGTGCTTATTTTTATGTAGGTGAGTCAAATATAATCCGTTTTCGTACTTATTTTTATGTATATTTTAAGTTGGTCTGAGTTTTGATGTCAGTTTTTTTTCGAACATGAGTCAGATCAGATATTTAACAATACAAATTCGAGTTACTTTAAGTTTTGACTCCGCCGCAACATACGACCAATCCGTCTATTTTAGGGAATTCTTTGAAATCATCATGTCATGTAGCAAAGCAAATTCTTTGAAATCATCATGTTTTCACACATGTAGCAAAGCAAATAAGAAAAAGAAGAGGGGGGTATTCGGCATTCTCTAAAACCCAAGGGACTAGTCTTATAAGTAGAGACGTTTAACCTTGATATTTGGCTCCTGAGAACAAGGGAAGTCTCAAGAGACTGGTGCGGAGAGAAATCGCCACCGTCAAAACCCACCCACCGTCTCTTCTCTCTCTCCCCCATCACTTTCCTCTTCACGATCGCACCCTAACAATCTCCGGTAACTCTCCTCATTTCTCTTTACTTCCACTGCTTTACTCCCCCACACCATTTAACCAAATTCTGGCGGGAATTTTATTAACATTTGTTTTTTTTTTCGATTCTTACCTCTACTCTTAGGTTTTCACACATCCGATTATCAGATTGACCTTTACCTGTATCATCATTTGTGTTTATATCGTTACGATATCGTTTTCTAACTTTGTTTGTTGTCAGATTGTTTCGTTTAGATCAGTTTACAAATAAAAACAGCGTTTTAGGGTTTAGAATTTGTGTATGACATTTGGGGATTTTCTGTGTGTGAGTTTAATTGATCTTTTGTGCAGTTGAGTTGCTTGATGAAATGCCATTGCTTAAGAGGAAACCGTTCTCTCTCTCTGAGAGACCCGATGATTTGAAGCCCGATGAGTTGGTGTTTCAAATTCGCTTTACGAAAGAGATTTTTCGCGATTATCGGTATCTTCTTTTAATACTTTGTTTTGCGATTATTGGTGTCGGTTCTTTAAGGCTATAAGCAATTTAGATCTCTAAAGTTAAGTGATATAGTTAAAAAACTAACAATTTAATTATATTTTTTATGTATACTCTACTACATTTTTAGAAGTTTAACTGTTTTAGCCTTAAAGTTTTACAGGTGTCATTTGTGCATCATGTTTCTATAGTTTAAGTAGATAACATGTCTTACTCGAGCTATGAAAAGAAAATGAACGTATTTTGTTCGAATGTAACTATGTATTTGAAAGATGAAAGTTATATGTACTGTTTTTGATTGGAATGATATGTTTTTGGTACATAGTGAATACTTGCAACGGATAAATCTGTATCGTCAAAGAGTATGGACGTGCAAGAGCACTGGAAAGAGCAACTTGACTTACGAAGAGGCACTGGTTTCAGAAAAACAGGCGATTGAGAAGGTTCAACAGTTCCCTAAAGAACTGATGGAGCCTGTTCTGCGTGATGTTCAATTCAGTAATCACTCTTCTTTTCCTATCTTATTATTACTGTATTGTGTCTTTGTGCCTGCAGTTACATAGATGCCTTTATGTGTTAGATAATCTTTTAGTACATGAAGAAGTGTTGTCTGATGCTTCAGTTTGAGGTTATTTGCATTTGGTGTTTGCAGGCATGCTCACATTAAAAGATCTTGTGAGTGGTATTTCTGCAAAGTTGAAGGAGCATTTGTTAGAGGGTACTGAAATATATGGAAGGAAGAATAACCGCATATATCCATGCAAAATAGTGAAAGTAATTGATGAGGAGGTTGAAAAGACACAATACCAGGTAGCGTGGCTTGATAAAGATAAAAAAGTAACCGAAAACGCTGTGGTAAGTGGAGATGATTTGATCAAGCGAAAGTTGCCGTTTAGTAGAGATGTTCTCAAGTCTTTCGTCAGAGAGTCTACGTATAGGAGTGCTCCTTGGGTGCTTCATGATAAGTTGGCACATAAATATGGGATCTCAACTAATCTTCCGGAAGAGTTACGAGACAAGATTTCACCCAAGAGGAAACTTTCTAAGAAAGACCAGGTAACACTTTCTTTCGTGGCCCCTGTTTGTATAGAATGGTAAGGCTTAACAGATGTTGGAACCGAGAGGCATGTACCGATCTTAGTGTATACCAGTCAGGGCGATGCCCTATTGCCTTTAACACAGTTATTAATGTGTATTTAACGTTTTTTGTACAGCAAATAATTACATGTATCAAGTGAATATAGGACAATGATATAAATTAGAAATGGCAAAATGGGCAGGTTGGGTAAGCGGACAAAACGGGTTGAGGTCAAAGGGATAGTTTTTCTGTTAAGGGTCTGGTGGTCCCCTTGATATGGGTGAGCAAATGTCGGTTCGGTTTTTACACATAACCGAAACCGATAACCGAAGTTTGGTTTTAGGAAAAAACCATAACCGAAACCGGTCAGTTAATTCGGTTAATATGCTGGTTATCGGTTATTGGTTTGGTTTCGTTTATGTTCGGTACTTTGGTTAAGTACCAAAACATAACTTGTGCAAAAATTATAAACTTAAAATAGGTAGTCAAGTGTTTTGAACCATTTTCAAGCATTCAGATACATGAAAACACAAGAAAAATACGTGAAATTCTAAGGAAATACATGAAAATATGTTTTAAATACATGGAAAATGCATGAAATACATGAAATTATGTTTCAAATACATGGATATGCATGTAAATCACATAAATATATAACTATCAGTTTGGTTTCGGTTATAGAAGAAGGGCAAACCGAAACCGTAACCGAATGATTCGGTTTTGACTATATGTTAACTGTAATCTATCGGTTAAGTCATTTTCGGTTATTGGTTTTCGTATGCTCACCTCTAGTCTTTGACACTTCATGTCCAATTTATTTATTCTCTAAATTATTAGTGTTAAATATGATTGCTGAAGCACAATGTTGATGTTTAGTGCATTGGAAGTAAAAAAATGGAATCTATTTCTCTGAAGTAATCCATTGGTTTGATGATTCTTTTTCAGGAGGCAACTAATGGAGAACGTAAGCGGAAGAAGCTAAAAAATGATGAAGAAATTGGTATATTCTTGTATTCCATTAATATATTTGTGGCGAGTGAAAGTGTGATGAACTCGTCTAGGGTGCATCTCTTTTTTTGTCTAATTTCTGATGTATCTAAACATGGCAGAAAATGATGTGCCCATCAAATATCCAATTGATGATCTGTTGGTGCGACCTGCTGCTGATGATCATGTATTTACTACCCATCCTCCACCAACCAGAGACTTTAAAGTGCCAATGGAGTGTGTTGGTGATCTTCTGATGATTTGGGACTTTTGTGTTCTTATAGTAAGCTATTGAACTTGTCACCATTTTCACTAGATGATTTTGAAAATGCCATCTGCCATAAAGAGAGCAATGTAGTTCTCATCGTGGAGTCTTATTCTGCTCTTCTTCGTTTGCTTATAAAGGACGACGGTGATTATTTTATAGCTTTACAGAAGAAAAAACGAAAGGCTAAGGTTCTGTTCAACTCATGATTTCTTAAAATCCAAATGCATTTTATTTGCTTGAATGGGTGGGTGGGTTGGTAGCGGGTGATAATGGGTAATTTCAATGTGGGTCAACTTAAGTCGACATGCCGACATACCTTTTAGTTTTTTGAGCAAAGTACACAAATGGTCCATGTGGTTTACCAAAATTTTGGATTTGGTCCCAACTTTTCAAAAGTACACAGATGGTCCCTGATGTTTGCACTTTGTAACACATTTAGTCCCCAGCCAACAAATCTATAGGTTTGAGCAGGTCTAACTTAGGGACTAAATGCGTTACAAAGTGCAATGCAAACCACAGGGCCCATCCTTGTACTTTTGGAAAAAGTTGGGGACTAAATGTGTTACACAATGCAAACCCACAGGGACCATCCTTGTACTTTGAAAAGCTAGGGACCAAGTTCAATTTTTGTAAACCACAAGGACCATCCGTGTACTTTACTCTTTTTAATCATTATGTGATATAATAATCTGTTTTTTTAATGAACTATTTTACGAGGGGTAAGCACTTGAATACTATATGAGTATATGGGCTGTTTTTTACATGTTAATTTTTAATATAATTTGTTAAATGTATCCATTTGACCCATTAAAGACAACAAACCAAATCAACCCATTTATGGTTAAAGAAGACAAAACTGTACTTGAATGTCTGTTTTTTTGAAACTGATTTCTTTTTTCACTCATGTGATGTATATCTTTCAATACAGATTTCATTGATCACCTGGACGGATTACATGTGTGATTTCTTAAATTGGCTGGCAATGAGGAATTATCTACTCACATAACAACCATTAGGCGTGGTCATTACGGTATCTTAGATATTCATGCAAAGCTAGCTATCTTTGCTCAGTTAGTTAATGAAGTCCTTGCGTGCAACGTAATGAGAGAAAAGCTGGATGAATATATTGAAGAGCGAAAGGCATTGGCGGCAGAAAAACGAGGTGAAGCACTGGAACAAGGAAGAATGAGGAGAGAGATAAAAGAAATGGCGAAGGTCACCTCAAATGGCGTTGAGCATAATGGAGATGCTTCAAAGAAACCCGCTGAGAAAAAACACACATCTGAGAACAGGTTTCAAGTATTGTTGTTGTTTTAGAGGTGGTATATTCGACTCGTTTACTTATGAACGGGTCGCTTTGGGTTGCGTTTTACTTTAATGGGTCAAACTGGTAACATAAAAAAGATCAACTAAAGTGAAACACGTTTAAAACAGGCTCAACGTCACACGAAGGGTATCTATAAAGTATTAAACCTCCAAAGTCTATTAAAAACTATATTATATTCGTAATGATATAATTTTTGCCACCGTTACCTTTTCTATTTGATGATCAATTTTCTAGTTGAAAGATCATGTTGAGTATGGCTGGTGTTTTTATTGTACAGTGGGAAGAAACAAGGCAATACATCCGAGAAGGATGCAAACAAGGTAAAGGTGGATGGTGAAGTCATCGTAACGAGTAACAAAGATTCAGCTGCAAAGGGGTCGAAGAAATCGATGGATACGGAGAAAAACAAGAAAGAGGATATAACAAATATAAAACAGAGAGGAAGTTGTCTCTCTCTCTCTACACACACACACATATATAGGGTACGGTTATATTGAGAACGCTAAATATTGCGAGAACCGTGAGATTAGGAATTAAATTTACACGTTTAAATTTACATGTATTCGTAAATAAAGAAAATTTACATGTGTAAGTTTGTCATTTGTTGTATTTACACGTGTCAAAAATTTAGTAAGAGTGATATTTTTGAGAGGAGATGAATTATTAAAGAGAATTCTTTTTTAATGTTGTATTTTAACTTGATTAAGGTTTGTATTAAAAAATGATTTTGATTGTTTTTTTATTCTTTCTCACGGTTCTCGCAATATTATACACACACATATATGCTACCTCTATGTTAAAACTGTTCTCAGCACTCTGATGAAGTGTTTTTCTGAAGTGGTCCTATCATAGTAATTTTACGATGTGTCCAATCTACTTGTTATTTATCATCCCAATCTGCTGACCGGCGTATTTTGCAACCTGTTGTTTTCATTCAATTTGTGTTACAATGTCGGCAAGTGTTCCGTATATTGTTTTAGATTAGCATGATTTTTGTTGTTTGTTTGTATCTACAGAAAGAATATCTGGATAGGGAAATGGAGAAAAGATTCATACGCACCAACCCGTTAGGTAAAGACAGGGATTATAACAGGTACTGGTATTTTCGCAAGGAAGCACGCATATTTGTTGAAAGCTGTGATCACAAACAGTGGGGATACTACACCACTAAACCTGAGGTATATATAGATTTACATTTACATTTACAAAGCTGTGTCTCATTTTGTTGACTTGTAATTTTGTAATGACAGCTTGATGCTTTGATGGGGTCGCTTAATGAAAAGGGCGAGCGAGAGAAGGCTCTAAAACAGCAGCTGGAGAAACGCTATAACAAAATATCGTGAGTTTCGTCAACTTGTTCTTTGCTGTAACGTATGTTGGTTCATTTGTTGAAAGCCTTTTTTTCGCAGAGGTGAAATGCAGAAGAAATCAAAGGAGGCTCAGAGGATTCAAATGGAAGAAGAGGCTGCATTAAGGAGGTCTAGTCGCGTGCGTGCACCGCCAAGGGCCAATCCTGCTCGCGCTTTTCTCAAGTATGTCAATAAGCTCAAAGAAGACTAACTTTTGACAAATGAATTTTGTTCTCCAAACTCAGATTTTGTTTTTTTGGAGGTTCACCCTGCAACATGTATGAGAGCTTATCTAGTGCAATTAAAAATTAGCTTCATTACATACATACATATATTTGAATGAGCTTAATTTGTAAGCTGGAAAAAGGAAAATTTTTGATGTCTGGCTTTGGCAGGATATCCCTTTTTTTTTTATATAAGTTGTGAAATTATGATCAACTGCAGATCTTTTTTTAGGCTATGAAATTATGATCAATTGTTTGCTTCATGACATGTCTTTATAAATACCTTTTACATGGCATCTACGCTTAACTTTACGAAGTTGAAAAGGGTTTGGGTTATAAACAGGATTGCCTCGTTAATGACATGACTAAAAATGTGTCGAACTAGTTTATCCCACCGTGCTATTAGATTTAAACTGATTCAAGACTCTTTTCCAAAACAATTTGGATATATCACTCTATATTTGACCTTGTTGTGTTGCAATGTCTGAAAAAAAAAAACAAAAAAAAAAACGTTAAAAAATCACAGAATTTAGATGACTCATGTGATGTAAAACGTAGACGGATTCGACTTATACCGGAACAAAAAAAAACTTTAAAAATCACGAATTTAGGTGACTCATGTGATGTAAATGTAGACGGATTTGAACTTATACCGAAACGTATTAGAGAGTCGAGAGGTTCAAAGAGATTGTGAAAAGGGGGCAAAAGTGAACTTTAAAACTTGAGAAAACCCTTTCGCCAAAAGACAAAAACTCAAAGCTAAAGGGACTAATTTTGACCACCATCCTAAGTTTGGGTATCAAAGTCAAAACCTAAAGAAATGAATCTATGGTGGTGGATTAAAAACATAACAGACCACACGGTGTCATCCCTACACTTATCTTTTTTCGTCCCAAAAGATTATATGCAATGGAAACACAATCAAATCACTAGCTTTCAATTTATTCAATTATCTTATTAACAAATCTACTCACGTATTAACTAAGATTGCAGGTATATGATCCATTTAAACCCAACAACCTGTTTCCAAGCCCTTAATCGTGATCTTGTAAGTTTAATTGCCCTAGATCTCCACAATGCCTACACATAGGCATCTGCACCCCTAATTCCGGTGTGTTCTCTACCGTTTTCACCGTTTCATGTCGAGCTCTTCTAGAAGATGGAGCCTTTCGCTTTGAAGTGCTCGCCATTTTCTCCAAGTAATCCCAGTATATATGCTCGTAATTTGTACCGAATATGCCATTTGAGATAGAACAGAGATCACGTGCATCCTTCGATGTCAACTCTTCATGGAAGGCATTAAGCAACTCCCACATTTGTGTACCATGGTGTGGACAGTTCTTCAACAACATCTTGAAACGGTTGAAAGCTTCATGAAACAATTCACCCGGTTGTTGTTGGAAGTTTCGGATGTCCCCACGAGCATCATTGGTCCTTTGCGGCGTATAGAATTAATCCAAAAACAGTTGCTGCATGTCGGGCCATGTGAAAATCGAAGCGGATGGTAGTGAGTGGAACCATTGATGTGCATTGTCTTCGAGTTTGAATTGGAAGAGTACCAATTTCACGTCATCCGGTGTGAAACCCTCCCGTTGGTATTGCAACGTGTATCATAAGCAGCAATGTGAAGCTATGGTTCCTCAGTGGCCAACCCATGATACTTAGGCAAACTTTGGATGGATTGTGCCCGCACTTCGAATGACCGGCCTCGGAGTTGAGGTATGACTACCGATGAGGGATTATTAGCAATGGCGGGTTTAAAGCGACTCCCAGATCATATCTTCTAGGAATGCCTTCATGTTGATTGACCGGCGGAACCAAGTTTCTCAAAAGTGGCCTTTCTTGAGCCGGTGGGTGCTGCATCGGTATTTGCTGTGCTGGTAGTGGCATTGGGATGTTTACTGGTCTCATATTCTCCGGCGGTTGATTAATCGGGTCGAGTTGATGACTATATTGTTGATACCCAGACGTACTCGGGTTCCCTCATTCCAAAAACCCATACCCCCTATTATACCCTTTGACTTTTCACGCATTCACCACCTGCCTATTGCTCTGATTACTTTCATAACCCTCATATTCATCGTATTCATCTTCAAACTCTCCCGAACCATCCCTTTGATCAAACATTGCGGCTCTGACAGAGAACGACTGTTGCGGAGATGGTTGGTAATACGAAGGTTGATTTGGTATGTGAGGTATAGTTGATAAGTTAACGGGTTGACTTTGGTTCGGTGGAATGACATGTTTGTCGGGCACAATCCTCACATATGGTCATATGAAGAATGTTGAACATTTGATGTTTGGGTGAATAAGGGTTGTTGGGAGGATGTTGGCTGATTTAAGAAGGGTGGTAGGCCATCTAGATTGGGAAATGGTGGTGTAGGCCTTGGTGGAACATGAGTGGTGGTGGGTTGGGTGGGCTGGGTTGGGTTGTGGTGGCGGTTGCTAAGGTATAGATGTGTTCGGTGAAGGTTGAATGGGAGTTGGTGAAAATTGACTTGTTGAAATTGGGTCACTTTGATTCTCCATCTATGCAGATTTTTTTAAAGGCGATTGCGCAATTCGGTTTCCCCTGTGAAGTACTCGGTTCTGCCGAGTTGTTTTCTCTATTTCCGGATCAAACGCTAGCAGTGAAGACTTTTTGGATTTCCTGGTATGATCATACATGGACAAAATCACCTGTACAAACACAAACAAGAAACCACGCGTAAATCTGAACAAAAAGAAATAAACACTATTTTTGGGTTTTCTTTTAAACTATTTTTTCTAAAAACACTTAAAGCAAAACACTTTGTGCATGACTCCCCGGAAACAATACCATTTTGATGATTGTCGAACGGGTCATGCAAAAACCTAATTAACCTAGGTAGCTAGGGTAAGCAGGGTATCGAATCCAAAGGAGTCTGGTGGAAAGCGTTATGAATTAAATACTGATTAACTACTTGCAAAAATAGAAACTTGATTGTTTGAGGGTTTGATTTAACTAACGAATTACTTAGAACAAAGTTGTAAACAATTGGAGAACAATGGCTCCTCCGGATTTTAGATTCAAAGCAAACGTTGATTATGTGTTTAATTGTGACACATAGACATGTTGTGTAATTCGATTAACAAGTTGTGATCACCTAAAGACTACTAAATTCGATTGTAAAACAACGGAAGGTTATCATATAAGCAATCAAGTGAAATTACATGATTGTGTAATTCGATTAACAAGTTGTGATCACCTAAAGACTATTTACTTCGATTGTAAAACAACAGAAGGTTATCATATAAGCAATCAACAGAAAATTACCAACCCTAACCCCTATCAAATCTATCCCAATTACTAGAACTCTCGGGAACTGAATGACAAAGAACCAAAGTTTAAATAAAATCAATCCGTTACAACTAATCAATCAAATCCAAAGGTAACAAGCATTGAATGCTTAGGTAGCGTTCGTTTCATTGAATGGAATGGAATGGAATTGGGAAATTTTCTTGTAAAATTGGTCTTGGTTGGGGGAGGAAGGAATTTGAAATCCAATGAATTCTTCTAATCAATGATATTTGTGACTATTTCAACATTCCTTAGAAATCCTTCACTCTAATGAAGGAATGGAATGGAATGTTGAAATAGTCACAAATTTTTTTAGAGAAATTCATTGGATTTCAAAATTCTCCCTCCCCAATCAAGATCAATTTTACAAAGAAAAACTTCCCAATTTCATTCCATTACATTCCATGAAACGAACGCTACCGTAGATTACCGTGTTCACGAATAAGCTTAAACACATAAAACCGTTCACTTACAAGAATCCTCCACTCGGAGGAAACCACTAGATGAGTAGCTGCTTATGTCGTTTGATTAATTGTCAAACACTTGATTCACGATTGATGTATCTTCGATCTTGTGGATTTGGTGAAGAGTATGATAAATCAAAGTGAAAAAACTCCAAACTTTTCGCTCCTTCGTACCAATTTTCGTCCAACAAAGTGTCTCCCCTGATTAGTTTTTTCACAAAACCTTTTATACCTTCAACTAGGCCCAAACTCGCGTTTTTCCAGAGGCACCACGTAAGCTACGATATGAGTTCCCTGTTTCCTTTCGTTGTGCGAGCCCGTAACCTACGGTCTATACCGTAAGTGACGATATGCGTTTGCTGTTGATGTTGTTGTTCATCATACTCAACCGTAAGCTACGGTTATAGGACCGTAGCTTATGTCGCAACTCCATGACTCCATATTTATTTGCTGCATTTCAACTTTTCAATTAATGACACCCAAGTCCCTAGACTTCATTATTTCGTGTTTCTTATGATTCCAAGCTATTATTCGACCCCAAAACATCTACCAAATATATCTTTCACATTGTTCATCATCCTCGGTAGTTCCTCTTCGTCACCACTCGCTCTAACTTCATCGGTTTACACGATTAACCTGTAAAACCATCAATACTCATAATTATCACATTCAAGATACATAATCGCCTAAAACACGCTAAAACACATAAGATATGCAATTCAACACTCGGGTTTCATACTCTCCATTAGAAAGGGGTATGAAATGGACATATGGCTGTCACGTCAGCAAACGTAAAAAAAGTGCGTGCTGCAAAAAAGGGAGATGGGATGGAATGGGGCATGGAAGAGTGTCGTTATTCGACACGTGCCATACTTTTATTATTATTTTGTATCTAAAATTATATAAAATCTATTATTTTTTTTAAAATAGCATTAATGCTAATATAGTTATTAACAATAATAAAAAAAATTACATAATTTAACGATTACATAATTAAAAAAAGATCACATAATTTAAAAAAGAAACCTAAAAAAAAACAAAACATTAAATAAAAAATTACCGAAACTAAGTATGATATTTTGCCTTTATTTCTCTTTCATGTTCTCGTATTTCCCTCTCTTAGTCTCCAAGGTGATCCATCTTCATAGTGATGAATTTCGTATCCGACTTTCTTTCCTTTCGTTCGTAAATTCGAGACCTTTTATTTTTCTGTTGGATGTTATTGAACATAACTATTTGATCTTCGATGCCGGCCAAAGTGGGGTTTCTTTCATCAGTCATAGTGTATGATCTTTGCGCCCTCTTTTTTTATTTATCTCTTTCAAGTGGGCATTTGGTTTCAAGATCATCGTTGTAACGACACTGATACCGATACCGACTATTGAAAGATTAACATGGACCATTGTGACACCCTAGGCAAATCCCATCGGCCGTGGCCAGGAGAGATCGTGGTTCATAAGGTATGTCCTGCCCTTTTACTATCACCAACGCGTTTTGGGCTTAATGCTAGTGGATGAGAGGAGAACTCCATAGTTAAGCGTGCTCCGGTGGGAGTAGTACTAGGATGGGTGACCTCCTGGGAAGTCTCCACCAGGGCAACAAAAAACAAAGCCGTGAGTTCCTGGATGGGCAACCCATCGGGGCAAAGTGGACAATATTGGTAGTACGAGAGGCCGGGATGTTACAAATGGTATCAGAGCCACTCCTGAGCCGTTCGGGATGGTTGGGCAAATATACGTGACGATCCTCTTTTTCTATTTCCTTCTCGGCCTCGGTTTTCTTTCTATGGTTTCGTTTTTTTCGCGTAGAGGATTCGGGTGTAGGTTGAGTTTCCGGTATTGATTCAGGTGTAAGGGGCGTTTGGAATAGAGGAAGTGAGCGGTTGCTGTTGTGCTTGCATTTTGTGGTTGAAACATAAAAGGTAGGGTCGCAAGAAATGACCGTACGCTAATATGTTCAGATCTTGATAACTGGGCTGGTTCAGTTGAGACTTTGAGGCGAAGTTGTGGTTCGATACTTCGCCCACACCATATAAGTAGTTCGAATTGAAGTTACAGGTTGTGTGAATGCATTATTTCTTTTAAAAAGTAGAGATATTTTATAAGTTTAGAATTGGGTAGAAGAGAATGAGGTATAAATGATGGAAAATGTTGAGATTTTTTTATATAGGTGAGTTAATAAATTTTTTTTAATTGAAAATCTTAATTTTTAAATGTGCCGTTAGGGTCCAACGGCTATAACCCACACCAATTACCCAATGTCACGTCGACACCACCTTTACCTTCACGTCGGTGGAAAATGTGTCGCCCCAACAACAATGATGTCTTCCATGCCGTTCCGTGGACGGTGTGTCTGGCGTGGAAAGGCCTAAATGCCACAAAACCACGCACACACCGTGTGGTCTTATGGTCAAAACAAAAGGTTAGGAAATTGATTGTAGCTAGGGATTTGTTCTTTTATGTAAGTGCTTGGATCATGTACAAGAGAGAATTCCTGTGCGAAGCATACGTGAGAAGGAGGAAGTGACAAGTGTCATTGTCAGGAAGAGTAATTTTGTATTTTCTCAAGTAAACTAGTTTCAACATTGATTTTCAAACGACTATAACTTTTTCATACGTTAACGGTTCTTAAAAAAATTACACCGTATTAACGAGCATTTCATTCTCTTTCATTCGAGTAGCCTATTTCTATAGTTTTTTTTTTATTTTTTCACAGGATTTTGAATACCCATTACGTGATTTTGAATACCAGTACCCATTACATTTGTATATATATAAAATTATAAATGTGTGTATATGTATATGTATTATGGTTAATTTATTATTTTAAAGGTATTAAAAGAATAAGTGTGTATATACAAATGTGTGTGTAGGGTGACAAGATTGTAAATAAGTGTGTATACCAAATGTACCATTATGAGCCATTGATTTTGGATGACTAGATTGTAAATACATACAATCTAATTTGAATGAATTTTTTAAATTAAGGGCACGAAGGTAATTGTTATTTATTTCTCTCTCCAATTATATATTTAGTTATATTTTCTCTTATCTTTTTCTCATCAATTAATTAATTTGTTAATTAAAAAAACAATCTTTATCAAATATTGTTCTATTTATAGCACTTATAGTTAAAAATTACTACAAAATTGAACACACATATATGTATATGTATGGTACATCAATGTTGTTCGTTTGTGTATTGCACTGTTGTACGAAAGTGTACAGGCTGTTGTACGTATATGTATGTAATCGATGTTGTACGACTGTGTATTGCACTGTTGTACACGAGTGTAGAGGCTGTTGTATGTATACGTAATCATGTAATAGGTCTGTGTATTGCACTATTGTACACGGGTATGAATAATAAATTAGAATCGTTAATGTACATATATCATCTTCTTCAATTTCAAAACCCTAGCCTCATGTTTTGTTTTGATGAGATAATTCATAACTTAATTAGATCATTCATAACTTAATCGAAAAACTAGAACCAAATGATCGTGTTCAATCAAAAGAATGCAATATAATTTAATAGAAAACTAGAAACTAAATTAATGAAATGACCCGTGGCATTATAGCCTAGTGGCATCTTGGAGGTGACATAAGGCATTATAGCCGAGTTCGATTCCCTGTGAGGGGTTTTTCCCAGATTTATTGGGTCTCTCCCGAATTGGTGTATAGGCATATTGCTTAGTGGAGATGGATATGATCGGGTGGTTCCACTGGTGGCACGATGATACTCTAGTGGTCCGTCAGTGATTCAAATTTGCCGTACAAAAATAAAATAATATTAATGAAATGTTCAATAGAAGCTGGAACTTCAATTTAATTGGAACATGTGAATTGCAATGAAACCAGGACTTCAATTTAAATATGTGACATGACATTGTTGCTTATGAATCAGATCTGATGTGCTTATGTTTTCAAGGCTTCAAAGGAGCTAGCTGAGAAAAAAAAGATGAATATACTTTTACGGTCTTTTTGATCTGATCCATATTTTTTTATTGATCTTGTTTATTTGGTCGTATAACAATCAAGGTTTATAATCGGTTTTTTTTTTGTCTTTTTTAATTTATATATTGTGTTTAAGAATTGATAGAGAATTAAAATAATAGAGAAATAATTAAATGAGAGAGAGATTGAGAGAGAGAGAGAGAGAGAGAGTTAAGGGATTTAAATTAAAAATACTTGGGTTAATGATAATCCTACCCTTTTATTAAAAAATGATGAAAGACTAAGATTGGTTCACTTACTTCACAATTAAGGGGGACGTTCACAAATGAACCTAACCCTGTGTGTGTGTTTGTTTATATATATATATATATAATTATAACTATTTTTTGTTTTTCCTTTAAAGATAAAAATAAACTTTAAATAATAAAATAACAAATGTGTAAATCGTCCCCGAGGTTTGGGAATTGACAAAAT
Source organism: Scalesia atractyloides (assembly GCA_947069175.1). Taxonomy (NCBI): domain Eukaryota; kingdom Viridiplantae; phylum Streptophyta; class Magnoliopsida; order Asterales; family Asteraceae; genus Scalesia; species Scalesia atractyloides. Next base: position 567,635 of record CAMTDV010000024.1, on the reverse strand, counting down.
TATCCATTACTTAACAATACAATTTAAGTAAGTGATTTGGATGAAAATGATACAAGAATGAAAACTGAAGAACGTAGATACAAAAAAGTTTTAACTCTATACTATAGTGATAAAAATGACTTAAAGTTAGAAACCATTTTTCCATGAGTAAATTGCACAAAACGACCTTTAAGTTTCCCCAATCTTGCTGGTTTCAGCCTTAAACTTTAAAACTTGCCAAAACCATCATTTAAGATTAATTTTATTACGGGTTTCATCCTTTATCATTAACCCAGTTAGTAATCCATGTTAAATGGCCTCACATGCATAGCATGTGAGGGTAAAACTGTCTTTTCATGCTTGTGAGGTTATAAAACCCAGATAAAATCCTAAACGTCTTCATCATTTCAAACATGTCTCAAAACCAATTAAACCCTCATTCCGATCAAATAACTTTCCGGTCGAACACTATTCCGATCAACACTCGCCATTATGTTCAAACCTAAATCAGTCAAAACCCTAAATGGCTAATTTGAGTAGATTGACCCCAGAGGAATCAGAATCCGAACAGAATATTGTTTTATAATCACCAATACCATAGAAATCAAGATCAAGAAGAATGGAAGTCAAAGAGAACTTTTCACAAACAACTTCTATGCATGATACTTCTGACACCAACAATCCAATCAAATCACCATCTTTCCGGCACCAGTCTTTAAAATCTTCAAAACCCGGATCAAACCCATAACCAGAACACAAACCCCACCCTTCATCTCCAACATTCCGTCCAGAAATCCACTCAATCGAAGATGTTACCCGGAAAAAAAGCCCGCAAACAGAGCAAATTTCTCACAAATCCCACCACCACCACCTCTGCCGCCACCCCACCGTCCACCGTTCTTCACGTGAATCACACAACCAATTTCTACCTCAACAGAGAATTAAAACGAAATTCAAGAAGCATTCCAGAACAGTTTCAAAACAGGGGAAGGATAGGAATAGGAACAGAAACATGTGAAAATACAGTTTTACCCTCACAAGCATGAAAAGACGGTTTTACCCTCACCTGCTATGCATGTGAGACCATTTAACATGGATTACTAACCGGGTTAGTGATAAAGGATGAAACTCGTAACAAAATTAATCTTAAAGGCTGTTTTTGGCAAGTTTTAAAATTTAAGGCTGAAATCAGCAAGATTGGAGAAACTTGAAGGACGTTTTATGCAATTTACTCTTTTTCCATTTTACTATTTTTAAAAAGTACAATAACATGTCACATAACTATAAAAAAGAGTAATAGGCCAGTATGATCCCTGTTGTCTAGCCATTTTTAGCTAGTTTCGTAAAAAAAAAGTTTTATATTTATTTTTTGTTGGCTTTCACATTTGGTTACTCGAGATTTTCAAATTCTGTCATTTCCATTCAATTAGTTAATTGCATCTTCTTTTAATGTTAAATCGGAGGCATTTTTGTTCTTTTGCATTTTACTCTTTTAATTTTTTATTAAAATATTAAAGTAACAAATTACAAACAAGTGGCAGGTAAACGGGCAACAAGTTGCGCCGCAACCCCTTTTAAATTGCAAAACCGATCCTACTAGAGACGAAATATCCCTTAAAGGTTGAGAGATCAGTATTCACAACCCGTTGGACCCTGTTTAGGAATTCAACAACCTCTAGGGCTAGAGAACCAAATGTATCAAAAGCGAATGAGGTAAACATGTGCTGATTTTCTAAACAAGCTTTTTCGTATTTAGCGACCTTGCTCGATTCCGCCTTCAACGCAGCCTGGCCAGCAACAAACCCATCATCCCTGATCTCAACAAGAGGGGACACTCCTATCAGGAAATCCTGAGCATGAGGAGCTCGGATACAATCAAACGCGACTTTCTGATGAGGGGATAGACTAAACTTCTCTCCCAAACTCTGGACAAGTCTACTAAATAGGGCACTCGCCTAAGCATTTTGGGCTTTAGGGGGGGTGTCCTTATTAGAGAAACCGCCAAGATTGAAATCCGCAAAGGACATGTGCGTGTAATCCAAAGCACAAACATAATCAGAATCTAACTCGACAATACCACAATCCCGAAGAATGTGGTCCCGCAAACTCCAAGATTGCGCTCTCAAGGCCACAAAAGCATACGTAGATACATCGTCAGCCGAACATAAACCTAAACCCTCAAAACGGGTCGGGAGGGATGCAAGCCTCCATTGAGGATCCCCAAAAAATGGACCAGCGCAAACCACGATATCCTCGATAGCTCTCCGAAGGCCTTTATCAAACACCGAAACAGCCTCCCCAATAAACGTGGGTTGGCACGTTCTGAGGCCAAGAAACAACTTAGCAACACCCATGCAAGAGCGCAGCAAGAGGAGCTCGCATTGAGGGTCCCGCAGATGTAGAAGATAGCTCATCAGATCCACTGCACAAGATGCCCTTTTCACTGCCAACCTACTGATAAAACTTGCATTCCCACTAATAGCACCCCCGAGGAGTTTGACACCGGACACTGGCCTTCCAATCCCACTAGGAAACAAACCTTTTTGCGCCTTAACTCCATCGTACAAAGGCCAAAAAACTTATGTTTTCTTGACGTTAAGTTGAAGCCCCAAACAGGGCCCCTTAGACCTGATGATTTCTAAAAAGCATGGAAGAGTCAAGAGTAACTTGCATCTATCTCGTATTTGATGAATGATGGGATGCAAAACTAAGGCAAAGAGAAGAGGCCCCAAAGGGTCTCCCTACTAAACCCCGATGATGAACCAAATATGATCGTCTCCAACATATAACCTAGCCGGCTATTCACTCTTTTTAACTTTAAAAACCAATTTCTATTTTCTCTATCTTCTTTTCTATCTAATTCAAACATATATTTTTCCATCATGCTTCGTCTCCTCTGTCTTTAGTTATAATTTCAACTACGAGATCTGAATCTTTTAGTCAATCAGAGACATATTTTAAATATACTACTCAACGGAGAGAATATGGAAAAATATATAGAAGAACAAAAATCTCTTTGATTTAACATAGAAGTTAACCTTTTGGATAAAAGTGACAAGATTTCAAAACCTTAAAAGATCAGATTCGAATTTTTGTTTAGATGAAACTGACAAAAATATCTTTAACACATGGATGAAAAATACATTTTACTCTATAAAAAAGTTTGATAGGGGTTTTAAAGGGTTTGTCAACTTAAGTAAATTTTTTAATTTATATATTTCCTATACAAAAGGATCAAGAGTTTTTATGGTCCCTAAACTATGACATATCACATCAAAAGGTCCATAAGCGAATGGCCCAACAGTTTTTGGTTCTGTATATTTATATTTTTAGTGTAAAAAAATTTATATGAATCACATATATATGAATTATAAATATAGAACATTAATAATTGAAACTAACCGGTAACTGCAATGATTTATGTAAAACATATTTCTATAAATTATGCTCTGTTTGTGGTATGCGCATATAATGTATATATGTGTGGGCGTTTGGGGGCCAAAATTGAAAGTGCACCAATTTTAACGTTATTTTACTAATATTGTGAAAACAACGTTAAAAGAGGGGATGGTTAATCATGCATCATGTGTTGGCGTTGAAAGCCGAAAGACAAAGGAGTACACGTACTAATCGGTCTTTGTCTTAATTGCTGAGTGTTATGTGCCTTATGTCTAAGGCTTGATGCAAAACTGCTATCGAGCCGGGGGTCTCATTGGAAGCAACCTTTCTATTCCCACGGGACAGAGGTAAAGCTGTCTACATCTTAGTTTTCTACTGTGAGATTTTTAGAGTATGATGAAGATATTTCTATAAATTATTGTGAACCAAAATACGCATTGTTGTATCTTTATCATTTACATAAAATGGTAATACAAACATATCCGATTATATATCCTTTTAGGAGTATATTATTTCTCAAATAAAAGAAAAGGTCACCTAAGTATTTTGAGAATGTAGATCCATGGTCTATAATAACCGAGAAGGAAAGGGTTAAAAACAGTAATTATTATTTATATATGGAGAAAGAGCACCTCATCCTTTATCATTCATTGTTCCACGTCCCCAAGAATTAACATGGAGTCCTCCAGCTTGAGTACTAAAAGAAAGTCCAGTATTGTCGCAAATTTTCTGTTGAGGATACGAAAAAGGCAACAAATAATTTTGAAAGTTTACTAGGAGAAGGGGCCTCTGCTAACATCATTTCCCTGGTGGGATTTTATGAACAAGGAGATGAGAATATTCTTGTATATGAGTACACGCCAAATTAAATTGGTCACTTTATGATTATCTTTTCAGCAACCTGACGTGAGCAACGCCTTGAGATCTGCCTGGGAGTGGCAAAAGGTCTATATTACCTTCATTCTGGCAAAGATTATAACCATCATTCATAGTTAATTAATATTAAACAACCCATTCAAGTATATCAGATAGATTACAAAAGTATGAAACATAAACTAATGCTTACAACATCAAATATCTTTTTAATAAATCCCGACACTAAATCTACCACTAAATTCTCAATATGAGATTCTCCTAAATACCTTTCTCCATTCCGAAGCTTAAAATAAATTAATACAAAAGTTAGATTGCAAATATATATAATTTAATGCAATAGACAAAGTTTATGAATATTTACAAAGCTCACGCGATTAACCAAATCATGTTGTATAGAGTCAATAATCTTTTGCATATGTTTGATTACCATATACCCACATTTCCAATTGCTTTTTTGTTGTTTGCATTGCATTATATTCACAATTAATTACTTTAAATACGTTTGCCAATGCGTCTAGGTGGTTTGGGCCTCTTCTCAGCTCGAGATGTTGGGCTTATGCCTTTGTGGCGTCTAGAGCTCAGTCTTGGGAACTACATGATCATATCCTTCGAAACTGTGAGGTCGTCGGGCTTGACCCGGACTATCAGCAGGCGCTTGAACGCTTAAATGTCTCTCTCCTAGACTTGGATATTGGCGGTTTCTCTAATAAGGACACCGCCCCCTCGAAGCCACAAAAAACTTTGGCGAATGCTCTGTTTAGCAAAATCACTCAAAGCCTGGGAGAAGCTTTTGATTTGTCATCCCGCCAGAAAGGTGTGTTTGAGTGCCTAAAAGGTCCCCATCCTTAGGAATTTTTGACCGGTATACCAATTGAGGGGTTGGGACAATGTATGTCTGCAGTAGAATATAGAGCCATTCTCAAATACTGGTTGATGATCCCTATGTACCCGGAAGATGAAACTTGCCCGATATGTCGTAAAGCTTGTATGGATAAATACGGGAGCATGCAGTTCACTGTAAAGAGCTCCCTGGGTTCAAATATCGGCACGACTGGGTGCGTGATGCTTTGTGGGACATCTTAAGAAGAGCTGGAGATTTTGGCTAAGAAAGAGGCCCCTGTGAATTTCCTCACGGACCCTATGGAAGGGAGATCTACTCTGCGACCAGCGGATCTGCTCGTCTTTGACTGGGCTGGGGGGAAACATGCTTGTGTAGACCTCACGGGGGTTTCCCCTTTGGTTGGTTTAAGGGAAAACGGGTTTTAGCTGGACAAGCGGCAAGAAAGGCAGAATCAAAGAAAGTGGATAAGCACGCTAAAGCTTGCTTAAAGAACCAGCATGTCTTTGTCCCTTTTGCCTTTGATACTTTTGGCTCCCTAGCGCCAGAAGCTATCCACTTCTTGACGAGGGTTCAACGGGTCGTCTACAACAATTGTTCAACCCCAAAGGGGCAAGGGTTTGTATTTGGAAGGTTAGGGTTTGCAATTCAGAAAGGATTGGCGGCGCAGCTTGTTGCCCGGCTACCTTCTGTTTTGATGTAACTTAGCAAGTTTTCTGGCTTATATATGAATTATATTTATGTGTCAAAAAAAAATTGAAGGAACCCCAAATAAATATTGTTTAGCAAAAAAGGCCAAGTTTCAAAACTCACTTCGCATTGATTTCAAACTACTACAACACAACAACCATCCACCTAATCATCAATATTTAGTGGCCTAAAGCCCCTAAATACAACCGCAATCATTGTTCACACTTCCCATCACTACCTGCTTTCAATTTCTAAGCTATCAGCTATCAGTAGACGAAAAAAGTAAGGGTAATCACCCATGGCGTCGGGATTGGAGGAGAGTTTATCGGCGAAATTAGGACCCCACTTCATAGTTCGTTTAGAGTCTCCAAAAGCGTAGGATCGACCTGCTTTAGTGTGGTTCTTAGTGCTTCTTTGACTTGTTTGGTTGATACATGTGTTAGGTAGCAAGACAATACGATAAGATAATTAACTTTGAAAGACATTTAAAGTATATGGTCTGATACATCATCACAATTAAAATTTGGGCATGTATACACCGAATATTTAATACAATATCAGCTTTCTACTTGTTCTGAGAGTACGTAATCATGTTGATTATCATATTTTGTTTTAATTCTTTTGCCGGATATATGATCAAAACATCCTCTCCATAAAAGAAATTATTTTATTAAGAATGTTTCCCAACACCTCCTATATATAATTACATTCAACAAAGTGAAAATTTGGATGATATATGAAATGAACACAGCCTTCGACTCTGGTAGCTAGTCTCAACTCTTAGGGAAGGAAGTAATTTGAGTAGTTAAAAATATGCAATCCGGCGAAACAACTGTATGCTAAAAAGATTGAACAGAATTAGCAGCCAAAACTAATTAGCACTTTGGAAGATCAGCCGGTGGAGGTAAAAGCTTTTGGTTTGGAAGTTTTCCATCCAAGACAAGCCAAGCCATCTTCAAACCCCAACTTGTATGAACTTCCAAATGGCAGTGCATGAACCATACCCCTGCTCGATCAACACGTAAAAAGAAATTTTTATCATTCACGACAACTTAGGATATTATATATTGTATGTAAGAAACATGCCGGTGTGCATAGAAACAAACCTGGGTTATCTGCAAGAAACCGTATAGCAACCCACCCGCCAGAAGGGACACCAACCGTGTTCCTTTCAATAGGGTCCACAAGATTGAAGTTCTTTGGGTCCTTGTTAGGATCATAGTTTCCAAACCCTTGACCAACAACAAAGAAATTGAAGCCATGGAGATGAAGAGGGTGGCTTTCAACGCCAAGAATGCTGGTATCTTGCAAGACCAACTCGACACTAGTATTAAACGGAAGAACCATAAGTTTTGTACCATTGCTCACAAAGGTATTATTTGGAGGAGTCCCGGTATAGTTAAACCAATGTAATGGGGTGATAGGGAAATAAGGACTATAAACACCCTCTGATTGACCAGAATAATGGGACTGGAGAAGGGCAACACTTGGCTGTACAAAGGACACATTGTTAATAGACGCAGCGAACCTGGTTCCATTTGGGCCTTGGCAAGTTTTATTTTTTTCACAAGGACTGGTACCAAGTCCTACAGTGAAAAAAAGATGTCTGTCAATCTTCTGTGGGACATTAGCCGGAAACTGAGCACTCGCCAAGCTTCGAAGTCTATTTGAAAATTGCGTCACGAATGACGTGTCATTTAAAGGTGGTAATGCTGGTTTAAAAAGTGGCAGATTTTTCATGGGAATGGAGGACTCATATTCAAGAATACCAGCAACTGTGGAATTGTCAAAGGTTCCTTGTCCAGTTACATATGGTCTAGCAGACATAACAAAGTTGGCACCAGGAAATTTCAGTTTGGTCTTAAGGAGGACATTGGTGGTTTGACCAGGAGCTAGTATAAGTGTCTCAGTGTCGAAAGGTTTTGTGTAAATGGCATCAGCTTCAACAACTGTGAGGGTGTGGTTTGCTATGCTAAAAAAGAGTTCATCATTGAGCGCTGCATTGATCAGTCGGAGTAGGTATGTCTTCGCGGGCTTAACCTTCAGTTTGAGCGTATCTGCCAATTTTGATTACGAAAATCTATGGTGATATCTGTGTTATATATAGAGTTGAAACACACGTGTACCAAATGCTACAAGTACCTTTAGCAGAACAGTTATACAAAGGACCGGGAAGCCCATTGAAGGTATAGGCATCAGAAACGTTTGGACCTCCACCAGTTTGTGTTGCTTGGGCAATTATGGCTTCTGGATCAGTATTGAACCACTCTCCTGCAGACATCATGTTCTATCTCATGCTAGGCAGGCAACACTATTATAAAATACAATATACAATTTAAAATGATAATTTGTTACCGAAGATGATGGGAACTTCTTTATAGGGCTTTGTAAAAGGGTATGGGACATTAAGCTTTGGGAGAATGATAAGAGGGCCATAGAGACTCGCTCTTAGCCATGATATATGTGCGTGCCAAAACAAAGTTCCTCTTTGTCCGATGACCGTATAGTTATACACATAACTCTGTCCCGTTTGTATGGGGCATTGCGTTACGTAAGCTGGCCCATCTGCCCAACCACTCCGTAGCTGACGGATACCATGCCTGAGAAACATACACGGAACAATACAATATATATTGCAATTACGTACATGATAAATAGGATCTAATAGTTTACTGTTAGAATTACAAAATATATTTATCTATCCAGTACCAATGGATTGTAATATTATTGGAGACGTGATTGGTAACTTTGATAAGCAAGCGGTCACCCTCCCGAGCTACAATGCGTGGACCAGGAAATTTCCCATTCACCGTCACCATGGTCCTCGTGTGGCAAAGCCTTGTCACATTTTGCAGTTGGATCTGCGCGTAGGCAGAAATGTGTATTATGTTGCCTTACATATATAATAACTAAAGAAACTAACATGTTAGATATATATACATTAAACTCATAGTGCCTGGTAGTGCCAGCAACAGCATACACCGCAACAAGTAAGGTTACCGCAACCAATATTCTCACAAAACCAACCATCATATGTCTCTCTCGTTCAAGAAGCTGCAGCGGGAAATTAATTTGTTAAAATCTGCATATGAACCAACCGTTGAGAGAGACTGAATATATATAGGGTGGGTGGGTTGGTTGGCTTGGAGAATAAATTCTAGGATTGACCAACTATTGTATTGTTGTTGGCATGCAACTTTAGAGTGCCAAGAAAGAGAGAATTTCCACCCTCTTCATTCAAAATCTTTCCTTTGTCGTAAGGACTTAGTAGTTCACTATTATTAACTATTTATTATTATTATTATTATTATTATTATTATTATTATTATTATTATTATTATTATATTATTTATTATTATTATTATTTTCCCACTTGTAAACCAAACTAAACAAGTTTTTATTACTAGTGAGGGTTGCATGGGACAAGTCTTATACAAGGAATATGACATGCATGTGGTTATTTCTTATTTTTGACCTACGTGGTGTTTTCATCAGAACGTATGTTTTTTTTATGTTTCATCCGAAAGTTCAAGTTAATTCATCCCGAAGTTTCAAGTCAGCATCAGATGATTCAAGTTATCACGATACAGACATACTTCATCAGGTTTTGGTTGGTTTCTCAAGTTGTCTTCGTCATCCAACGTATGTGTTTCGGATGAGAGTTTTGTGTTTTGTGTGAGAGTTTGAGTTTATAAACAGGTTATTACTTTCGTGTAGTTGGTTAGTTGTTATCATGTCATTGTTTCGCGTGTATACACCCGCGTACCTTGTAATCTTATTTCAATTAACGTGGTAATTAGAGAAATTACCCTAAACCTTGTTCAAAGTTGTCATGTGCGAAACATATGTTTGGATGATGAAGACCAACAAAAAGAAAGTCCAAATGATTAATTGTTACTTGATGGATTTCACACACAGTGAAATTACCACACTATAAATAAGCAATATGTTATTGCTTTATATGCTTGTATCCTATGCATAGGGTGTTTTTTTAAAAAAAATTAGTTAATTTTCCACTTTCAACCTATAAGTTTTTTATCTTTTACATTTTAACCCTTTTGAATTTTTTATTTTAACCCAAAGCTTTTCATCTTTTACAATTTAACACAAACACTTTTTTATGTTCAACTTTAGTCCCTCATACTTTTATCTTTCACAAGTTTTTCGTTTTTTGTTTCGTTCTAAGTTTTGCGAGTCAACACGCCGCAACCTGCGTGTGGGGTTCAATGTTTTTTCGTCTATTTTTTCAGTTTGACAAGACCGTCGCAACGCGTCTATTTTTCTCCGTTTGACAAGTTCATTGTAACGCACGGGTCCAAGATGGACTTAGTTATTCTTTTCTACGTTTTACATGACGATCTAATTTTTTGCATTAACATGACGCAATGAGTGTGTGTGTTTCAACAATTTTACATATGTTTTTCGTTATGTGTTATAATTCCTATCTTGCTCAAATCCTTAATCTTCAAAACACAACTGGCAATTTATAGAAACTTCGAACATTACACTAGTAAACTTCAAATATGTGAATATCCACGAAAATCTGAAATCCCGTCTTTGTAATCAACTTTATGCCCAACTAGAATGACTGATCAGTGTAAAATGTAATCTCCACAATCAGCAAATCTATCAGATCACAAATCATTTGATAACATATTGTGATCTTCAAGAAATATTCTTCCAAAGATCAAATTCATATTCTTCCTCTTTAGTCACGATAGCAAATATATAGACTTCTCCGTTAGTCTCGGCCGCAACTTAATCAACAAACATTATCATTCCCCAGCTGTTAGTCTAGAAAACAACTCATTTGCTCGAAGATTCACTATTCTGACACTTTAGACTATCACAGAACTGTCAGGTAAATTTTGGAAAGCTCTCTGATATCTTTAAAGTAAAGAAAATACTGATGCATCACCTCTTTGATGCTAATCATGCTAATCAGCTTGTACGAATACTAAGACATCAATTCGATCACGAACTAAAGACTCCGAACTTCTTATGATCACGGACAAACGAATCCGAGATACTTATATGCTACCATATAATTCATATCAGAACCACCTAATACTATTGCATGTCTGAATTTTCAAAAATGCCATAATTTCAATATATAGCCATTTTGAAATTTTATTCCCCCACATTTTTGTAAATGTTGGTTATCAGTATATTCTGAATTTCCAAGGATTTCCCCTTCAACTTGGCAAAGTCTAGTAACTCTTTTCTCTGAAAAACTCAACTACATGGAATCCATTTTGCTCCACAAAAGTCCGTTTTCATCAAATGCGGATTTTTCGTTCTGGCCCAATAATAGTCACTTCACCAAATGATAATCATTATGCATAGGTATCCAAAACTACCCCACTATCTTCAATACTCTGTGATTTCATCATCTTAACCATTCTCTGAATCCTTCGACTGTGTCCCTGAAAATCTAGTATTTGACGTTAAAATCTTAAAAAAAATGCAATCACCAAATTTTCCTGGACACTCGTCTCATTACCACGATCAATTTTTTAGGCATTTTGGCTCATGCGCGTGAATGTACTCATGCGCGCGGATGACCCTCATGTGTGCGGATGACACATGCTCTTGGTCACATGCGCGAGTATGAGCTCATGCACGAGTATGAGCTCATGCGCTTGGCCTCATGCGCGCGGATGTGCACATGCGTGAGACTCATGTGCGCGGATGAGCTCATGCGCGAGGCTCATGCGCTCCGACGCCCTGAATCCAGTTTTTCAATCCAAATTTTTTATTTCTTCGAATTTGATGATGATTCCACCACAGACAGGTGTGAATTGACCATCAATCCAAATTTCAATCCAATTTTTTTATTTCTTCTAATAAATTCTATTGCTTCGATTTGACTTTTTATCCGTGAATTGACCATCAATTGTGATAAAAAAACATGTTTGCACTTTCGATTTTACGTCTAAAACACAAAATCATGAGCGTAGGTGATCCAACCGATGGTTAGTTCAATTGAATCGGTACCGTAGCTCTGATACCAATTGAAAGTTCAGGATCCGGTGTGTTTAAGATGGAAGTTTGGATAAGATAAGACTAATTCGGTAGAAATTTTAGTAGAATAATCATAAGTGGAAGCTTTCATTACATACCGAAAGAGTATACATATCATTGGCAAGCTGGAGAGAGCATTAACACATCTCTCCAGCTTGAATCCCTCTCAAATGGGAGTTCACAAACTTGAATGGTCCATGAGCATCAGTCTAGTATTTATAGGCCACTCATGAGCATAAGGCTCATGCTCACGGAGTGCTCTATGCTCATGCACAGATGAACATCCTCATACGCACGTATGTGCTCATTCGTGCGTCTGAGCACATTCACACCATTTTAACACTCAAACCTATACAATATTCAACACACTCTCTATTTAGCATATTTTCACAGTGGCGAACACACAAAATATGCACTAACATAGTCAAATAAAACTAGCATTGCAATTGTAACGATAAGAAATTGACAGAATCATAAAAATGGGAAAACTCAATTCATTATCGACGTGAAGGCTGTTGCAACAACTTATAACAACCCAAACTAATAAATCATACACACAACCCTGAATTATGTAACAATTACAAACTAGCCCTTCTACTTATTACTTATACTAAAACACATGTAACAATACTACCCCCTTTTAAGATTCTTGTCCTCAAAAATCAACATCAAAAGAAGGATATATGGCCATAAATTCTGTGGCAACTTCGCATGTAGAATCATGTAAAGGTAAGTCTTTCCACTGAATAAAACTTAAACCACCGGTTTGTTCCCTTGTCTCACGAACATTCTATCCAAAATAGCCATAGGTTGCAGTGCGAAATCATTAGCATGGGCAACTGAATTTGTTGTAAAAGCCTATGGTCCTCCTAAACAACAAATTCAAATTGCCCGACATTTTTGAAAATTCAGACATGCAATAGTATTCGGGTGGTTCTAATTTGATTAGATGGTAACATATAAGTATCCCGAATTCGTTTGTCCATGATCATAAAAAGTTCAGAGTCTTTAGTTCATGATCGAATTGATGTCTTTGTCTTCGTACAAGCCGATTAGCATGATTAGCATCAAAGGGGTGATGCATCAGTATTTTCGATACTTAAAAGATATCCGAGAGCTTTCAAAAATTTACCTGACAATTTTGTGATAGTCTGAAGTGTCACAATGGTTAATCTTCAAGCAAATGAGTTGTTTTCTGGACTAACAGCTGGGGAATGACGATGCTTGTTGATTGTGGAGATTACCGTTTACCCTGATCAGTCATTCTAGTTGGGCATAAAGTTGATTACGTAAGACGGGATTTCAGATTTTCATGGATACTCACAGATTTGAAGTTTACTAGTGTGGTGTCGAAGTTTCTATCAATTGTCGGTTGGGTTTTTTGAAGATTAAGGATTTGAGCAAGATAGGAATTATATCAAAAAAAAAAAAAACAAACGCGAATGTGGTTAACGTTGGAATGGAGAAGCTGCATTGATTAGTTTCGAGTAGGTGATTATTCGTGAAGATTGCGGTTTAGCAAATCAGAGGATTGGGTCAGGAGCGTTGCAAATAGAGAACTGAAGTGTGGAATCATTTCAGGGGGAATAAGTGGATCAAATGCAAACCGGATCATCAATCACGGGGAATTAATTGAAGATATTCATAGCACTTGATTGAAGTTGCAGAATATTCAAACAAGCCTCTCATATTTGAAGATCAAGATTCGACAATGACGTACAAGGGATTTGTTAGCGCATATTATGTGTGTCCGCCATTGTGCGAATAGGCTAGATATAGTGTCTGTTGAATATTGTATTAATTTGTGTGTTAAAATGGTGAGGATGTGCTCATATGCACGCATGAACACATACCTGCATATGAGGGTATTCATCCATTTGCATGAGTATCTGTGAGCATGTGCACATCCGTGAGCATGAGCCTCATGCTCATGAGTGGCCTATAAATACCAAATTAGTCTTATCTTATCCAAACTTTCGTCTAAACACACTGGATCCTGAACTTTCAGACAAGCAGGCATACTACGATTCCTTCAATAATGCATTATTAAAGTGAAATTTAGACAAACATTTTTTGGTTCCTAACTCTTATTTTAACCTGACTAACTCACTCATCATGTTTATAATACCCAACCCAATTACGTTTTCTGTTCGAACGATTTAGTTAATCTCTACCACTTACCAGTTTAATAAAATTTCACTGTGTGTGAAATCCAAAAGGTAACAATTAATCACTTAGACTTTCTTTTTGTTAGTCCTCATCATCCAAACATATGTTTCATCTAAATGCTTAACATAAAAAAATGTTCTAATAATGATGAAGTCTAACAAAAAGAAAGGAGATGGTTTATTATGATTTATGTAGAAGTGGAGCATGGATTGACCTGGGTGATGGATTCAATACAAAGAAGAGGGGATGTTACATAGACAAAGTTTCTCCCAATGCATCAGATGCATCCTCCGCCACCGTAGATGTTTATGTTTTGGTTTAGTTGTATAATTACAGGTTGAAATTGTTTCCTGAAAAGCTAAACAGTAAATGGACTGGTCCATACCACATTACATGTCTTGGAAACCATGGAGATGTGGAGATTGAAGAATTTGATGATCATATTCGAAAGATGGTGAATGGCCATAAACTGAAGTCATAATGGAATGCACAGGAAATCAATGGACCAGATAAGCATGTGGAGGTTCTATATGGGAGCACTACGCTCACGAAGGCAACTTGAGTTTACAGGTATGATCTGGCAGAAAATCTAAAACTTAGCGCTCTTAGAAGGCAACCTAAGATGTCTTTGGCTTTTCTTTTCTTTTGTTTTAAGTTTTTGTGTTATGTGCAATCAAACAAATATGGGGAAGTCCGAGGAAGTTTTTCCTAAGCTTTGGTGCAGTTGAGGGCAATGCACAGTTATTTGGGGGTAGGGAAAACAATTAAGCGTTTTATCAAAATTCGGGAGAAAAAGGTGTAGATTGTATATCGTTTTTGTATAGTTTTCTTGGTTATTTGGAGTTTTTAGTAAATTTAGATGTTTCGACGATGAGAAAAACACAAAAAATGGAGTTCCAAGTAGAATTTATGCGTAAAACACGTTTGGAACGTTTGGGAGGTTAAAATGAGTTAAGAACTTATTTTATTTTATAAAGGCTTGGGATATGGCACTTAGCCATTTGGACGGGTACGTAAAAGGGCGAATGTTGTCATAGAAATGCAAATAACTTGTTTTAATCTGTTTTGCTTGATAACTTAAACACTTGGGGGTTAATACGATCGTGTCCCGGTTGCAAATGGCCACGACTTAAGCGCGGGGTGTAGGCATACTCCTGACAGATGCTAATGTTATATATTTATATGATATTGAAAATGTGGTGTGTAGATTAATCATGTACCAGCATATGATTTCTGGCCCCGACTGTACTGACAAGCATGTAAAACTGGTAACAAGAGATATAGTTTGTCCCAGGTTATTTAAAAATGATATACCAAATGGTATCAAATACTTTTTGAAAATATTTTCAAAAGAAAGTGTACCAGCGGTGACGTATTTTCAAAAGGCGAAGCGCAGGTTATTAGCAAATACGAAACAGGGTGGAGTGGCTTGCTCTTAGAAGATTGGAATTTGCAACTCCACAATAAAAGACCTATATTAGTCTCAAGAAACTTTTATATCAATCCGCCTGTGGATATTTTTATACGAACAACTTGTATAGAT
This sequence comes from Scalesia atractyloides, assembly GCA_947069175.1. Taxonomy (NCBI): domain Eukaryota; kingdom Viridiplantae; phylum Streptophyta; class Magnoliopsida; order Asterales; family Asteraceae; genus Scalesia; species Scalesia atractyloides. The sequence continues at coordinate 552,117 of CAMTDV010000024.1, read as the reverse complement.
TAATTATTAATTTCAAGCATTTTCGTTCATTACTCTACCTTATTTCCATCTTCCGCTGCCATCTGTGATAAATATTCCATCTTCACGCACATCTGTGGTTAATGTACAATCATTCACACAATACCAATCCTACATAGCAAGAAATCATACGACAAAAATATCACACGCAATTTTAACATAGACAAAAAGTAATGCACGCAATTTCATACATAACATTATAATTAATTGTGTAAACATTACCTGGCATATGCCTTATTTACTTCTCGTGAACAGTTAGCGGCAAGGATAAATATGAACAATCCTAAGTAAGTGTAAATTGAATTGCTAGTTTTATATTATAATTCAATGATGTAGTATTTAAGTGAACTTTAGACAATTTTTTGGTCTATGCCAATTCGGTAAACCAACCCGCCAAAACTAGGCAGGCCCAAATTGATTTATATCTATGGTTCAATTAATGATTGACGGTCTAACAGGACCATTGTATGTACCTTTCCATACTCTGACAAGTGGTTACAGTTTCCGCCTAAGAACAAAGAGTACAGTGCTATGAGGAGGCTTGTGGAGCAGGAGGTATCAGCGTGAGGACCATAACTGATGCAGAATATGGTTTACGTGAGAGGTAAGATGAGATTTTTACACCTAGATGGAGGACACTCTTAGGTAGGAGTGTGGAGGTGTATAAGAGGTTAGTGTCTTTTTTCTCATTCCTAGGTATATTTATGGTGCTTGATATTGATGACACCATTATCTTTAGTCTGGGTGGCAGCCGAGTAGTTTGACTATGAGGCAGTGGGCTTTATCCATGGGATTGTACACGGCTGAGGAGTGTGAGGATGGAACGGTGTTGACTGTGGCAGATTACACCTACCATAAGGATAGTAGAGCTGCATGTTTCTGGGATGCCATGCACTAGTATGTACACGGGGTTGTTATCCATTCCATCACTACGAGGAAGGATAGTCATGAGCGATGCACGTTTACGGATGCATTCAATGTTTGTTGCTTGATAGAGGGACCCCATGTCCACCTTGCCCATGCACTTGCACCTTAATTCGATCACGTAGTGTGACAACAGTCATAGGTGGTGGTGGTGTATGGATCACTGAGATAGCGAGGTGCTTAGTGTCATCCACACTACTAGAGAATTGGGTTTTTGCTACCGTATTTTCGGTCGCAAAACGGTGGCAGTTGCCCTTTTAGATGAGGAGGTGGTGCTGGTGATGGTTTATTATAATTTATGCAGAGGATGGAGCAGGGATTGACCTGGGTGATGGATACAATACAACGGTGAGAGGAGGTTACATAGACAGGGTTTCTCCCAATGCCTCAGACGCATCCTCCGCCACCAGTATAGATGTTTATGTTTTTTTTGTTTGTGGTTGTATATTTTGAGTTGTTGGTAGACACTTTATCTTTTTCGTTTATGATGTATTTATGTTGGTAGACAGTTTTAATGGGTATGCTACTATGGTTTGTACTTGGCATTGTTATGTATTTATTTTGTGATGATGTATAAACCTTGCACCCACATGATGTAAGTTATGGTTGTTTGCATATGATCTCTATGGTTGAAACATGTTTGCATATTTATATAGTCTTTTATTATTTTACGCGCAAGTATGTTTGTTAAGAATGCATACAGGTACCATACGAAAAGGCAACATATTTTGGAAGCGGCTTGAAAACGTTGATTCATTTCAGCTTTAGGCATATTTTACTTCTCGTGAACAGTTACCGGCAAGGATAAAATAATGAATACTTCTAAGCCAAAATGTAAATTGCATTGCTAGTTTTATTTGACAAACAGGCATATACGATTTCTTCAATGATGCCTTATTAAAGTGAAATTTAGACAAACATTTTTTGGTTCCTAACTCTTGGTTTAACCTGTCTAACTCACTCAACATGTTTATAATACCCAACCCAATTACGTTTTCTATTCGAGCGATTTAACTAGTCTCTACCACTTACCAGTTTAATAGAATTTCACTGTGTGTGAAATCCATCAGGTAACAATTAATCATTTGGACTTTCTTTTTGTTGGTCTTCATCATCCAAACATATGTTTCGCACGTGACAACTTTGAACAAGGTTTAGGGTAATTTCTCTAATTACCACGTTAATTGAAATAAGATTACAAGGTACGCGTGTGTATACACGCGAAACAATGACATGATAACAACTAACCAACTACACGAAAGTAATAACCTGTTTATAAACTCAAATTCTCACACAAAACACAAAACTCTCATCGAAACACATACGTTGGATGACGAAGACAACTTGAGAAACCAACCAAAACCTGATGAAGTATGTTTGTATCGTGATAACTTGAATCATCTGATGCTGACTTGAAACTTCGGGATGAATTAACTTGAACTTTCGGATGAAACATAAAAAAAACATACGTTCTGATAAAACACCACGTAGGTCAAAAATAAGAAATAACCACATGCATGTCAAATTCCTTGTATAAGACTTGTCCCATGCAATCCTCACTAGTAATAAAAACTTGTTTAGTTTGGTTTACAAGTGGGATAATAATAATAATAATAATAATAATAATAATAATAATAATAATAATAATATAATATAATAATAATAATAATAATAATAATAATAATAAATAATAATATAAATAGTTAATAATAGTTAACTACTAAGTCCTTACGACAAAGGAAAGATTTTGAATGAAGAGGGTGGAAATTCTCTCTTTCTTGGCACTCTAAAGTTGCATGCCAACAACAATACAATAGTTGGTCAATCCTAGAATTTATTCTCCAAGCCAACCAACCCACCCACCCTATATATATTCAGCTCTCTCAACGGTTGGTTCATATGCAGATTTTAACAAATTAATTTCGCTGCAGCTTCTTGAACGAGGAAAACATATGATGGTTGGTTTTGTGAGAATATTGGTTGCGGTAACCTTACTTGTTGCGGTGTATGCTGTTGCTGGCACTACCAGGCACTATGAGTTTAATGTATATATATCTAACATGTTAGTTTCTTTAGTTATTATATATGTAAGGCAACATAATACACATTTCTGCCTGCGCGCAGATCCAACTGCAAAATGTGACAAGGCTTTGCCACACGAGGACCATGGTGACGGTGAATGGGAAATTTCCTGGTCCACGCATTGTAGCTTGGGAGGGTGACCGCTTGCTTATCAAAGTTACCAATCACGTCTCCAATAATATTACAATCCATTGGTACTGGATAGATAAATATATTTTGTAATTCTAACAGTAAACTATTAGATCCTATTTATCATGTACGTAATTGCAATATATATTGTATTGTTCCGTGTATGTTTCTCAGGCATGGTATCCGTCAGCTACGGAGTGGTTGGGCAGATGGGCCAGCTTACGTAACGCAATGCCCCATACAAACGGGACAGAGTTATGTGTATAACTATACGGTCATCGGACAAAGAGGAACTTTGTTTTGGCACGCACATATATCATGGCTAAGAGCGAGTCTCTATGGCCCTCTTATCATTCTCCCAAAGCTTAATGTCCCATACCCTTTTACAAAGCCCTATAAAGAAGTTCCCATCATCTTCGGTAACAAATTATCATTTTAAATTGTATATTGTATTTTATAATAGTGTTGCCTGCCTAGCATGAGATAGAACATGATGTCTGCAGGAGAGTGGTTCAATACTGATCCAGAAGCCATAATTGCCCAAGCAACACAAACTGGTGGAGGTCCAAACGTTTCTGATGCCTATACCTTCAATGGGCTTCCCGGTCCTTTGTATAACTGTTCTGCTAAAGGTACTTGTAGCATTTGGTACACGTGTGTTTCAACTCTATATATAACACAGATATCACCATAGATTTTCGTAATCAAAATTGGCAGATACGCTCAAACTGAAGGTTAAGCCCGCGAAGACATACCTACTCCGACTGATCAATGCAGCGCTCAATGATGAACTCTTTTTTAGCATAGCAAACCACACCCTCACAGTTGTTGAAGCTGATGCCATTTACACAAAACCTTTCGACACTGAGACACTTATACTAGCTCCTGGTCAAACCACCAATGTCCTCCTTAAGACCAAACTGAAATTTCCTGGTGCCAACTTTGTTATGTCTGCTAGACCATATGTAACTGGACAAGGAACCTTTGACAATTCCACAGTTGCTGGTATTCTTGAATATGAGTCCTCCATTCCCATGAAAAATCTGCCACTTTTTAAACCAGCATTACCACCTTTAAATGACACGTCATTCGTGACGCAATTTTCAAATAGACTTCGAAGTTTTGCGAGTGCTCAGTTTCCGGCTAATGTCCCACAGAAGATTGACAGACATCTTTTTTTCACTGTAGGACTTGGTACCAGTCCTTGTGAAAAAAATAAAACTTGCCAAGGCCCAAATGGAACCAGGTTCGCTGCGTCTATTAACAATGTGTCCTTTGTACAGCCAAGTGTTGCCCTTCTCCAGTCCCATTATTCTGGTCAATCAGAGGGTGTTTATAGTCCTTATTTCCCTATCACCCCATTACATTGGTTTAACTATACCGGGACTCCTCCAAATAATACCTTTGTGAGCAATGGTACAAAACTTATGGTTCTTCCGTTTAATACTAGTGTCGAGTTGGTCTTGCAAGATACCAGCATTCTTGGCGTTGAAAGCCACCCTCTTCATCTCCATGGCTTCAATTTCTTTGTTGTTGGTCAAGGGTTTGGAAACTATGATCCTAACAAGGACCCAAAGAACTTCAATCTTGTGGACCCTATTGAAAGGAACACGGTTGGTGTCCCTTCTGGCGGGTGGGTTGCTATACGGTTTCTTGCAGATAACCCAGGTTTGTTTCTATGCACACCGGCATGTTTCTTACATACAATATATAATATCCTAAGTTGTCATGAATGATAAAAATTTCTTTTTACGTGTTGATCGAGCAGGGGTATGGTTCATGCACTGCCATTTGGAAGTTCATACAAGTTGGGGTTTGAAGATGGCTTGGCTTGTCTTGGATGGAAAACTTCCAAACCAAAAGCTTTTACCTCCACCGGCTGATCTTCCAAAGTGCTAATTAGTTTTGGCTGCTAATTCTGTTCAATCTTTTTAGCATACAGTTGTTTCGCCGGATTGCATATTTTTAACTACTCAAATTACTTCCTTCCCTAAGAGTTGAGACTAGCTACCAGAGTCGAAGGCTGTGTTCATTTCATATATCATCCAAATTTTCACTTGTTGAATGTAATTATATATAGGAGGTGTTGGGAAACATTCTTAATAAAATAATTTCTTTTATGGAGAGGATTTTTGATCATATATCCGGCAAAAGAATTAAAACAAAATATGATAATCAACATGATTACGTACTCTCAAAACAAGTAGAAAGCTGATATTGTATTAAATATTCGGTGTATACATGCCCAAATTTTAATTGTGATGATGTATCAGACCATATACTTTAAATGTCATTCAAAGTTAATTATCTTATCGTATTGTCTTGCTACCTAACACTAAAGTAACATACTGACGTGGTTGATGCTCATACCAACTGTGGATCAATCGACTAGAGCCTGTTTACCCAAGTTCAACCTAAGAATCTGCACTAGGCCGAGTTGTAGATCTATAGTATACAGGCGGCTTGATTTAAGCAAATTAAGATAATGTGGTTAAGGTATGTGATAACGCAAAAAAGAGATCCAAAGTACTATAATGAGATGAAATTATAGGGAGAAAATTGTAGCGGACAAATAATGTAACACCCATTTTCTCATAGAGCAAGCTAGAAGTATATTTTAATCAAAAACGTTAGAAAGCCATATGTATTAGAGCATCCTGCATAACTTGTATAGACTTTTACATAATTAACATACATGCCAATGTTGGTTTTTGCATTAGGTTTTACAAAAAAAAACACACATTGATATTATTCATATAAAACAAAATATATTATGTTCATTGCAAACATAAGAATCCGTATAATAATATGTTAAGTATACATTACCGACGGTTATCGAATATCTCACTATAGTTACACATCTGATACCACGATTCGGATGGTAGTCCAAATCCTTGCGAATCCAACACGATCTTAATCTCCAAAAAACTTTTGCAATTTCTTTTATAATCAAGTAGCACGTGTAATACTAGCCACATTTTTCTTCTTTCTCCCTTTTAGGGAAACTGATTCAAGATTCCTGCTGATGCTCTGGTGCCGTCCTCTTCAATGGTTTCTAAGAAGAACAATCATAGGCCTGTTGAAGGTTTAGGCTTTGGTGATGTAAAAACAAAACTCCTCTTGTTCTCTCTCTGTTGATGCTTCCCCTTTGTTCCATGAGGGTTATGTTGCACCCCTCGTTCCCAACCGGAACCACAATTATTAAGACTATGGACATTGCTAGGTCTATCCCTGCAGCTCAAAGGTATACGGACTCTGCCCTGGACCCTCGTATCTTCGAGGACCAGTATTGCTTGGCGTTATGTGAGGGCTTTACTAAAGGTGTAGGGATGCTTGGTCGTGTTAAGGCTTTGGTTCCTTGTCCCTTACTGCTTCTCTTCAATCACGTAAAGTGAATGCTAAGAGATTGCTTGCAGCCCTACTTGGTGTTTGTTGCTTTTTTTCCCTCTCTCCTCTTCTTTTTCTTTTGACTCTTTCTTTCTTTTTATTTTGGTGTCTGAGTTATCCAAAGCATCGGAGTCCTTAAGCCATCTAAAGGCGTCAATGCAGGAAAAGAAGGTAGGATGGGAGTAGGAGTGCAGTCACTTTGTGGAGAATCAAGGAAAACTGGAGGAGGAACTCGTATATTATCAAACAATCGTTTCGGATGTTAGATGATTTGTAGGCTGCTGAGATGACGATGGTGAAGGGGATAATCAAAAGCTTTCCTTTAATAGGCATTGGTTGGCCTCTGAAGGCTTTCCTGGTTTATCTTTCAAAGAGCCAAGAGTACCTTGACTTGCTTAACAAGGCTTATGAGGTTTGCCGGATGTGGGTTATTAGGCCCGTCTGAAAGATGAGGTATACATATTGTGCCTAAGGCCTCAGCAGGAAGAATGCCCCCAACTATAGCTCAAAGGCTAAAAAGCAGCTCGCCAAGCTTCAGGAACCCCCCCGGTGCTGGAGCAGCTTTCTGCTAATCTTGGCGTATCTCGTTCTGACCTGGAAGCCCTTATGTCCCCTCTTATTTCGCCCGTCCTCTGATCAGATCCTTCCATCTTGAAGCTTATAACGGTTGTGGTTTGTTGAACAATTGAATATTATTATTATCATATAAAAAACAAAACTATATTCACTGTTCCATTAACATAAAGACAATCGAATGATAACCATAGAGTGTTAAGTATACAATACCCCAAACCGGTATAAGGTTAATATAAGGTTGACACTTCATGATACCACGTTCCAGATGGTAGTCCAAATCCTTGCGAATCACCAGCACGATCTCAATCTCTAAACAACCTTTTGCAATTTCTTTTATAATCAAGTAGTACGTCTAATACTAGCCACATGCTTATTGCGTATACTATACCATATTTACCCTAGCTAGCTAGCTTATTTAGGTTTTTTCATAACTTCAACGACAATCATAAAATGATGCAGTTTATATGGTTTTGTTTGATTTTATTTGTTTGTGATTTCTTTGCATTATAAAAAAGTCCATAAATATTTTTACTTTTATTTATTTACTTTCATTTGTTCCTTTTACCTCAGGTATTCAGTTGTGTTTGTGCAGCTTCTTTATTTGCAGTGTATTTGGGATTGCTTATTTAACTCTAAAAGATCTTTATGCCAAAGTGTTTTTTTACTTATGACTTTTATAAAAGAAGGTTTAAAAACTCCATTTGATTTCAGAATCATGCTTTGGCCTAATAGGTAGAGCACTACACCAAAACTTTGGTTAACGATATTGACCCTTCGGTTACTACATTTCCCTCGTCAATCAAAAGTTTGAGACCTTGGTGGGATTAAAAAATTTCGAGAAGTGAGACTAGTCACCAAGATTTGGATATCACTCTTAACTTGATGGTGTCGTTCCTTAAGTGTGGTTTGGTACTTATCCATCAAGATAGGAAATTTATCCCAACTTTTTGGGTTTCCACAAGAGTTTGAGGATTGAAATTGCCATTAAGGTGAGTAAATCACTCCTATCATAATGGTAAAACTTCGTAATAATGTATTTCGGATAGTAAGTCGTCACCAAAGTAAGGGTTTTACTTGTAACATCCCGATATTTTAAATCGAATCCTAGCATGACACGTGTCTAGAAACTTCCACATAAATGAAATATGATTAAGGGGGAGTGGTTATAATAATAAAAAGTAAAAAAATCATAAAAATGATATATATCCAAAGTTAAGAGGTTAATTCTGCCTAAAAGGCATTCTTTTTATTTATGGGAGGTCCTTGCGGACCGTATGAACTTAACCTGGCGATCCGCAAAGATGTTTAAAAATTACTGCGCGCATGGCCCCCTTACGGACCGTAAGGCGTATCCCCTTGAAGTCCGCAAGGAATGCGCTGACAGCAGAATTCTAGCTAGCAGCAGCCTTGTTGCATCTTCTTGCCACCTAGCTCATTATGTGTCACCTTAAACCTTCTTGCCAACGGTAATCTCACCATATCGTCATCGCCGGAGAGGATGATCAGAGATGATCAATGTTGATCGGAAAGGAAGACGGGTTATGTCATCCATCAGGAAGGGATGTAATTGGTGGGTTTTCGTGAAAATGGGGGATTCAAATGCTATTAGGGTGCAGAGAGTTAAGGTGAAATGTCATAAACACCCTAACCGGCATTATCAACTTAAGGGTTTATTAAACGGCAATTAGGGTAAAGGACTTAGTTTTTGAAGAATTGTAACCAGGAGGACTCAGAAGTTGAAAAAAAAGATATTAACTCAATATGCAATCTGATGTTAACACATGGACGCAATGTGATCTTAACCACATGGCAGATTGTACTTTACTCCAATTTTTATAATACATTTAGGTAAAGTATTAAGAATTAAAAAGAAAAAACAACATATTATATATAATACAAACACAAGTTTGGTCGAATTAAAAAGAAAAAAAAAAAGATTATATTATATTATATTATATTATAAAGACAAGTTTGTCTACGGGACAACCAGCTGATCAGGTTAAGCACTTTTATCTCTCAACTTTCTACATTAACACTTACAACCCTCAACTTTTAAAAACTTTGTAATCGATATCGGTATAAATTCAAGTTATTTATTTTTCGCTATAGATTTTTTTTTTGGAAATGAGTCGGTAAAAAATAATACGTTCTCGTGCTTATTTTTATGTACATTTTCAATTGGTCTACGTTTTAAAATAAATTTTATTAAAAAACGAGTCGGGTCAAATATAATACGTTTTCATAAGACTATATAAATTTGAGTTATTTTATGTTTTGACGCACTCGCGACGTATCGTACCATTCTTTAACTTAAAAAATATTATATTTCTTATGTGCTTATTTTTATGTACGTGTCGGTATTAATTCAAATTGATTTACGTGTCGACCTAAAATTTCTTTGTCGGGTCAAATATAATACATTTTCGTACTTATTTTTATGTACGCTTTTAGTTGGTCTGTGTTTTAACGTAAATTTTGTTCGGAAACAAATTGGGTTAAATATGATACGTTTTCATTAGACGGTATAAATTCGAGTTACTTTACGTTGTGGACATCTCCGTAACACGCGAAAATTTACTAGTACTACTATAATGAGAAGTTATATCTAGAGTAGCTTTTGTTTTCTTTTTTTTCTTGTCTTTTTATGTATTTTTTTTTTTTATCTATTATTACATTTACCTCTCAACTTTCAGCGATTTCATTTACAATTACTCAACTTTCTAACGAATTTGTAATTAACTTTTACTTGCTTATTTTTATGCATGTGTTTCTTTTTTCTTTTTGTGTATATTTTATGTACATCTCGATATAAATTTAAGTTGATTTACATTTCGACGTTATTTTTATTTTAGAAATGAGTCGAGTCAAATATAGTACGTTTTCGTGCTTATTTTTGTATACGTTTTCAGTCAGTCTGCGTTTTGACATATTTTTTTTTCCGAAAACGGGTCAGATCAAATATAATACATTTTCATTTAACGGTATAAATTCTAGTTACTTTATGTTACGACGCCGCCGCAACGCGTCGTACCATTGTTTAACTTAAAAACATTATTTTCGTAAATGCTTGTTTTTTGTATGTGTCGGTATAGATTCAAGTTGGTTACGTTTTGATATCAATTTTGTTTGAAAACGAATTGGGTAAAATATAATACGTTTTCAATAGACATTATAAATTCGAGTTACTTTACTTTTTGATGCCGCTGCAACGCACCGTACCACTCTTTAACTTATAAAAACATTATTTTCTTACCTACTTATTTATGTACGTGTTGGGATGAATTCAAATTGGTTTACATTTCAACGTAAATTTCTTTCGCAAATAAGTAATGTAAATATAATACATTTTCGTGTTCCTGAAGTGAAACTCAGGAACACAATATTTTCTCAAAGAAAACATTATTTTCTTACATACCCTTCCTTTCCCTTCCTTAAATGAAACTTGGTAATCCAAATATATTTTCTTTCCTTCTTAAGTAAACTTGGGTTAGCTTATTTTGGAACAACTTTTAACTTATTAACTAATAAAAGTTAATAAGTTATTTTTATAGTATTTGAATAATAAGTTGAAAAGAAGTTTTTGTGTGTTGAGAAGTTGAAAAAGAGAAGTTAGTTTTGTTTAGAAAGGAGAAGGAATCCCAAACATAAGGATGGCAATAGGTCGGGTTTGGTTTGGTATGTGTAATCCCATACTCATACCCGCTTGTAAAATCATGTCTCATACCTGACCCAATATCGGCCGGGTATTTGTCATGGTATCGAGTAAACACACGGGTATCGGGTATACCCATTAATTTGTTAAAAGATATAGTGAAGGTTTCCAAATACATTTTTTACTATTATAATTATTATATAATTAATTTATACAAACGTACATTACATGATATAAGTTTTATCATGAATTAATAATAACTTTATAATACTTATACACTTATATGTATATACTTCACAACACACAACATACAAAATATAAATATTGTTATTAAACACATATAACAAAAGAAAATTTATTTTTTCACATTATGAACATAATAAAATAAATTACTAATAGACAACAGTTAATGGAAAATAAAAATATAAATTAAAAAATCCGGATATATGATCGGGTATATAGTTCGGGTAATCAGGTCGGGTATCACACAATCTCATACACCGACCCATACCCACGAAAATTTTTAAAACTAATCCTATACCCAACCCGATACCCGTCGGGTATCAGGTATACATGTTCCATTTGTATCGGGTTTCCGGTATACCCGTCAGGCTCTGTAGTTTTGCCATCCCTACCTAAACCCACTCTAAATATGAAAATTATTTCAGTTTCATAAAAATAATAAAAAAAAGAGGAATTTATAATAAACCTTATTATTTCTTGTTTCAAAACCCTATTTACATTTGTCTATATCCTGGAATGGAGATGTACTCAGAATCAAATCAGGTAAGCTATTCATCTCTTTTGCGTCTGCCCTAAATAATGTTCTTGTTTCAATTCATCATTGCATATTCTTCAAATTCTTATTATTATTATTATTATTATTATGCTCACTATTATTATTATCAAACTATTTTCGTCTTCGAAATTCTCACCCAAGTTTGAATTTTTAAGCTGCAATTCGTTGAATTATCCAACTTCAGATAGCTAAGTAGACAGACAGTGTTTATGTAATCTTGAAATGAAACCCTAGCTAGCAACATTGGGCCACAATCACAGTAGTAATGCTATAAATTTCTGTAAAAAAAAAATTGGTAGAATTATAATCAAGAAATCTCTGATTTTTTATAATCAAGAAATTTCTGGATTTTTACAAGTCAAAATTGGTATTAAAAGTCAAACCGTCATAAGTTTTAGACATGATCTTTAGGGAACGGTTGTTATGGTTAGTTACATAAGTTAGGTATTAATTTATACTTGTTTAATGCATCTTTCATCAGTTTGCTTGTTTGTTAACTACAACAACATATAGTTTGGTCATATGGGTTTAATTTACACGTATTTAATGTATCTTTCATCTGTTTTCTATTGCTGCAGCTACAATATTTCTAACTTCAAACGCCTTCTTCCATTATCACGACACTCAAGATCATGTAGTAAGTACATCACAATACAACACGAAACTGGGCAAAGAATGAGGACTGCAAAATTCCCTACGCGTTATTTGATCGTCATTTTGACCTTCGTCTGTACTTCCGTGTGCTACATCGAACGTGTGGGCTTTTCAATTGCATATACGATTGCTGCAGATGCTGCAGACGTTAGTCAGTCGAGCAAAGGCACGATATTATCGGTATTCTATTACGGGTATGCTTTTTCACAGGTCCCCGGTGGGTGGGCAGCACAAAAGATCGGGGGCAGGCGTATTCTCCTTTTCTCGTTTGTGATATGGTCTCTAACTTGTGCATTGTGTCCGTTAGACCCGAATAGAGTGACGGCTCTAGTTATAGCCCGCTTGCTTGTTGGGGTAGCTCAAGGGTTTATCTTCCCTTCTATTCACACCGTTTTAGCACAATGGGTTCCACCACATGAACGGTCACGGTCGCTTTCTCTCACAACATCTGGAATGTACCTCGGTGCTGCTCTGGGCATGCTTATCCTCCCTAGTTTAGTGAAGTTTAACGGCCCGCAATCCGTATTTATAGCTGAAGCGGCGTTAGGCATCACATGGTCGCTTCTTTGGTTTAGATTCGCTAACGACCCGCCTCGTTCCGAGCATCCGAAAGCAACCGCAGCTGGTTTTGGAGAATCCTTGTTGCCAGTTAGAGATGGTCAAAAGACGAAAGCGGATCGAACTTTGCATATCCCATGTAGGAAGATCTTTCTCAGTTTACCAGTTTGGGCAATCGTTGTGAACAATTTCACGTTTCATTACGCTTTATATGTGCTTATGAATTGGTTGCCGACGTACTTCGAACTTGGCTTGAATTTCAGTCTACAAGAAATGGGTTCGTCGAAGATGATGCCGTATCTGAACATGTTCGTTTTCTCAAATATCGGTGGGATTATTGCTGACCACTTGGTGACAAAAAGAATCTTGAGTGTAACAAACACAAGAAAACTTCTAAACACTGTAGGCTTTTTAGTGTCTGCGTTTTCGTTAATGGCACTTCCGCTTTTTCGAACATCTGGCGGGGTGGTGTTTTGTTCTTCCATGGCTCTTGGTTTCTTGGCGTTAGGGAGAGCTGGATTTGCTGTGAATCACATGGATATTGCGCCTCGATATGCTGGGATTGTGATGGGAATCTCGAATACAGCTGGTACTTTAGCGGGTATTGTAGGGGTTGAGTTGACCGGTCAGCTTCTAGAAGCTTCAAAAAGTAACAATTCAGATCTTTCAAGTCCTGATAGTTGGAGGGCAGTCTTTTTTATACCGGGATTGCTCTGTATTGCAAGTGCGTTTGTTTTCCTCGTATTTTCAACCGGGGAGAGAATATTCGATTAAGGTTGGTTTGTTGATTGTCGCACATAATTCATAGGCTGCGATTTTATTACATATATCATATATTCCATAAAATATCTTCCCTATTGTTACCATTTTCCTGGCTCCATAGTTTACCGATGTATATTCGAGTTTACACACAACCAAAGTTGTATTGGTGTGCTGGAGACGTTTATTTTGTCTCCGGACCTGTATCTTGTATCAATATATTTATTGATTTTCGGCACCAAGATTCCTGTTTATGCTGATATTAATTATATATGTCGCGCGTTTTCCTTATAATGACGGACATCACCTTTACATTTGTATTTTGTGATGCTAATTAAAAAGATATATTGACCAATCTTATGGTGGTTCAATTTTCTCATTATTGTTATAGTCATCCGGGAATTGAATGATTCACAGAGAGTTACAATTCTGCCATTTGTTTGACATTTCATTGGATAGCAATCGGATGGCGGACCATTGTATGCCTTTTCAGCTAGAATTCGGTTTGCAGCTTGGGTAGGATGGAACGCATCCCAAAAAACATGTTCATCTCTGTTGACGCACGTAACCGAAAACGGAAGGCACGTTCTCTCACCTTGATTTCTTCCGATACCACAACCCCGCTATCAGTAACGTGAATCCTGCAACATAATGGTAAAAAAAATAGTATTATATTCATCATTCATGTAGTAATGTGAATGTTATTGCATATTTGCATGTATAGGTATGTGTATACGAACCATAGTTACGGGAGTTGGTTATTATGTCACTGACAGCCCCGTAGGTGTTTCCGTACACAAAGATTGCATCTGTATAGTTTGTGTTAAGTTGATTGACTAGAGATCTGAGTTGTGTGTTAAACATGACCGCCAAGTCATTTGCCAAAGACGCACACTTTCCAGGTGGCGCAAAATTATTGGCTAGTTGATTAGGGATGCATCCGAGGGGCCCGATCCCTGCAATTAAGAACTTTCTCAGTCCTAAACTATAGAGTGCCTGCAACAATGCAAACATTTAATAATTCAGTTTCCGTCACACATGTTCTTTGATATTATAAACGACAGTAGGACATACTAAGATTTGCTTGGTGTATTGCTGTATGAGAAGATCTGTATAGGTTGTGGGTGGATATATATAGCTTGTAGCGTAGAAAGAAGTTAACAAATAATTATTGATATAATCATTGCTTCCCATGATTACAACCGCTAATGATTTCTTTAAGTATTCGGCCAGTTGCTCCCCCTTCATTTCGTTCTTTAGCTGTTCCAGGTTGCTTGCGAAGTTCTCAACCTGCTGTCTAAAGCTGATTCGTTCACCCTGCATTAAAATTATTATGTTTTATTGTATCTATATAAGCGAAGTTGTAAAATAAATTATATAAATTGAAGGAGGGTGGAGTTTACTAGATTTCTTCCGGTTTCTTCCAGAATGCCAGCGGAAGCTGATGCGTAATTCACTCCTTGCATTATGCCTCTACCGGTTGCATCGGGATTTGCATAGGCTGGAAGAAGTGGAAGTCCCAAAAAGTTCCCTGTTGGAGATAGAATATAACCCAAATTAACCAGTGTTGGTATATGGGTCGAAATATAGCGAAACAGAGGTCAGTTTGGTTTATAAATTCCTTTGAATGAGTCAAATGGTTGCACTTACAAAGATTAGTTAAAGTGAAATGGAGTTGAAAAGGTCAAAAGTCGATTCATGAGGCATAACATATCGTGATCGTTTTATTTGAAAAACTAAATTATTGTTACTATTATTACTGAGACGCTGTATACTAACCAAGATAGTCGATGATGGTGTTGCCATTACTAAAACGACCAGAAGCAGGACCTTGAGGAAAATCAATGCCGTATGGATCATAGTTGGCCTTTGCAAGAGAATAAGATAATTGTTATTTCCATTGTCCGTTAGCGAGTCTCCAAATACAAACATTGCTGCAACCTGTGGCGATGCTGCTGCTGCTGCTGCAATGGAAACCTTCAAAGATAACTCCATAAACACAATAGTAAGTAGCACCGCGAGTAATCTTAATCTCCTTAGTTTCATGTTCTCCATTTTCTGTACCAGATACTATGAAATTCGCAAGTGCTTTATTTCTTATTTTAGAGTATAGACCGTTAAAGTATTGACAAAAAGCCATAATTTCTTGCTTTAACAGCATTGACCTTTATTTCAGGGATTGACTGAAACTTAATGGCATGCAACATGTGGTGTTCCAAAAATGCTTATTTTGGGTGTTAGTATTGACAACAAAAGTATCTTAACAAACAATAAAATCATATAAATGGAAATTTGTATTATTTAAGTTTTTTTCTATAAAACTATTAGAACAAAACTTTCATTTAGGGCCCAGCCCAAATGAACGACTCACATCCTGAGGACCTAATCTATTGATCTTATCAAGAGCCCAATGGTTATTACATTGGACTTTCATAACAAGGAAGCTGCTTCAAATTCTAAGCACCATATGGCCCATCCAAAATAATAGTATAATCAATACAATAAGGTTTGAATACGCAACATGGAGTCATGGAGGAAATATCTATTAAGCTTGTGAGAGAAACACGGTTTCAACTAATGGCGAATCTAGAAAAAATTCAAGGGTATCCCAAAATTAATTTTGTATATTAACATAGATTTTTTTTACTTTATATTTAAGAACAATGACAGAACTAGCATCTTATCCGAGGGATCACAATTTTTTTAATCTCTATTAGCATATATCAATAAAAGAAATTCTAAATATAAATAAAATAATAATAACTCTACCTGGGTAATTGTGATATTAAAGTGACAAAAAAAATTTGCCGTTTTAAGTTTAACACTTGATAAAAGACTTTTTAAACATAAAATAATAAAAGAAACTTTTAAGTTGTTAAACAAAAATACTAAACTAAAAAAATGAATGTCGTTCTAAGCTAAAGAAAACATGCTTGAAAAGTAAAATATAAATTAAATATATAAAGATTTAAAAATGTAGCTATAGAGATAGAGTCTATGACATAGTAGGATGGAAGCATTTTCCTTTCATCAGTGAGTACTTTTCTCTATTTTACTAATTTTTTTATTTATTTTTAAACCCATTTTCATCTTCTTCAAGACATTATCTTCTTCACGAACCTGCTTCGTACCCGTCGTTTTTCCGGTGATATTACATGACTCAGCTTTCCTTGCTTCAACTACTCTACCGTGAGAATTTAGGAAGAGCCAAACTATAAGAACATACTTACACAAAAAAATTGAAGGGTACCCGTGCACCCCTTGGATACCATACAGGTCCGCCACTGGTTTCAACAAATTTGATGCTTTCTACAAAGGGTGGTTGTTTGTACTGGGCAATCCATCGATGTTCATTTACGACAAAACTACGTAATGTTGAATATGCAGGGTCGGTTTTGGGGTTGGGCGACCAACCAAGGCCCAAATCTCCAGAGGGCCCGAAATTTAAAATAATGATTATATATATATATATATTAAATTTTTATTGCACATTTTAAGTTTTTTTTTAATATATTTTAAGCTGTTTTTATATATTTTAAAAACATATTTATCTTTTAGGGCCTGATTTAACAAAAATGATTTTTATGTATGTATTATAATTTTATTATATATATTAAGCTTTTTCTAATACTTGTTAACCTTTTATATATATATATATATATATATAAAAGCCCCGATTTTTACTACTCACCCGGAGCCCAAAGATTTTTTAGAATTCTCGAGAACGGCTTGTTTGCTTACATTTCATACCACTAGGGCATTGATACCCACTGGTTTGAATTGAAATCTTATGTAATGTTACTATTTTTATAGTAAAAATATTTGGGGTTAATAGTATTATATTATTCGATGAAAGATGATTATTAACTTTGATGCAATTTATCTATGCTATGATGCATAAGACAATGGCATTTTAAGATATCCAAAGGTTAAAAACTTTTTTTTTGTTTTAATGCATAAGGTACAATCTAAAATAAAGATAAATTAGTCTTTCAAGCACTAATTACATTGTACTCCTCATTATTTAATTACACTTTAACTCTCATCTTTAATCAAATTATGGAACATCCTAATTATACTTTAATTCCCCATTTTTAACCAAATTATAGATAGAGTAAAGTATAATTTGTCACCCTTAGGTTTGGTCCAGATTGCAATTTGACACTTTATCTTTCACTTTTTCCTGAATGAAACCTTGGGGTGGGTATTCCATCACTCCTTGCCACAAAAAACGTTAATGTTTGGTTTAAAATGATGTGAAAAGACGATGGTCCCTTTTACCGTTGGATTATGCCACCCAGTGGTTTTATCACTATAACAATTTGAAACTCCCTCCAAAATCAATATTTATCACCCAAAAGTTGCAGGTTTGACTTTATTAATTCAAGCTAATGTCAAATTGGTTTGTCTTTAATCAATCAAACAAATTAAAACCAGTAGTGTAATTCAAACAAATCATTAGAATCAAAACAGTAGTGTAATTCAAACCATGATTAAGCTTTGACTTTAATTAGTCAAAGGTAATTAACCCAACCTTTGACTTTGACTAGTCAAAGCTAACAACTCATTAGCTTGTCTACACTAAATCCTCGTGAACCAAATCAATTTGTGGACTAATGACTTGGACTTAATGTGTTTATGTTGAATGACTAATGACCTGGATTTATTGACTAATGACCTAGACCTTTGTGAACCAAGCCTGCACCTTATCAAACAAACTGTGACCTGGACTGAATATGTTTATGTTGAATGCACAGGAATCATGATCAACAAGAATGGACCATACAAAATGGACCAAACATGTGGCCAATTACACTAAACCAGCTGCACATATAATGGACCAATAGTTTCTACACACATCAGGACTAAACCAAATGGAGCAAACCCATGCCTAATGATCAATTGCACTAAACCAAATGAACCAAACCTGCACCTAATGACATACAACCATGGATCAATATAACCATGGATCAAATACAGAAACCATGATCAAAGGTATCTATTCACCAACTGCGTACTATCAATTCACCAAATGGATCAAACACAAATATATACACAATCTGTGACCTTGACTGAATATGTTTATGTTGAATGCACAGAAACCATATCAACAAGAATCCCTAAATGCCCTATGCTCAATATGCTTAGGTTGAATGCACAGAAACCATGATCAATAAGAATCCATAAATGTCAATCTGTAATCAAACAAATTATGACCTGGACTGAATACACAGTCTGCAACCCTGATCAAATACACAACCATCTATAATCAAACCAACTATAGGATCAATGATCAAACTGTGATCATCGATCAAACTGTGATCATTAAACCGGAACCGTTGTGAACTGTAATGTAGAAAATAACCATCAACACACAAACTATGATCAAAATAACCATCAAGACACAAACCATGATTAATATTTATACATATCAAAACCATCATTACTAAGTTATTATTTATACATATCAACAGCATGATTAATATATTACACAAATCATCATCAAACCTAGTTTAAATACTTATACAAAAGCATTCTATAACTACACATACTTAAAACATAATTACTAAGTTAATAATTTGGGTTAATCAAAATAACCAAACTAGTATTAGACTAGCCTTGGTGAAGGTGGGTGGTGATAGCATTGCTCTGTTCTGGTGATGGCAGACCCGGAGTAGTAGATGATGGCATTGTTGTCATGTTATGGTGAGGGGGTAGTGGAGGTGATTGTTGGGGTGATACCCAGGAATGCCACTGCAAAGTTGAAGGCGAAATTGTTTAACCATCGCAGAACCACCCTAACCAGAACCACGGTGTGGTGGTTCTGGTTCTCTGTTACCCTTACTGTAACATCCGCTGAAAACGGATCCTAAAAACCCGACTCGTTTTGTAAACTGGATCCTAAGCGAAATAAATAATAATGAGAATTTCTATTATTTATTGTTTTAATATTTAAACATATTGATTTAATTAATAACGGGTTAAAATTATTATTAATTTTATAAATAAACCTAGATTAGTTTCGTTAAATATATAAAAGAAAATAAGTGAATAAGTTAAAAATTAAGATTTAGATGGTTAAAAGAAGTTGAGGGACCAAAATCAGCAACTACCCCGCCCCCACGTGCTGGCCACGCGCCCCCTAACGCTCTGACCCACGTGTCAACCACTATCTCCACACACCATCTATACCCGGTTCACGACCCACCTTCAAACAAACCCGACCAAATTTGTTTGTCATCATTTCTCGATGGTTCGGTCCCCACCCGGTCACATTTATGGAGAGAATAGATTATTATCAACAAATTGATTCATCTCCCTCCTTAACTAATATAATTAATTAAATCCCCATTAAAGCTCACCAAAACACGGTCGGACCTCGTCGAATTTAACATCTTTAATTCATAAAACCGATTTCATTTGATCCCTTACAACTTTTTACATCATTCCCCACTCTCAAATCTCATTTACAATCACCCAATCTCACGGATTTAAGGCAAGATCAAAGTAGGGCTCTTTACAAAATCAGGGAATTTTTTTAGCCTATTTACTTTAGTTTTTCATGCTCTAAAAACCCCTCAATCCATTTCGGTGATAGAGAGAAAACGAATTCAAATTTGAATTATTATGATTCTAGGGTTCTTGAGCTTTATAATTTGGGGCTTTTTAATCTAGAATCATGTTTACACATCAAACTGATCATGTGCATATTGATTAGGTTCTGTAAATTTTGGGAATTTTTAGATATTGTTTGGATTTATTAGATAATTAAACATGATATATTAGTTTAGAAAAGCATATAGAAATACTATTTAATCATAATATTATTACCTAATTATATAATTCAGATTTTTTAGTAGTTAAATAAGTTGTGGAATTTTTATAACCAATTACATATTTAGAATGCAATTTATTTATGATAAGAAGATTAAACAAATTATAAAACTACTTTAGTTCTTTTTTATAAAAATAACTAATTTTATTATTATAAAAATAACCATTGTGAATAAAATGATATCCCGATGTTTATAATTTTCTAGTTGATATAATTTATTAGATGGATCAATTATAAATTTCTAAATTAATACTCACAAAAATATTCTAACATATATAATTATGTTATTATTTCTTAATAATATTTTCAGTCAAAAATTAATATTTGTGCACGCATGGACTTATGGATTTATTTAAGTAATTGTTTAGGAATTCGTACATTTATTTATTTATTCGTTTAGTTGGGAATTTAGTTATCAAAACTTAAGACTTACAAAGAAGTATAATCACATAATTATTATACCTTGAAACAATAATCCTAATCACATTTGTTTATTTATATAACCATTTAAGTTATTTAATTTTGATTAAGAATTTATGTATCAAATAATATTTTTGTACAAAAATCCCCAAATAAAAAAAATCCAATTTCCTAGCCTCCTTTGTGTTATTCCGTTTATTTAGAAACTGTTATTATATCTTTTAGGGTAATCTAATTCGGATCATTCGTTTCGATCATGGTATCATTTGTGGATCAATCTTCGCAAACAGTGAGTAGATCTTTCCCCTTTTACTTTAAAACATTTTGGGGTGTATCAACATGTTACATAAATCTCGTATTCATTTTATTTATTAAATCAAGCATGCAATATTCATCTGTAGATTATATGCTATGTGTTTATTTAGAGTATTTGTGTTATTCAAGCAAGCAAGCATATTATGGATGCATTGGTTGCCCATTTACCCATGGCTATGGGTGAACAGGTATTGCCTTCATTTAGTCTCACTCCCCAGGGTTAGAGACTCACACACTCATTGGTTTATTTTATTTAATATGTATTGTTTGTGATTGTTCAATTAACACATGGATTGCATGTTTATTTTCATAATAAATTATTTTTATGTGAACTTAGATTGCTCACAAGCTCTTTGTAGTTAACCTAAATATTTATACGTGGTATAGGAGTTGTTTGATGTGGTATGTGACCCAAATGTTTTCGTGGGTGTTTTGTCAATAAAATAGTTGTTGACAAGAAGCAGGTCCGCCTACTTACAGAAGTTATTTCAAGGTCTTAACAATTTTAATTTTGCATGAGTTTTGGTCAGAAGTTGTATAACAACATAAATGATCTTTAGTAATTTTTATAGATTTTTCTGAAGTTGTTTGATGTGGTATGTGATTTTCGTTGGTGTTTTGTAATAAAATAGTTATTGCCAGCAAGTAGGTCCGCTAAGTTGTTTCGAGGTCTTAACAATTTTATTTTTGCATGATTTTTTGTCACAAATTGGTTAACAACACAAATGATCTTGGGTTATTTTTCAGATTTTTCTGAAATTGTTCGATGTGGTTTATGTCTGTGTTTTATCAATAAAACAGTAGTTGACATCAAAATGTTTCATAATTTTGTAACGAGTCAAAAGTGTATATATCACTAACTAAATGGTAACGGAATTTAGAAACTTAGGTGTGATGCTAATATAACATATACCATGTAATAAGGAAAGAAGGTGCAAGAGTAAAATGACACAAGGAAGTGAATGTTGGATTGTGACCTGTTATGGTTTAATAAATGAATTGTGAATTAAGAGAGTTAATTATGACAAAGTGTGTGGTTAGAACTTATTAACAATCTTCATGGTTGAAAGTGTCGAGTTTGATGTGTTAGCAGGTTGTATGAAGTTAATGTGGATTGATCAATTAGGAAAATGACATTGGACCTGATGCCAACATAGCCTACTGTGACGACCCGCACAATTTCAGCTCCAAATTTCAGTATTCTAGACATTTTCGGGGCCATCTAGTCGCGTCTAGTGCTGCCCGGAAGGTTCCGGAACAACCCATATTTTTCCAGCAACTTAGAGGCACTAGAAAGACCAAGAATCAGCAAAGAATGGCCTAGAAAATATTGGAAAATGGCTGGTCAAAGCTGCATAAAAATCTACCAAGGAACATTCTAGAGACTTGGAGAAATATCATGATATTATGTAACAAATATCTTAGATATTTAGGGCTGATCTTTTGTAAGGAGTGTTCTAGATATAGAACACTCTAGATAGCCTTGCAACATGTATAAATAGGCATCATGGGTGCTCATTTGAGACATCTCTAGCAACTTGTAAACTTCATACATTTGTAAACTCTCTTTGTCCAATACAAAGCTATTCTCTTGTATAATTGTGTTAAAGTATTACAAGCCACATCCTTGCGATCCAACGTTCCCTTTAGCAATTTTTATAACCAAAACCCAAAGACACTAAATCGGCTAGGCTTACTTAGACCGTGTTCTAAAGCCCCACGCGAGTTGAACAAGTAATTCCGTGACACTATGCTCAGCGTAGCCTTCGTTGGGTTATGTTTTGTTTCGAGTTTTTATAAGTTTTAAGGTTTTGTTTAGTGGTTTATATATATATATATATATATATATATATATATATATATATTAATTAGGAGATTCTCATAATTGGAATGACTTAGGTGATGCTCATAATTGGAATTACAAAGTTAAAGATCAAGTGCTCGGAACAATTATGAACACACATTACAAGTCGGATTTATATTTTTGTAAAGGTTTCGAAGGCTCTGAGTTTATGAGATAGTTCTCAAATAAACTAATGTGTAATAAGTATTATATGTTGGTACTTAGATGGTGAAACTAAGTTATGATGTTACACAAAAATAGGACCTACTTTTCCGCAAATGAAAAAGCGAAAAGAAAAGTCGTTTAAATTCAGGGTGTTATACGGTAGCGGGCTAGGATTCACAGGTTTAGAATAGTTCGTTGCCTTTCTTTGTATGTCACATTTAGTTAGCATTTTGATTTTGTTGTGTATATATAGACATATTATGTATTTACATTTATAGTTTCAATTGTTTATATATGTGATGTTTATTTACAATCTTTTGAATGGTTAGTTGCTTACGTATAATGTACGACACATACGATTCAATACAAAATGTATAAAATGTTTAAAATTAATATAAAAAATACACGATACGATATGATACAATAAGAAACAATACGATACGACATAATACAATACAATAAAAAGTGTATACAATGTTTAAAACTAATAATGAAAAAGAATACGATACAATATGATACGACACGATAAGATTTGCTATGATCAAATACAATACATATAAAATTTAATATTTAAACAAATATAAATTTAAACCTACATTTTGTCAAGTTTTTGAAGGAAGTAATCCTTCTGTCTTATACACAACCAGCCAGACAATTGTCATTGATGTTTAAAGTTAAGCCTATGCGATTCGTATAGAAGTCGTCCGTGTGTTGGGGTACCCTTTGCGTAAATCAAAGTTAACCCTATGCGATTCGTATAGAAGTCGTCTATGTGTTGGGTACCCTTTGCGTAAATAAACTATTTGTAAGAAAAAACAAGGAAATGAAAAAAAAAGTAATAATAATAATAAGAAAAAGAAAAAAGAAAAAGGTTAAATGATTCCGATGAACCACTCGCCCACCGGTTGTTAGGAGGCAGTGCAGCGAACCAGAGGAAGAAGAATGGAGAAGATGAGCCAAGCTATGGAGAAGATGAGGATGCTCGTCGGAATAGAAGTCGAAGACGATCAACAACACGCCGACGAAGAGTCCTCTTTTGCGTTCATGGATGATTTCAATCGAACTGTACTCTATCCACTAAACAGGCACGTTCCGTTTCCTTCATTAGGTCAACATAATCCTATCTATTTGCATTGCCACTTTCAAATCCAATTTAGGATTCTGAGATCGGAAGATGCTGGTCAATATGTAATCTGTTGTATTCGTTACATATTTGACTCTCAATTCTGATTTTAGGTCAAATCTGATGGTTCTATACTACTGAACATGTACTCTCTAGGTTAGATCTTTCAATAGTTATTCTGGCCTTTACATAGCGTAGGATGGTTGTAGGCTGTAGCAAAGTTTTTTTTTTTTAAGATTCAATAGTTATTCTGAAGGATATGTTATAGAATGCTAGAAGATTCGAGAGTTTCGTTGCTTTGGTTAAAGTGAAACAAACATGTGCGATATGCGGTTGATCTGTTATACGTGGAGAATGTTTATCAGATTGACAATGATACCGAGAATAAGTTCTAAAGGACGTAATCTTCAAGTCTGTGATCTTTAGTACATACGAGACATAGGTATGCTTAAGTAGTTAAGTGATTATTTTTAAAAGATAGCTGTGGTAAGACCCTAAAAGGAGAAGAAATCTTCAATTTTGAGTAGCTTGTGATTTGTTGTTTGTAAATACTTGATTTAGTTGAATGAGAATATGAGATGGTGTGAAACTTGGACTAAGAAGGTTTTAGCCTTTAATAAGCTCACTTAAAAACCATGGAATTCTAGGATTCGATCATTCGTTACACTTTTACACGAAAATTCTGGTTTTCTTGAAATATCCACTTTAGACTACATTGCCAAGAGCATGGACATTCCAATGCTTAATAAAGAAGTGCAGCCTGAATCTGTTTTGAAATGGAAGCTTGGTTTTAAAAAGGGCGCCTCGGGTGCGCTTAAGCGCGAGGCGCAACAAGGCTCAAACCTTGGGCCTTTTTCACTCAACGCCTAGAGTAATTACAAGAAGCCATAAAAGACGAGCTTTTTTGGGATTTTTCTGGGCTTTTTTGGCCTGAGGCACACGTCTCTTGTACCCGAGGCTTTTTTGCATCTAACTGTTGTACCTATGGTTTTTTTGGTTGTACATGCAGCTAAAATCATTTTTAAACCTTACTTATAGCTATATTTTGGGTAGGGAAAGCTAAAAACCTATGGGGTATATATGGGATGTATAAAAAATATATATAATTAGCTTGCGCCTCGGGTACGAAAAGCCCACTGCTTTTGCGTTTCGCACCTCAGTTTTAGACCTCTTCGCTTTTGTGCGCCTTTTGCTTTTTAAAACCAAGAACGGAAGTAGAGTAAGAAGTAGCGTTAGCCCTTGAGTGTAACACATTGCCATTCCTGGCATGCTGTATGGTATTTTGTTTGAGAAAACACACTTAAATTCCAAAATATGTCAGGTTTCAACATATGGTTCAGTTATCTTTGATTCTCCACAGTTCCTGGATTGGATAATTTTATGAATGATATTTTTACCTAACCGATCAGTTCAAAATATTCAAAGGAAACCTTCAGTTTCGTTTCCAGTGTGATATTTTTTGTTGTCATTCATCATTAATCACGTTCCATTTCAGTGATGCCTTATATAATGTTTACTGTTACTGCTAACCTCTTGAACTGCTCCATACATGTTCTGTAATACTGATTAGCTTTCTTTCTCTTCTTCTGAACAGAGACTATATGGTTTTGCCATATGTTTGGTTGCTGGTTTGACTTGCACACTTATGGTAAGTTAAAATCCAACATTACATCATTATTATCAGCAAACTTATTTTTTCTTGCTATTGCTATATATGAAATAAATTGATCTTTTTTCTATTCTTTCGTTGTATTTTATACTTTTGAACATATATGGTAATGATATACATGTGTTCTTATCAACTTGACGCCATCTAAATTGCAAACACCGACTTTCTGTGAATGACATGGATAGCAGCATTAACAGGAATAGATGATTGTAGATAGATCATGATAATTGAATTTCAGTTTTCCTACTAATTTGAGCATGCTTGAAATTAATGTTTCAACGAATTGAGAGATTATTTTTACCATTGTAAGTTAGGGTTTTACAAAGCCTTATGGAGCTAAAGTTACAAACATTTAAAAACATTTGGTTATTAGCTCCAAGTGGACCAACCAAATGAAGAGAGTGAACAAAACACCTACGTAGGGTATTTCATTTGTTTCTCACTTAATCATATGGCATATCGTTTAGCTTGACAATTTGTTCTTTAATTTGAATTCTTATATCAGTATGTTAATTTATTACCAACGAAACCACTGTCCCTAATAGTAACCATGATGCTATGTCAATCATGCTAGAATTCTATTTTCAACGACTTATGAGCACAATGAAAAATGTCAACACCTGTGTTGCTTCCTAAATGGTATTATTATCTTTTATTATTAAAGCTTTGTGCTTGTAAATATGAATTTGTTGTTGTGTAAGAAAGTTCAAGTTTAATTTGTGGAGATGTCTTTCTTGGAGTTGTATGTATTTTGTGGCTAAAATCAAAATCATGTTATAAAAAAAGACTAGCTAACTTGCAAGCTATGTGTTTGTTCTTTGCAGTCAATGCTAGTTTTCTTCAATCCAATCAAGTTTGGCGTAGCATTCACCTTTGGAAATTTGCTTTCACTGGGGAGGTTTGTACTAAAATCATTTGCATTATGTTCAATTCTTTCTTTCTTTTTATTTTGAATTCTTATTATCCTTCTTCGAAATGATTTCTGATTTATACGAAGTAGGCGATCCCTCTTTAACAGTACAGTTTTTGATAATACTAATAGAAGATGACCAAGGTGCCTCTCACCTTTCTTACTTAAATGCTTATAGTATAGATACAAAAACCTTTAATTTGTTACTGTTTTTTTACTTAGAAGAGAAAATTAGTGTCTAGTGAACGTTTTTTTTTGGGACGGAGAGGATACATTATATGAATAGGTTTTTAAGAGTACAGTTTGAACTTTGAAGATAGTGAGCTGATGTCTAGTTTATGCTGCTTTAACCAACTAACGGTCTTCTGTAAGTATCAACCAAGGCCTTTTTTATACCTTAAATGTCCAAAATATCCTTCTCATTCTGCAGTTAGTTTATATGTATTGAGTTTTGACTTGCTAAATTTATTCTGTTTTATGGGCAGCACAGGATTTTTAATAGGCCCTAAGAGGCAAGTGAATATGATGCTTGATCCTGTTCGAATTTATGCGACTGCCTTGTATCTTGCGAGTATTTTACTTGCCCTGTTGTGTGCTCTCTACGTAAGTCAGCCTTCCTTATTATCTTTATGCACAAGTATGTATGTATGTATGTATGTATATATATGGTGTATACGGCTGTTCGATACACAACTAATTTAACTTGAGAATTGCGAGAACCACATAAAACCTGAATGCATTGCTTTAGATACATAAGGCAATTATGTAACCGTATAACCATGTCAATCTCTCTCCCGCTATATCTAACCAACACTACATATAAGTGTTTATGCGGTTATCTACTTAAAAACTGAATTGTATTGGACACGGTCCTTATACATATACATAGTTTTTCTTTCCATTTTGTACTGATGACAAGAACGAAGCAGGTTCATAACAAGCTATTGACGCTGGTGGCAATCATCTTGGAGTTTGGTGCTCTTATTTGGTATGTTACATTGATTGATTGTTAACAAGCAGGCGTGTTTTTTTTGTAATCTAATTAGTTGTTTTTTGTTTCGCAAATAATGAACAGGTATAGCATGAGCTATATTCCTTTTGCCCGGGCTATGATCTCGAAAATCATGGTGGTTTGCTTTGACACTGAGTTTTAAGTCCAAATTCTAGGCTTGATATGAGGGTTGTATGGTTTAGAGATTATTATTATGGTGTGCAATATACATACTATTAATCAGACATTGTAATGAGTTCTTTCTTTTTTTCGGTTGAGGAACCTTATGTGTCCATCCTAGATTTCCTTGTATTGATGACCATTTTGTCTATTATGTGGACTGATGACCGGCCGACAATCATGAAGGAGACTCATTTGGGTTATAACTTCACTTTAAATTTAAAATCATAGAGGAAAAAAGGTTATAATTCAATGTTTTTTTAAGTTAACGAATGCAAGTTGTTAGAGAAAAATAACAATTAAATGGGTTAAAAGTGTGTGTAACGAATACCGGTACTTGTTTTAATGGTACTGTTCAATTAAAGTGTTTCGGTTCGTTAAGGTTACGCGTTCAGTATTAGCACTCGTATAACTTACATTACAAATACTATAATTTTTATTAAATATCTCTAGTTTTAGAAAATTTATATTTAATTAATGTTTTATATATTAAAACCTATATTTATGTTTTATTTACCTATTATCTTTTTATAATTACCTTATACAGCTAAAAATAACTTCATGATGAAATACATGAAATACATATTAACGAACATATGAAGAATATTCTTTGATAAAGTGAATGAACTCGTTTAAAAATAATCCGGAACTTTAAAATGGACAACGAAATGACATGATAAAATCATACTTTGATCTTTCTGGTAAATATATATGAAAATGACTTTATAAGATACATAGACACGATGTAGGTTTATATGAACATGCCTAAACAATTATCTGTGTTTATAAGACAACTTATGGGCTAACAAGGTGCGGATCCTTACGGCCTTACCCCCACTTACTCTTGTTTATTATATTCGATGTATATAAACCTCTTAATATCTTACCTTGGAACTCTTACCGTCTTTGAACATCAATGCATTTACTGTTCGTTGGTGTCATGCTCTAATTATGATTGTTAGTGAATTTAACTTTAACATCATGCGGTAAGTTATGTTGTGCTCAATATCGCGTGTTCTGATATATATTATAGTTAAATTACATGGATTCTAAAATCAATAAGCTAGTAAAGTATATCTTATCATATGTAGTTTTTTCTTTATTTATAGAGTAAAGTACAATTCACGTCCCTGAGGTTTACACCTGCTTACATGTTCAGTACCCAATTTCAAAAATTCAATACTCCGGTCCTGTGGTTGTCGATTGCTCACAATCAGGTCCTTAATGGTTAACACCGTTAGTTGATTGTAAAAAACTCACCGTTGACAAGGGTAAATTGATAAATTCACTAAAATAATCCCAATGTTCACCATATCACTCATTTATCTTCCTTTATAAGCTACACTTCAATCCTTCTCCCTCAAAACACCTCCGGCGCCCAAGTACATTCTCTGATCCCCCACAAAGACAGTTGTTTCAAGTCCGATCAAGGTCAAAATGTTGTCTTATTCTGTGATCATGCGATCCGAGCAAGTAACAGGTACGACATTTGCTTAATTTCATTTAACAAGTAAGTATCAACTTAACACAGTTACATGAACATGTTAATTTGTGAAATTGCAGTCGACTTAAGGGTCCAAAGCTTCAACAGCTGGGTAAGGATCCAACTCCGAGTGATTGTTCGAGGTGTGGGGAGTGTTAGTGTCGAAGTTGTGGCAAACAGGGGCCGTGTTAGAATCAGGATCAGGCTTGTGCGGTATTGAAGTTTTGGGGGTTCTTTAGGGTCACCAAAACCCCGTATTTATGACGCATGGCTAGAAACTATGCTTAACAATCATAATACGTTTTTTAGTTTGATCGTTTTTTTGGGTTTTAGTATTTAACGATCAATCTCAACTCTAGAAATCATGTGATTAATATGTAAGTTTAGAATGATTTGAAAGTACTAACTGAACTTTGATTATGTAACTTTTTGACTGTATATAAGTAAGTAAGTTAATGCAGGTTCTTGATTGCTATTATAGTTATGCACAATACGATGGCTATTATAGCTATGCACAACATGATTTTGTTGTAATGTAGGTGTTGTAGGTTTTGAACAATAGTTATTCTTGATTGTTGTGGTAGTTCACATATTAGACAATTTGGTTAACTTGATCAGGAATTTGTAGGACTCTTGATTCTTTATCAAGGCCTTAATTTGATCATGAACTTCTAGGATTTAGGAGAGTTATAAACAGTTGTGAGTTAGTTATACTAAGGGTTGTGTGGTAAGCATTGATTATAACTTAAACATGGATTTGACCAGGGAAGAAGTCAAGGCTGTTATAATAAAGGTCTTAACTTGATCATAGATTTGTAGGAGTTAGGAAAGTTATAAACAATTGTGAGTTAATTATAAATAGATCAGGGATGATACAATGTTCATATTTGTTTGTAATTGAAGGCAATTCATGTTGGTAGCCATGGCTTATAACTTAACTTTGGTATCCATGATATGTTTGACCAAAATAAGTGGTTTACACTTTTGAGTAATTGAAGGCAATTCAACTTTTGCAACTATAACTCAAGTTGCAAATTATGCAGGTCAAACCTTTCGAGTTCTAAAGGTAAAACATAGTGCAATTCTACTTAGATGTCTTAATACGGCTTTACTAACTGTTATTTTACATTGTTGATTAATTAATGATAATTGATGGTTAGTTGCTAGATTTGGAAAGAGTTTTGATTTTGGAGAGAACATATAACTTATATGTTCAACGACTGAAATGGTAACTAAAGTTACGGGTTACCAGGGTATTTTGGTCATTTCACAAGAGGGACAAACGAGGTTTTGTTGGGAGGTCAAAGAAAGCTAACCAGATCAAAGCATTGAAACCTTCTCTCCTTTTATACTAAATTCTGCTCTTCAAAGCTCCACAACAATGGCTTCTACAGCATCAGGATCCACTTCAGGGAAATTCGGATGAGGAAATCGAAGAGATGCTTGATCGAATGCTCACTCGATTGGCACTCTGCGATGACCCCAAACTCGAAAACTTGCTCTCCAAGCTACTTCCTCTTACCATTTCCTCCCTCTCTCGTTCTTCCTCTGCCGTCCGCACCAAGGTATCTTCACCAAATTTCATTCAATTTGTCGTCAATTCGATTCTATGTTACTCAACTGCTGTTGTTTATCATGAGCCAAATTCTTTGTATCAATTGTTGAGACTTATGTCTTATTATATTCATGGTAAACAAAAATGCAACTTCATTTAGCTGTTATTTTAGTTCTTGAACCAAATAAATAATACAGTATATGAATACGTTTCATCTTCCAGAACCTTTATAACAGGTAAAACCCTATAATGGATGATGCAGACCACTTGGTACTTTAATATTCAGAGCTTCATTAACTGTTGGGGAATTTTGTAAACACGGTGTCGGTGGTTCCCCCGAATAATTCAATCAGATACAACTACTGATTGAGAAATCGAACAACAGTATGTGTGTATGGCAAATTCGTGAATGAACCAGAAATGTCACCAACGAAGAAGATACAAATTTGGGGATTGTTTTGCAGATAACTGCATTCAAATTTTAAATTAAATTGCCTCAAACTGCCTTTATTTTTTGTCTCAAAATTATAACAATTTCTAAAAAATTTTTTTCTAAGGCATTTTCCATAAAGCAATTCCCATCCAGGGGCTCTGCTCCCAGGGGTGCTGCCCCCGGACTCCTGCTTCGGGACTGCGCCCGAACACTCGGAATTATACCTCGAACAAGCGTGCACTCCCCCACCTCCTAACTCGTTCGATGTATATTATAATTCCCTTTGGTCACCAAGTTAGTCCCGATTACACTAAAATATCTGACATTAACAACAATCAAACTTCTCTTCAACTTCCATTTTAGTATTCATACAAATAACATCGGCTTTGAGCGTGAATTACTAGTGATTACTACTTCTAAGATGAGATTACTTGTTGACAAAGGAACCAGACCTAAATCAAACTGTGGCTTTTAAGTTTTTATTCTTTACACGTTATTTTATGTGCTATAGGTTGTGTTAAAGTTGCATGAGGTTAATATCAAAACCAGTAAACAAAGGTTATTTTAATTGAATATGAGTGCATTCATAAATGTCACTTGATTTATTATGTCTCTTTGTTGGAGGTGTTATGAATTGTCATGATAAGTTTTTATATTTGTCTGCGCTTTTTGTTAGCTTTTGGTCTTTTGATTGCAACACACACATATCTTTTCTTTTGTTGTGTACTTGTGTTTTTCCGTTGTGCTCATTGAAGGCTGTCACCGGAAGGGTATTGGCGAGTCAAGCTACTAGTTAACCAGTCTATTTGTTTTTAGTTGATCCGAGTTTATCTTTACTTTTGAGACACTTGTAGAAATAATGTCCGATTTGACTTTTCGTCGGTTATAATAGGTGATGGAAATCCTAAGCCATGTGAACAAGAGAGTTAAACACCAGCAACAAATAGGTTTTCCTTTGGAAGAGTTATGGCAGTTGTATCTGGAAAATATGCTGCTTTGATGGTTAGAAACTTTTGCATTGTGTATGTAGAGATGGCATTCGATCGTGTCACCAAAGAGGTTTGTATGAGGTTTTTGCTTCGGAAGTTGTTTGCAATTTTTTAACTGAATTCTATTTTTCTTTAAAAATGCTTACATTCAGAAAAAGGAAAATATCGCTCCAACTATGATAGCTAACATCTCAAAGCTTCCTTCTCAACACCAAGATATAATTTTGAGAATGGTCTTAAAGGTATGTTTTACTTCTATTTCCTAAGCTTTTTTTTCAATGCAGTTTTTTTATTATTTGTTAGTCACCATATGCATAAGCGATGATTCATATAATCCATCCGCCTGCACTATATATACTTCTGACCTCTCACCTAATCACACATCCATATTCAATTTGCTTTTTTTATATGCTGGTTCGTAGATCTCCATATGCCAAGAGCACTCAATGGTATCACGTGCGCCTGCATATTGTTTTCCATCAGTATGTAGAGTCCAACTACATATGGACCTTTTTTTATTCTCATTTGTGCATATGCAATACTCACATTTGTTTCTGTATTCATGTCTTAAGTCTATATCTGCTGTATTAACCACAACTATTTACACAAAAACAAACATGTCATGCCATATTAAAACAAAGAGGAGTAAAGTACATGGATGGTCCCCATGGTTAACCAAAATTTTGGATTTAGTTTGTTTAAAAGTACACGGATGGTCCTGTGGTTTGCACTTTGTGACGTATTTAGTCCCCAACTTTTGCCAAAAGTACACGGATGCTCCAGGTGGTTTGCAATTTGTAATGTATTTAGTCCCTAACTTTTCCCAAAAGTACATGAATGGTCCCTGGGGTATGCACTTTGTAATGCATTTAGTTCCTTGTGGTTTGCAATTTGTAACGCATTTAGTCCACAACGTTTGACTAAATGTGTTACTAAGTGCATACCACAGGGACCATTACTTTTGGCAAAAGTTGGGGACTAAATGCGTTTCAAAGTGCAAACCACAGGGACCATCCGTGTACCTTAAAAATGAGGACTAAATCCAAAATTTTGGTTAGCCACAAGGACCATCCTTGTACTTTAATCAAACACAGAGAATTAAGAAGACAAACATGTAGAGTGACATTGGATTAGACCCCACTCTTTACTTTTTTGAAACTTAAGTTATGTAATTTCTACTATCATATGTCCATTTCCACCACTGGCTTACAACCCTTTCATTGGTCATAGGTGATTGGAGAATGTCACTCAAGTCAAATTAGTGATGAAATTGCTGCAAAGTATCGACTCATTAATGAACCTCAAGATAAGGAGATGTTTGTTGAATTTTGTCTTCATATGCTTTTGTATCAGCCACCATCTGCTAGGTTCGGATCACGTTCTCTTTAAGCCATTTTTTTCTTATCAAAACGTAAACATAATTTTCATCATGAAACCTGACACGTTATCCCAATTTCAGCGGGGGATCCCCACCAGGGCTTTCAGTTTCTCAAAGCAATCGTGTGATGGGGAAAACTCCACTGAATCATGACATGCTTCTAATAAGAAAGGTGAAGCCATTGGAGTGTTTTTGCACTAACTGTTGTGCTTTTATTGTTGCTACTTTTTTTAACTTCATCTTCTGAAGGTGAAGCCATTGGAGTGTTTTTGCATAACTGTTGTGTTTCATTGTTGCTACTTTTTTAACTTCTCTTATGTTTGTATTGGTTTATTGCGTTGTAGATGTCAGGAGCTGACAGCTGACTTGTATTTTCTCTCTATGATGCTGCATGTGCAGATGGTACACGTCTTTATTATTTGTATATCCGAGTAAAATGCATTTTGTCCTGAGGTTTGGCCTTTTGCGACTTTTCAAAGGTTGTTTTCCATTTGATCCAAAGGTTTAAAATCTTGCCATTTTCATCCGGCTCGTTAACTCCATCCATTTTCTTTGTTATTCCGCATTTGGATCCAAAAGGTTTAAAATCTTGCCATTTTCATCCGGCTCGTTAACTCCATCCGTTTTATTTGTTTTTTATTTGGACGAAAGTCACAAAACTGGCCAAACCTCAGGGACGAAAATGACATTTTACTCTTTTTATCCAGTAAATTTTTAAGCATTTCAATTTTTTTATTAACTGTTAGTCTTTGGCATGCTTGCTAGCTAAGGACTAAGGATGAGTTCATGTTTTTTGGGTATTGTTCTTTCAGACACGAGCCTGTAATAAAGAGAGGCGAGGAACTTTTGAAAAAGAAAGCTTCTGGAGTAAATTTAGATGACCCCAAGCTCATAAATCGGCTGTTTTTGCTATTCAATGGTATGGACAGTTGAACCATATTGCTATCTGCAAGAAACAAATAATTAAAAGAGCATAGGGCAATCTTAAATGTACATTGATCGTTGTTGTGTAGGGAGTGTTGGAGCAGAACATATTGCTGCAGATTCAAGAGTGAATCCTGGGAATCCTGCTTTGAGAGTGAGGTTGATGTCGGCCTTTTGTCGGTCGGTCACAGCAGCAAATAGTTTTCCTTCAACTTTACAGTGCATATTTGGTTGCATATATGGTACGCGTGTTTTGCTTTGTGCTATTTCAGTATTTCAAGCTCCAAAGTGGCTTTTTCGCTTTTTTACATGTATCTAGGTGGCTGTACTTCTATGTAGATTAATAAGGCTTAGGATTAACATGTGTATATATATATTATATATATATATATATATATATATTTTATATTTATTAGCCGAGAGTTATGCTTGTGATTGTGTTTCCATATATTCGTAATTGTATTGTTATTAGGCTATGATTATTGTTTCCTTGTTTAGTGCTAGGGTTCAATCCCTATATAAAGGGATCCTTTGTAAACATATTATTCATTCAGAAAATACAATACATAACCACTTTTATGGTATCAGAGCCCTAGGTTCTGAATACCCTCTTCCTTTTTTTTTCCCTTTTTTTCCGATTGTCTGCTGTTTCGACAGCCTCTTTCCTTTGTTTCATAAACCCTAGCACATCTATCCTATGACAGACGATAACAAAAAGGATGACCCCGAGTCATCTTCTTCCGATAAACCCACCAAAAATCTGCACCCGGCCTACTCAGTAACAAACGTGCAGTCCAAGATACGTACCCTCGACGGCGTTAAGGTTACGTATACATCTTGGGTTAAACTTTTCCGGCTCCACGCTGTGGCTTATCAGGTTCTCGATCACATTGATGGATCCGAACCGCCACTAGCCACCGCAGCAGATTACCAATCCTGGAAAGAACTGGATGCTCTCGTTCTCCAATGGATTTACAGCACCGTGTCCGACGACCTCTTGCCCCGGGTTCTTGAAAGCGGCCCTACGGCTCGCCATGCATGGGTGAAGCTCGAAAAAATATACCTGAGCAACAAAAAGGCTTGGGCCGGGGCGCTTGAAACCAAGTTTTGTAACCTCAACTTGTCCACCTGCTCGTCTTTGGACGACTACTGTCAGCGCCTCAAAGATCTCGCGAACCAACTCAAGGACGTGGACCATCCGGTTACTGAAGAATGTCTTGTGCTTCAACTTGCTGTCTGCAGAGTATGACACGTCTGCCTCTCTTATCAACGCCAATAATGCAGATTGGGATCTTGCTAGGAGTATGTTAGAGGATGAAGTTATTCGACAAGAAGCCCGCCAAAAGACCACACAGTCCGTTCATGTTACAACCTTCATGTTACAACCTCTCAAAACCAAACCTCCCACAACCAACAACAACCACACCCTCCTACTGGATCAAATACCTACAACAACCAACCCTTTTATAACCGATCTGGACGTGGCCGAGGACGTGGTCGTGGCGTGGTAACCGCGGCCGCGGTTCTGGACGCGGCAACAACCCTTCACCACAAACTTGGGCCCCAAGCAACTTCTCCTACCCTTAATGGGCTTGGTAGAACACTCCACCTTGCCCCTACCCGACCCAACCCGCCTTCCAGCCCCCTGCTCCCTATTCCCAACCCACGGCCCAAAATCAGTCGGCCCACTATACTGCAGCCCATTCGACAAACCTGAACCAAACCGCACCCGCCTACGGCCCAACCCCATACCCTTCCACACCTTACACACCGCAGGCCCACTTCAGTTCCATCCAACCCACTGGTTACAATCCTATGTGTCCATCAGATCTTACTGCAGCCTTCTCCTCGATGCAGCTCCATTATGACCCGAACTCAATTATGGACACGGGAGCAACATCACACGCCACAGATGAACAAGGTATGATCAAAACTCCCGACTCTTTTCCTATTAATAGTAACATATTAGTCGGCAATGGCGCGTCCTTGCCAGTTCAAGGGTCTGGAACAGGCTATTTAACCTTACCCAATCGCACTTACATACTACCCAGAATCCTTTACTGCCCACAAATCATTAAAAAGTTAATTTCTGTTAGACGATTTACTCGTGATAACAGTGTTTCCATTGAATTTGACCCCTTTGGTTTTTCTTTGAAGGACCTTCGCACTGGGCGTCTTCTCTCCCGCCACAATAGCACCGGGGATCTCTATCCTGTCACACCGCCAGAACTCCCACCTCAAGCAGCATTCATCACTTCCACATCTCTTCCATCGCATGATCGTTTGGGGCACCCCGGCGCTCAAGTCTTGGATGTTCTTAGTCGTCATTTTAATTTCTCTTGTAATAAGAACAAAAGATCTAGTCTTTGTCACTCTTGTCAGCTTTCCAATAGCAAACGTTTACCTTTTTATGCATCTAATTCTTTTACTTTTGCACCATTTGATCTCATTCATTGTGACCTTTGGACTTCCCCCGTATTAAGTAAATCTGGGTATAAATATTATCTTGTTTTGATTGACAACTTTTCACACTTCATTTGGGTATACCCTTTAAAATACAAATCAGAAACTTTTCCAACTTTTGTTAAGTTTCACCGCCTAATTGCCACCCAATTCAACAGAAATATTAAAACCTTCCAATGTGACCTCGGTGGTGTGTTTGACAACAATGCTTTTAAAACCTTTGCCAGCCAGCATGACTTGTTATTTCGCTTTTCCTGTCCCCAAACTTCTTCCCAAAACGGCCGTGCCGAGCGCATGATCCGTCGTCTAAACGACATCATTCGCGCTCTCCTTATCCACTCACACCTTCCACCTAGTTTCTGGGTCGAAGCCCTTCACCCCGCCGCTTACCTCCACAATATTCTTCCTA
Organism: Scalesia atractyloides; assembly: GCA_947069175.1. Classification (NCBI taxonomy): domain Eukaryota; kingdom Viridiplantae; phylum Streptophyta; class Magnoliopsida; order Asterales; family Asteraceae; genus Scalesia; species Scalesia atractyloides. Next base: position 514,494 of record CAMTDV010000024.1, on the reverse strand, counting down.
CAAAAAGTCTTAATTTTTTTACTCCTACCTTTGCCCTCTACCTTCGTCACCCCACATACGACCATCTTCAGGTGTTCGGATGCGCCTGCTATCCGAACACATCCGCAACTCAACCCCACAAACTTCACTCGAGGTCCATCAGGTGCATATTCCTTGGTTACCCACCTTACTTTCGTGGGTACCGGTGCTTTGACCCCACGACCGGGAAAGTCTTTATTTCTCGGCACGTTTCGTTTGATGAAACCGTCTTCCCTCACACCATACCCACACCCACTCCATCATACCGGTTTCTAGACGACATAACCCCTCCCGGATTTACCTTTGCTCCACCCATGGCCTCCAACAACCCCCCACCACCACCCAAGGCTCCCCCTCGGCCCACTACTACTTCACCTTTCCGCTACACCTATACTCGCCGCACACGACCATCACAAAACCCACCAGCCCCCCAATCGACCCAAACATACCAGGCCCCCATACAGCCCACTACCCAACCGCATCCTACAGTCCCACAGCCACCCACGCATGTTACACAGCCACCTACGGCTGTCCCACAGCCTACGGTTGTACCACAGCCACCGACCCAAAACCAATCATCTTACCCAATGGCCACCCGATCGAAAACCGGAAGCCTAAAACCTCCCCTATATTCCCTTAACACCACTACCATCTCTCCCGTCCCTAAAACCTATCACCAGGCCTTCACCGACCCGAACTGGCTGCACGCCATGCAGGCTGAATTTACTGCTTTACAGGAAAATGAGACGTGGGATTTGGTCCCTAGACCGGTGATCAGATGCATGTGGCTCTTTCGCCACAAGTTTAAATCGGATGTACATTAGAGAGGTATAAGGCACGATTGGTTGTTAATGGGAAGTCGCAAACGGTGGGCATTGACTGTGAGGACACTTTTAGCCCTGTTGTGAAACCTGCCACAATTAGAACAGTATTATCTCTTGCAGTTTCCAAATCATGGCCTATTCATCAGTTAGATGTCAAGAACGCTTTCTTACATGGCCACCTTAACGAGACAGTCTTTATGCACCAACCCCTGGGTTCATTGATAAACGGTTTCCAGATTTTGTGTGCAGGTTAAAGAAATCTTTATACGGGCTTAAACAGGCACCACGCGCTTGGTACACACGCTTTGCGAATTATATCTTATCCCACGGGTTTAAGAGTAGCGCGTGTGACAATTCCTTGTTCATCTACAGCACCGGCCATGATATAGCATATCTTTTGTTATATGTTGATGATATTGTCCTCACAGCATCCTCTGACAAATTGTTGCATGACATCATTCAAACACTCTCCCGAGAGTTTGCCATGTCTGACCTTGGTGAATTACATCATTTCTTGGGGATCAAGGTCACCCACACGGCTAATGGGTTGTTTTTGGACCAAACACAGTATGCCAAAGAAATTATTAATCGGACCAAACACATCTTGTAAGCCTTGTGTCACTCCTGTTGACCTGTCTTCCAAATTAAGTGCCACGGATGGTCCTTTGTTTCATGATCCCACTCTATACCGTAGCCTTGCGGGAGCCTTACAGTACCTCACTTTCACCAGGCCGGACATATCTTATGCGGTACAGCAGGTCTGCTTGTTTATCCATGAGCCTCATGATCCACATTATGCTTTCATGAAGCGCATTATTAGATACATTCAGGGGACTTTGGATTATGGTATTCGAATGGTAAAATCCGATACACATTCCTTGGTTGCATACTCGGATGCTGACTGGGGCGGGTGTCCTGATTCCCGTCGATCTACAAGTGGATATTGTGTTTTTCTTGGGAATAATTTACTATCTTGGTCGTCTAAGCGTCAGCCTACTGTATCTCGTTCTAGTGCAGAGGCTGAGTACCGCGGGGTCGCCAACGCAGTGGCTGAGGTCACTTGGATTCGTAATCTTCTGTTTGAGCTGCGTGTCCCCCTTCTCCAGGCTTCAGTCGTATTTTGTGATAATGTTTCAGCAGTATATTTATCTGATAACCCCGTGCAGCATCAGCGTACAAAACATATCGAAATCGATATACATTTTGTCAGAGATAAGGTGCGCCTAGGTCATGTTCGGGTCTTACATGTTCCTGCTCCGTATCAATACGCGGATATATTTACGAAGGGTTTGTCTCGACAACTTTTCCAGTCATTTAGATCCAGTTTGACCGTTTGTCCCATGACCGATCAAACTGCGGGGGAGTATAATTGAAACGTATAATTGTAATTAGGTTTTCTTATTGAATAATGAAGAATACAAGGCCCTATATATAGATAAACTAATTACAACTTGGTACCCTTAATAATAATAAACTTGTCTAATTTAAATAACTTAGTCTAACATCCCCCCGCAAGTTGAGGGCGGGGAACGACCTGCAACTTGGACCGTAGAAACTCAAATCTTTGTGAAGGTAGAGCCTTTGTAAACACATCAGCAATTTGATCATTAGTGGAGATGAACTTGACATTCAGCTTCCCTTGAGTAACTTGTTCACGAACAAAGTGATAGTCTATTTCAACATGTTTTGTACGAGCATGAAACACTGGATTAGCAGAGAGATAGGTTGCACCAAGATTATCACACCAAAGCGTTGGTGCCTTGCTAACCAGACCGAGCTCATGAAGAAGAGATTTCAGCCAAATCAGTTCTGCTACAGTATCAGCAATAGCCTTATATTCAGATTCTGTTGAAGATCGAGAGACAGTTCGTTGTTTTCGAGCAGACCACGAAATAAGATTAGAACCCAGATAGACAGCATATCCCCCGTGGAACGACGATCGATAGGGCAACCAGCCCAATCAGAATCCGAGAACGCCCGAAGACTAGTGGCCCAATGAGAGTCAGAAAAGGCTTGTAGCGTAGACCCCGTGTTGTGACGAAATAAGAGACCCAAATCAGCCGTGCCTTTCAAGTAACGCAGAATACGTTTCACCCCAGCCCAATGATTCTTGGTAGGAGCATGCATGAATTGACAAACCTTATTAACTGTAAAAGCAATGTCCGGACGAGTTAAAGTTGCATATTGAAGAGCACCGACCGTTTGCCTGTATCTAGAAGGATCATCAAGTAACGGACTATCATCAGGTAAGAAAATCTGAGAAGTACTCATAGGGGACGACACGGGTTTGCAGTCTGCAAGGCCTGCACGATGAAGAATATCAAGAATGTATTTTCGTTGAGATAGGACCAGATCCGAACCATGATGCACCACTTCAATGCCCAAAAAATAATGTAATGGACCCAGATCTTTAATTGCAAACATAGAGCTCAAGCGGTCAATAACAGCAGTAACAGCCCCAGGGTGATTGCCTGTGATGATAATATCATCTACATAGACAAGAAGGTAAACCAAAGTACCATTGTTGTTAAGAATAAACAGGGACGGGTCAGTTTTGGACCCGTGAAAACCCAATTGGTAAAGAGCCGTTGATAATTTAGTAAACCAAGCACGAGGAGCTTGCTTGAGACCATATAAAGATTTGTGTAATAAGCACACATGATCTGGCCTAGTTGGGTCAACAAAACCAGGAGGTTGTCTCATATAGACTGTCTCCTGAAGATCACCATGCAGAAAGGCATTCTGAACATCTAATTGTCTGAGAATCCACTTGTTGGTGACAGCTAGGGATAAAATAGTCCGAACCGTAGCAGGTTTGATTACTGGGCTGAAAGTCTCATGATAGTCAACTCCATGTTGCTGGTGAAAACCTTTAGCAACAAGTCGTGCCTTGTACCTGCTGATGTTCCCACTTGCATCTGTTTTTAACCTGTAAACCCACTTGCAATCAACCAAGTTAGTATGAGGGGCAGGAGGAACTAACGTCCATGTCCCATTCCTATGTAGCGCATCCAACTCTTCAGCCATGGCTTGGCGCCATTCTAAAGACTTATTAGCAACGGTAAAGGAGGTGGGCTCAGCGGGTAAGGTAGGGGTAGTGGTGGCAGTATAGGCAGCGGGATTATAACGAGTGGGCGGCTTGGGGTTTGGACGAAGGTTGGATGGGCGAGGTCTAGGTGCTTGGGTGGGTTCTGTGGGTTCGGTGGAGGGTTCTGGTGGGTCTGATTGGGTAGGTTCGGGAGGTGCAGGAGTGGGAGGTATAGGAGGAGTATCGGTTTGTAGTTGTGGGTCTGATTGGGTAGGTTCGGGAGGAGCAGGAGTAGGAGGTATAGGAGGAGTAGGTGGTGTGGGTGCAGCTGGAAAACCGGGTGGTGGGTCAGGAAATATTGAGACGGGTGGGGAATGTTGTGGTGGTGTTTGGGTAGGTACAGGTTTGTTATATGGAAAGACATGTTCATTAAAGCGAACATGTCGGGCAATGTATATTCGTTCGGTGGATGGGTCCAGGCATCGATAGCCATGATGAACAGGGCTGTAGCAAGAAAGACGCAAGGAGTGGATCGAAATTCAATTTTGTGACGGTTATATGGACGAAGATAAGGAAAGCATTGGCATCCAAAAACACGAAGAAAAGAGTAGTCGGGTTTTCGTTGAAATATATGTTCATATGGAGATTTGTTAGAGGAGACACGAGAGGGAAGTCGGTTGATTAAGTAAACGGCTGTCTCAAAAGCAAATTGCCAGAAACGTTGGGGAAGACTGGATTGTGCAAGAAGTGTAAGTCCGGTTTCCACAACGTGCCGATGACGACGCTCGACCATCCCATTTTGCTCACTTGTGTGAGGACAAGAGCGGCGATGAATGATACCGTGACTGGTACAAAAGGATGTAATCGTACGAAACTCTCCCCCCCAATCAGATTGAATGCATTTAAGTTTGGTGTTAAATTGTCGTTCTACTAGTTTAATAAAGTTGGTTAGCACATTGTAAACATCTGATTTTTGAGCTAGGGGATAAAACCACATGTATCTAGAGTGGTGATCCACACATAACAAAAAGAAACGATAACCATCAACAGACAAATCGGGCGACGGCCCCCAAACATCACAATAAACAAGATCTAACAAATTTTTGCTACGAAAAGATGAGTCTGATAAAGATAATTTTGACGACTTGCCTAGTTGACAAGAAGTACATAATGTATTTGAAAACTTGTCAGTAATAGGTAAAGAACAACGAGAGATAATTGAACGAAAAACTTGAGCATGAGGATGTCCTAAACGTTGATGCCAAATGCTAGAGGAAGCTTTGACAGCCGTGAAAGCGACTTTAGGGATAGACTGGAGCTCAGGAAGACGAATGGAGTACAAACCCTGTTCACTGGGACCCGTTAGGAGGATTGTGCGTGTAGACTCGTCCTTCACAACAAAATAAGACGAGTGAAATTCAAAGAAAACATCATTATCCACACAAAATTTTTGAACGGACAAAAGGTTTTGTTTAAGGTCAGGAACGTGAAGTATATTAGATAATTTAAAGGTTTTGTTAGGCGAGTAAATAGTTGAGGAGCCAATATGAAAGATAGGTAGTGGGTTACCGTCACCAATAAGTAAAGAATCATTACCAAAGTAGGCCTCCGAGTTGTCAATGCTAGATAAGTCTGGAGTGGCATGTCCATTGCATCCGGTGTCAGGCTTCCAAGTGAATCCTGATTGAGAGGCAACATCAGAGTGAGCAGCAAAGTTGGCTTGTGGTGCTGCACGAGATTGGTTCAGTTGATTTGGACATTGAGATGGGAGATGACCAATGCCACAACGGTTACAGTGGCCATAGACTGTGTTCTGTGTTGACGCCCAAGAGAATTGACGAGTGCTAGTGTTGTCCTGATTGCGGTTATTTTGGCCACCACGAGAGTTACCACGGGAAGAACCACGAGAGCCACGGTTGCCTCTGTTGTTGTTAAAGGAGCGAGACCCAAAATAAGCTTGTGGTTGTGAAGAAGGTGCAGGATGAAGTTGATATCCCAACTGAGAAGCCATGAGTTGAAGATTGTGAAGTTGTTGCCGTAGGGAATCAATATTTGGCTGTGGAGGAGTTGGGACAGCAGCTGTAAGAGGCTGTTGTGAGGTTGTGGCAGCCGCAAATAAGGCGTGTGGCGCTTGCTGATGGGTGGCCAAGATCTTTGTGATCATGTAGTCATGATCACTTAGTAACCCGTGTAGTTCAGTAAAAGTAACAGGAGGGGAACGAGCCAATAAGTTGGCTTTGAGGCCATTATATTCGTCACGAAGGCCGGTAACAGTTAACATGACTAGATCTTTTTCCTTCATCGGTTCTCCTATGTTGGCAAGGGCAGTAGCATACTCTTGAGCCCGGGCCAAATAGTTAGCTGGTTTTTCATCACCCTTCATGGTGATACGCAACAGTTGGCTTTTGAGAGTAAATTCATGAGAGGAAGAAACGGGTGCATAAGCGCGTTCAAGTGATAACCATACCTCACGAGAAGTGTGTCCTTGAACATGCTGAAAAGATTCCTCAGAAACTGTGTTGACAATAAGCATACGGACATGAGCATCATTGGCAAGCCATGGAGCGTAACTCGGGTTGACAGTGGTGGTTGTTCCAGTTGTAACATCCTTTAATGGGCAAGGGATGGTACCATTCACATAACCGAGTAGGTTATGAGAGGCAAGGAAAGGTTCGACTATATTTGTTTCCAATAGCCATAGTTTGTAGGTTTTAGGTTGAAAGCAAACTTGTGAGAGTTATGGATAGCTTTTTCCTGATTTGTAAAGGTTGTGATGGCAGCCATAATAATCGGCTGTTAGGGTTTGGTGATCGGCTGTGGCGGCTGTTAGGTTTAGATATGCTGTTTGCGGCTGATTTAGGGCAGAAGGAGGCTGCGGCAGATTTAGGGTAGAAGAAGGAGGCTGCGGCAGATTGGTGATTACGGCAGATTGGTGATTAGCTGTTTGCGGCAGATTTAGGGCAGAAGGAGGCTGCGGCAGATTTAGGGTAGAAGAAGGAGGCTGCGGCAGATTTAGGGTTTAGGGAATCCCGGAGCGTATAAGCTCTGATACCAAATTGAAACGTATAATTGTAATTAGGTTTTCTTATTGAATAATGAAGAATACAAGGCCATATATATAGATAAACTAATTACAACTTGGTACCCTTAATAATAATAAACTTGTCTAATTTAAATAACTTGTGTTTCCATATATTCGTAATTGTATTGTTATTAGGTTATGATTATTGTTTCCTTGTTTAGTGCTAGGGTTCAATCCCTATATAAAGGGATCCTTTGTAAACATATTATTCATTCAGAAAATACAATACATAACCACTTTTAATATTATGTTCACATAATGAGTTTTATATATATATATTATGGATGATATATTCTATGTAGATTTTTGCATCTGTTACAACAAACCTAATATTGTAACTATCTTTGTGCTGATTTAAAAGATTGGATGAGAAAATGCTTCATCTTGACCGTTAAATCTCACATTTTGTTTCATTAGATTGCATATCTATTATTGGGGTTTTTGATGTTAACAATGTAAAATAATCTTTTTCCAGGAAATGGTACCACATCAAGGTTAAAGCAATTAGGAATGGAGTTCACTGTATGGGTTTTTAAGCATGTAAGTGATGTTTCTTATCAGTTTTTGCATGTATTTGATCTCTTTTGAAATTCCCTTTTCATTTCATTACCTCGAAAATATACAGGCCAAAATTGATCAGCTCAAACTTATGGGTCCTGTTATACTTAGTGGCGTTCTCAAGTCCCTTGATGGTTATACTGGTTCAGAATCAGGTATCTGTGTAAAAACCTTTTGCGTCAATTGGATATGTTTTTTTCTCTCTATATGCTTGTCTTTTGGGTTGTAAATATGAAAACTTGCGATTCGTGGATTTAAAATCTCATTCATCGTAGACTCAATTGCACGGGAGACCAAAACCTTTGCTTTCCAAGCAATTGGATTGCTTGCTAAGCGCTTGCCTCAGCTTTTCAGGTACCATTTGCTTTGGTTTAGTATCATGACTTATAAGTAACTAACGTGATAGTGCATACTTATTCTGCAGAGATAAAATTGACATGGCTGTTCGGCTTTTTAATGCTCTGAAAGTAGAGTCTCTGTCAATTCGCCTAATCGTTCAAGAAGCAACCAACTCTCTTGCTATTGCATATAAAGTATCGCTTCCAACCAAATCACTCTACATAACTGTTACTTAACTTTTCTCTAATGGAATCAGTTCTTAATCGTGTGTTGATTGATTGTTAGGATGCGCCTGTAACAGTCTTAAATGAATTAGAGTCACTTCTGCTCGAAAATTCTCAAGTGGTACAATCCATTTACATGCTAATTCTTCATTTTTTTCTTACTAAATTGACATAATATTTGAATCCATTATGTTATTGGTACAAGGAACAAGGTGAAGTACGCTTTTGTGCGGTGAGATGGGCGACGACTTTATTCGACTCACAACATTGCCCAAGCCGGTTTATCTGTATGGTTGGTGTTTCGGACACTAAACTGGATATAAGGTATGCTAACCGTTATGTATGTGTATATTCTTATGTTAACTGCATATTCAAAATATGCTAATTATGTTACATATGTTACATTTACTAAATTTCTGTATAGGGAGATGGCATTGGAAGGTCTCTTCCTCGGTAAAGATCAAGGAAGATCCACTAATGAAAGCATAAATCTCAAGCACCCTAAACTTGTAGACATGCTAAACTATATTGTTAGACAACAACCTCAGTTGCTAGAATCCAGTGAAATAAGGGAAGACCGGCTTCTTTTTCCATCCCAAACATACGTGGCTGCAATCAGGTTTTTGTTACAGTGCTTTGAGGTGGATGTGGAGCAAAACACAGCAACAGAAAGAACCCCTGAGTTTGTGTCTTCATTAGGGAACATGTGTTTACTGTTAGAGCATGCAATGGCGTACGACGGTTCTGTGGACTTGCATGCTACCGCCTCTAAAGCTCTAATCAAAATCGGATCTCACTTTCCCGAGGTATGTTATTTGGACATTCCTACTCTTGTCCACTGTCTTATTTGTAGGGCTGCAAACGAACCGAACTGTTACTGTTCAAGGAACAGTTCGGCGGGAAGTTTGTTTGTTTAATAAATGAAGGAACATGAACAAGAATTTTGGTTCGTTTAGTTAAATGAACGAACATGAACAGAAGCTGCTTTCGTTTATGTTTGATAGTTCATTAGTGTTTTTAGTTTTTAAATTTTACTTAAATACTTCAAAGTTCTAACAAAGAAAATATTTTATAAGTATCAGAGTATTATATATTATGTTCATGAACGCTTGTTATGTTCGTTTGTTTCCATTTGTGTTCATGAACGTTTTTTCTTGCGTTCGTTGCCTAAAATTAACAAACTAACACGAACACGTTCATTTCCTTAACAAACGAACACGAAACATAATATATTGTTCGGTAAGTGTTCATGAACAGTTCGTGAACACATATATTTCCTTAACAAATGTACACGAACAAGGTCTTGCTCTCGTGTTCGTTCGGTTCCTTTGCAGCCTTACTTATTTGTGTTCTTGATTTTGATAAACACTGTTAAATTTTAGATGTTAGCATCCCGATATGCGATTAGAGTACCATGGTTAAAGCAATTGCTAGCCCATGTAGACCTAGACACGCGGGAATGTGCAGCTCGTTTACTTGGAATTGCTTCTTGTGGTCTTTCTATAACTGCCGCTTCTGAGCTTATTAATGAACTGATTTCATCGGTCAAAGGATCGGGAAAGTCAAGGTTTGTCCATTGCAACAGGCCAACAGAGCAATTTATATACGTTTTAGGTCTTGTGTTTCTGATATCGTTGGTTGATTTTACATTGTTCATCAGGTTTGAAATTCAGCATGGAATGATATGTGCTCTTGGATATGTCACCGCTAACTGTTTGTTAAGAACTCCTACTGTCGCAGATTCGTTATTTCAAAACACATTGAAATGTCTAGTTGATGTAGTCAATTCCGAGACTGCTACGTTAGCTTCTGTTGCAATGCAAGGTTTAGGTCATATTGGGCTTTGTTCCCCACTCCTGAAGTTGGATCATGACTCTGGCACAGGTGAATATTGAAATCTCTATATCAGATACTTTTTAACTATGTGGGTCCCAACTATTTTCTTATTCTTTGAACTTCAGATGATGTTTTGACATTATTGCGTGAAAAGTTAAGCAAGATACTCTCTGGTGATGATATCAAAGCAACTCAAAGAATTGTTCTATCTTTGGGACATATGTGTGTGAAGGAATCGTCATCTACCATTATCAGTGATGCACTTGACTTAATCTTTAGTCTTGCCCGCTCTAAGGTAGATCAAGTTACTTCCAGTTTCTAGTTTTCTTGTAATATACAAATTTCCTGTTTATTTTTTAGAGTAAAATGCCATTTTCGTCCCCAAGGTTTGGCCACTTTTGTGACTTTCGTCCAAAGGTTTTTTTTCCGCATCTGGATCCAAAAGGTTTGAAATTGCCATTTTCATCCGGCTCGTTAGCTCCATCCATTTTTCTCCATTAATTGAGGGGTATATCTGTCTTTTTTGTTAACTTAAAGGGCAGTTCTGTCTTTTTCGCTTTATGTAAAAAGACCGAATACCCTGAAAAAGACCGAATATCCCTGAAAAAGACCGAATTGCTCATTAAGTTAACAAAAAAAACGGAAATACCCCTGACTTAACGGGGAAAATGGATGGAGTTAACGAGCCAATGAAAATGGCAAGATTTCAAACCTTTTGGATCTAGATGCGGAAAAACAAACCTATAGACGAAAGTTGCAAAACTGGCCAAACCTCAGGGACGAAAATGGCATTTTACTCTATTTATATGTGAAAAGTTAATGTTTAGTATCAACGGAGCAGGTTGAGGACGTTCTTTTTGCTGGTGGTGAAGCTCTTTCATTTTTATGGGGCGGTGTTCCAGTGACGACTGATATGATCCTGAAAACCGACTACACTTCACTCTCCATGACTTCAAATTATTTGATGGCGGATATCTCCTCCTCAGCTGAGCCCACGACATCTAGATTTATTGGGATTGAAGGAAATGAAGAGTACCATGTAATTGCTAGAGATATGATTACTAAAAAGCTCTTTGATGGTCTATTGTACAGTACCAAAAAAGAAGAGCGATGTAGTGGAACTGTGTGGTTAGTATCACTAACAATGTATTGCGGTTGTCACCCATCAATTCAGAAATTACTCCCAGACATCCAGGTTTGTTATTTTTTTATGTATTTTATTTGACATGTTTTGGAAACTTGCTATTTATGTATCCTAAATATTGGTATCAATTTCCATGCTGTTTTATTGCAGGAAGCATTTTCACACCTAATTGGCGAGCAAAATGAACTCACACAAGAACTGGCATCGCAAGGCCTGAGTATTGTTTATGAACTTGGTGATGCGTCAATGAAGAAGAATTTGGTAAACGCACTAGTTGGCACTCTCACCGGTACAGGAAAGAGGAAAAGAGCCGTGAAGGTAACACTTGAAAGTTATTCAGTATTTTTTCCCCTTCTTTATATCTTCTTTTTTTAGGGGCAATTTCATATATGCTCCTACAAACTTGCAAAATATCATATATACCCATGGAAAATTATAAATATCATATATACCCTTACAAAGTAGTTGAAATATCAAATATACCCAATTCATTAAAAACAATTTAATAAAGGACAATTTAACCCTTATTTTTCTAAAACTTTGAAATCTCGTATATGACCTTTAACTTCAAATATTATATTTACTCATTTCTAGCTTAATTCATTTAGTTTAAATATTATATATATGGAGAATACTATTGTTTATGGGAAAAAATAAAAAAAAATGAGTAAAAAAAAATTTAAGCTTAAAATGTGTTATATAAAAATATGAGGTTAAAAGATGAGCATATATGAAACTTAGAAGTTAAAAAAATAAGGGTAAAATGATTATTTGTTAGATTGTTTTTAGTAAATTTGGTGTATTTGATATTTTAACTATTTTGTAAGGGCACATATGATATTTTTAGTTTTGGTTGGGCATATATGAAAATTTTCAAGTTTGCAAGGGTATAAATGAAATTAGTCTTTTTTATTAATATATTTTTGATATGGGTTTTCAGCTTGCGGAAGACACAGAAGTATTCCAAGAGGGATCGATTGGTGGAACTCTTAGTGGAGGGAAGCTTAGTACGTACAAGGAGCTCTGCAGTCTGGCAAATGAGATGGGACAACCGGACCTCGTGTATAAATTCATGGATTTGGCCAATCATCAAGCTTCGTTGAATTCAAAAAGAGGTGCGGCTTTTGGGTTCTCGAAGATTGCCAAGCTGGCAGGGGATGCACTACAACCATATCTCCGTCAATTGGTTCCAAGGCTTGTACGCTACCAGTATGACCCTGACAAAAATGTGCAGGTATGCATGCTTCAATCCGTCCAGGTTCAAGGGTATTTACGTATTTTCAAAATTTTTGAGGGCATTTCGTCATCCGGAAAGATTTTTATTATTTATAGGATGCGATGGCGCATATTTGGAAATCACTTGTAGCAGACTCCAAAAAAACCATTGATGAATATTTGGATCTTATCATTGAAGATCTGTTAGTGCAATGTGGTTCCAGGCTTTGGCGTTCTCGCGAGTCGTCCTGTCTTGCTCTTGCGGACTTAATTCAAGGACGTAAATTTGATCAGGTTTTATACATGATCCCTTTTTTTTGAAGACTTATTTTTTTTTCAAGACTTGTTGTTCACACAATTCTTGCACCCTTTTGATCATATTTCCGTTTTTGTACAAATGCGTTGTAGGTTAGTAAGCATCTAAAGAACATATGGACGGCTGCATTTCGAGCAATGGATGACATTAAGGAGACTGTTAGAACGTCTGGGGAAAGACTATGCCGTGCTGTTACATCATTAACATTAAGGCTGTGCGACATTTCTCTCACAGAAATTTCTGATGCAAGAAAAGCAATGGATATTGTTCTGCCTTTGTTACTTACTGATGGAATAATGAGTAAAGTAGATGATATTCGAAAGGCATCAATTACAATTGTCACAAAACTTGCTAAGGTAATGTCACTTGTTTCTTATATATTCTCTTGTTTTGAACAAACTAAAATGTTATTAATCTTGCAACTAGTAAATCAATAACAATTTGAAATTTAAATTCATGTTTCCAGGGTGCAGGGGTTGCAATCCGTCCGCATTTATCTGAATTAGTTGTTTGCATGCTTGAAAGTTTATCAAGCCTTGAGGATCAAGGACTGAATTACGTTGAGGTTTGTTTAATCATATAACACACACACACACACTCTTCCATTAGTTGTATAATGATATCACTATGCTTCATTGTGCACAACAGAGGCATGCAGAAAACACTGGCATACAAACAGAGAAGCTTGAAAACTTACGAATTTCAATCGCAAAGGGCTCTCCACTGTGGGAAACTCTTAACATGTGCATAGAGGTTGTTGACGAACAATCACTAGAACAGTTGATTCCCCGTCTTTCTCAGTTGGTTCGATCTGGTGTTGGTCTAAATACTAGGGTTGGTGTTGCTAGCTTTATTAGCCTGTTAGTTCAAAAAGTAGGTGACAGTATTAAACCGTTCACAAGCACGCTACTTAGGCTCCTATTTGTAGCGGTGAAGGAGGAGAGAAGTGCAGCATCCAAACGTGCCTTTGCAAATGCTTGTGCGTTTCTTATAAATTTTGCGGCTCCTTCTCAAGTCCATAAGCTTATTGAGCAAACTGCTGCTTTGCATACTGGCGATAGAAATTCGCAGATCGCATGTGCTTTTCTATTGAAAAGCTATGCATCTACCTCTTCTGACATCTTGACTGGCTATTATGCCACCGTTGTTCCAGTTATTTTTCTTTCAAGGTTAGCTTCTGAAATATGCTTTTCATGTTACCATGCTTGGTACTGATTGGCCCTGTTACTTGTTTTTCTAGCCGCGCTTTTAGGTTTTTCGTAGTGTTGCACATGTGTAATACTATTTTTTTTGTATCTCAAAAATGCTAGATTTACAGCCAAAAAAAGTTAAAAAATTTTGGTGCGTTTTATCAGTTTTTTTTTGCGAGTTTTCTAGTTTTCTCATGATCCGTCCCCTTTATATATATATATATATCATTCTAAAAGTTTAAAGTTAAGTATTTCCCCTCTACCTCTAAAACACTAAAACCATATTTTTCCAGAAACACATAATATCATAATGTTCAGATCACAATGAAGACTCAATATATGAAGTTTCAGACGCCAGAAAATTAGAACTAAATAGACTACAACATTTTTTGTTAAATATGATATTACATGTTTTTGGACAAATATGATTATTTTTTTTTTGGAGTGGGAAACATGTATTTTTCAAACTTTTAAAAGGATACACACATATGTACATCTATATATGTAATCCTGCTATATATTCTATGTGCACGACAACCGACTTTGTAGTCATGGCTATTATATAAAAAGGAATAATAGTTTGCTTTGGAGCTTTTACATCATACAATGTTAGTCATATGTTATTGCTATGGTTGTTACACAGATTTGAGGATGACAAGAATGTATCCAGACTATATGAGGACTTATGGGAAGAAAATATGACGAGTGAACGTCTCACCCTTCAGTTGTATATAGGCGAAATTGTTACTTTAATAACCGAGGGAATTGCATCATCATCTTGGGCTAGTAAGAGGAAGGTAACCTCTTTTATCGCCACTTCTTGTAGACTCCTGTTCTTATTTATTGCATAGCAGAACAAAAGAGTTTTATATTATATGCTATATTGCTTTATGTGTCTTACGTAGGCAGCCAAAGCAATCGTAAAGCTTTGTGAAGTCTTGGAGGAATCTGTTTCTTCATATCATCAAGTGTTACTCACATCTCTTATGAAAGAAGTTCCTGGCCGTATTTGGGAGGTTCGTTTATCTTTAATTTGAATGGCAAACTTTTTTTTACCGGAATTATAATTATAAGTTATTCTTTCACATCTTTAGCATCCATCCTTTCTGAATTTATTGCAACTTTTGAAGCGATCATCGTATTTTTCTCTTCAGAAATTAAATATTAAGTATATATTAAAAAGTGTGGCATGATTAATAGTAACCTTAAGTTATTAATTTTTTTTTTCAATTTTCAAGATTGATCATTACACCCCTCAACTTTTTAATAATTTCTAAATTGTCATTTTGACCTCCTTGAGTTTATAAAGTTTCAAATTTACTCCCGTACTTTCATTATTTAGCTAAATAACACTAATTTCTTACGTGCTTATATGTATGCACGTGTCGGTATAAATTCAAGTTGGTTTATGTTTCAACGTAATTTTTTTTTCAGAAACGAGTTAGATAATATATAATACGTTTTCATGCTTATTTTTATGTACGTGCTCAGTTGGTCTACATTTCAACGTAAATTCTGTTCGGAAACAAGTTGGGTCAAATATAATACGTTTTCATTTGATGGTATAAATTCGAGTTATTGTACGTTTCGACGCTACCACAACGCGCGGCGGGTAAACTTACTAGTTATAATTGTTATACAACTAGAAATAGTTGACATTTGAATTTTGAAGTCAAAGTTGGAGTATAGTAGTTAGCTGAACATGTAATACTATAGTATTGTGCAAATCTCAAAAGCATTCTGAATAGTGTTGACTTTTTACTCTTCAGTCTCTTTTCAGAGACATGTATGAATCTGAAAATCAGTAACTTGTATCACAACAGAGTTACTGATATGTATATTTAGAATCGTCTAATCTACAATACGTCTCTTATAAGAATCAATTACAGAAGTATATGGTTTATGCTAATTCATGGTAAGATCCGACAGGGAAAAGAAGATATATTGGAAGCCTTGTCCGCTCTTTGTACATCCTGTCACACGGCAATTTCGGCAGCTGATCCAGCTATTGAAAATGACATTTTGAGTGTTGTAACCTCAGCATGTAATAAGAAAGTCAACAAGTTTCGTGATGCAGCCTTTCACTGTCTAGACAAAGTTTTAAAAGCCTTCAAAAATCCAAACTTCTTTGGTGTGGTCTTCCCATTATTGTTTGAAATGTGCAATGGCGCCTTCATTTCCAAACAAGGGTCGTCATCACTGAACGGTACTGATAAAACAGGCCAGATATACTTTTTTTTTATTTTGTAATTGACAATTCAAGCATGATGAGATTTATTACAAGTTTACAACTAATCGATCCCTAATACAGAGGCACGTGAGACAGAAGATACTTCTGTTCCTCATGATAAGATTATAGAGTGCATTACATCCTGCGTCATTCTTGCGCGATTAAACGACATTATCAAGTGGCAAAAGGACTTGGTGCACGTTTATTTAAATTCCCTAGCACTTGCAATCTCTTGGATGGGTATGTGGTATGCTTTAGTTTTTTATTTATTTATTTTTTGTTAAAATTCTTATATTACACTTAAAAAGTCTTTGTTGTCAACTTGATGTGAACAGTTAAAGTTTCGGTCTTCACATCAATCAAAGAACTATGCTCAAGGATAAATGAAGGGTTGAAGGATACGGATCAAGGAGTTGATGTTTCATCACTAGTTATAGAGGTAACTGAATTTCATTGTCAACCACCTTTGACTTAAGTTTGTAAGCCTAATTGTAAGTCGGTTTTTCGCTTGCAGTTGTTTTATTCCGTGTCACCTAAGGTGATCGATTGTATATCCATAATAAAGATTGCCCAAGTTCACATCGCAGCTTCAGAGTGTCTTGAGGAAGTGACAAAGCTGTACAGAGACTTTACTCGAGCAGGAGGTGCGCAAGTACAAGTAGAAGTAGGTTTTAAAACGGAGCTTGTTCATCAATGGGAAATTGAAAAAAATGAGCAGGCCAAGTCATTAATGAAGAATTGCATCGACATTATCGACTCTCTGCAAAACAAATCTCTCTAGAACATCCTTTTATGACTACATTTACCTTTTTCCAAACTTTTATGTTTTGCGCCAAACGCTTGATTATTTACAAACATGATTTCACAATTTGTGTAGAAAAGATTAGGATCATATGAAGCCTTTTGTTTTCCTTTTTACTTGATTTGTATATTTGTGATCCAGCAATATATGGAAAGGTTACAACTGCAATATGAACCGAAAGAGGTGATATGTAGGATCGTAAATGATTCGAGCTTTCATCCAACAACTCGAGCGTAAATAGACGGGATTGAAACATATAGACATTCTTATTGAGCTCTCCAAATTCTGTTAAGCTCTAATGTCATTGGGGTAACCCTTTCCAGGTGGAAGGAGGCTAGTATATATTTTTAGGGTGTCCTTTTGAAATCGAACCGACTTGATAAATACAACTAGGTGGGTCGTATTTGTTGAATTTAGGGGATTCTAGCTTGAGATGCTAATGTAATGGAATTGGTGAAGTGTTGTGGTGAGAGGACTCATAAGAGTCGTTCGTGTTATGATGTTGGCTAAGGGATCAAAGAGCTTGCAACTCTTTCAATACGATATTCAATGTGAGGTCATGTCGTGCCAAGGCTTTGTGTATCTTCTGACTGTCTACTAGTAAACAATGAGTACTAAACATGTGATTGATTAAAAAGTTGGGACTAAATTGTAATTTACTAATACCACATGACTATATGTGCAATTAATTCTTCTTAAAAACAAATTTCGTCCTCCAAAATAAATATCATGTAATTATAAAAGTCCTTAAGACAAACTTGTTGTGTCATATAAAAGGCCAAGGTGATTGAGGCTATCCATAGGACGAGATCTAGATGGGATTTCATTCCAACGAGGATGACGGGGGGTGGAGTTTGGTGCAATATTACTAAGTGCCTTTCTAATATTCATATTGAGGGGATCCCGTTGAAAAGGTTTTTTAAGAGTTCGGTAGGAAACGGTAGAGATACGATGTTTTGGATTGACCCGTGGGTGCGTAACGAACCATTAAAGGATCTTTGTCCGGATCTTTTTAAGTTAGAAAAGAATAAGCGTTGCAAAGTTAGCGAAAGGATTAAAGATAATAGTTCGAATGTTCGGTTTGAATGGCAGTGGAGACGACATCTTGTGGCTGGTAGGGAGGTGGATGAGATGGTGCGACTGATTAATTGTATTAATGGATGCGATATTAAAGATGGCCGAGATATGTGGAAATGGATCGGGGCTGCTGCGGAGGATTTCTCTGTTGCAGCGGTGAAAGATCTGCTCGAAAAAAATAGGGTGGAGATGAACCATTATGTGCCCGAGTGGTGCAAGTGGATCCCATCGAAATGTAACGTTTTTATTTGGCGTGCTGAAATGAACAGGATTGCGACTCTGGAAGCTTTAAGAAAAAGGAATGTTGATGTGGGCGATCCAAGGTGTTTCCTTTGTGAAGACGGTGAAGAGACGACGGAACATATTTTCTGCTCGTGTTCGGTTGCGACAACCCTGTGGAATCACATCAGTGTTTGGTGCAAGATTCCGAACATATTTATATTTCATTCAGAGATCTTCTGGAAGTGCATGAGCATGTCGGTGTAAAAGGAGCTAAAAAGGAGGCGTTGAAAGGAATTATAAGAATAGGTTGTTGGAATCTTTGGAGGGCTAGAAACGAAGCAAAGTTCAATCATAAAGCGATCAAAGTTGAGAAGATTATTAGCGATTTAAAATCGGCCGGCTTCTTGTGGTATAATGTTAGATCGAAAAGTAGGAATATTTCTTGGGAAGATTGGTGTAAGTTTATAATTATGTAACTGTTGTTTTTTGGCCGCCTCGATTTGAGGTTGGTTTGGTGTTAATGATATTTTCCTTTCAAAAAAAAAATATAAAAGGCCAACCTAATTGTTGAGCTAATGCACAGCTCGATAGAACTATTGGCGATTTAATGTTACCAAAGGATTTTTAGTTAACCGTGAAGTATTCAAACACCAAAGGAAAAACAAAATTAATACCGATAAGGGTTAAAAAGTGTAGAGTATTTAGTTGTTCAAGACTAATCTAAATTTTGACAAAGACAAACCTTGGGTTCTAAAGATAAAACACCGATTTGACTTGGTCCAGCCCTTTGGATCATTAAAAATTCCAATTTATTTTTATTTATTTAAATAAATAAAAATATATAAATTAAATGTCATTGATATTACCTTGAGTGGTAAGCTAAGCTAAGCTAAGCTAAGCTAAGAAATTAGAAACCTTAACGCCTAAGTTTGATTTAGTATTATTAGGGTTTCTCCGGCTAAGAAATCAAATCAATGGATGCAAAGATCGGCAAGTTCTTCGATTCGATAGGCAACTTCTTCACCGGCAGCGATAATATTCCTTGGTGCGACTCCGACATTGTTCTTGTAAGTATACTATACCAATCCCTTTCGATTCAACCTTCTTCATACTTACTTCATCACTGCACTCCATTCCACTCGTCTTGTTTATCTTGCTGCTGTTTATACTATCTATTTTCAGTTGGACTTTAGGGTTTGTTGTTCATTAGGGGCCCTATTACCAACTGGTTCTGTAACTGTTCAGTAGAAGATTGAACACATTAATGGATTTTTTGAGCTTTAGCTATTATCATGATGATGTACTAGGGTTAGCATAGTGTATATGTTTTGTGAGAGAGATTTGCTATTGTCTTTGAACAAAATTTACCGATTCCCATGATTTACTATCCAGTAGTTTTGCTTGCTTTTGAACATCAATAAGAATTGCTATTATGTGGCGTGTGTCTAGCTTCTCGTCAAACTAAAGAACCGATATGAGTCGTGTAAGAGGTAAATTCATTATAGACTATATTTTTAATGTAAATCACAGATTAAATAAGCAACGTATTATATGGATGATAATTCAGGTTGAGCTTTGTATGTTTGATTAAAGATGTATACAATAGCCTGCAGGAAGATTGAAATGAATTTATTTACATTTTAATTACAGGGTTGTGAGCGTGAGGTTGCTGAAGCTGAGAAAGATTCTTCTGATGAACGCAGAAGTGAGTGTCTTCTCCGCTTATCATGGGCTCTTGTTCATTCAAAGCGACCTGAAGATGTGCAACGCGGGATAGCGATGCTCGAAGGTGAATGAATATGTCATCTTTCTTATGTTTGGTTGCTTTTAGTAGAACTGTTGACAATTTTCTTGTTTGTATTTGTGGTGATTAAAAAGTCTTTGAAACTAAAAATTGTTCAAAATGGCCGCTGTCTATTTTCTTCAACTTCCTTGGTGCTAATAAGTCTTTGTACTTTGATATATACTTGTCTGTTGTAGGTTCATTGCCTAGCACTAGCGACCCGTTGCAAATGAGAGAAAAGATGTATCTACTTGCTGTTGGGTATTATCGAAGTGGGGACTACACGAGGAGCAGGCATCTTGTTGATCGCTGCTTGGAGGTATCTTCAAGAAACTTGTGTAATTGGTTTTAAAATGTACGGTGCGCTCCGATGCGTTTTGATCCCAGAAACCAATGCGCGACGCGTGATGCGCTTGCATCACGTATGCGAGGCGTCTGTTATTTAAAAATTATTTACAGATAATGTTTTTACTTGTTAACTTCAAACACTAAAAATTCAGAGATTAAAATAAATAAATACAAAAAAATAGCTCTGGTTCCATCAAAGAAGTTCAATATAACCAAAATAAGCCTTGAACTCTTTATGTGTACAAGTAATATATGTAGGAACTCACTTAACAACTTCATTGGCTCATTTTACAAGCTTATTAAGCACATTGTACAAGCTACAAGCTCATTGTACAATTTTACGCTATAGTGGTCTATTTTAGAAAAATGTGCGCATCATGCGAGTGTGTCAGTATTGTACAAGCTTACAAGCTCATTGTACAATTTTACGTTATAGTGGTCGATCTCAGAAAATGTCCGCATCATATGAACGTGTTATGCGATTTAAAATGCATCATCATCGCATCATGTAATCGCAGCGCATCACATCACCTGATGTGATCTCATCAGCGCAGAGTGCTCATCACGCATTATGCGCTCCTAATGCGTGCATTTTAATACTTCTTTAATCTATTTGCTCATTATAGATAACCGCTACTCATTTCTGGCCTTAAGGTCAATAACAGCCTATTTCCAAATGGAAGTCATAAATACGAGGCGAAATGCTGACTAGACTTCCCTTTCCGGCCCCGTTGAATATATCTAGTTTTCAATTTTCTTTATCTTTATACCGTAGACTGTAATATGTGGATTTCACAGATTGCACCAGACTGGAGGCAGGCAATAACGCTGAAGAAATCAATTGAAGATCATATCAAGAAAGGTAAGTTAAAACCTTTATGCATTTGTTTTAAATGATATGGGGAGAATGGAAATGAAGTTGGTCTGTGATATGCAGATGGAGTGATTGGTATAGGCATTGCTGCCACGGCTGTTGGCCTTGTGGCTGGAGGACTTGCAGCTGCGCTGTCGCGAAAGAAATGACGAATCCATGTGATGTAATGTGAATGTGCATAACAAAACTAATATTTCCTATATCAACCAAACCAAACCAAACCAAACAAACAGGGGATTCGCATTGGTTTGCTTTGCTTTCTTTTGTTATCTTGTGTTTCTTTTACCTCAAAACCCGATCCTTGAGGAGGGGGCTGTGATGTGATAAATGGAGAAATGAGACTCTTTCTTTGCGAGCCTTCTTTTTATATTTTTTGTTAATGGTTTGACAAGCATGCATATTAAAGACTACTAGCACAGTCCCATAATTTAGTTGATGATTAACATTTGCTAGTGTGTGTATATATTAGAATCTATAGACCTTTGAGAAGTGTATAAACATTTGTGGCACTTAAAGAGGCGGGAGTTCTTGCTTCAGTATAATCTAAAAGAAAATTATGTGTACCGCAAAGATGTTTTGAGACAATCCATATTGGGGATAGTTAGAGGAATTGATATGTGTTCAATCAAATTACTATATTAATAGTAGGATGAAAAGTGTAAAGACTGGATGTTAGTGTCGGGTACTAAAAATTTAGCACTTGGTGTTTTTAAGCTGGATCTTAGCAAACTGACTTAAATCCCTGGAACAGATGAAGTCAATCCTGAGGGGATAAAGATGAGTAGCAAAGACCACCGTTTGGTCGGCTTCTTCTCCAACCAAGTCTTTTCATTTTTAGAGCTTTAAGTAAGTTGATCAACATTTTGAATTCAATGTTTTTAAGGGCTAAGATGGGTTAGAGACATAGGTTATGTGTTAAATATCTTGGTTAAGTTCACTTTTGACTATGTAGCTTCATAAATAAATAAAATAAACTCCACGAGAATGTGACTTTTTTCGCGATCATGTGACACGATTCTTTTAGTAGATGTTGAAGTTATCAGGTCTTTGTCTTCGGCCTGATCGATGAGATCCTTGAAAAATTGTATGCTACTATCGTTTGAGAATACCACTATTGGAATCATTGGAATGAGTAAGCCGAGGTCATAATTTCATCATTTGAGAAATTAGCCATGCTATTGAGTAATTGCTAAAATTGAGAGTATGAAAGGTTCGTGAATGGTGGATAATTTTGTTGCAGATGGCAATGTCTGCGTGTGGTCTGTGCGGCGCAGACATAAGAGACTACGAAGATCTTTTTTAGAAAAACAAACACCATCTAAGAAACCTTAACATTTGTATGGTTAGAAAACTATATTTCCTCTAGAAACCTCATCATATGTTCTACTCTCAATACAGTGTTTGGTGTGCAGGAATGATACGTGCAATGGAATGAACCATTGTTAGAGAATGAAGAAAAGAATGTTTGTTTGGGTAATGGAATGGAATCGCCCATTTCACAAGGCATCTCATTCCCTCAAAATCATTCCATATGACACATATTTTCTTTTTTCATTCTATTCTTTCTTTCACCATTCACTAACACCACCACAATCCACCACCATCACCACGACCCACAACTGTTGCCCCCCACCCACCACTACCCGCCACCGTCGCCACCAGTCACCTTCGGTTTTATTCCCTCATCTTTTCTTGCCTACAAAACAACACAAAGTAATGATTTGTTCCATTCTCATATGGTAACCAAACAAGACATGGAATGGTAATGATCTATTCCATTACTCTGTCCATTCCATTACCCCTATACAAACAGACCCGAGTCTTTTGTTCGCAAACAAAAAAACCAACTCATGTGTTTCTTTTACGTGAATACTTATTCTAGTTTATGTTCTTTTCTACTAAACCTAATATCAAATATAAATAATCAAATGTTAATAATATAAATATTTGAATAAAATAATCAAAAGTTTCACGGTCCAGTCAGGTTTTATACCGTTTGAAAATTTTGAAACCATAAACCAAACCTTTTGCTGCGGTTTGAAAATTTTGAAAACGACCGATCAAAAGATGATATAGAAAACCAATCATAAAACAAACCGATAACCAGTTAGAACAATTTCAAGATTTTAAACCAAACCGTAAACAACCTCATTTTGGATTAAAGAAATAAGTGATAAGCCACATCCCATGTGAATCACCCACTACCGTTTGTGTGAAAGTGAGACTCCTGCAAAAAAGAAATCCAAACCTACAGCAACAATAATCATACCCAGTAAATCTCACAAATATGCAAGTTACTTGTAAGGTCTGGGGAGGGTGGGATGTAGACAATGTTTTAAAAACCGGTTTATACGGGCCGGTTGAACAGGTTAAACCGGATGCCGGAAGCTTGGCCGGCACGAATTACACTGGTAAACTGAGGGAGCGACAAAGAAGTTGTACCACCGGTAAATTGGGTTATACCGGTACCGGGTCAAAGGTTAAAACTTGGGATTTTAATCTTTTATGGGCCCAAACGGTGATGATTTACCTCCTTAATATAACTTAGCGTCCAAAAAGGTACAAATAGTGATTTTTTGGATTTTTTTATTATGGATTAACTTTTGGAATATATTTTTTATTATGAAATAATATAGTTTTGGATTACTTTTTGAGTAAAAATTGTATTTTATGGATTTATAGTGTTAATTTGTCAAGCCGGTTGAACCGCCCTGTACAACCCGGTTCAACCGGTTGAACCATTTCTGAGTCTAATCCTGTATGATTTAACAACCGGTTTTTAAAACATTGGATGAAGGCAAACCTTACCTCTATCCATAGAGATAGAGAGACTGCTTCTAGAAAGACCATTAGCTCAGCAAGAGATAGCATACCAAAACACACATCACCCATCAACATACATACATAAAAACAAGAAGATAACTCTTCCCTAGAAATCCTTAGCTATAATCTTTCGTCTCCAAGAAGACCTGTCTTGGACCATGTCCTCAGAGATGTGCAACTCTAGTAAATCATTCCTTATACACTCATCCCATGTCAGTTCGGTCTATCTCTACTCATCTTCCCCTCCACAGTGGGTGTTTCCATAACTCTAACTGACGTCGTCATTTGCCTTCGCTTCACATGCCCAAACTATCTCAATACCATCTCAATCTCCCTTCCTTAATCTTATCAGATATACTAGTCACTCCTAACTTATTTCTAAAAAGCTCATTTATATTATGGTGTTTCTACAGATCTACCTCAGCATTCTCATCTTTGCCACCTCTATCTTACGCGTTAATGTTTTCTTGATGACCTCTGTTCCATACAGCATAGCGGCCTGACAACTACCCTGTAAAATTTCCCTTTAAAAAAGCTAATTCATTCTTCACATAACTTCATTTGCATACATGGATGCGAAAAAGCTAATTCATTCTTTCTTTTCAATCTTTATAATCAATTACCAGACTTTAACCTCTAACCTTGGGCTGGCTAGTTTGCCCAAAATTTGAACAATTTTGCTTGGAATTTTCAGGATTTGGTCTTAATCTCGCCGGAATCTGCCAGAAAATGGCCGGGATTTCGCCTGAAGGTGCGTGCCCGAAGGGCTTTTGACTAGATAGATAACTCAACTATATCTATGTGCTTCACTGGTATGAATGAACCTCCCATGTTTGTAATAATTATTATTCCTTTCAATTAGGGCTGTCCTAATAGCTTGTGGCTCGGAGCTTGCTCGATAAAAGCTCACTACTGTAGATATGGCTTGGTTTGAAACTGAGCCAAGCCGGCTCGGCTCGGTTCGTAACGAGCCAACTTGGCTCGCTTGTTAGCGGCTTATCTCGGATTATTTTACTTTTAGTATGCTTTACTTTTATATACATATAATATATTATAGAACATTGGTTATTAATGGTAGGTAATAGGTATTTAGGAGTGCAGTTAGATATCTATGACGTATTTGGGGTTTCATTTGGATGTTAATGAACTTATATTGTATTTCAATGAGATTTGAAACTTATTTTGTATTTGATTGATCTTGATTTTGGCTTGTAATATAGTAGGTTGAACTTATTTTGGATATGTTCTTTTGAACTATTGAATGACATTTCAGACTATTGAATTTTGAAAGCTATGTATTATTATTTATTTTTATATTTGAGCCTAACCGAGCTGAATCGGTTAAAAACCAAACCGAGCTCGAGCTAAGATTTTCAGCTCGGTTTCAAATCCGAGCCAGAGCTTGCCCTGGCTTGGCTCGGATTTGCTCGTGAACAGCCCTACTTTCAATTTAAATGACAGATAAGCTGTTCTAACTGATAGCATTATCCCCTGCAAACATTTAATCCCCCCTGACTGGCCTCCGAGAACCTGCCATCAATAACACGTTTCACACTTTTCTTTGCGTTACATATTCACTCCATTCTGTATTTACTTCTTGACCTCCGTTAATTTTGGTGCATCTTTTTCTTCTTTGATATATGCATCTAAAGGTCCATGTTATGGATGTGTAAGCCATCTTCGGTGGGCGAACTTCTGTAATGCCACTTGTAACTGATGTTTGGAAAAACATTGACCTGATCTCCATTGGCATATCATCAGCTCTCTTCTTTCAAATCATGAGCTTCTTGTGTTTAAATCTCCCTTTCGAACACTCAATACATTCTTCTTTTTACGGTTATTTTTGCAAGTTTTTTTTTTCTTCCTATTTTAGCTGTTGTTTTACTATTTCAAGTTTTTAATTCTAATATATTACTCTTTTAACTCTTGAATTTGTAGTCCTAACAACTATTACTGCCTACACCGGCCAAAAAAAGTTAACAAAACAGGCCAACCAACCACGTTCGTAATCATTTGGGCCTTTTTGGATCAAAAAATATAGTCAATTGATCAAATGGGATGATAGCATAGGTTTAATCTATACTAAGGGGTTGTTTAGCAACTTCTGAATGGTTAAGTGCTGAACCAGTAAGAGGTCTGAACCATTAAGTGCTGAACCAGTAAGAGGTCTGAACCGTAATGCTTAACCGTTCAGAGGCAAATGTCTGACCCATTCAGATTAGAGGTCTTAACCATTCAGACTACATATAATGCTTAACCATTCAGAGGAAAATGTCTGAACCATTCAGACATTTGCTCACGAAACAAACAGTCTGAACCTTTAAGTGTTGAACCCGTAGAAATTAAGAGCCCCATTAAGAGCTAAACAAGCAGTCCTAAGACTATAAATGAATTTCTCAACATAGCATACCACCATTCTCCCTTGCCGTTGTTCCCTTTATTGGATAACAAGATTATTGTTATGAGCCCATGGGCCCATTAGGTATCCGGGGTTTACGTTCCGTGCTCTATATATTGTAACGTATTATCGAGTATTAATCAATTCACTTTTTTACCATTTAACACCCTCCAACCACCTTGCTCCTTACTTTCTCCGCCTTGATCATGTGTCGGAGGCCGATTCACGATTTGTTCTCCAAAGATGGAGATGAAGGGTTTGTTTTTCCCTTTTCTATTACTCATCTCTTTCCTTGTTAGTATTACGGTTTCCGTTGCTTGGTATATATGTGTCAAATTGATGGGTAGATGTTCGGATTTGATACGCGCTTTGTTCGATTTTGATATCAGTTTCTGTATGTATGTATGTATGTGCTAGTTTTCAATGAGTTTTTGTTGATCTGGATCTGATATTCTATTGCATTGGGCAGATTTGTTTCTTTTTTTGAGTGGGTATCTTTCCTGAG
Source organism: Scalesia atractyloides (assembly GCA_947069175.1). Lineage (NCBI taxonomy): Eukaryota > Viridiplantae > Streptophyta > Magnoliopsida > Asterales > Asteraceae > Scalesia > Scalesia atractyloides. The sequence goes on along the minus strand of CAMTDV010000024.1, from coordinate 487,658 downwards.
ATATGGATTTGATCATTTGATCATCTGATGGTAGTTCTTAATGTTCAGTTATTCATGTATGATCTGATTTCCAAAAAGAGGATAATCCTTGTTTCAACAGTTTAGATTCAATTTTCTTATGTGCAGAAAGTGTGTCGAAGGTCTGATCCATCGTCATGTGATCCGATCTGGTTGACTCATGTACCATTTTTGGTTCATTTTAGTAGAATTACTCAATTTTTCAACATTTAGAGGTTTAGCTGCTTGTAATTTTAGGATTTTCTGTTTCTTATCTTAATCTTTATGCAACTCTAAAAAAAATATTAGGGACGCTGCATCCATTTTAGCTGTTGGTTAATCTTTAAAACAATTTGTCATTGTTTTCAAGTAGACTTGAAGTTTATAAAAAAATGTTATATATGTGTTTAAGTAAAGTATTTATAACGACTTGGGAAAAACGGTGGGCTGCTGCAGGTCTTTGGAAAGGAGAAAGAGAGTGGTTGAAAGTATCATCCAAATGCTTCAAAATGAAGAAGACTCCCTGTGGTCTGAACTCATGCTTTTGGAGGTTTGATTTTGATCATCCCTTGTGAAATTGTTACTTTATTTGTGTGTGACACTGATTTCTTTCTGGTTCGTTTTCAGAGACGGATTAGTGACTTGACAGCATGGACAGTGCGCGCTCTAGCCAGAGTTGAAGAAAAAAAGAAGGTTCATATGCAAGAGGGTGAACTCTCAAGAGACGGAGTAGTGATTTGACAACATGCTGCATAGGCATAGCTAGCGATGGAATAATAATAAATAATAATAATAATAATAATAATAATAATAATAATAATAATAATAATAATAATAATAATAATAATAATAATAATAATAATAATAATAATAATATGTTTTGTTTAAGGATTTCTATATCTGATGTTTCTTTTAGTTTCTTGGTACTTCTCTGTGTTGATCAACATCTCTAAGCCATTATGCAGTGGTGCTACCTTTTCCCTTTACTATATCGTCTATCATATCTCTTTCGGTTCAACTTTTAGACTAAACTGCAATTTGTTTCCTTGTGGTTTAGTCTTGATTGTCCTCTGACTCCCTATCTTTCACTTTTTGCCCGATGAAACCCTAACGTGGGTATTTCATTGCCAAATGCCCCGGATGTTAGTCAAACGTTGGTTTGACCGTCTGGCCTAGGAGTGAAACGGTAATCTCGCATCCAACCTTTTTTTATCTTGTAGTATGTGCCCTTGTAGTTTCATTATTACTACCAACCACCTTTATCATCACCACCAACTAGAGGTGTACAAATCGGTTTTCTTCAATAACCGGTTTTTCAAACCCAAAACAGTAACCTGTGTAACCGGTTTGGATCGGTTTTTAACCGGTTTATAAAAAAACACCGGTTTTTTACCTGTTAAAACCGGTTTTTTATAACCGGTTTCGGTTTTAAAACCGGTTTCAAAGCTCAAGATCCCTAACCGGTCTATAACCGCTGGTTCGGTTCTAAAACCGGTTATAAAAAAACCGGTTTCGGTTTTAAAACCGGTTTTTTTTGTACACCATTGTCACCAACCACCTCCATCAACACCACCCACCACCGTCATCCTCACCATCATGTTAAAACTTATAAACGATTCTCTTAAATTTGATAAACTCTAGTCAGTTAAAAAAAATAGTTGGGTAAAGTCCTTTTTGAATTCCTGTGGTTTAGTCATTTTAACTATTTGAGTCTAAAACCTAAACTTGTTTTAATTTGAGTTCTCATGGTTTCTAATCTTAACTTCTTGAGTCCAAAAGACAAACTTTGTTAGATTTTCGTAGTTAGTTTTTATGTAGTTACCAAAATACCATTACCAAAAGAAAAATAAAAAACAAAATATATAAATATGCATATACCCTTACCACCCATCATATACCCCCGCCATCAACATCACCAATTCACCATGAACCACCCATCTTAGATCACTGCTAAACCCATAACGGTCACCATTAACAACGACATCCATCTTTATCTTTGTTTAACCCGCTTTACAAAAACGTAGATCTTCACTACTGGAACCACCATTTCCATCGTACATCCACAAGAAACATCGCCATAATCATCATCATCCATTTCTGCTTCCGATCACCGGAGTTGCTCACCATCATCACCCCACCAGAACAACCTCAGTTTCTGATCCTCACCGTTAGCATCGCTAAGCTTATCACCAAACTCACCTCCGATATTGTATAGCATCACCTGCAACATCGTCAACCATCACCTTCAACACCACCACCACCACCATCGTCGTTCATGTTAAGTACCATCGTCAACACCTTCAACCGTCACCATCATCACTGCTGTTAACACCAACCACTGTTGCCATCATCTTCCTCTTTTCTGAACACCCGTGATCGTCAGTCACAACCCCAACAACACCATCACCCACCGCTATCATCTGTATCACACCCAACCTCCATTGCCGTCATCTCTGCCTCCTTGCTACTCTGGCAGAACCAGTTGGCCGACCGGAGGCCATGGCAGCAACCTCCTTCTCCATCGACTCTCTCTGCTTACTATCTCTATAACTGCTTCTCTCTCTAGCAACAGTTGGTGTGTGATAAAATGTGTGAGTGAAGTGTGTGTGAGAGGGTGAGTAGATGAGTGTGTGTGTCAAGATTTAACGGTAAGGGTATTTTGGTAATTTCATAAAACCTAACTACAAAACTCTAACAAAGTTTGTCTTTTAGACTCAAGAAGTTAAGATTAGAAATCATAGGGGACTCAAATAAAAACAAGTTAAGGTTTTAGACTCCAATAGTTAAAATGACTAAACCACAAAGACTCAAAAAGGATTTTACTCAAATTTCTAATCAACTAAGAGCCCTAGAAATTGGGATTTAAAAATTTGTATAGATTAAGCCCTTCATCATAGAAATTGATAGATGGGTTTTGCAGAGCACAAAAATCTAATAAAATGGCTTTTTGAATCACCTGAATTGATGCCCGATTGGAGGAGATACGCTAAGAACAAGTTTCAAGCCCTAGAAATTATTCGCCTTGAATCCGGGTGATTGGAGGCTTGATATTTGGATTAGAGAGTGAGCGAATGTATGTAATACTTCGAGAAATCAAAAGATGTATTGATTGTGTGTATGATACAAATTTTAGTAAAATGGGTTAGGTTTCTTAAGAACTTAATTAGTTTTAGGAATATTATATTTTAATAATCCCTAACTATTTGTCGTTGGCCGCTAACAGTCCTAATTAAAAAATAACCACTGGCAGCCCCACTAATGACATATTGACTATCAATGGACCCTGACTAACGAAGCCTAACGTCATTAGTCTCTGGTGCCGGAAAATCCATTTTTGGCCAGAAAAAAGTTTCTAAAGGTCCAATCTAAGGTTAAAAGAGGTTTGGGACAGAAATGTTAAGTTTTCCGGCCAAAAAAGGAAAAGGTTTTCCGGCAACTTTACCAATTAGGGCTTTTACTAGAAAAAGGTTCCAAGAGGTATGTATTACGGCAATCGGATTTTTCCGGCGACTTTACTAATTAGGGCTTTTACTAGAAAAATGTTCCTAGAGGTACTAAATATTGAGTTTTCGGCGACCGGAGACTAACGACGTAGGGTTCTGTTAGTCAGGGTCCATTGGAGGCCATATGTTAATAGTTGGATTGCTAGTGGTTAATTTTGAAGTTAGGATTGTTGGCTGCCAACAATGAATAGTTGGGATTATTTAAATCCAATATTCCTTAGTTTTAATGGTGACCTAAAGAAGAACAATAAACGGATCAATTAGTATGTTATAACGACATTTTGATGCTAAAACTCGATAACTTCATAATTTCCAAATTAACTAAAGACAATAAAGACACTAAGATGCTGTTTGTTTTTTAAGAGGTAAGATGTCTGCAGTCTGCGAACCATATCTACAGACATTTGTAGAAGAAGAGTGGACCAAACCTCTGTAGTCTACAAGAGAAAGGTTGTTTGTTTTTTAACGTATGTAGACTTCTAATATAAACTGGTGGTGGTGTACAGACGATGGTGGTGCTAGAAGGTGGTGGTGGATGTGGATGGTGGGTGGTGGACGTGGAATGTGGGGGTGGTAGTGGTGGACGTGGTGGTGGTGGGTGTGACGTGGTCGTGATGGAGGTTGGGTGGACGGTGGTGGTGTTTAACCCTCTGCAAACCTTAGAAGTGGCTGGGTCAAGTCTGCACCAAGAAGCTCACGCAGACGTTTTTTTAATGAGACGTCTTCGAAAAAACAAACAGTATGTAGATGACAATGTGCGCTGGTCTGCGCGGCACAAACAGAAGAGCCTGCACAGATCTTTTTAGAAAAACAAACACCACCTAATTCGTCAAGGATGGTTGCCAAAACGTCGGGTCAGGTCAAAATATTGATCCAGGTTGTGCAGTTTGTTCCTGCGAAGAAGAAGAGCCACGGGTAGGTGGGATCTAACCAAAGACCCCCACCCGGCTTAAACTTAATGTTAGAACAATAACCACTGGCTGCGGCCATAATTGTGGTTGATAAGGAAAAAAATGGGTAGTAAATGCAAACAAAAAACGTTGCAGGCTTTTCTTCATCGCAGGAACAACCTTCGCAACCCGGATCAATATTTTGACCTGACCCGACGTTTTGGCAACCATCCTTGACGAATTAGGTGATGTTTGTTTTTCTAAAAAAGATCTGTGCAGGCTCTTCTGTCTGTGCCGCGCAGACCTGTGCACATTGACTGTTTGTTTTTCCGAAGACGTCTCACTAAAAAACGTCTGTGTAGCTCTTCTTGACGCAGACTTGACCCAACCACTTCTAAGATCTTCTAAGGTCTGCAGAGGGTTAACATTTTCTGTTTGCATTTAATACCCGTTGTTTCCCTTATCAACCGCAAATATGGCCACAACCCAGTGGTTATTGTTGTAACATTAAGTTTAAGCCGGGTGGGGGTCTTTGGTTAGATCCCACCTACCCCGTCTTTTTACCCATCTTTTTTTATTAAAGAACTTCCAATACATGCACATCAGTTCCCTCAAGGTTACCACCCAAACAAGGTTTAAAATACAAGGAGGCCCATTTAGTTCCACATCTAGGTATTATATGCAACCAAGTTAGTTAATTCCCTTATGTTTTCTAACCATAATTAACCTTGCTAATTAATTTCTTGTATAATGACTAACCGAGTTAACCATAATATAATTACGATTAATTTTCAAGCTAACTTGGTTAGATAATTTCTATACAAATAACTGAAAATTGATTGACTTAGCCCACATGTTTCAGTCTAATGTTTTTAAATCTGATTTTAGTTACACGAAAGCGTAACTTTGATAAAATATGAATTAATACTACGAATAATAAAAATTTCTCTTTTATTCACTTTCAAAATAAATCAGTTTACAATCCGAGTCATGTTTCAGGGGGTCCGTGATGTTACAAATAAAATTAATAAGTTTACAATCCGAGTCATGTTTCAGGGTCCGTGATGTTACAAATAAAATTAATATGAATATTCAAATGTTTAAATGGAATTAACAAAGATTAACAACTAATCACAACGTCAAGAACCTGAAAAATCGTACAGAATATATACTAGGGTGAAACCCTAGGTGATTAGTCTCTCCTCATGATGTTGGAAACTTGGAAGTAGGATGTTGATCACGCCATTCCAATCTTAATTTTCGGTTGTTATTGTTGGTATTAGATAATAGGTAATGATTAGTAGATGATTGATTATTATTGTGTCGAAAATCACCTCCAATGCTTGAAAATCCCCAGAAAACATCCAAGTTTGACCAAGCTGCACGTTTTGACAGGGATATCACGTCAGCAATTTAGAGAGAATGGCGGTTTCCTTCAAATGTGAAGTTTCCGGAGAGGAAGGTGAATAACGAAAACTCCAGTGAGGAGTTTATTAGTCTCGTTTCAAGGTACACCAGTGAATAACGAAAACACCGGGGAGGAGTTCAATAAGGTTTATGAGTGGCTGATTTTGTGTCATTGATGTGGTTAGGCTCGAGAAAGTGAAAACAAGTCTTCTTGTCGAATTAACTAAACTGGTTTTAATAGGTGCTTAAGTCACGTACGAAGTGAAGACGTTAGCCTCACATACCCAAAGTAACTGTTTAACACCAAAAAGACACATACCCGAAGTAACTGTTTAACACCAAAAAGTTACCATAATAACCAAAAAACAAATTAGGTCATCTATTGTATTGACCAAAGAACAAACTTCTTAGCCTTACGGAAGGCTGTCTACAACTTATTCTCCTCAGACCCTACTTTAACTTTGCTATTGGTGGGATTTACTGAGTATGACGATGATGATACTGTATTGACCAAAGAACAAACTTCTAAATGAAGTGCGGCAGAAGGTGACTGCTTCAAGCGGCATACCACCTAGCTCTTTAAACGTTTTTCCGCATATGCACTTTCTTAAACCAAGATAACCACAGCTCGGTTACTCGCATATTTTCTGAACATGAAACATAATATACAAGTATGTCACAGTAAACATTTTCCCAATATGATTCGAACCAGAAGAGTTATCATCTTCTCGTTATCAAAACAAAACAAAACAAAACAAGATATTTGACAATCGACATACAAGAGCAAATCCAATTCAATGTCGTTCTTCATATTCAATTTTCTATACCTCCCCCCAAACAAGCTGCTGAGTAAATTATATACAAAATAAAATTCAATAGTATGCAGCACCCGGATGAATCATGTTTTTTCAGTATGGCTTAGGGTTTACCAAGTGCAGCCGCAGCAGATTCTACATGCGTTAGAAGATAATCATAAATTTTCTTCCTTATCCTATCAATCGTCTCGGGGGAGATATGACAGCTTTCTTCCTTTTCTTTTTCTTCGTCTTCATCATCACCATCATCCTCATCATCTTTGCGACGTCCAATCACATCTAACCAATCATTTACACTCTTGAGCTGACTCAGCATGCCGGCAATCTGACCATTATCAGATAGAGAGCTGGAGGTGTCCACGTCAGCATCCAAGAATCTCTCAACAAACCCTAAAAACCAATCTTGAGACTCCATTTTTAGCTTCTGTGCCAAGTCGACCGCCTCATCGAACCCACCCCCTCGTTCCCATTCTGGTGGAGGTTGGACCACCTTCGCCTTTTGCTGAACCACACTCTGCCTTCGCAGAGTTGATGGGTTAGCAACTGCCTTTGACTGCCGGGGTTTGACTTGGGTTTTCGGTGAAGTCGTATTAGTGGACCCCTCAAGTACTAACACTGGTCGATTTGTCTTGACGGCTGAGTCAGTGGTCAAAGCTGGGGAGATTAACGGAGTTAGTTTGGCGTGTTTGCTGTACACGGAGAACGATGATAAGTTGGTAGCCATGGCAGCGTGGACCCACGAAGCTGCTTGTTTACGCCTTTCGGAAGATACTTTCAAATGTTCTTCTGATGGGTTTTCTTCGTGATCTGATGATGAACCAGTCAGAGTAGTTTTGGATAATGATTCGGAAATGCGAAGAGCGTTGTTCAAGTTGGCATGCAAAGCCAAGAATTGCTCCACAGAAGGCTGCGGGTTGTCTTCTTTTGCGGAAGAACGCAGCTCAGAATACATGCTGCCACATAATAACAACAATGATGAGATCAAGTGGAAGTGCAAAAATTGGAACGGGTCAAAAAGGTTCAGGACAAACTAATAACTAATTGGAAGGCTTGGGTTGACATCACACACTTCTTGTCAAAACATTTTTTTTTTCTATAACTAACAGATCTTAACTTTTCAAGTGACAAATACGATTATTAAAATATATTAGTTCAATAATAATCTGATACGTTAGGTCAATGCAGGCCCATGCGAACATTAGACCTTCCGACAACGTGACCCAACCCTAAAGAGTTAATACGGTTCGAACATGAGACAAGACGTTTCATGAGACACAAATACTATTTCTATTCCTCAAACAATAACCGCACGACCTTGGTTTGTTGTTCTGGGTCAAAATTAGGGTCTGTATGAGTTTTATATGTAAAAACAACCAAAGGGATGAGGAAATTAAAAGAAGGGTTTACTTTATATATGTGTGATGAGTTAAATTGGTTAGAGAAATGCAGCTTTAGGTTGTATATAGACGTGTGGCTCACGTACGTGATGCGCATGCCTCGGCTTTTGGGACCAAAACGCCTTGCATGTTTTTAAACCAGATGCACTGCCACAAATTGTAATGACAGCAACAAGTGAAGAAAAAGTAAAAATAAAAATAAATACCTTATACATTGAAGTAAGGTTTCGGCAGCTGATGCCTCTTGCATGGCCTCTATGGCAGCAGTTTGGGCAGAATCTCTATACTTGAGGACTTCCTGTACAGAAACAAGACATGACATAAGTTGGTATGAAAATAAAATAATTACAATTAGCATAGTTTTGAAAAAAAAAGAGTAAAGTACAAAAAACTGTCCTTTATGTTTATACCCAATTTCCATGCATGTCCTTTGCCATTAAAATTGAAGACTTTTGTACTCAATGTTTCAAAATCTTGTACGTTACGTCCTTTGGCGCTAACCGTGTTAGTTTTTAAGGTTAAATTAGGTTACACAAGGTTACTTGTAGTCTTTTTACCCATTTATTTAAATATATTTTAATGAATAATACAAAAAATAAATTGAAGACACCCTAATCTTTCACACGTCTCTCTCTATCTCTTCTTCACCTCCATCACCAGCCACCACCAACAACCACCACCCCCACCTGCCACCACCCTCCCCCACAGCCGCTATTGGATATGTGAATGAACTTGCCATTCCACTAAGACTAGGTTCACCATCACAGATCTGAAATCCACACAAACACCCAAACCCGTCGCTGACAAACTCTCTCCCTCCCTGTGCACCCACTCCCCCTCCGGCCCCTCAGTCAAACTCTCCTACAACACCCCCACCACCACACCTTCCACCATCGTAGCAGCTTCAAAACCGGGAACAGAGGTGTTATTAGCGCTTTGTAATCGGCGCATGGATGGAGGAAGGGGTGGTGGGGAAAGTGGTGGATTTGGATGGTGGTGCGGCGGCGGAGAGGGCGTTGGTGGCGTTAGAACTGTTGTGTATGGTGGCGGAGGGTGTCAGGGTTAGGGTTCCGATTGTGTGAATATTTGTTTGTCGAATCAGGAAACCTTCATGATTACAAAAAGCTTGCAAGATTAGGGCTTTTCATGGGGTTGAAATCATATCAGAAATGCCTTTTGTAGCTAAATGAGCTTGTTGGCGTGATTCTTGGTTGAATTTGGTGGTGGGTTTGTACAAAAAACAAGAAATCAAGATTGTTGTTACATGAAGCCGTCTGTGGCCACTTTTTGGTGTCATTCCGGTGGAAGATTAACATCGAATGAAGCTGTTTTTTTGTGTGGAAGTATTGAAAAGAAGCAAGAATCATTTCATTTTGAAGGAAAAAGTGGCCCCTTTTAATAGTTTAAAGGTTTTGTTGACGGTTTGACGGTTGTGGTGACTAAACCCGTAACCTAAACTCCCCAAAAACCTGCCAACCCCCCACCCCCACCCCCCAAAAACCTAAAGACTAACCCCGAAACCTAAACCCTCCAAAAACCTAAATACTCGAACGAAAGATAAAATAATTTGTTATCATATGATGCAACTTTTTTAAAAAAAATAATAACATATGAAGAAGATAGAAATGTTAGAAAAGTTATATGTTTTTTCCAATTTTGCCCCTCCATTAAAAGTCCCCTTCCCTCCATTAATGAGGAGTTTCAAGTTTTCTCACTAACTATGAGTTTTTAATTGAACCCCCCTTAAATATGTGTGTGTGTGTGTGTATATACTATTTTCTAATTTATTTATTAAAATAGTTTAAATAATTAGGTAAAAAAGACTAAAATACACTTGTGTTATCGGATTTAACGAAAACAATTAACTAGGTTAGGGCCAAAGGACGTAACACGCAAGATTTGCAAACATAAAGGACAGATATCGTCAATTTTATAAGGCAAAAGACATGCATTGAAATTGGGTATAAACATAAAGAACAATTTTTGTAATTTACTCAAAAATAAATGAGTGTTTTTAAGAGAGTTGTACCTTGCCAAGTTTTGCAAGAGAAGAGGGGAGTGAAGACCAAGAAGCAGCGGCAGCATCGGTCAAGCGTCTGTTACTAAGCGAAACTTTGACCAGGTTTCCAGGTAGACCATTTGCAGGGGCCTCTGATGATGACTTCCTTCCGGAAGACAGTTTTTGCCTAACGTTATTATTGGAATTGTCAACTGTCTTTGCGGGTGTCTTTACCTCTTTAGAAGATGGTGATGAGGATGGCATCCTTTCACTTGCCGATTTTCTTGGAACCTGTGCCCAAGCATCAGCATCAAAATAAAATATTCCCTTGTCTAACAAATATTGCAAAAAAGAACACTTTAAATTCAGATATTTCTTGCATTAGACAATGTGATGTTAATGTTACAAAAACTCATTTAACTGACTTACTTCACAAAATAGATGTCTCTATTTTATCTTCTTTGAAGAGTATTATTTAAAAAAAATCTTCAATAAAAATGAGTAACAGAACATGCTAGTCAAAAGTCAAAATGTTCAAAGCAAATTCATAACTTAAAGTAGTTATACCTAACAAGCCTATTTTTATTGAATGTTGTGTTCTAATACTTGACATACAAAGGATACAAGCATTTAAAAGAGCATACAAATATACAATACTAATTACAAAGGGAAATTGAAATAAACAGAGATAGATATACTTTCATTTAATATCTTTTTAAACAGCAAAAACTTTCATTTCATATCTAATTTGGTTCCTTGAATTTAAAGTCAATACTATTTAAAGTTCGTTACTTTAAGGTACTCAAATAACCTGTAACATGCTAACAAAGTTGAACGATTGTTACAACAGTTATTTGACACTAAATGATACTTATAAATAATTGTTGACTTGTTTCCTAAATTTAATTACATACAAGGTTTTAAAAAGCGCGCCTCAAAGTGCGAGGCGCAGGTGTTGGCGCCTTTTGTAGGCCGAGGCACACTTTTTACAAGAAGAGCCAATAAGCGCATATTTTTGGGGGTTTTCTGGCATGAGGCGCGCACCTCTTGTACCTAGGATGTTTTTAGGCAGCAAACTGCTGTACCTTGGGTTTTTTGGCATGTACATCATATAAAAACCCTATTTATAGCTATATTTTGGGAGAGGAAGCTAAAAACCTATGGATATATAAAAAAATTATATAATCATCTTGTGCCTAGGGTACGAAAAAAGCCCAACGCTTTTGCGCTTTGCGCCTCGGTTTAGGACCCCATCGCTTTTGTGCGCTTAGCGCTTTTTTAAAAACCAAGGTTACATAAAATTCAGTAATCAAATTAAAAAGAAGACAAAAGATAAAACTTGAAGCAAAATGACAAGTCAAACTCCTCATACCAAAATTATAACCTTTCCTAGTAGTAAGTTTGTCATTTAAGAACACCATATACTCGTAGAGCAACTCACAAGAACAGAAAATCCTATATAATACAACTAAATGCTTGCAAATATGATTCTTAAATAAGCTTAATTGCAAGTTTGAGGGACTAAATTTGTTGGTATTTGGAGAAAAAAAAACATCTTATAACTCCTTGAAATGTATTTAGAGGCATGAGACCATATGGCAGACTGGCAATTACTTGAACCATACTAATATGAAAACACACAACACACATGAGTCTTCAGCTTTCACTATTGAACACTAAAAACAGCTCCTAAGAAGTAAAACTAAAACATGGACAACTTTAATAATAATTTCCTTAATCTTAGTCAATGATAATATGAAAAAAATATGAATCAATATAAATGAATAACTCACAGAAGTCGATCGTGCTTCAGGCTTTGGATCACTCTTAGTGAGTTTCAGTCTCGGAGTCTTGACATCCATACTACCTTCCCAGCTCTTTCTCAAACCCTTGGGCCCCAACTCAATACCCTGAACAAAATTCTTAATCGAGCTTCCAATCCCCGATTTCTTTAAGCTCGGACTCGCGCTTCCTTTCCCCCCTAAGTTCAACCTGCTGATTTCTTTATCCAATCCTTTGATCTTTGACTGATTTTTAACCCCACTCGAAAACTTCTCAAAAGAAGTAGGCATGGAGTAACAACTAGTGGGAGACGACGGTATCGACCTTGAAGTCGATGCTTTGACTTTCGCCAAAGACTGCCTTGACTCCGTTGAATTCAGTGCCAGTTTCGACAACTGTGATTTCGATCTTACCAACGTGGATGTGGTTTTCTTATTATCCAACTTATCCAACACACCGTTTGATCTCACCGCGGTTGTTGAATTACCATACTTTTTGGTCCCCAATTTGATATTAGTCATGTTACCAACTGACTTACCATTTGTGGAACCGGAACCGGAAGCAGAACTGCCATTGTTGTTTAGAAACCGTAAAGAACTTTTAGTGGCAACAATATCTTCAGGGGTTCCAACACACTGGTGTCGGCCAGGAACCGGTTTAACCCCGTGTAAAATCGGAACAGGGGTGGCGGATTCGAGCCTCTCAACATGTATATACTGACCCAATTGAATCATATCACTCATAATAAGATCAACATTCTCATCAGGCAAAGAAACATAAGTGGCATGAGATGAATCAGATACCTTAAGATAAAACCCTTGATTCTGAAACAACTCACCACCAGCCAAAGCAGGAACAATACTCACCACTTGTAACAAAGATGATCTGTGTTCACCTGCAACTTTCACATCTGTGTTCATATGTTGAAGCAACTTCAACAGCACCCCAGGGGTCAAAGTAACCATTTTTCTTAACAATTCGATTCAATTGAGTTTAATTCACATCACACATCACATCAGATAAACAAATAAACAAATACCCAGATCGCAGATCTTTAATTTGGTCCCCAAAATACTTGAATGTGTGGGAAATTAAAGTGAAAGTGACAATGGTGGTGGTTGAAGAAAGCAAAAAGGTCAAAGCTTTATGGGGGGTAATGACTAGTGACTAATAATGGATGCTAGTAAATATGACAACAACTGAAAACTAGAATGAAAAGCAAGAAGACTGTTTGATCAAGAAAAGGTGTTAATGATTAAGGAAGGAAGGAAGGAGGAGGGAGGGAGGGAGGGAGGGAGGAACATAGGTAATATAAAGAAGAAGAAGAAGAAGAAGAAGAAGAATATGATGATTAGTAATAATTGATGAAAACAGCTCAAAAGTGAAGGGCAAATGGCAGAAATGTAAATAAGGGGGAAGCAGAGGAGAGGATGACCGACGATGGATGGAGGTGTGAAGGGTGGGTTGAGACGCACGTTTCCTGCTCCACAAATCTTAGAAATGTAGGGTTTTCAATCGGTCCCATTCATTCAACCTCTTCCTTCCTTCATTTAACACTTCGCCTAACAATTTCTTTTTTATTTTTATTTTTGGTTATTTATTTTCTGCAAATTATACCTACTATTAATATTAATATTAATTTTATTTATTTATTTTTTGAATCACTTGTTCCTATTTCAAATTCTTTTTTATTTAACAAACTATACTTGCTATTAAAAACCCAACACTTTGAACATAGTTTGTTGTGGTAGTTATGTAACACCCAGTTACGTTTTTAAGGGAATTAAACTCTATTTCACAGCTTTCATTGATATTTTCTTTCTCTCTACACCTATGGATTTCTCTTTCTCACTCATCTTTCACCAGTGTTTGACCCGAGGTGAGATTTGTCGTTTAGGCTCTGTTAGCGGTTGTTGATACCTCTCTCTCTCTCTCATTGATTTATAATTCAACTATATTGTCTTAATAAAGTTTTTCATTTTTGTTGACGAGTGTAATCTCAATATAACAAAAAATGGTAATTTTCGTATTTCTTCAATTAATAATTAGTTTATCTTATTCTCACTGTGATTATTTTAAGTTGTATTCAATCGATATAAATAAAAACTACTGTGAAATTATGTTTGGAAATAAAAATGAAAGTTAAAAGTGCTCATAGTCATATTGAAAGTATATATTATTTATCAACAAGAGGGTTATAGTTTAGATTATTAAGATTTAATTTTTGTTTCGTTTTGAGCTAAGTTTTAAATAAATGTTATTGATTTTGAGGCATAAAAAATACTTTAATAATAAGGAAATTAAAATATAAGAATGGGAATAAATAGTTCTTTATTTTATTATTATATTATTTTTATATTAAGGTTCAATGTTTATTCTACTTGAAAAGTTGAAGATGGTCAGATGCAACCACGTGAATGCCAAATAAGCATTTGTCCAGACCATTTGATTAATGATTTAAAGATTTACAATTTAAGTTTTTTAACGTTTATCAATTATTTTCTGAATGTTACCACTTTGTATGAATTATTTTCTTAATGTTGCCACTTTGTAATGATTTTCTTTTCCTTTATGTTTTCACCCTTAGCTATATAATAGTCAAGATGGTTTTGAAATATCTGGTTCATTTTCACTATTTTGTTGTGATTTGTACCTATAGATATTGCAATAAAAAATATATTAAAATTTTCTAGTGAAGATTCATAGTAGTCACTAATTCTATATCTTGTCTTTTGATAACTACCAAATATTAAATCACAGAGTTAGCATGTATCAGTAAGTAAAAAGAGTTAAACAGCTATGGCATGTGCTTTTGTGGTTACAAATTATTAGGTTAGCATAACTGATTACCAATTACAAAAGTATGGGCTTTCTTCTTGTTTGTTGTCATGTATGTTGCTTCCAAAAAAGTGCTAAGATTCTTCTATTGCTTCTGTTTATTTTCTGTTGCTTTCGTTATATGCAGTTAGAAGAAAAAAGAACAAGATATTTGTTTTACAGTTTCTGTTTAGAACCCCACGGAATGGGGTGTGGAGAGTGAAGAACAAGCCCGTCACGTTGTTGGGACTAATCTTGTCATACTCAAAAGTTGGAGAACGCTAATGATTTAGTTTATTTTAGTAGGAAGATTTAGGATATATGTTAGTTATATTTATTCTTATTTGGTTTTCTAATTCTAGTCCGCATATGTTTCTTGTGCATCAAGATTTGTTTAATATATATAGGAGTTACATTTTAGGTTTTATGTACCTTCAATTTTAATCAAAAAGTTTTTTCTTGTTAAATCCATTGTTTGATTAAGTTGAAGAAGATCTGATTTTCAACAATTGGTATTAGAGTGGTTCATTAATTTGGGAGGCTTGTTATCATCAAGCAAGTATGGATCAACTGGAAATCAAGCGTTGGTTACCGTTAAGGAGAACAACATTATCTTCAATGTCCGGTGTTATCTTCAAAAAATACACGTTGTAGGCTATGAGGATGAGGGTTATTTTCAATGTTCACAGGGCGTCGGAGCAAAATCGAACCGAGTACGGGTGTGGATGCCAAGAAGAATAATATTGCAATCTCTCTCATGTTTCAAGTTATACCCGAAAAGCAGATTTTTCAAGTTGGAAATCTCAATACATCAAAGGAGATGTGGGATGTTCAAAAGACTCGCCATCTGGGTGAAAATCTGAAGATGAGGGATTAAAGTGCCATAGACGAGTTTGCTAGTAAGTTGTCTGGGTATGCCTCTAGAGCCACCTCATTTGACTCGGTTATAGAAGAAACCAAGTTGGTCAAGAAGTTCTTCAACGGATTGCCGAAAAGGTTCATTCATATGTTGGCTTCAATAAAATAAGTTATGGACTTAAAACCAATGCCTATGATGACATTGTGGGTCGGTTTAAAGCTTATGAAGAAATGATCAAGGATGAGGAGGAGACTCAATTTGGAAATCCAAAGCAACTTTTGTTCACAAAATTAGATGAAAAAACAAAGGTAAAGGCTAATAGATGTGAGCATTGTGGTTGTGGAAACTCGAATTGAGAGGATCTTGGACGACTCCAAGGTAGAGGTCTGAATCAAAGATTGAGGAGATGGTCGAGTACAACGGGACAAAAACTACTTTAGGTGTTACAAGTGCAATGAGCTCAGTCATTACATATCAGAGTCTCCAAAGTGGGAGAAAAAAAGGAAGCCAACCTTACCCGATATGAGGACGATGGACTGACTC
Source organism: Scalesia atractyloides (assembly GCA_947069175.1). Lineage (NCBI taxonomy): Eukaryota > Viridiplantae > Streptophyta > Magnoliopsida > Asterales > Asteraceae > Scalesia > Scalesia atractyloides. The sequence goes on along the minus strand of CAMTDV010000024.1, from coordinate 471,649 downwards.
TAATGTGACGAATAGTGTTTGACGAGGTTAGGTGGGTGATTGTTGGGACTAATCTTTTCATACTCAAAAGTTGGAGGATGCTAAATGGTTTAGTTTATTTTAGCAGGAAGATTTAGGATTTATGTTACTTTTTTTAATTATTAGAGAAAAGTGCCCGGATAGTCCCTGTGGTTTGCCCATTTTTCACCTTTAGTCCCTAACTTTCTAAAATTACACCTATAGTCCCCAACTTTTTCATTTTCATTCCGGATAGTCGCTAGCGCGTAACTGGGTTAGTTTTTGGTGTTAGGTGCGTGTGAAATGACAAAAATACCCTTACTGTCAATTAAACAGCTAAAAAGTTAAAAAGAAATATAATTAATACCCACCACCCCCCCCACCCACTTTATCTTCCCCACTCTAGCCACCACCATATCTCCACTTCAACCACCACCACCATCTACCCCCCCCCCCACTTCACCGTAACCACCACTACCACAATCACCCCCGCCATAACCATCATCACCGTCGCCATCATCACCGCTGCCTCAGCCACACTCATGACTTCAAATCTCCTGTATCAAATCACCCTCTATCCACCATCATCTACAACTCACAAACACAAAACGACGACGGTGACGAAAATGACGTCGTTCTCGGCGATTTCAAACTTCTGATTTCTATTTTTCAGGTTGATGAAACAATGGTGTCGTTAATAGAGCCCGGAAGACCGAACCTCATGAATTTTCCATTCAACGACGTGTCACACCCGATTTCCACGTGTAACCCGGTGGGCCCGGTGGGGAATATTGTGACGTATGTTAATATCATCATAACCAAACAACACAGAATAGCACAACAGAAGTATTGGAATTAAAATATCATTACAAACCGAAATATTCAAAGTTCAAATATAATAACAATGGTTTGTAACGAATATCCACAGGCGGATTGAAAACATACATAAAATGATAACAGACTCTACAGGCAAATCCTAAGGTCGCAACTCCTCGGTATATGGCCCGCAGCTTCCGGCCTATTTCGTACTTGTACCTGTAACTTGATCTTTGAAAATACGTCAGTTTACACTGGTAAATACGCTCAATCGACTCATTTTGGAAATCTTTTCGAAAATGGTTTTAGGTGCACTTGGCACATTTTCATAAATAACTTGGGACAGTACAAATGACCTTGTATACAGATTTACATGTCAGGCTTTTACATATGGGACCCGGTACAGAAACCGAGACCTGATTGACTGACACACCACTCTGAACTTTCACATAGAAAGCAGATAGCAATTACCCAGTGTATGCCTACACGCCACGCTATATTGTCGTGGCCACTAGCACTTTAGTGAGCCAAGGATATCCAGGACACGGTCAAGCCCACCTCCAATGTTTTAGTTTCGGACAAAACAGATCAAAACCGGGTTACGCAAGATTCTAGTTAATTACCACAACTGGATAAAACATGATCCCATACCCGACCAAACGGTAATAATTTACCGTATCCCAAGCCTGTATAAGGGAAAATAAGTTAAGGGTATTTACCTGAAATTAAGTCTTGTAAAGTCAGAACTCAGCCGCAGATCAGAAATAAGCACAGGTACAATTTAATGGAAGGCGTTTAGTCGGGAGTGATGGTAATTATTAACCAATATTAGAATGCTAACGGTTCTTAATGAAGTCTTAGACTTGAATCGGTTAGACTTACGTTAAAACAATACGGTACGATACACTAGATTAAGCGATGATCGGAATAGAATGTAGTTTAAACCCGACAACTACTAAGACTTGTATAATATGGGAAAACTATTCACATTCTGGAATTTGAGATAAAATGATAAGGTTAAACCCGTTTTGGTTAAATTACGTAAACTAGTTACATAAGCTTAACCGTGCGCATATAAGCGATACCGGGTAACCGGATGAGTCATGAATGAGTTCCATATGCCAATATACTTTAAAAAAGTTATAATATCATTAGGATATCAACTTGTATGTCCGTTATGGTGTTAAATCAATTAATGCCTCAAAAGGGCGTTTTGGTCATTTAGCGACGTATACAAGGAACTTGCGTATAATATGATGTTACAACTATAAATATTCTGTGAAAATACTTTATTTATGATATAATATCAGTAGTCTATCGAATATATGTGTGTTTTATAGTTTAAGACCAAACGATGCACCGTAGGGGCATTTTGGTATTTCACACATAGTTTCGAAAGCTTATTTGGGATTCTGAGTTTATGTTATGTACCTACTGTAGAAATACTTTAAATGAATTATAAAATCAGTAGGTAACAAGTCTTGGTTGGTAAATATGGTTTAAAACCATACTATGTGCCGAAAAGGCGTAAAAGTCGTTCATGACGGTATTTGCGATATTTTGTGAAAACTGATGTTATGACCAGGTTTAAATAATTAAAATATGTTACTTAGCATAACATATCAGTATAAAAAGGTTTCATATGAAAAATCATGATTAAAAACCATTTTAAGTGTCGTAAGGGCGTTATCGTCATTTAAGAGCATAATACAAGAACTTGTGCATAAACTCAGCTTATAAACTGAATTGATATCCCAAAATATCCTAATTATGATATTACATCAGTAGGCAATAAGTTTGGTATGAAAATTTATGATTAAAACCGTTCTACGCACCGAAAGGGCTTTACGGTCACTTTAAAGCTTTTATTTACGATATATTACGAAAACTCAGTTTATGGTCAGATTTGTAACATCAAAATATGTTAAACATGTTAACATATCAGTAACTAAACCATTTGCAAGTTTATTGGCTTTTCAAACCTTATTTTTAAATAAAATGGCGAAATAGTCAAAATATGGCATATTTGCGGAAACTCGCATAAAACTCGGATAACTATTATTATCATGTAATATAACCTCAGAGGGTTATGCTACATCATAATATGATCATAACGAGACCTTAAATCAGTAGCATACTAATCTAATTCGATTCATAATCGAAAGTCAACGCAGAAGTCAAACTTCGCGACTTTCGGTTGCGAATCGATCCTAAAACTGAAATTGACGAGCCGAACTTGTTTACACATGTTCTAATATTTGTTACCAAGTTGTTTATGTGTTAAAAAATATTTTAGAAAGCCCTTAAACTCAGTTTATGAATATTTCTAAAATATGACTCGTTGACTTTTAAAAATATATTTTTGACTCGTCAATTGATCTAGCAAACGTGGTAATTAGGAGGTGCCCTTTTGAGGGATTAACACCTACCTATTTACGATCACATAGCCACATTCGGATTGATCCATGGCTGGACCATAATGGTCTTAGCTTAAAGTCAAGGCGTTTTTACGTCAAGACTTTGACTTTAGCTTAGATCCTAATGCAATAACTTAGCATGAAGATGGAACACTTACACAAGGTCTAGAGGTTGCTAAGAACAGAAAAGAATGCTTCAAAATGGTCAGGAGCTCCTCTAGATGAACTTGGTCAGTTTAAAGTGAATGAAGGTTTGTTGCAACCCACATGTTCATCATAATTTACAATGATTGAGGATTGCTAGAATCATTCCAGGTGTTAACAAGGGTTAGAGGATCACTACAAGTGTTAGGGAGGTGCCACAACCAGGTTAAGAGTGGCAAAAACGAGCTAGGTGGCGAGTTGTGAGCTTATACATGATGAATCATCATTTTTCTGTTTTCAGACCTGCTTACGGACCGTAAGGGTCTTCCTATACGGTCCGTAAGGACCCAGCTCAGTCACCAAGTTTCACTTTTTGACAGTTTTGGCCCTTGGACTTGTTTCGTCGCGTTTTGTCACCCGTAACCCTTTTTAACCTGATTTCAAGACTCGATAAAGGTTTTAAGGCATGTGTGACTTGGATTATGTCCGGAAATATACCGGATGTCAGTTTGTTCGGTTGTACGGTTGCGCGTTTCGTGAAAATGCGTAAAACGCTTAAACGGACACAAAAACGATCAAAATTTCGCAACGATGGACATCCTCACATCCTTATCAATAAAACAAAATATTTTAATGTATACAATATATTTAGATCCATTTATTGGGTCTGTATATCAAAATACAAGAATCGACAAGTTTCCGTAGTTTGTCAGGATTAGCCCCTAGACTTCCAAACTTGCGTGAAAAGTTATAATTAGTGCGTAAAGCCTTCATTGGCATATAATAGGCTCCCATAAGAGCATGAATAATATCATAAGACTCACGCTCGTTAAAAGGTCACTCAGAGACTTAGTTTGAGCATGTTGACACTTTTAGTCCCTTATCTTATTAATTTTTCGTTCAGAGGTTATAATTAACATAACGATGTATTTGGTCCCTCTCGTTTTAGCATGTGGCATACGAGGATCATTAGGACACGTGTAGGAATTTTACAGGATGGGTTTTTACGAGGTGTTACACGACGTTTGCCGAAAACTCAACGGTTTCCAGATTTGTTCACTCTGCACCTGCTGCAACTCCGGCGACGGTAAATACTGCTTTAGATCTCTCAGTCGATTGTCAATATCCACCATTGTTATCGCCATCTTGCTTTCTTCATTCAATTTCATTTGCACAGGGTTTGAATACTATCTGCATTTGTATGATCAATTTGGTTCTGCATTTGTATGATCAATTTGGTTTCTGCTTTTGCTTAATTTCATTGATTTTGACTTTTGGTAATCAAGCTTTGTACTTCAATGGTTTAGTTGACTAATGGTTGTAGAAGATTTTATCAGATTTGTGGATGATGGGTTTTAATGTTATATAGGATATCTGCATTTGAAATAATAGGACTTGCAGGTGGCGGCGGAGTGATCAGAGATAGTGGAGGTGTAACGACGGAGTAACCGGAGATGGGGGAGGTGCCTTGGTGGAAACGACATTTGAAATAATTTGACTTGATATGTTTTTCTTAATGTGGGTCTCACTTATTTTAGGATATCTTTTAATGTTTATTTGGTTGTTTTATTTAAATAAAGGGAAATTTTTTTCATTTCACACCCTCTTAACACAAAAAACTAACCTCCATCCACGTCAGGGACTATCCGGGAACGAAATTGCAAAAGTTGGGGACTATAGCTGTAATTTTAGAAAGTTAGGGACTAAAGGTGAAAAATGGACAAACCACAGGGACTATCTGTAACGCTCCGCTTTTTTCATACTTTCCATGTTTAGAAAGCTAATCTTGTGTTTCTATTTTTGGAAACCTTTGTACTTGTATTCGTTCTTTCGTTGTAATCCTTGTAATCAAGACTTGAATCATAATGGAATTGAGTTTTCATTACAATACTTTTTACACATGTCCATACATACATACATTGATACATTATACTCAGAAACATGATAATGATTGCAAATACGTGACATCTATGCATAATACACACTTTACACGCGGTACATATACTCGATTTTATTCATATTATACTTATGTAGATTTTAGGACATGTCCCTTGTCCTTAAAATACTTTATATGTTCCTAAAATACCATAAAACAACACTTAAACCCGTCCCAAACCTACAAAACACAAAAAATAAAAATTATTTCTTCCTGCCTAAGCCTTATGGACCGCAAGGCCAAAGGCTTACGGTCCGTAAGCTACTCTGGGCGGGTAGAATGTGTTTTGGCTCGCGAATTAGCACGGATCCACACATAAACCTCTCACCCAATCACCTCTAAACCTCCTTTAATCACTTCCAACAACCTCCTAACTCTTCCCTATAAATACTACCTCTAATCCAAGCTTTCTTCCACTTTCAACACCCTCAAATCTCTCTCAAACCTCTCTCAAATCATCCTCAAATCAGTTGCAAACTCCAAATCCGAGCAGATTGTACCCCCTTCACAAAAGTGAGCGTAACTTGCTTATTACTTAACGAAATCACTTGATTCTTCTTCCTACTTCCTTGGATCATTCTTATGTTCGAACCCACGGACTTGCCATGGCATTTCCAGACCTGGGTATTCAACAAAAAGGCTCCAAAGTAGGTAGAAAGTTTCTGAAGTGACAAAAACCTTTTCAAAACTTGTTTAAACTCATGTTTTCTTCATCCATCCTAGTGTTCTTGAGCTTCTAATCAACTTGGTGATTAAGGAGACTAACCTAGGTTGTTATACATGTAAATAGGAGTGTTTAGACACTCCAAACTTTCTGTTTTCATAGAGCCTTAAGCTCACAAGTGATGCAAGTCTTGAACTTGTTCATGTGTGACTACCTTGGTTAGCTTTGGCTATCCTAACCCTAAGTCCACACATCACTTGATGATTTCTCATCATTATCCCAAGCTAGTTTGCTAGTTGTAAAGTGACACAACCCCGTCTAGCCTTCGACATGTGTCGACGCCGGCTCACCAGGTTTTAGTTTGCTTGGCTACTTGGTATAATGATAACCTTTACATTCTTGTTGTTAATATTGTTCTTGACCCTCGTTGTTGTCCATGACAACTTGAGTAGTGGTGAACTCCTATGAGGTTCCTAAATGGATGGTTCAACCTCCTACCTCCTATATGACTTCTATGATTATCCTTGTTAGTTATAGATTAATATTATATATATATATAGGACTATAATATAATCCTAAAAACCGAACCCTTGATAATGACTACATAATCACCTATCAAGTTAATACGTTTTGTTACTAAAGAGTGTAGTTCCTCGTTACGATTCTAATAGGTTCCAAACCTATGAAATCACATCAAACCCATATGGGTTAACATAGTGTCAAAAACGAGTGCTATACCTTAGTAATTATTTTTATACTTTCATACTTTATTTTTTTTCCTCATACTTTATTTATGCTCGATAAATCCGAACCTTCCGCCAAACTCATTACTCATATCTATGTTCTTCTTGTAGAAGGACAAGATGCCAAACCCTAATCTACAAACAAGATCGCGGATTTCTCTAAGTGGAACACTTTAAGCAAAACCGTGAGTACACTCGACCCATTTATCGCTTTATCACTTTTTGGGTTGTAACATGTTTACCTATCAAAATACACAAAACACAACTTATGCTTTACATGCTCAATCCTAGGATTGATACTTGTTATGCTTAGATACATGATAGAATTATACATGCTTGATCATTAACTTAGCTAGCCCAACTTGACATATATAGCGCTATAGGAGTAGCACACCACCCGTTGGGGTTATGTTAAGCTTATTCATACTTTTTAGTCTCGTTGCTTATGTGATGAGGGAAGCTTATTATACTTGTGTAAACTCAGGGTTTGATCTAGTGCTGCATGATTAGCATTTACCTTGCATACGATTACCATGTGGGTTCGAGTTATACTTTTTATACTTATGCTATATATCACCAACCTTGTGTACTCGCCTTTGCTTTTGCATTGAACTCTATTTTAAAACATGTTACAGGTTGATGAGGATGATGCTATGAAATTGGAGTAGCGTTGGTGACTAGATACACACATAGACGTTTAGGTTTATTAATGTTGTATCAAATTTTGTCTTGATTATTGTCGTACTTGTAATTCCCATGTATTATATTTGACAATTTTACTTATGAAATGAAATTTGGTTTGATTAAATATTGTCGCTATTAGTGTTGTGAGCAATGAGCAATCTCTTTCGTCCCACCTTGATGTTTCCGCCATCGGTTGAGGTGTGACGCTATCCAAGCATTTTTCTCTAATTATTATTTGGTTTCCCAATTCTAGTCCACATGTGTTTCTTGGGCATCATGGTTTGTTTAGTATATATAGGATTTATAGTTTAGGTTTTATGTACCTAAAATTTTAATCAAAGAGTTGTTTCTTATTAAATCCATCGTTTTATTCAGTTGAAGAAGGTCTGATTTCCACATGGAATGGGGCATGGAGAGGGGAGAGCAAGCCCTTCCACGCCACCCACACCACCGTTCTAAGTGGGCGTTGCCCTTCCCAAAGTGGGATTCTCCATGGGTATTGAGGCTTTTCCAACCTTGACCTTTTTTATTTTTTGGGGCTTTGCCCTTGCCCCCATGGCTTTCAACCCCCATGCTTTTGTAATGTGAAGGACAAAGCTCCCAAGGTCTACGTGATGCCTATATAATAGAGCTTTGTCATTATGCCCTTACCTATGAGTCTATGTAGTAGTTAATGAATGTGTCAATCTAATAATTTTTGTATTAGAAAGAGACACTTGAAGTTAAAGCATAAACTGATGACTTATATGAGCTTTCCACGTGTGGAGCAAGTATAAGGGTGGGAGATGGGTGAGCTTTGCATATGTTATGCAAGATGGTAGAAAAAAACATGTTTTAAAAAGGCTGTAAACTAAGCCAAGTAACTTGCACAACCTTAAAAGTTAATCATGCATCATGCGGTGACGTTTATAGCCTAAGGACAAGAGGGTACATGCACTAATAGGCCTTTGCTGAGTGTTATGTGCCTTATGTCCAAGGCTTGATGCAAAACTACTATCGAGCCGGGGGTCTCATTAGAAGCAGCCTCTCTGTTCCTACAGGGTAGAGGTAAGGTTGTTTACATCTTACCCTCCTTAGACCCTACCTTAGCTTTGCTATTGGTGGGTTTTACTGAGTATGATATATATATATATGTATATATATATATTACTCTTCGTATTTTATGGTAATGTTTATTAGTATTTCCCTAACAATGGTCAATATTTTTAACCGTCGACCACAAAGATTTTTTTAGCATACTTAGAAAAGATCAATCTATACATGTTTCATTTGAAAAACAAAGTGAAAATGAGTATGCATTTGATTAAGCACTTCATCATTATTTCTAAACGATCAAAGGATTAAAGGATTTTTGAAGATTAAAGACAAGACTGTGACATCATCCAAGAGGGAGTATGTTAGTACATAATGTCTAATGCCTAGTTTTGGTCAGAGTCTGTTTAGTTTATGTTTGATTTTAAAGTTAATTTTGAAATGTAATGGACTCCTACGCGTGCATGAGTCATACACATGTATGAGGGCCATCGTAGGAGTCATGCTATAGGGATTAAGGTCTATATATAGGAGATGTCATGCGCATGAGCTTATAACTTGAACTTTGGAGATTTTAGAGAGCTTATTAAAATAAATTATAAACATGTCTTTATGCTGCCAAAATTTCTATAGAATGAATGAGTATGAAACTCATGTGTGCACTAGCCAGTAGATTGGATTCCGCACTTTCTGTTAGTTCATAGATATCAAAGTTGGTGTTATTCAAGTCTTATCTACACACAACACGATCCTACAACGATAAAAAGTAGGAAAAGGGTGTGGTGGATGATTATGGTGAAGGATGGTTTATAGTGGAAGATGAGAGAAATTGGATGTGAAAGGGATGCTTTCAAATGGAACCTTGGAGTTGAATTTATAGGCAAGTATGGAGGTGAACACGACCCCGTGCCTAGTAAGGTATGACCCCATGTCAGCACAAAAGTACTCTTTTGTCTTGTAGTACAGCTGGTGAGTTATCTTTTGAATGTTGCGCGACCTTGTGTGGTTGACTTTTGCAATTTTGTCTTGTTGTGTAAGAGTTGACTTTTGAGCGAGGCACGGTCCCATGACTAGGTGGGGCATAGCCTTGTGCTTCCCTTTTAACCACATTTTCAGCTTTGTCTCATCAAGCTGTCCAGTAACTAATTTCCTAGTCCGAGATATGCTTATGTGAAGTTTCTAGGTCGCGTCATTGTCTTCTAGCTTTTGTCTTTTTCTAAAGGATGTAGCACGGGCTGGTACTTATGTTGGACAAGACCTCGTGTCTCGGTGTTTTGTTTTTTATTTTCTCCAGATGTGGGGACACATGAGCGTGTCTAGTAAAGCATCGGCCGTGTCTTAGTCTATTCTCTTAAAAAAACTTGATTTTAGTACATGAACACCATCTTGTCATTTGTGGCATTTTATTCCGGAAAATCAAAAAGTAAATAAATAAATAATTTATTTACTATATTTATGCAAGAAAACGTCTAAAGCGAGCCCTAAATGCTGTGAAATATATGTTCATTTTTATGCAGATCATGATATATGTTAGGATTTTATTCTTCCTCGATGTACTTCTTGGATAATTTTAAGCCATACTCCATAGGTGTGAGGATTAGAATGCAATCTGACATTCAAAATTTATCAAGTAGACCTTTAGCATACTTTTATATGAAATTGAATCTTTCCATGATCATATGACATTTCCTTACCTAAGAAGTACTGTCGTACTCATGTTTGTCATTTCGAATTCTTTTTACACTGTGTCCTTACAGATATAAATTTCATCAAGAGAATCACTTGCTATAAAAAAAATCATCCACTTGCAAACAAAATAATAATCGTAATTTCCCAATTTTGCTTCATGAATAACATATGCTCAAAGGTGCATTTGTTGAAGCCATGATTAGTGAAATAATAATCTAATCAAGTATACCAAGCTCTTAGGGCTTGTTTTAAGTCATATAGTGCCTTCTTAAGAATACATACCTTTTGTTCTTCACCTTGCTTAATATATTCTTATGGGTATTGTTCAGTGGGACTACCATTTAAAAAGGCAAATTTTACATCCATATGGTACAAATACCATCTACATTGAGCTGCCAGTGCTATCACCAGTGGAATTATTACAAATACAATCTACATTGAGCTGTCAGTGCTATCACTAGTTGTGCTTTATATTGTCTATCTTTCCATGTTCATCATATTTGGTCTTATAGATCCACTTGACACATATTTGTCTATCTTTCATGTTCATCATATTTGGTCTTATAGATCCACTTGACACGTATAAGTCTTTACCCTTTTGGTAGTTCAACTAATTCCCATGTGTCATTCTTTAAAATTGACCGTATTTCACTGTCCATAGCTTCTCTCCATTTTGAATTTTCATATACTTCATCATAAGTGAGTGGGTCCGAGTCTGTGTAGAAAACAAAACTAGCACAACCCTCTTGATTAGGTTAATTAGCTTTCTAATATATGGTGTGAGGTTTTGGCCTCCTTACGACTACTATGGCTCATTGTATGTAATGTGTTGTTTTGTTGTGATCATGTATTCTTAGTAACACGCGACCAAATGTATGGTCTGCTAGATAATGCCATTTGAGGAGTACTGTCACACCCCAACGATGGCGGAAACATCGGGGTTAGTGGCACTAGGCGACTAGATTGTCTCACGAGAAATTCCGTAACAATTATCCAACAACGTTACTTAACGTTTAACATCCCATACTATTAAACATAACATTTCAAACAACCATTACAGAAATTCTGATTTTCTCATAAAAACAACATGGTTCGATTTCCCCTAGATTTTTATTACAATCGTTCTAAACAAGATAAGCAAAATACTAAATAAACTACTCCAAAGCAATCCAAGCTAAATCCTCAACCTGTCACATACGTTAAAATACAAGTCAATACAATTAAGTAAAGGTGAGCATACGAGTTTGAATAATACTAGCATAGTCGAGAAAGCGTTTGTGAAACAATCTAATTACATATCATGATACACCAAAACACTTAACATAACATAGGCTCATTTCTCATGCTAACTACCGTGAAAAGGCTTGCGCGACCATCCTAACTAGACCCCGTCGGGTGTTAGCCAAACTATAGTACCATACTAGCTAAGGAGGCAAGTTAACGAAAATAAGTCCTAGTCACATGTTTCTAGTATCACGTATTGAGCATATACAATCAGATTATTCGCGTGTGATAAACAGTTTTGATTTGTGAAGTGATTTTGATATAGGAACGTATGTAACACCCAAAAAGTGCATTAAAGCGAAAATGGGTCAAGTATACTCACTGTGGGTGCGTTTTGGTAAGACTTAAGATTCTGAGTAGAGTTGCGGAGTGCGCCGGATCAGCCTGTAAATGAACAGAAGTGCATGAATCTTCCGAAAAGCTGAAACGGTGAAGTTTGAGTTGAGCAGTAGCCAAGTTCGGGCGAACTTGTATGGTTTTGGATGGTTTAGTGTCAAGTTCGGTCGAACTTAATGAGTTTCTTTGAGAAACTTGTTAAGTTCGGGCGAACTTGTGAGAAAACCTTACTGAGAAGCAAGTTCGGGCGAACTTGTATAGTTTCCTAAGAAACTAGGCAAGTTCGGGCGAACTTGTAGCATTTTTGGTGATGAATACCAAAGTTCGGTCGAACTTGACCCAATATGAGTACAAGTCCGGTCGAACTTGACCTGGTGAGCTGGTGATTCTTGAGCGAACTTGATGTTTTCGGGTCCAAAATCTTGCGTTTTCGCGTCGTTTGCTGAGTAAATCGAGTGCCCATCCCTCCAACCTTAAGCCACTGAGTAAAGCTTAGGCTGGAGAGGTCTTTTGGAGCGAACTTAGCCATTTTACAGAAACTTGGGCTAATCCGGGCGAACTTGAAAGTTTGTACGGTTAGTCCAGCTTGTGTAAAGTGACATTTCGTCCTTGTGCTTCCGGATCTGAGATTTAGCTTCGACAACGCCTCGTTCCACTCAAAAGTGAATGAAACATATGTCATTAGTCTGAATATTGTGTAAAAATCAATACTTTAAAGGTTTTGCTCAGATCTAGACATAGATCTGAGTGGAAAACAGAAGTTTTATGTAAAAAGATGAAGGTTTTCGTAAACAGAGAAGATTTGATGAAAAACGAAGACAATTCCTTGTGCCAAAATCGTTGTAAACCTTTGTAAAATGTTGATAAACGTTGCTGTAGTTGAAATCAGGTTGATTCTTACTTAGAACAGAAGGTTTCGGGTTTTGAGAGCTCTGGGCGAACTTATAGCAAGTTCAAATGAGAGGAATGAGCTGAGTATTTATAGGAGAAGGCAAAAAGTGGGGCTGGTGGAGTTCAAGTTTGGCCGAACTTGTACAAATATGTACAAGTTCGCGCGAACTTGTAGGGTTCTGAGAGAAAGAGAGCCAAGTCGACGAACTTGACCCAGAGGTTAGTTCGACGAACTTGACCTCCATGAGGTTAAGTTCGAGCGAACTTGAGGTTTCTGAGGAGCTTAACTGGCCAGTCAAGTTCGGCGAACTTGGTAATACCAAGTTCGAGCGAACTTGACCAAAAAGTTGGGTTTTCTTTGTTTATTTCGCGTTAAGTATTCGTTTGGCGAATCGGTTAATATTAATTAGTTATATTAAGCGTTTTAGTAAAGCGTTAAGCGTTATACTTGGTATAATGGTGCGATTTAGCGATTCGAGAGTGCGAGAGCGATGCGATAGCGAGCGTAATAGTAACCACAAACACACATAACACGTAAATAATATAAAACCACATAAATAATTGCGATTTGCGATGCGATGAGATTAGCGATGCGATTTAGTAAGCGATTAGATGCGATATAACATACATAAACTTAATTTAATTAACATAAAATTTTCTTATAATTCGAATCTCGGGATAAATGAAAATACAAGGATAAAGATAATAACGAGAAAATCGGAGTTGTTACAAATACAAACATGCTACCCCTCTATCATTCCATAATACATTTAATGTTTTGTCTTCCAAACTTTGTCTATAGCTCATATCAAGATTTAATATAACCAATTCCTGTTAAAGTTAATAAACAAGATTAATGTTGCTGCACTTTTTATGTGTGTCGCTAATGATGTTCGATTCAAGACCGAAGTTGACGACGTTCCTCAGTCGTGTGACTTGGAGAATGAATTGCAAGTGACATGATATACTAACATGGGCTAATGATATATATATATATATATATATATATATATTATATATTATATATATATATTATAAAGACAACCATGGGATTTTTGTAAAGACTTGGGCCTTTGTTAATAACGGAGCCCATGTAACGCCCTGCTTTTTCACGTTTTCCTTAATTAAAAAGTCTGTCTTGTATTTCTATTTTTGGGAACCTTGTATTTCTTGTAATCGTAAATCCGTTGTATCAGTCGAGACTTTGATCGTAATTGAAACTTATTAATTCTTGCAATAAATGATTTACATATTCGTACACTTGATTTTGTTATACATATGAAACTTTGCTGATAATTCTTGACAACATGTGACAAACTTGCAAATACATGACATACATGAATTATACATCATTTGAACGTACACGATACTAATTTGCGGTTCATATGCTTAATCATACATGTTTATACTTGATCTAATGGTTAATATCATAATAACCCTTATACTATGACTTTTTATGCGAAAAACATCTTAAAAGTTAACAAAAACAAACTTCAGGGGCTAAAAATGTCAAAAATCAACAAAGTTTGGCAACCCAATCCTATCGCCGGCCGCGACCGGGTTTCCCTTTTCTCTCGCCCCCCGCCAGAAGCCCCAATCTGCAGAATATTGTTAGCAGCTTGGGATTGGGCAATTTTGTGTTTGTTTAGTGTGTTTCTTGCACTTAAGGCTCACCTAAACTAACCCTAATCACCTCCTATAAAACCCAACTCAATTCCTCACTTCTCCCACTTTGCAAACACTACAATCTCACTCTCAAACACTCAAGAACTCAGCTGGAAATCAGAATCAAGTCAGATTCGTTACAACTCAAAAAAGTGAGCATAACATCATCATTCTTCCATCTTTTTCAATGTTTATTCTTTCTTAGCACTTGGAACAACCTTAGGTATGATTCCGTAGGTTTTCCATGGAAAACCAAGGCTGGAACATCACCATAAAGGCTCCAAAGTGCAACAAACTTTATGATTTTGAATAAACACTTGTTTAACATACTTTAAATTGAGTTTTTTCAACACATTCCTATGTCCTTATGACACTAATCAAAACCATGATTATGTGAGCTTAAAAACAAGGTTGTGACATGTAAATCCAGAGGTTTAATCCTCACAAAAATTCTATTTTGATAAGGTTTTAACCTACAAGTGATGAACGAGTCCTACACTTGAAGTTGTGTGATTATTTGGATAGCTTGGGCTATCCTACTTACAAATCCACACATCACTTGATGTTTTCTTAGTTAGATAGTATGTACTTTCATTTCCGTATTTCATGACCATCCTTGTTGCCCTAGTGGCAACTTGTGCATTGGTGAAAATGTAAAGAGGTCTTAAATGGATGGTTAAACCTCCTACCTCATGCATGACTTCTATGATGTTCTTGTTGGACTAAACTTATGATTAATATATAAGCTATATAAAATACATATAAGAAACCGAACCCTTGATGATAACCAAATGGATATTTGTCAAGTTACTAAGTTAAATCACCTAAAGTGCTTAGTTCCTCGTTACGATTCTAATAGGTATTAAACCTATGAAATCATTCTAACCCTATGGGTTTTCATAGTGTAAAAAATGAGTGCTAAACCTAAGTGGTTATTTTCTTATATATGTAGTTTGTTATACTTACATTCCAAATTCCTAATCCACCGTTATCACCCAATTACTCATACACCTACGTTTCCTCGTGTAAGATAACTTGGTATTCCATTCGCCAAAGCTATCAAACTCTTCACGGAATTACAAAGGAAGCTTTGCAAAACTGTGAGCATATTTAACCCTTTTTACACTTCAACACTTTTTGGGTGCAACATGTATCCACTAACGAAAACTTGTAATACACACGAACAAACATATTAAATCACGAAATCCATCGATCATGATATTTCTTATGCTTAGGTTGTTAACGCATGCTAGTTTCAACTTGATTATCCATGTTATTTGTTATGCTTAGGATGTTTACACATGATAAGTTTCAACTTGAATACCTACGATATTTGTTATGCTTTAATTGTTTATGTATGCTAACTTATCTGATTATAATTTTGCCACGTTGGATCGAGGCAAACTTTTATACTTACACTTATACTTATATTCAAACTTGTATGCTCGCCAATACCTTTGTAATGAACTATGTTTTTAATACATGTTGCAGGATTATAAGGATGCAAGGAATATAGTAGGACTGCCTAGAAACACATTTAAACTATAATGTTCGTTGTATTGTAATTTACTTTTAATCCTGTTGTATTCTGTTTCCAATACTTGTATTAAACCGACATTAATGAAATGAACTTTTAAATTCTTTTATACTTGTCGTCATGCAAATTTGTTATATTCTAGCTCAAACAATGTAAAAAGTAATTAATAAATACTTGACCCAAATAGCGTTATGAAGCCTCTTGCAATCTCGTTTTCGTCCCGCCCCGATGTTTCCGCAATCGGTTGGGGTGTGACAGCCCAATCTATACAAACATGGATGGACTGTCAAGTGAAAACTAATATAGATGGATTGTCGACTGTTTGTATGGAGGATTTTACTGTCGTTTGGCGATGCCCACTGTCGATAGGCTTTCTGTAGTTTAGTATAAATAGTTGTTCACTGCCATTTGTAATGAGAGAGATTGTATGAGCTTAGAGAGAGCAGTGGCGAATTCATGTGGAGAGGAGGGTAGGCACAGACCACCGAGGTCCAAGATGATACCTCCTTTGAGATTTATCAATGTATTAGAAAAGATTTAGGTTCTGTAAGCAGGCAACTTCGCAAAAGCTTGAGTTGCATGCAAAACCTCAACAAAATAGAGAGAAAAGACAAGAAACTCAAAGATTTTGATGAATGACTTGATTTTTAGTGGAGATATCTAAACTTGGAGTTTTCAATGGAGGGAAATTCGTTGATGGGGAAGATGAATAGAAGAGTGAGAAGATAATAATGACTTTGAGAAAAAAGTTTACTTATATTTGTCGGGCTATCAAATTTGCTATTTTCAATGTAAAAGTTTCAAATTACACCCCTCTTAAGTTGAAGTAAGATAAAAAGTAAATCTTTAGGTTTATTTTTTAAACAATCCTAAACCTAACATCTTTTGTTATTATATTAGACTAATCATAATTAATTATATATATATATATATATATATATTAGTTTTTAATCATAACTAATGAAATTAAGTAGATGATTAATCACTCATGATATATATAATTTTATTTTGTTTTCTATACATGTTTGAGTTTAACCAAAATATGTTCAAATCATTACATAAATTAATAAATACGAATAGTTTTATTATAACCTACTTATTTGATCCGACTTATTTTTAAGCAACCCTTTAGACCTGACTTGATTTGAGCTAATCCATTTTGTGCCCACCCTCACAAAAAACTCTGGATCCGCCACTAAGAGAGAGTGTGTGTGAGAGAGAGAGAGAGTTTTGGTGTGCTCTTATTGTGTAATCTTGTACCGAAACTCTGTCGGAATCAATACATGGAATCGTTAAACGTTATCTCTTTATTATTGATTACGTTCTCTCACTCGGTTGTCATTTGGATTCCGCATTATTACACCATCTGAAACAAGAAATCATCTTGTTCGAGATCCAATTTCTGGACCTATAATTAACTATAAGTGGAGACTATTAATCTCATATGTGATGCAAGGACCTTAAGTGGTCCAGACTCCGGACTAGGGGCATCCCAAATCATTCATGGACTATTATGAGTGATCTTGTTGCGAATAGACCCATACATGTCCTAATGGCGGTATTAACGTGTTAAAAACCGACTCAAGATGACCAATCTCCTGATAGATACCCGTAGAATGGGTTAGACTCTAAGAAATATTAGATAGAAAAACAAGAACAAAACCTAGCAACAATTTTCTATTCATATGTCTTACTAATTCACCATGGCTTAAATACAAATAAGGCAACGTAAAAGCATATACAACTACATGTAAAGAACATGAATGTAACTACTATGAACTTCTAAATAATGGGAAACGCAGCTATGAGCATGGCAATTGAGTTGGTTTCTCTTTCATGGTGACGTAGAGATGGGTTGTGTATGGCACGTATCATAACGTTTATAGTCTAAGTTCTTAAGTTGTCTGTTAAACCATTCATGTACTGATCTATACTATTTGAAAGCTATCATACTCGATTGTAGTTCAAATTCGGTAAATAAACTACAACAAGTGATGCACATATATAATGACCAAACTCCCAAACTACATTGAAAAATGAAAACCCAAATAATTGTACAAATTACATGATATGTTTGCATCTTTGGTTCATTTCAGACACATTAGTCTTTCATACGGACATAGTTTAAGCCAGACTTATCATCAAGTCCCCTTGCGCAAAACTCCATCATGTAATCTTTCACAGTAAATTCTCTGTAAATTTGATGACTTTCTTTTGTGATAAGCTTCTCAATGGGCCCATAAGTTTTCGGGTGCATAGCCACACCTTGAAAAAAACAGGCAACCGATGTTCTTGTTCGAGTTACATTGCCAACTGCTCGATGGATCATACTTTTGAACTTGTCATTGGATATGATCTACATGAATTCAACACAAAATATTAAGCATCACTATGCAGTCAAATGTATCCTTCTCTTTATTACATGGAACAAGTCTTGAATCTGGAGGGTTTATATATTAGACGAATAAGATTCATAAGCTAGATTATATAATTAGATTAGTATAGATATAATAGATAAATTATGTAACATTATTATTATTATTCCTTAACCTAAGTTGAGGCGGTTATCCGTATGGAGCCCCTTGTATATATGTAATATCTATGTATCGAATTTATTTACCAATTCAATTCAAGAACAATTTACTTTCTCTCATTCTGGAATCCAAACTGATAGCGAATTCATTCTAATAAAGTGGTATCAGAGCCACTGATCTACAAACACAAATCTTACAGTCATTGAAAATTATCAAAATTATAACCGTACGTTCTCAGAAGGTATCAATACATGACGACAAGCGGAGGAATTCAAACCCAGATTCCAAAATTACTGGGACAAAATTACTATTACTGGCATATACAAATGAGAGTCTTGTTGAATCACAAGATTTATGGACAATTATGGAAGAAGGATACACTGAAATTGCTTCCGGTGCACCAGAGAACGAACAAAATATTCATAAAGAAAATATTAAAAGGGACAAGAAAGCATTACACATCATGTTTCAGGCTGTTAACAAAAACAGTTTTTGAACGTGTTGCAACATGCAAAACTTCTAAAGAAGCATGGGAAGTTCTACACAAAGCGTACATGGGCGAAAATAGGGTAAAAACGGTAAGACTTCAAACCCTAAGATGTGAATTCGATGCTTTAAGAATGAAAGATAGTGAATCGATAGAAGATTACATCAATCGAACAACGGTAATAGTAAATCAATTACGTTTAAATGAAGAACGAATAGAGGAACAACGTATTGTTGAGAAAATTCTCAGAAATCTGACTAGGAAATAAGAGTTAGTGGTAGTAGTCATAGAAGAATCCAATGATTTAAATACAATCTCTACGGAGTAGTTACTTGGTATTCTTTAATCACATGAATTAAGATTAAAACAGTATGATGACACACCAACGGAACAGGCATTTCAAGTTCAAAGCAATAATTATGATCGATTGAGACAACCTAGATCAGAAAACACAGGAAGAGGACGTAGTAAAGGAAGAGGAAGATTTAATGGACCGATTCGTTGCTACAATTGTCAGAAATTAGGACACACGACATGTTTCTGCAACAAAAGAGATGAGAACGATAGATCTGGTAATGTTCTTCTACATAAGGACGACACAAAAGACGAAAATGACGAAACCATGTTCATGATTTTCAATGTAGAAGAAGTAATAAAGAACGATTGCTGGTATTTAGATAGTGGGTGCAGTAACCACATGACAGGTGATAAGAACTTGTTCATAAATTTAAATGAATCAGAAAGAAGAGAAGTGAGGACCGGGGATGATAAACGGCTTGAAGTACTAGGCCGTGGAGATGTAACCATTAGAGTTAAAGGGCTAGAAAAACGAGTTCCAAACGTATTTTATGTGGAAGGATTAAAACATAACTTACTGAGTATTGGACAGCTAGTTCAAAAGGTATATGATGTGAGATTTAGCAATCAGGAATGCACGATTAAAGACCCATCCGGGATCTGTGTTGGAACCGTCAAAATGACTGGAAATAAAATGTTCCCACTGAATTTGAATCATGACATAACACCTCGAGTATGCAACATGACAACACAAGACTCTTCGGCATTATGGCATCAGCGGTATGGACATTTAAACTTTGATACTTTATATGATATGGGTATGAATGAAGTAGTTAAAGGATTACCAAAAATCACTAAATCACAAAACATTTGTGAAGGATGTATTTTTGGTAAGCATGCCAGGAAGCCATTTTCTAAACAAGCAATATGGCATGCTAGTAAACCACTACAACTTATTCATTCAGCCATATGTGGCCCCTACGAGGACTCAATCTATAGGAGGTTGTAGATACTTTATTACTTTCATAGATGATTTCTCAAGGAAAACACGGGTGTATTTTCTAAAATTCAAGTCAGATGCTTTGAGTTATTTTAAAACTTTTAAAAAACTCGTGGAAAACCAAGTAGATTACAAGATAAAAAGTATACGCACAGATAGAGGAGGAAAGTATTGTGGCCATGAATTTAAAAACTTTCTCAAGGAGAATGGAATACATCATCAACTCACCACTAGTTATACACCTCAACAGAACGGGGTGGCCGAAAGGAAAAATAGGACCCTTATGGAGTTAAGTAGAAGCATGCTAAAAATGAAGGATCTACCAAACTCATGTTGGGCTGAAGCTGTAACATGTGCTACATATTTACTGAACCGGGCAATCACCAAAAGTGTACCCAATGTGAAGAAGTTTGGAGTGGAAGAAATCCAAATGTTGAACATCTTAGAGTTTTCGGTTGTATTGCTTATGCGCACATTCCGAAACAAAATCGTAGCAAATTAGATGACAAAATTGAAAGAGTCATTTTCGTTGGTTACAACGAGAATAACAAGGTTTATAAGTTGTATAATCCGGTGGCGAACAAGATTATCATAAGTAGAGATGTTATATTCAATGAAAGTCAACATTGGGCTACGAATAAAGAGAGTCGAGAAATGCCATATGTAGAAATAAGCAATGCAAGTGACGATAATCAAAGGGTGGCAGTGGAAGATCAAAGTGAACCTGAAACTCCAGTGGTGGGTGATCAGAATGAGAATCAATTCAGCAAACCATGATGACGAGGTGTACACCAACGATAATGAAGATGCAAATTCTTCGTCTCCATCAGAAAATGAAGTAATAAGAACTCGAACTGTTGCTGATGTGTATCAAAAATCGAAGCCACTCACAACAGCACAAGTTGATGAACTTTATGAAAATAATCAAGGCAACACCAATAATGTAGTAAATTTTGTTCTCTTTGCCGATACTGATCCAGCAACATATAAGGAAGCATGCAAGGAAAACAAATGGAAGGAAGCTATGGATAAAGAGATGGAATCAATATTGAAGAATGAAACCTGGGAATTGGTGGATCCGCAAAGAATCAAACACCGATCGGAGTGAAGTGGATATATAAAACAAAATATGATGAACACGGAAACATAAGTAAACATAAAGCACGGTTAGTGGTAAAGGGTTATAAACAGAAATATGGTATTGACTACCAAGATGTTTTCGCTCAAGTAATAAGGTTCGATACAGTTAGACTTGTATTAGCATTAGCTGCACATCATGGATGGCACTTGCATCAAATGGACGTAAAAATGGCTTTTCTAAATGGCAACTTAAAGGCACATGTGTTTATCGAGCAACCAGAAGGGTATGTCACGAAAGGAGAAGAAAGGAAAGTATGTAGACTAAAAAAAGGCTCTATATGGTTTAAAACAAGCCCCTAGGGCATGGTATAGCAGAATAGAAGGATATTTCACGTCACGTGGTTTTAAGAAATGTGTCTATGAGCATACCTTATTCACTAAAATATCCAAAGACGTGAAAATTATAATCTGCCTGTATGTAGACGACCTCATCATAGCCAGCGATTCCTTAACCATGCTAAATCAATTTAAGGAATCGATGAAAACAGAATTCGAGATGACTGATATGGGAATTCTGCACTATTTTCTTGGAATGGAAATCTCATTTAAGAACAGGAACATTGTTCTTTCAGAACAACAATATGCAAGAAGTCTGTTAGACAAATTCAAAATGACAAATTGTACTGCTATCTCAACCCCCATGGAGTATGGTTTGTGTTTATCTAAACAAGATCCAGAAGGCAAAGTAGACCCGAATATCTACAGGAGATTAGTTGGCAGTCTTATGTATTTAACTAATACTAGACCTGACATTATGTTCGCTGTTAATAAGATAAGCCAATTTATGGAGCAACCCAAGAGAAGTCATTGGGAAGCTGGGAAAAGAATTCTAAGATACATAAAAGGAACTCTAGATCAGGGACTCGTCTATTCCAAAAGAGGCAAAGGAACACTAATTGGTTTCAGTGATAGTGATTATGCAGGGAATGTTGATGATAGTAAAAGTACGTCCGGGTATGTATTTCACTTAGGATATGGAGTTGTGGTTTGGCAATCGAAGAAGCAAAAGGTGGTAACTTTATCTTCAACAGAAGCAGAATACATTGCTCTTTCTATGGATGGATGTCAAGCACTCTGGCTTAAAGGAATTCTGGATGAACTTCAAGAAAAGACTGACTGTCCTCTAGTAGTTTACTACGACAATGAATCAACAATCTGCTTGGCTAAGGATCCAGTATATCATGGCAAAAGTAAACATATAAGAATCAAATATCACTTCATTCGAAATTTGATCAAGAATATATAATGATGTCGAAGTTCGATTCTGTTCAACTAAACATCAAATAGCAGATGTCCTTACCAAAGCTCTGCAACCAAAAGACTTCATACCTTTGAAGAATCATCTGAATATCGTTGCGTTCTAGCTTACGGGAGGGTATTAGACGAATAAGATTCATAAGCTAGATTATATAATCAGATTAGTATAGATATAATAGATAAATTATGTAACATTATTATTATTATTCCTTAACCTAAGTTGAGGCGGTTATCCGTATGGAGCCCCTCGTATATATGTAATATCTGTGTATCGAATTTATTTACCAATTCAATTCAAGAACAATTTAGTTTCTCTCATTCTGGAATCCAAACTGATTGCGAATTCATTCTAATATTATATAGGTAACAACATTAATGCCTTGAAAGTCTAATAACTATATCTATTTTCTTCGAAATGGATTTTGAATGTCAAAAAACACCTTATCAAAAGTCGGATCCTGAAGGCTTATAATAAGTTGTTTTGAAACGTAATGTTTATCTGTAAAGCATAGGCTCAGTTCCATGCTATTTTAAAAATACCTGAAGAAGATCCCCTATATTGACAACAAGAGCGCCTGGAATAGGATCAACGTTTGCCCATTGGTTTTGATGAAGAACTTGTAGTCCCCCAATATCATCTTGTAGAAGTAGAGTAACGAAAGAAGCATCTGTGTGCTTGTTGACTGTGAGGGTCTGGTCAGGTTTCGGGCAAGGCGGATAGTAGTGGCAAGCTAGGCTTTTGCCCTTTTCACATTCCAACCATTTTAGGTAGTTTGGTTCTAGCCCAAGAGCTTCTGATAGTAGCTCAAAAAGGGTGTCTACAAACTTCATGAGATGGTTTATATAGTCAACGGTGGTCTCTCTGCTCATAAGAATACACGTTCATAACCATATCTTCTACATTAAACACACATTTCAACAAGTAAAATATGTACCTGCAGACTGAGGATAAATCTTGAGGATCAAGATGGTAGGTATTCAATATGTCGATGATCAACGTATCCCTCCAATCAGCTGCTCTCGACATACACAAATCATAATTGGTGTTAAACTTCACCATCCTGTCCGGATCTCTCGAATAATAATCCTTTTTCAACTCTACATCCTGCTCGTGGAACCCACGAACTCCCTTGAGCATATCGTCAAGCACTTTGGTGGGTATTCCGTGATTAACCACCTGAAAGAAACCCCAATTTTCCGAAGCGTGTTTGATTTCATTGATGATGTTTTTTCTTCTTAGACTTCCCTTGTCGCCAACCCCACTAAGATCAATGGCAGGTACTTGTAAACTTGTTCTACTAAGTTCCAGAGCTTCGGCTACTTCATCGGGTGGTCGGATGAATATGTTTGGAATATCCACAATCCCACCAGCTGCAGCATCCTTTGACACCGGCTTTTGTGTCATCAAAAGCCTTTAGTTGTTTAGTTCGATCATCCGTCAAGATGTCCATGCGTTCTAAATTTGACCGAAAAATAGTTTGTGTGATAGCATATATAAAAACACAATACGTTTGTTGGGAAAAGTCAGATGCTGACAAAGTTTCAATCATTAAAAATGTCCAACTTGTGGCGGCTAACGTACGGCTTTGATAACTTGGCGGACAAATTATATATATTGAAATCCTAGGAGGCCATCTAACGACGTTGATTAGCTCTAATCTTCTTCAGATGCACGTTAAAATATAAAATTGAGGTTGAAACTTTTCGTGTATTCGAACAGCCAAATGGATGAAATACAGAAAGTTTAGTTAACTACAAATTTTGTCATTTATGTATGGTCAAAATTATGAAAAATGACATTTGAACAAGAGTGATATATACTCTTTCAAAAGTTCTTCAAGTTTAGTACTTTGACTAACTAACATGGCGAGTCGGAGGGGCAGGTTGATGTTGGTTCAACCATCTAGGGAAAGAGTAAAATAATAACTACATTTAGTTATCAAAATCATGAGAATTAGGTTTTTAAAAGATTTGCTTTTGTTTAAAGAAATATCTTAAATTTTTTTTAGAAAATCACTTGTTTCAACGAAAAAAATAAATGTCAGATACAAAAATTTACATCTAGAGAAAGAGTAAAATAATAACTACATTTAGTTATGAAAATCATGAGAATTAGGTCTTCCAAAAGATTTGTTTTTATTTCAAGAAATATCTTAAAATCTTAAAAGAAACCACTTGTTTCAACGAAAAAAAATAAATGTCAGATACAAAAATTTACATTGAGCGTAAATTGTTTTTATTGGTGATGTAAATGAATTTATATCGCCGTAAACAAATTTCAAATCTGGCGTAACTACCGACTCGACAATTTTTTTGTTTTTTTTACACGTGTGTTTATAAAATTTTCATTTACGTTTGTGCAAAAAATGGTGGCCCAATCGCGAAAGAATTGAGTTTGGAAGGCATAGTTCTCACAATTCTTATCATGTGAAAATCATCATCCAATCCCCCTGAGCTATCCATGCATCTTGATTACCAGGACTTCTCTCTAATTAAATTTTGTAAAATTTGTGTACACGCACCAATACAATGATTTTGGCATTTGATCTTTGGAAAAGCTAGACTTGAAACATGATCTTCTTTCTTTGATGTTGCTTTACGTGAAGAAATTATACACTAAAAGGGCCGGGGTTAAAAATATTTAAGATCCCACACTACTATATACTAAATTTCTGTCAAGAACAAGAAGCAAAATCTCCCCAAAACATCCCTTGGGTGTACCATATGCCCAACCCAGCGTATGGTACACCATTGCTCAAATAGATCTTCTAGTGTAGGATTGGGAATAAGATAGAAGCAGCCCATATCAACGTAGGGTTATACCAAAATCTGCATAAAATCTGAAATGGTACGCCATTGAGACATACATTCTACTCATCTCGATCTCAACTGGTAGTTGCTTCATAACCTTTTGCATCTAGGTTCCAAGTGTCGTCGATGGGCGTCAAGTTCATAACTTGTAAAATGAGTTTAGACTCATAACTATAATATGTATTGGGTATTAGACAAACCCTAAATCCGGTATTAAAAAACCCGGGTTGGGTAATAAAAAACCAGTTCCAGGTATTAAATGGGTATAAATCGGTTCTGATTCCGATTCCGTGTATTAAGATCAATGTGCATACCCTATCTATACCTTACACGTAAGGTCAGTTCCGGTTTCAGGTATAGAATAATGGGGTATTAAAAAAACCGGTCCCAGTACCTTTACTGGGTACGTAGTTTTTGTGCTCCTTTACTTGTGACATCATATCTAAGAGCACACAACTTCATAATCATTGGATCCACCCTTTCAGAGATTCTGCAATAATATACTTATTATGATTTCAACGAACTCAACTGGAGCATCATTATGTATAGTTTTCCTAGTGGTCATGACACATTCATTCAATCATTTGACTTATGTATAGTAATAATTAGAACGGTTGAGTGGTCATACACAAATGACACCATTTTTAAGTGACCCGTAACCTGTTCATTTATTTCATGCGTGGTCTTGATCTGCTCTTCTTGGAATCTAAATTGAATGAACAACTTGGGGCTGCTAGCTATGTTTTTATATATATCTGTTGTAGCTAAGTAAATATGTGCAGATCATTTTATTCTTGTAGTTTAGTTGGATTCTCTATGCAAGGGGTTTATGTTTGGGTTGCTATTGAAGTGCAATAACCTCTTCTATCTTAATGACTAATACAAGCTATACTCTAGAGTCTCTGAGATTCAATTATGAGTTCTAACATTGTTGTGTTTTTTTTTATTTCTAGGGATAAATGGCCATAATAAGTTCTTTACTGCGCTGCATATATGCTGTCTTGATGCTCTGCGTATAGAGATTTTGACCATGACTCATGTATGTGTATGCACTCAAATTTAGAATGACCTGGATTTTAAAGAATTGTAGAGAATAAAGTGGAGTACGTACGAGCAGGACCAAGTCTTGTTGGAGCAATGGATGGCCGGATGCTATACTAATTGTGGTCATAACTCATAAATCTCAATATAACAACAAAACCATTGGACATCAGACCCAACCAAAGAGAAACGATACCAGGGCTTACTTTACGTGTTTAGGCTCTTCGTAACTGTTATTAGTGACCCTTGTAGGCATACTTTTTCTATATCTTTGTAATCCTTGGTTATGGATAAATCCCCAGCTAGGGAAACATGGGAATCGGTGGAAGACAGATTGTTGAGCATAGACGGGATGTCGAGGAAAAAAGCCAAGGTAATCCACGCAATCTATTTACTGACACTTTGGGCTATCTGGAAAAAGAGAAACCATAAAATCTTTAACGACAAAATGACGGATCCTGTGAAGTTGGTAGAAGAAATCATGGAAGCAACGCTTGAATGTATTAACAGAAGATCAAATTTTCAAGGCGTAAGTTGGAATGAGTGGAGAACGTTTTCGTTTCTAGATGAATAGTCTCCTTTTCTATTGTAATTGTATGTCGAAAAGGCTTTGGATGTATAGACCTGATGTAATCTTTGTCTATATTGTGCCTTGCTATGTGACAGTTGGTGGAATAATAGATCCGTCTTTGTTGTCCAAAAAAATTTTATGCGCGCATCTATACTATCAGAAACCCTTCGTACTCAATTCTAGTTTAAAATTTAATAAGTATATAAACTACAATAATTGTTGCACATATGTAGAAACCAAACTCCTAACTACACTGAAACCCATATAATAAATCAGTTACAGAAAAACAAGATATATTTGTGTCTTTCGTTCATTTCAAAACCATTAGTCTTATATACGAACATAGTTTAAGCCCGGCTTCTCATCAAGTCCCCTCGAATTTCATCAGGTAATCTATTACAGTAAACTGGCAATACATTTGAGGCCTTTCTTTCGTGATAAGCTTCTCAATGGGTCCATAAGTTTTGGGGGTGTAGCCACACCATGAAAAAAACAAGCTACCGATGTTCGTGCTCGGGTTACATTGCCAAATGCTCGATGGATCACACTTTTGAACTTGTCATTTGATATGATCTACATGGATTCAACGCAAAATAATATGCATCACTATTCAGTTACTTGTATCCTTCCCTTTATCACATGGAACATGCATTAAATTTGGAGGGTCCTTAACACTTATAAATTCTTTAGCCATATGTCAATATTATATATGTTATTAAATAGAGGATGAATACCTGAAGAAGATCTCCGATATTGACGACAAGAGCGCTCGGAATGGGTTCAACATTGGCCCATTGGTTTTGATGAAGAACTTGTAGCCCCCCAATATCATCTTGTAGAAGTAGAGTTATGAAGGATGCATCTGTGTGCTTGTTGAGTCCAAGGGTCTGGTCAGGTTTCGGGCAGGCCGGATAGTAGTGGCCAGCCAGGCTTTTACCCTTCTCGCATTCCAACTGTTTCAGGTAGCTCGGTTCCAGCCCAAGAGCTTCCGATAGCAACTCAAGAAGGGTGTCTACAAACTTAATTAGATGGTCTAGATAGTTAACGGTGGCCTCTCTGCTCAAAAGAATACATGCTACTATTCTATCAACTGTTTAATAATTAGGACATATACTTTTACAAAAAAAGTCATCAAACACATAGTCAATATTTGTTTAATTACCAAAAAATATATACCTGCAAATCGAGGGTAGATCTTGAGGATGAAGATGGTAGTTATTCAACATATCGATAATCAATGTATCCCTTCAATTAGCTGCACTCGACATGTACAAATCATAATTGGTGTTAAACTTTACCATCCTCTCCGGATCTCTCGAATAATAATCCTTTTTCATCTCTACATCCTGCTCATGGAACCCGCGCACTCCCTTGAGCATATCTTCAAGCACTTTGGTGGGAATTCCGTGATTAACCACCTGAAAGAAACCCCATCTTTCCAAAGCGTGTTTGATTTCATTGATGATGTTTTCTCTTCTTAAACTTCCCTTATCGCCAAGCCCACTAAGATCAATGGCAGGTACTTGTAAACTTGTTCCACTAAGTTCTAGATCTTCGGCTACTTCATCGGGTGGTCGGATGAATACGTTTGGAATATCCACAACCCCGCCAGCTGCAGCATCAACTAGTCCTTTGACACCGGCTTTAGTGTTATCGAACGCCTTTAGTTGTTTTGTTCGATCATCCGCTAAGATGTCCATATGTTCTTTGAGGGAAAAACAGTTTGTATGATGCTAAACATAAATGACACATTGTAGTTTTTGGAACAAGTCAGATGCTGACAAAGTTTCTATCATTAAAAATGTCCAACTTGTGGCAACTAATTTGATAAGTTAGCGGACAAATTACATAATATTTAAATTCCACGAGGCCACCTACCATACGTTATATGCTGAAATGCATTTCGGAATATAAATTTAAGGTTGATTTTTTTTTTTATATTCCCGACTGAGTCATAGCTCTATTTTTTTATAACTAGAGATTTATTCATATTTAAATTAAGTAAATGGTTGATGGTAACACAAACAAACATAACACCGACTGTTTGAATCTTTTGTTTTGGAAAGTTAAATTTTTAAAAAGCCAAATGGATTTATAGATAAGCGTTGATTGCACAAATTGTCCGTGTTGTTTATCCGTATAGCAGGCTTAGTCTTCCAACTTCAAAAAAATTACTTTCTTAGTACTTGCTATTTAGTTAACTAACATGTTTTTACATTAAGTTCCTGGAAAATGATTTAAAAAAAAACAATGAACTCTACATTAAAAAAACAATGGTTAAAGAGATAAATTATTATAATCACTCATCTTCTTGAGCTTCGAAGCTAAGCTAGGGATCATAAATGAAACGGAACCATCTTGATGCATAGAGTATGTTTATATTAAAACTCCTATGAGCTAACTATACATCTGATGTGTTAGTATATATATATTTTTGAGTGTTTTTCTTACACATATCGTAATTTTTAATTTATTATAAAATGGTTAGTACATTTACATACTACACATAATGAGTCTAGTTCACCGATCGAGACGTCTTATAGTGTGGAAAAAGCAAGTATTGACTGACTCGGTGGTTCTCACTATTAAACCTTCGTTGTAGTTTAGTTGATCATAAAGGAAAGGGGTTTGTACAATAAAAGTGAATGAATAAAAATAAGTAAGGTGACTGAATAAAAATAAAAATAAGGGATGGAAGAAAATCAATCAAAGACACATATCACTTTGACTTCCAATTCCCTTGACAAAAGATTTAATATTTACAAGTTGTTTAACAACTAGTTTGATGCCTCACCTGCGTTGCGGGGCGATGGTCGAATAATGAGTGAGTGTTAAGCAGCTCCTTGACACGAGAAACAATAAATCAGGTCAACCAATTAAAACAAACACTTTTTTTTAGTTTTGCTAAAAAAGCTAAAACACTGATAATACTGTAATTTTTAACCGAGTGAAATTTGTATTTTTTGACTGAGGTAAAAATCCTAATTTGTCAAAAGATAAAGTAATGACAGTACTGTAAATTTGAACCATGGGCAAAATTGTAAATTTGCGCAGGGCAAATTCAAATTTAAACTAAAGGCACAATCGTAATTTTAGGGTGGAGGCAAAACCATAATTTTATTTTGAATTGAGGGCAAAATCGTAATTTTGAGTTGGCGGCAAAAGCATAATTTTATTTTTAACTGGGGCAAAAACGTAATTTTGAACTGAGAGCGAAATCATAATTTTTTAAACAGGGAAAAATCTTATTTTTAAATAGAGAGCAAAATCGTAATTTTATGCTGGGGAAAAAACGTATTTTTTATTTTGAACTGGGGGCAAAAACGTCATTTTGAGCTTACGGCCAAATCGTAATTTTGAATCGAGGGCAAAAGCTTACTTTTTTGCTGGGAATAAAAGCATAATTTTATTTTGAGCAGGGGGAAAGAACGTAATTTTTAAACGGGGAAAAATCATTTTTTTGAACACAGGGCAAATTCGTAATTTCATGCTAGGGGAAAACATATTTTTTATTTGAACTGGGGGCAAAAGCATAACTTTGAGCTGAGTGCCAAATCGTAATTTTTAATCGAAGGCAAAATCGTAACTTTAAGCGAGGGCAAAATCGTACTTTTAGGCTGGGGGCAAAAACATAATTTTATTTTGAGCTGGGGGTGAAAACGTAATTTTACGTTGTATAAAAATAATAACCTTTTTGGTCAAATCGTAATTTTAAGCGAGTGCAAAACTGTAATTTTAACCTGGGGGCAAAAGCGTAGTTTTAGTTTGAACTGAGGTAAAAACGTAATTTTAAACTGGGACAAAAACGTAATTTTAAAGTGTACGTAAAAAATAATAAATTTTTTTGGTCCAATGGGGGAGTGCCAGGCAGCTGCCTGACACTATTTCCCCAACTTAGTTTTGTAGTGTATAGAATTAGGTCATTTGGGGTCTTTGATGAAAGACCACAACGGGCTTACACTCCCGAGACTCAATATACATAGCATAAAATAGGGTGACTACATCGTGTTGCATCCCCATGAACTGTATTGACATCTAGGCGCAATAAGACGCATTGGCCGCGCCAAAGTTGAAATTAAAGTCATCCCAGTCATGGTCACGTAGAGTCCGAATATCCTCACTCTCGAGACATAATATTACTTTAAAAGTTGAATGTAAATATCATAAGTTGAACGTCAAGGTTCACCAACATTAAAGTGATACAAGAAGACTACCCATGAATGGTAGTATATAACCCGGAGATCAACCATGATCAGATCGTCAAAAGTGACAAACCAAAGCTAAAGTGTGACATTTACAAAAGTATTCTTCTTGATCTAAGTAGGCAACCTTTTTGAGTCGTATAATGGGGTAGAACGGAGCACGGGAGTCTGTCCCAAGATGGAAATAATTTTTTTCTTAAAATTCCCATTTTTATTTATTTCCAACGGGTCCGGTTTTGCAATACAAGTCGGGTTTCGGAGGTCCGTTTCTGGTAGATGTTATATCCTAGTTATATACTTCATGCCAATTATTAACGAACATGATAATTCGATTTACTAAGTTCAGGGGTGCTACAACCCGACTTAAATTAAGTCCCAATAGCCCAAACATTTTATAACTTTATCTTTCAAAACATTCATTCACTTTTTATTTAACATTAGGTTTATTTTTTAAATCCTAATATTTATCGGGTTAACTTTTACCACTAAGACTGCGTGGTGTGGGGGGCTTGGGGTTGGAGGCTTTGCACGACACATGGCGAAGGTGGGCTCCGCCAGACCACCCCAAAAAAAGTGGGGTATGGAGGGGCGTGGTGTGGCTAAGCCAACCATGTGGATTTTTCTTTTAATTAAAGTAGCCAACCAATGACATCCATATCGGACCAGCCAATCAAAGCCAGCCAGCTCACCCTGCTCCCCCGCCCTACGCCAGGCGGAATACCCACGCCAAAAGGGCAACTCCCAGCCCAACGCCAACCCTGGGTGGGAAAGCTGGCTTTGAAGGGCAACCCACGCCCCCAACCCAAGCCCACACCCCATAGTCTAATGGTATTTTACCGTTTCATTTATGATTATTGACTTTATTACCGAATTTGTTTTTAGGATGTTACATAAGGTGTGTTTTTATGATAGATTCCTATTTATATACTGTTTTTGGGGATGGAAATATGTTGCGTGCAAAAGACTAAGCTTGGAGATTGTTAGAGACCTTATTAAGCTTCATAATTAAATAGTGGTTTGCACTGTTAAGATCAATATCAATAGGTCACGTTCATCCACGTGGGAGTGGGTGTGTGTTATGATACAAAATGGTAATCGTTAGATTATGAGCTAAGAATTGTAGAAGAAGAAGAAGAATCACAGAAGAGAAGGAGATTAACTCTTAAATCAGTAGCTAACCATTACATTCAATCACCTGTGTATTTGTACACTACAACCCCCTATACTAACCAAGTATTACATTTAAGTCCTCCTATATATTTGATACCCAACAGTGTGACACTTTCCCTCCTTACGTAATGTGTTGTACTGTTGTGACCGTGTATTGTTAGTGACGCTAGACCAAAGGTATGGCCTGCTAGATCATACCACTTTATGGAGTACGGGCATGCTACCACCTCTACCCTTCCATATTACATTTTATGTATTGCCTTCCAAAAGTCTATAACAATGTTCACCTAACTAATTCTTGTTGAGTTTGATCAACCATAAGTGGAGACTACGGAACTCATATGTTAGGGAAAGACCATAAGTTGTTTAGATGAGAGGGTTATCTCAAATCATTCACGGACCATTAGGAGTGTTGTAGCTGCAAATGGGATTTTGTACCTTTCAAGTCTAAATTCTCAAGTTGTCTTTTGAACAATATATGGATTGTTATACGTTCTTATCAGAAATCTATCAAGTTATAGTCTAAATTGAGTATATATGTATAATGACCAAACTCCTAACTAAATTGGAAAAGGAAAACCCAAATAAATTTATACTTAAACATGATATGTTTGTATCTTTGGTTCATTCCAGTGAAATTAGTCTGATTTGCGAACATAGTTTAAGCCAGATTTATCATCAAGTCTCCTTGAGTAAAAGTTCATGACGAAATCTTTAACAGTAAATTCTCTATAAATTTGTGGACTTTCTTCCGTGATAAGCTTCTTGATGGGCCCATAAATTTTTGGTGGTGTAGCTACCCCATGAAGAAAACAAGCAAACGATGTTCGTGCCCCAGTTACATTGCCAATTGCTCGATGGATCACACTTTTGAACTTGTCATTTGATATGATCTACATGGATTCAACGCAAAATAATATGCATCACTATTTTCTTTTATGTATCCTTTCCTAAATTACATGGAACAAATACTAAACTTGGAGGGTTCTTATAGGCAACAACATTAAGGTCTCAAAAGTAAAATAAATTGTATCTTTTTTTATTCAAATTGCTCTAAAATCTTTGCCAAATCTTTCAAACGTTTATGTAAGCTTATAAGTTATTGTCAATAATAAGATTTCTTGCGTAATGTATGTGTTCACTTACATAAGCTTCTATGATGTCTGTTGTATGTTATAAGATAAATACCTGAAGAAGATTCCCGATATTGACAACAAGAGCACTTGGAATAGGATCAACACTCGCCCATTGGTTTTGATGCAAAACTTGAAGTCCCCCAATCTCATCTTGCAGAAGTAGAGTAATGAAAGAAGCATCGGTGTGCTTGCCGATTCCAAGGGTTAGGTCAGGTTTCGGGCAGGCCGGATAGTAGTGGCCAACCATGAGTTTACCCTTCTCCAATTCCAAGGACTTGAGGTAGTTCGGTTCCAGTCCAAGAGCTTCTGATAGTAACTCAAAAAGGGTGTCTACAAACTTCGTGACATGGTTTAGATAGTCAACCGTGGCATCTCTGCTTGTTATAATGCACTTTAGTTTCTATTAACCATGGGTTTAATTAATACAAACTAGCAGGCGTGAAGATCGAAAATGTTGTTTGTATTTGATGATAATTGAGAGAAATTTGAGGAGGATTAGTATACTTTATATTTTAGTATAAGTACATATTAATTAGTTATCTCTGCTTGTTACATTCAAACTATTACTTAAATAGTAATTAGTTATACTTCTTAGAATTACCCCTCCAGCTTTCACTTTCTTGTGGAACCATCCTAGTTTAGAATACGTTATTTTAACAAGTAAAATGGTTTTCAATGAAAAGTACCTGCAAATCGAGGGTAGATCTTTAGGATCAAGATGGGAGGTATTCATCATGTCAATTTCCAATGTGTCCCTCCAATTAGCTGCTCGCGACAAATACAAATCATAATTCGTGTGAAACTTCACCATCCTCTCCGGATCTCTCGAATAATAATCTTTTTTCAACTCTGCATCCTGCTCATGGAACCCACGCACTCCCTTCAGCATATCTTCAAGCACCTTGGTGGGTATTCCGTGATTAACCACCTGAAAGAAACCCCATCTTTCCGAAGCGTGTTTGATTTCCTTTACGATGTTGTGTCTTCTTGAACTTCCCTTATCGCCAACCCCATGAAGATCAATGACAGGTACTTGTAAACTTGTTTTACTAACTTCCAGATCTTCGGCTACTTCATCGGGTGGCCGGATGAATATGTTTGGAATATCAACGACCCCACCAGCTGCAGCATCAACTAGTCCTTTGACACCGGCTTTTGTGTCATCGAACGCCCTTAGTTGTTTAGTTCGATCATCCGCTAAGATGTCCATATGTTCTTTGACGGAAAAAAACAGTTTGTATGATGCTAAACATAAATGACACAATGTAGTTTTTGAAATAAGTCAGATGCTGACAAAGTTTCTATCTTAAAAAAATGTCAACTTGTGGCAGCTTTGATTATAAGTTAGCGGACAAATTACATATATTTAAATTACACAAGGCCACCTACCATAGGTTATGTTCTAATCTGCAGATCCATTTCGGAATATAAAATTAAGGTTGATTTTTATTTTTTATTTTTTGTATTCTGGACTGAGTCATGTCACTATGTTTTATATTTTGTTACTTAGTAATCTTCAACTGACTGAGTCATGGCTGATGGTAATACACACAAACACTAACGAGGGTTTGAATCTTTTAATTTGGAAACATGAATATTTTATCCGTATAGCAGGCTTAGTCAGTCCTCCAACTTCGAAAAAATACATTCTCAGTTCTTCCTATTTACATAAACGTAACACATATTTCCTTAAGAGAAAATTACTTTTTAAGACTGTGTTTTAGTGCTGTTAACATTTGAATCCAAAATCAAAATGTTTAACTCCCTGAGTCTCTAATCGCTTATTTTGTAACCCTTGAGTTCAAATTATTCGGGGCGTTAAACATTTTCAAGGGTTACAAAATAAGCATTTAGGGACTCAGACGTTAAATATTTTAATTTTGGAGTCATGTGTTTAAACCACTAAAATATGAAACTAAAAAAGAAATTTCCTCTTTCCTTGAAGTGGATGGAGTTTAACTTATGTGTTTTTATGTTAAGTTATTGCAAAATGAAAATAAAATAACCTCTACATTATTAAAAAACATACTAATAATGAGATTAAATATTAGAGTTAAATGCTTGGTTGGTCCCTGTGGTTTGCAAATCTTGCAGTCTTGGTCCCAGTGGTTCACTTATTACACACTTGGTCCCAGTAGTTTCAAATTTTGCACTCGGGTGGTCCTTACCACTAACCTTTGTTAGATTTCTCAGTTAAGTATATGCAAAATTACTATATTACCCTCGTCTTCTTCATCCTTTCTCTGCTACCACCTGCAACTACTCTGCTACCACCACCCTCACCCTCGCCGCCTTTCACCACCATACCACTCAGCCATACCCTCCGGCGTCTCTTCCACTCCTCCCTCCGTCACTCTCCTCAACAACGCCTCCACCTCTCGCTTCCTCACTCTCAGATGCTCTGCTCAGTCTCCAAACACCTCAGGTGATTTTCGGCTCGACCGATGACGTCACCGAAACTGTAGGATTCAACGGTTAGGTTTTCGGTGAGTTGTATGAGGAGATCAACGGCGGCGAGATAATCGGAAGATTGTTCTTGTTCCGGTGATGCGTCAGAATCGTGGTGGAGAATGATCTTCTCGGCTTTTTGAAACTGATCGTTGAATTTGGCATCGTTTTGGATTAAATCGGTGATGTTAGAGAGACGATTGTCGAAGCCTGAGAAGATGTTGATCATGTCTTCGGTTGCTTGTGTGTTGCTGTTTAGGCTTTTTACGATTTGGTGAGCTGTGGCGAGGACTCTGTCTTTGGATTTAGGTTGGACTGTGGTGGTGGCCATCGGTGGTGGTTGTACGGCGGTGGGGTGTGTGTGTGTGTGAAGGAAGATGGATGGGGTATAAGTTAAGAAGCGGTTGACGAATCCATTCCTCTACCAACTACTGTGTGCGTTTGTGTTTGAGATTCCTTTCCCTGTTTGATTCAGTTCGTTGGCTGTCAACTCGTTGGTTGCTAATGGCGGTACTAATATTGCCGAAGGTCTGAGAATCTGGTGGATGGTTGTGGCAATCGGGAAGATGGCGGTGAAAGACGCCGGAGGGTATGGCTGAGTGGTATGGCGGTGAAAGGCGGCGAGGGTGAGGGTGGTGGTAGCAGAGTAGTTGCAGGTGGTAGCAGAGAAAGGATGAAGAAGACGAGGGTAATATAGTAATTTTGCATATACTTAACTGAGAAATCTAACAAAGGTTAGTGGTAAGGACCACCCGAGTGCAAAATTTGAAACTACTGGGACCAAGTGTGTAATAAGTGAACCACTGGGACCAAGACTGCAAGATTTGCAAACCACAGGGACCAACCAAGCATTTAACTCTAAATATTATGATAATATTTAAGTTGATGGGACCCTGCATATATTAAGAAAAGAGTTAAATGTCATTTTAGTTCCTGTGGTTTGAGCCATTTTGCCACTTTAGTCCAAATGTTTCATTTTTAACATCTGGATCAAAAAAGATTTCGTCGTTGCCATTTTGGTCCAACTGACTTAACTCCATCCAATGAACTCTGTTAAGTCAAGGGCATTTATGTCTTTATTGGTAATTATATGGTTTATTAATATAATGAATAAAAAAAACAAATTTAATAATATATATATATATACACACACTCACATATGGACAGACCACCATCAGATCTCTCATCTCTCTTTCTCTCTACGCTACCATCCTCACCAACCGCCGCCGACCACCATCACCATCACCGGACCACCACAACTATCACCAGGAACCGACCACCGCAACCATCACCACCACCCGACCACCATGGAACAATTCGGACAGACCGCAGATCGAAAAGATAGGTGAACGGTTCTCTCTCTCTCTCTCTTCTTGGTTCTGTTTTGATTAGCGTGACGGTGGTGTTGGTGTTGTGGTAGTTGATGACGTGGGGTGTTAGGGTTTGGTGTTGGTGTTGTGGTGGTTGATGACGGTGGGGCACGGTGGTTGTCGTGATGAGCGGTGGTTGGTGAGGGGCGGATATGGGTGGTAGTGCTGTGGTGGTGGTTGTGTTTCAGAGAGGTGGAGATGGGTGGTTGTTGTGGTGGTTGTTTTTCAAAGGGGTGGAGATGGGTAACAGTGGTGTGGTGGTGATAATGGTGAGGTGTTGGTGTCGGCGGTGGATCTGGTCGGATTCTGGATCTCCTTCTGTCAGCGAAGGATCTGGTCGGGTTGTGGTGCTAGTGGCAGGGTGGTGGTGATGGTTGTGGTGGCCGTGTGGTGGTGATGTTGGTGGTGACTGTGTGGTGGTGATGGTGCCAGAGGTGATCCAAAGTCAGATGGTGCTTGAATCAATTCTCTGATGATTATGTGTTATATGTGTATACATAATATGGATATATATTAATGTTTTTAAACAATAAAAATAAAGGGTTAATTAAAAGAAAACTGAAATGACTAAAATGCCCTTGGCAGACTTAAAACATATGGATGGAGTTAAGTCAGTTGGACCTAAATGGCAACAATGAAACCTTTTTGAATCCAGATGTTAAAAATGAAACCTTTAGACTAAAGTGGCAAAATGACTTAAACCACAGTGACTAAATTGACATTTAACTCTTAAGAAAAATAAAAACACCCCCAAAGTGTATGACAATTGAAACTCAACTTTCTTGATGCATAGAGTATTTTTATATTAAAACACAACTCATCATTTTAAATTTATAAGATGGTAAAAATACTTTTACACAACTACACATAATAATATGGTAAAAACCAAGGATCAATTTAAGAACTCGGTGACTCTTACTATTCAACCTTCGTTGTCTCTTACTATTCAACCTTTGTTGTAGTTTTGTTGATCAAAAGTAGGAAGTTTGTGCAATAAAAGCGAATGAATGAAGTCACCTAAAGTCAATGAATATAAATAACATGGATTCAAGTAAATGAATAAAAGATAGATGTCGGTTTGGTTTTAACTCCCCTTGACAAAAGATGTAACATTTACTTAATCCCCCTTAACTACGCGGTGTCGCATCTCACCTGAACTTAATTGACAACTAGGGGTGATAAGCCACCCTAGCCCCTACCAAAGACGGAATTAAAAACATTCCAACCACGGTAGCGCTAGCACATTAAGTTGTTGCGTTAACTCGCTAGCGCTAGGGCACTACGGCTTTTTAGCCTCCTACAGTTCATTCCATTCCCTTCGCTACACTCGACTTAAACCACCTACGAACTTACCCATAAGGAAACTTGTCAAGTAGGTCTTTCGAGCCTTTCCTTTTTTTACAAATCCGGTAAGGTGGGGTATTATCCTTAAGTCTGTCGAAGCTTTAGTTGAAGACCCTTCAGTGTCGTTTCGTTTGGTCCCCTAGTACCTTCTCCGCACTTAGCTTTAAGCATTTCAAGTAGATAAAATCATAAAAGAAGAAATGGGAAGGAGCACCTACATTACGCGATGCGTTATTAGTTGAATCCGAAGGTCAATCATTCCCAGTGAAGGTATCAGGGGTAGGAGTACATTAGTCAAATAGAGGGCTCTCACGGGGGGTAGTCCACGGCTTTAGCCTTAAGCTTCGGCTGTAGTTCTTGTATTGGGTGAACCAAAGCGTTAAATACCCGTGTGGTGTGCAAGGGTTAGTCGTCTTATTGTGCTGGTAATGTGAGTTGACAAGAATACATTGCAGTATGTGTGAGTAAAGATTTTCCTTAGTTTTCCAAAGGAGCAAGTAGAGTTACTGCAGATTGGCTTCCCCCTTATCCCTCCCCAGATGCGGATTTCCTATCATTTAAGGAAATAGATCAAACTGCTAACCCCACCCACGCGATGCCCTACCTATCCATTTCAAATCCAGTCGGAGGTCTTCGAGCCTTGTTAAGAACTAAAGTTTTAAAGCAAAGCGCCCTCCCCAGTCCAGGTCAAAGGTCTCCCTGCTCTTTGTAGGGGGTTCGTTACGGTCAGCAAATAAGCCCCGCATTGTGTATGAGCAATCAATCGTGACAAGTCGACTGATCCAAAATGAAAGCACTTATAGATAGAAGCCGTTTGTCGACTAGTGGACTCATCCTCAATGCTGTTTAGGCTCCCTAGTTCTAGTCGGTTGTCCGCCGTTTTTCTTTCCCATGCCGGTATGGCCTTATAGGTAGCAGCCTCCCACAAAGATGGCTTTGCGGTCACCTTCTATTCTGTTATGCTTGTTTGAAGGTTCGTCCGGCCCGGGTCAATCCACCCTCAATTGAGAATCATGAGAAGCAGTACCGGTTGAAAGATCGGCTTTGGAATAGGCCTATGTATGGTCTTTCCACTAAGCTTTGATCTACGTGCGCTAGCTTTCTCGGCGACTAATACCCTTCTGCGGGTCTTTCGTTCATTGCCTATGGTCTTTGGTAAGTTGTTTATAGTTCACTTTCGTCTATGGCCCTGCTCTCTCTTCAACTTAGTTATTCGTACTTCGGAGTGGTGCTGACTCTCCGGCTTGGTTATTGAATGAATCTTATGCTTGTCAAGTCCACATTTGGGTCTTCTCTTGCTTACGTCCACTTCGGTGACTCCAACCCAGAAACTTGAACTTCGGATTCCCTATCTAATAGTTACCCCTCTCTTACTGACTAAGGCTAAGGTGGTGTGAACTATAGGCGCAAGAAGTTTCTCACATAAATAGACGTTTGAATATTAGCTCAAGAACATTATTCTCTTATGCGAGCTCTACCTCAATTCCCTTCTTTGCCTCAAAGCTAAAGTATCCCTTTCTGCAGCTCTAGGAACAACAGAAGAATCTAGAGTTTATGATTCCAAAAGTAGAGGTTCTTTTTATAGCTTAGCAGGAGTGGTTTATGCTACTATATTCAGTTACTAAGAAACCTTTATATTTGAATAAGAGGACATTCCTATACTGCAACTAAAGAAAGAAAAGCTGGTGAATGCCTGACCGGTGAAGCCGCCTTTATCCTAGACTTATTCAGCTCCTGCTTAACCATTCGGCATCCCTCCGTCTGTGAATATCTTTCAGGCATAAGAACATGTCTGAGGCCTTTTATAGTAGATAGTAAGGAATTAACTATATAATAGAGCCTGGAGGGAAATCTTTGACTTGATGCCCCACCCGAGCTCTCCATACTAAATTTATCAAGGAAAGTTTCTACCAACCCTACCATCCTAGAATGTTAGCGTACAAGAGGGGCATTTCTCAATTGAGTTTGTCACACTGGAATCTCAAATGTGGAAGTTTTCTTCCGGCTGTACTCTAGGTCTCACCTAAGATCCTTAGTCTATCCGAGGCTATCATTAACTAGGGCATGATAAAACCAA
Source organism: Scalesia atractyloides (assembly GCA_947069175.1). Taxonomy (NCBI): domain Eukaryota; kingdom Viridiplantae; phylum Streptophyta; class Magnoliopsida; order Asterales; family Asteraceae; genus Scalesia; species Scalesia atractyloides. The sequence continues at coordinate 430,929 of CAMTDV010000024.1, read as the reverse complement.
TGGTCAGTACCTCTTTACTAGGGATGAGGTTCCTGGGAAACTACTCTGGTTCCTGCAATGAGGAAGGTTTTGAATATTTCCTTATGTTTTCCGAATAAGCATGATAGACCTCTTATCGAGATTTATTCTACAATGCCTCTGTTTAAGCTAAAAAAGACGATTACCATGGGTCTCGGCTATCATCACCCTACTTGAGGTAGTTGAAAGGGGCTTTAATGCGCTTGTTTACTCGAAAGAATTAAGCAACCTTCTGAATTGACATCTTTCTCTTCCAATCCTGTTGATTGTCTTGTAAGGGAAATAGGCTTCATTCCTATCTCCAACATGATTTTTGCAAAGAGCGTTTGGCACCTCTTACTCTAATGAAAGGCCTTAAGGTAATAATATCTTTCTCAGTCCAATAATGGAACTTTACTTTCTACCAATTCATAAGGAAAGCAAAGGCAGTGGGCTATTAAGCAAAGATTACGTATCAAAACCAAAAATTCAATGACTGAAATCGAAGACTAAAGGTTAGAAGACAGAGAGAGGAGTCTTAGGGAAAAAGAATTTTTGATGAGTTTTACCCTTCGTGAACCGAATTCCTTCTCTTACCTATTTGAAGGTCGTAGAATAGAAGAAGATCTTATACGCAAACTAGAGGAATTCAGAGCTTACGAAACTACGCTTACGACATAGAAGATATGAATAGGAGGAAACTTTATAACGAATAAAAGCACTGTCCAACTCGGGACTACAAAACACGTGATTGAAAACCCAAAAGCAATTACATCAGTCCCACATCACCGGAAGCAGAGGAAGCTAACCGAGTGGAAGCCGTTTACCTCGACTTTGTACTCAAAATCAGCCTTTCTATCTCTATGAGGTAAAGCCGAGAATAGTAAGTTCACCCCAAACAAATTAGAATCCTTTTCATACACAATTTCCTACGATAGGGTAGGGATGAAAGGTCGGTGAAATTAGTTTGGAATATTAAATAGAAGACAATTACGCTCGAACGGTGTATCGAATTGATGAACCTTCTGAACTTTCTTTTATCCAGGGTGTGATACCACAACTTTGCCAATTCGATACGAATTGCATTACCTACTTTTCTTTGTTGTGATTTGGGACTTTCTAGTTGAGGCCAGACAAAACCAGAGATTGCAGCTAGAAATCCACCACAACATTCCTATGTTTTTCAAAGTACTGAAGGCATCTTTGATCCACCGATTCACCACTGAACGACATTTGGATAAGCAAGAATACCATATGTGATGTCGTTTACCTCATATTTTAATAAGATTTGTATGAGGCATGATAGATCCGGAAGAAAAAATGGAACTTTCCACATGAGGAGACGCGAAAAGGGCTTAGACGAGACCTAGCATCTCTGAGCTCAGATTCGGCATATCTGGTCTATTTTAGAAAGACTGTTTTCGACGGTTTTGTTCCATAGTATTGGCCGTAACCAGTTCTTAACCCATTCCCGTAAGATAATCCACTAAAACCCCTCCTCTTCAGTTTTAGACGAGACCTAGCATCTCTGAGCTCAGATTCGGCATATCTGGTCTATTTTAGAATGACTGTTTTTGAAGTTTTGTTCCATAGTATTGGCCGTAACCAGCTCTTAACCCATTCCCGTAAAACAATCCACTAAAACCCATCCTCTTCAATTTTAGACGAGACCTAACATCTCTCAGCACAGATTCGGCATATCTGGTCTATTTTAGAAGAACTGTTTTCGAACGGTTTTGTTATAGTACTGGCCGTAACCAGCTCTTAACCCATTCCGTAAGATAATCCACTAAAACCCTTCCTCTTCCATTTTAGACGAGACCTAGCATCTCTGAGCTCAGATTCGGCATATCTGGTCTATTTTAGAAAGACTATTTTCGACGTTTTGTTCCATAGTACTTGGCCATAACCAGCTTTTAACCATTCCCGTAAGATAATCCACTAAAACCCCTCCTCTTCAATCAGTACGTAGGGGAGAATAGTAGACCCAGTTTTTCAATCCTTTACTAGATACAGATGATGTAGACAAAAATGAATATTCTCCAGGGTCCACGATAAGTACCCAATCGAATTGGAAAATTCCCATCATCTTCAACTTAGCTGGTTCTCGCTCTTAATAGTAGCTTAGCCCGCTTCGAGTATGAATCTGTCAAGTTAGTAGCTAATAAAGAGTCTCACCCTCCCGCGTGAATCCCGCAGCGCAAGCATCTATAGATCTTATCCATAAGAAAAATCCTAAGTTACCTTCTAAAAGAAAAGTAACCCATAATCCCACACAAGGCAAGGAAAGAAAGTAGAAAGAAAAGGCGAGAACATAACGATTACCGACGCTTTTCGTGTGGGAAGCAGAGGGACGCACTTGAACAAGCTAAAGGTCAAACCCCATTAGAGCTGCATGGTATTATATTTCTAAACAGTAAATAAAGAAAATAAAATTAAGGGAAACATTTGAATTAACATGAATGTTGGAGCAATACCATTTGATTTTAAAACTAAAATATTAAGCTTGCAGCCGATTTCGAATGGAGTGACGACTGTATTTTATGAGAAGAATTAACATCAAATTGTTTATGCATATATGGTTGATATTACTGGTGTCTAACCCCCAAAAGACTTTTTTTCACTTATTCATCTACCCATCAAAAGATAGAAACTTCAACATTCATGTTAATTCAAAATTTTCCCTTAATTTAATTTCTTTTTTTATTTTTTAGAAATATATAAAAAATAAAATATTAAAACAATATGTCTTGAATTGCTACTGGTTATTGTTTTGGCAAATTTTGTTTTTACTAACCCTGGCATATATGTAGTGACATATGTGTATGAAGATTCAATTGTACCAAAATAGTGAATCAAGATGAAAATGAACTTGTTACATATATGTATGAAGATGGTCAATCAAGTATGTAGATCTTTTTTTTTTGTTCAACACATCCCATTCATAGCGTATATACGAAGATATAGATATGTATTTCACAAGTCAATTTTGAATATCGGTTTTCGGTGAGCATTTGGTTGTTATACATATGTGTATAATTGTTGTTAAGTGACTATTTGTTTTTTATACATTAGGTAGATAATTATTGTTCGCTGAGCAATTGGTTTTTATACATATGTGTATAGTTGTATATACCGGTAGTTGTTGTTAAATGACTGTTTGTTTTTTTATACACATGTGTATAGTTGTTGTTAAGTGGATGTTTGTTTTTTGTACACATGTGTACAGTTGTTCGCTGAGCAATTGGTTTTTATACACATGTGTATATGTTGCACCTACAAAAGAACATATAATTGGAAAAGCCAAAACATGCTATCCTGATCAAGAAATAAGTAAGCTATGATGATCATCCCCTCCCAAAGATAGTGAATCTTGACATTAACAGAGCATTTGTTTGAAGAAATCAAAGATCTGTTGAAGGTATGAAAGCATTGTTGAAGAAGAAGAAAACTTTGTTCAAGGCCAAAACCTGTTAAGACAAAGCACGATAAAGAAGGACAAACATTTTTTAAGGCCTAAACAGATGTTGGGTAATAGCCAACAGAGGTTTAAAGAACAATTGTTTCAATATAGCAGTGTGTGTTTAAACAGTTGTTAGATATCTAAGAACAAATGTTAAGTTCCATCATATGTTTTTTTAACATATGTGGATTTTTTCATTAGGTATGTTAGATGTCGATATCATGGTGATGTCAGCCCTGATTGCCAACAGATGTTAGTACCTATATAAATAGATCTCACATATTAGAGATCTAGTTATTACTCTTACAACCTTTTGTACAAACAGAAAGTTGTGTGGTCAGGTTGGGGGAGTTGTATAATCATACTTGTAATTGAAATCATGTTGATTATTAATAGAAAACAGTATGATAACTTTGCGCTTTGTGTGTTCATTTAATTCTACTACGATTCATCGTATCATTTTCATTTTTACTTCATTTAATTCATTAAACACTTCATACATTCACAAACTAAAACTCAGATCCTAACAATATAGTTGTGTTAGTTGTAGTTATTGTTAACTCACTATTGTTTTTAATACAAATGTGTATAACTGTGACGTTGTATACACACAACAACAACAACAAAAACACACTGTTATGATACATATATTTTCATACACACATGTATAATTGTGAGAGTTTTGTAAAAAAGAACCCTAAAACGATGGTAGAAAAGTGCCCGGTTTGTTTTTTATACGCATTTGTATTTAATAATAGGAGGTATATGCAATTAAAATCTTATGTGAAAATAATGAGTTGTCCATATGCGTATTGGAGAATCAAATGTTAAAATAATAAATAAAAAATTATATAAATTGAGAGGAAAAATAGGAGAGATAGTGTAATTAAAATCTAATTGGATAGAGAAATCATTTAAACTTTACCGCTATATCTTTTCTATTTATTTTTTAATCTCTAAAAAATGATTGGTCTAGATTGGTTCATTTTGTTAAAAAAAAACACTAGGTTCACTAAACCCCAAATTGAGAAGCATTATATACCACATATTTTCTTCAAGCCAAAAAAATTTTTTTACTTCTAATCGCACATTTTAAGAGTTTTTTTTAATATATATACATATATGTATATTGTCAATTCTTAACCTTGACCACACATACATGATATGTGTATAGTATGAAGCATATATGTATGATAATTATTTTTCAACTTTAAGCACGTATTTTAGACATATGTACACTAGAAAAATTGTGTTTTAACATGTGTAATTATAAGGTTTTAAGTGTTTATTATTATAAAACATGGTACTTTGAGTGTGATTTGACTCGTAGGTACCCAAAGCTTTAAATGTTGGCTTTTGAAGCTAAACGGGAGGTTTTCAGGAAACATTTTGAAGGTTGGAAGCTTACACACAAGTTTGGAGTTGGAAAATGCGAAAAAGGGAAAGAAACCAGTGGTTAACGCAAGAAGAAGCTAGTGTTTAACGCAAGAAGAAGCCAGTCTGGCGCAACCTTGTGCCAGTCCTGGCGCATTACAATGACATCACTCAGGGGCGCAACCTTGTGCCTGGGGCGTGACCTTGCGCTGACATAAGATAAGTAAGCATGCAAAAATTCGGGATTTCACCCTACTTAAAGAAACCTTCAACCCAAAAAAAAAACCTTCAACCTTAATCGTTTTTGGCCCTCCAAGGACGAAAATTCAAGTTCCCAACCTCATCAATCTTTTATGCAATCAAGATCCAAAACAACCCTAGAAGATTCAATCATGATGATTCGAGGCTAAAATCTTCAGGTGGATGGTTCATGTATGTGAAACTCAAACATTGTTTATTTAGTTTTTTATTGTTTTTCATAACTTAAAGAATACTCGTGGTCTAGTTTTGTGTAAATGAATTGTTTGTGTTGCAATTGCATTTGATTTTCTTGCATCGTGAATAGTTTGGTTATTGGGTGGGTTTTGGCACTTATGATTTGGTAATTAAATTGCATAAGTTAACATAAAAAAACTTATCTTTGATTATCATTCAAATTAAACAATTAACCAACACCTTTTGGTACCTATCTAATTAAACAGGTTTAGGTGAATCATTGAACCGGAAATCTGGAGGGGGTTTCTTTTCTTTAAAATTGATAACTTTCTTAATAATACTCGATCAAAAATATCAAAACTCAATAAAGTAATAGTTTTTCTTAGTTTTTAGTTAATCTAGGTTTCTACAATCAACCTAACCAGTATTCCCTGTGGAGACGAACCTACTTACCGTTGCTAATAAAGGTACTTAGGACAATGTTTAAACTTATTTTTGACCGACCTTTCGACATCGATCAGTAGATTTTAAGGATTAGGCGGAAACTCTAGTGACCAAGTTAATGGCAACACTATTATTTCACTCACTTTCAGTAAACTATATTAATTGAGTAAAGTCATTAACACACACACACACACACCTTGCTTACCCATGATCTTCCTTACCTAGCTTGATATCAAGAGGGTAAGTTTCTCCCAATCATCTCAAGAATCTATCCAATAATAGCCATGGGAGAATATCTGATCAAACTTGAAAAGATTAAATAAATAATTAAAACCTCGATTACACTAATGATTCTTGAGTTTCTCCTAATGATTACAATGATTAGAGAATGTGGGTAGAAGAGAAGTGTGTAGTGGAGAAGAGGCAAGAGAATGGGAAAGTGAAATTGTTGGAGAAGGCCATTTATTTATAGGTTGGCAAGGGCAAGATATGCCCCGTGCCCGGTTTCGTAACCTACTGTAGCCAATATCGAGGCACAAGCCTTGTCTCGTACACACGCATCGTGGTCAACTTTGTGGGCCCCACGGGATATTCCAGAATCCTTATCCTATCTTCATATTGTCAAGCTTGGGCGTGCCTTCCGGGCACGGGCCGTGCCTGGCTTCTTTGCCAAATCTTTGCGCAACGATCTTTTGGGGGTGTCTGGAGGTGTTGTGATCCGTGGCATGGGGCGTGCCTTCCGAGGCAAAGGGCGTATATGGATAATTTTTCTAATTTTCTCTGTTTTTGGCCTGATTTTGCTTTCTTTGTCATTTTTGTGTTATTTTTGTCCTGAAAATTCAATATAAACCAATTTAAGCTTAATTTGACATTTTATTAACAATACATAATATAAATGACGGATAACTTGACAGAAAAAATGTGCATTTATGCTCATATCAATAACTGTCAAGCTTAATGTTATTATATATTGATTTTTTAATCCCTCTGGATATAATAAGGAGACATTTGTAGTTAGAAGCCTAACATTTACCTTGTTGAACACTAAGTCAAGTTTTTATGATAAACTATATTTATATACCATTTTTGGGAAGACATCATAGTGACAAAGTTAATAAGACCAAGTATATATGTTAGCAGTTGGATGAATGAAAATTTATTTACTGACATGTTTCAATAACAATTTACATGATATACTGAAATGGTCGTATTATTGGCACACCTTGACAAATTAAATTGATACCGTCGTATAGCCTTATACGACGTCTATTATGCAACAACAATTACCAAGGTCCAGTCAAAGGTTGACACTCTCTGTCACGTACAAACCCTATATGGTATAAAGAATTCGATGATGTGAAACAGAAAATGTTATCCGAACCCCCGCAAGTGAAGAAAAGCATGATGTCAAAGATCAATGTGGTGTTAAACCCACTTTTGCGCAATAAAAACTGCTAGTCATACAAGAAAACACTCGTTGGCATCCAACATCGAAGTCCAACAACAAAGGAGAGAACAGGCTGCTAGACTTAGCTCAGCTGGGCCTTTTGAACAAAGCATGTGCGACCTTCCCGACATAGGTCTTTTGTACCATTGAAAGGCTCTCTAATACCACCTCTCGAAAGTTGTTAATGTGACGTAGTCGTTCAACGGCTTCCCAAAAAAAGAGCCACGCAAGGACTATCGGTTTCCATTAATCCCGACGTATGAATCGGTTGAAGATGTTCTCAAATACTAAAAATAAATTCCAATACTGTTCCACCCCAACATTTCAAGAATAAAACATGTGAATCCGGATGGATACTGTGGGTTTCGGGCTATGGCTAAGGGTTTTATGTTGGATCAACACTACTTTGCTTATATTTGAAGTGCACTAGTTGAGGAGAGACCGCGAGAACAAAGAAATGTGAGAGTACATTTTAACGTGATTTACCAGGAGACTATGACGTGTAGCTAAAGAGCTAAATTTTACTGGAGTTGTGAGATCACCCATGGAGCACTAGATGGAGATGCCTCAGGCGGTACACCTGCTTACCAATTGGTTTGGTGTGATTGTTCACATATTAGACTTGGGAGGTAGTTCGAATTTATTCATCTTCTATCATCTTGATCGCGGACTGTCCCTATCAAGTGGTTACATTGGTATTTGTTGACAAGGGTCATTTCATCAATGTAAACTAGAAGGGGATTATCCAATGCAGTCACCAAACTATCTTTGGGTTAATAATCGAGGCGTAGAAGCAGCACCATGGATGCAAAACTTCACGGAACGCGTAGAGTGGTATGAGTCGATAACGAAGCCGATATGTCAAGTAACAGACAAGACAGTGCATTATCTAGGTTAAATTGTAATTTTAAAAGTATTTTGTTTGTATAATGTTTTCAAGTTTTTTTGTTTGTTTAATGATATAATCGGTCAAGTAACCGACAATATACGCCAAAATACGATACCGTATGGACATAATACACCATAATACATAACAATACGGCAAGTATAGACATAATACGCCATAATTACGCAATAGCACGACACGTACATATAATCTACAACCTAATAAGACATATGCATACAATAAACGACATATTACTGAACGTAACCGACACGACACGACACGTATAGACAATAGACGCTATAATACGAAACATACTAACAATATACGTCATAATACGACATTTAATGACAAAATACGACAAGTAATGATACGGTACGACACATATACATATAACACCACGCGTTAGAGTTCACGTGGATTCAAAACAAAATTACACGTAATCATAGAATATGATACCAGACATAACTGAACGTCATTAGAATGACATGTATAAGTGTATACTTCATATAATGACACGTAAAAATACGTCAAAATATGACACGTATACGACGGGTCTATATGACTCATATAGACCCATCGTTGTATTTTTTTTTTGAATTTGTGTTAAAATTAATGAAATTTGTTTCAATGTTATATATTGTTTAAAATTGTTAAAATTTTAAATTTTCAAAATGTTTGAATTCTAAAATTTTTTAGATTTTTTTTGATAAATTCTTGAATTTGAAATTATTATTTTTTTCTAAAAATGATTTAATTTTTGAAATATATAATATAAAAATGTTATATTTTAAAGATAAATAATATAAATAATGTTATATTTTTTAAAATGATATAAAAACTATATATAAATAAAATAATGTAAAAATGTTATATTTGAAAAAAAAATATAAAAATTGATATTTTGTATAGATCGATATGGCTGATGTGGGTAGGGGCCGCGGCAGAGCGGTGGGTGGTGGGGCGGTGGCGGAGGAGCCTAGACGGGCACGTGTTGGAGGCGGAGGGAAGGGTCGTGGTCATGGGTGCGGTGCCCTAAATATTGACCTCTTGCCCGAGCACCCGTATCTAGTATTCGAGCTAGGGAGTGAGGCTTTTCACCCTTGTGAAAAGTTTCGACGGATGGAGATTGCTGGCCATCTAACGATTGATTGAAATGTTTTGGAGGTACAAGAGGTGGTCTGAGCCCAAGATATCATCGGACATGACTCTCCGTGGGATAGGTATACTATTTATTAACTTGTTTTATTTGTTTTGTCATGCTAGACGATGATAATCGAGTTCTTATCGTCGTTCGAGTTCTACACGATAAAAGCCGATGCACCAGAGGAGGAGGATGGCCCTGAGCACCCATGGCTCGAGGTTAGTTTCTCATTGGGCACAGATGTAACATCCGTAAAAAACGGATTTACCAAACCCGCTCCGTTTATCAACCGAACAGTCAGTCAAAATTTTCGTTGCGAATTAAATGTCCAAAACATTTTTAAACGATCCGTAATCAATTATTATACGCGAATATATATTTAGTTTTTGAAAAACTGTTGAAAATCGCAAAATAAAAATGAAATGCTTCTGCCGGGTTTCGAACCCGGGTCTGTACCGAATCAGTTCAACACTTAACACATAACACTGAACCACTGCGCCAACTACTTTGTTTGTGATATAATAGAATCATTTAATTGATAAAGTGTCGTTACGAATTCAAAATCGGCGCCCAAACGATTCAGTCGTCGGAATCCCGGAAATCCCGCGAATCTTAACTACAATTTACGTTATAACGTAAACCATTAACCAGATATCGGTTATAACCGATGTTTGAAGTCCGCGACCAAAATCAAAACCGCCGGAAAATTTAAATAACGAACACAGTCCGAAATCAGACCAAATACATTTCGATTATTCCCTATAAATTCACCCACAACCGACGACAAACACTTTCGCTCAAAAATCACACCTTTTCTCGGCGTAATTCCACTCGCCGGAATAAACCTGTTCGTCGCCGGAAAACCGGTTTCCCCACTGCCGAGTTTTTCTAAACCTCCTAAGTTTATACCGAAGTCACCCTTACTCTTTCCAAGATTTCCGGAGACTTGCTGCTGCAAGACACCTGACGCCGGAGTTGAATTCTGTCGCCGGAGTTCTGCCGGAAAACAGAGAGTCCTGTCGGTATACTTTCTCCGCCCAGTTTCTTTTCCGTTTCACTTTTATATTACCTTAATCAACTGTAAAACGCTAATAAACTGATAAGAATCTTAAACCCGTCGATTTCCGATTCTGGTTCAAACTAGATGAAGAAGACGATGAATTTCAGTATGTTATAAGTATAATATAAATCATGAAATTAATCGGGTTAGACACACAGTCCAGCGGTGGACTGTGTGCACATAAAACGTTATACATACAAAGGTCTCGAGTTCGATTCCCGTCTCACACACGCTGCCTTAATAAAAATCCATTTTTGTTTACTGAACCGGTGTCGCCTTAGATATATGTTAAGTATATTAATAACCGGAATAATAACCAAGTTAGACACACAGTCCAGCGGTGGACTGTGTGTTTGTTTATATCGCTGGTCACGAGTTCGAGTCCGGTCTTCAGCACCGACTCGGACCATTATCTCTTCTTTTTAATTAAGGCAGAAAAGGAAATAAATAATTAGTACTTAAGTATAATAAAAACCGAATGATATAACATGTTGAACACACAGTCCAGCGGTGGACTGTGTGTTGGATTAAACCACAGGTCCCGGGTTCGAGACCTGTGGAGTGCATGACTGTTTCGTTTAAACCGTTTTTAAAATAAAAAGGATTTCTGTTTAATTCTAATTAATGTATATATGTAATTAAAATCGGATATATAACGGGTTAGACACGTAGCTCAGTTGGTAGAGCTGCGTGCACGCGTACGGGAGGTCTCGGGTTCGAGCCTCACTCAGCGCACAATAATCTGCCATTGAACCGGTCAACGGTCAGGTCAACGGTCAAAGGGTCAGTCAACGGTCAGAAAAAAATAAAATATTTTTATTATTTTTATTTAATTATTTTAATTAAAAATCAATTATAAATACTTAAAAATAACATTTTTAAGATTAGAAAATAGCCTCAAACTCACAAAAATGCACCCAACCATCCTACTAAAATAGTTTAATAAAATCCGTTTACTTACCAAACCATAATGCAATTTATCTAGGTTAAATCTCACTCGTGGTTAAAAACCACTTCGCGTGCATTCAACGTCATCAACCGAACGCACCCACTGTGAGTGAATCTTACAATTCCCCCTTTTAAATTACACGTTTTGGGGTGTGTCATGTGTTATGAAATTAATTAATTTATTTATTTAAACTTGTGCCATACCACATCATGACTTAAACTTAGATTGTTTTTATTGTTGTGATTTACTTATTGCCATTAGTCAAGTCATATGAAATTCATACATTAAGCCCATCAGTTCCTCGTGGGAGACGAGTAGAACATCGCGTGCTTCATACCAATTTCATTATTGTTCATGTGTGTATCATTGAGTTTATATTGTTTGTAGTTGTGTTATTCATATTATCATGTTTATGCAATTCATTCATCAGGCCCCTCAGTTCCTCGTGAGAGACGAGTTGAGCATCGCGTGCCTTTAATTGTTCCATTATTGTTCATGAGTGTTTTCATTTAACATCTTATGATTATTGATCAAGTTACATCTAATTTTACTCATGTTTGGTTGTGCACATATTTCATAATCAATTTAAATAAATTGTTCAAATGTTTTCCATAGGATTCACTCGCCAACATTATGTTGATCCAAAAACCTTTTTTATACATGATACAGGTGAACAGATTGAAGCAAGGATAACATAGGATATGCCTTAGAAGAAAACAAAGAAGTTAGATTGTTAGTTAGATCATGTTGTAACATTATTGTAAATTTCCATTTAATTTGTATTAATGAATATGAAACGTTTAATAAATGTCATGAGCTTTGATGATAACCCAATCATGCCCCGATCACCTTATCCGCTGCGGGTCGGGGTGTGACAACAGAGGCATGTGAGATGTCTTTGAGGGAGTTTGTGGTGCACACCGACTTTTATACCTTCCCGTAGACGGACATCCCACTCTACACCAACGCGGTGCACGAGGTACACACATTGATACTCTTCAGATTCTTGAGTGTGATCGTTCAGGGTCCCTTTGGCGTCGCGAAGGCTAGAGTGACCGCTATCACAAACCCCTTTGTACCATTACCTGCACAGGGCTATCACCATATCTATGGCACCACATGAGAAGAGTCGTGACTAGTGCAATCAAGGGGATCTGTTTTACATATTCAGCCTACTATGGGGGGAGTCGTGCGCCCTCGATTACTGCCTCGCCGAGTGGTTTGCGACGACACACCACCGGCAGGATCGGTCGTTATTGTACGAGGAGCGTTCATCACCCAAATTTCTCTCTCATCGGGCCTCGTTCCTCATGAGGACCCATAGTTCACTGCCAGGGGAGCGGTCGAGCTGACTAGATTGAAGCGCCAGACGCTGATCGACATGCATATCACGCACGACGTTGCTGGTCTCGGCCTTCGATTTCGCCACCGCGACGACCACGTATTTGTCCCCGTGACCTCCCGGATGAGTTACCCAAGGTGGAGGAGCCTGTTACGGCAGGTACTGTTGCTCACAACGAGGAAGACGATCATTCCGAGCGAGTGGCCGCTCAGCTTAACCGAGAGTTCACACCACGGCCACCGCAAACCGCACAAGGTGCCTTAGTACCCCTATCACGTCTTGTACGACTAGTTGCCACCAGCTTTCGCGGTTGCGTTACAACATATGGAGGGCTGGCTGCGGGTACGAATGGACGCCCACCACGCCCGTCCCGAGGCACTTTTGATGCAAGCGATTCAGGACGATATACGGGCGGTTATCGACTGTGGTCGGGCCCCCTACCAATGTCGTCGTTGTTGCCACGCCGGGAGCAGGATCCCCAGTCGTTAGGCACGATCGGCCGGTTTAGGATAGTTTTGTGCTTAATATGTAATACAAAATACAAATACCATACGATATAATAAGATACATCACGATACGATATACAAATATGATACAATATAAGATGATACGATATCATACTATACGTCACGATAAAAATATAATACAAATTAAAAAACATATAAAAATAAAAAACAACCAACAACCACACCCAAAATACCAAACTTTAAACTAAAAAACATGGTCCTTATACGGATCGTATAGGGCTGTACGATCCATCTAAGACCAGCCGTCAGATAAAGATAAAGACTGACCCAGTGAGTCTGCAATTGTTTTAAGTTAACCTATGCGGATCGTATAATCCTATACAATTTATATTGAAATTAAAAGGTTTGAACTTTGGATAAACATAAGCTGCAATATTGTTTATATTTATTTATTTTTAGAACTTGGCAACGTCACACTATAGAAAGTTATGTTTAATATACCAAACTTTTATAATCCTAATATAATAAATACTATTGTTATTTCGACAAATTATTATGTCTGATATTCAATGATTCAGACGTCGCTCTATTTATACTAAATCTAAATCTTGAATAATTAAAATATAGTTTTTGCGAAGCAATAAAAATATATAGTTCATGGTGTAACATGTAACTAATTAAAGACATAATCATACGGTTGATATTTTCTTTTTCAACTAAATAATATCAAATAACTTTAAGATTTAGAAATAAACCTATTTAAGATTTAGAAATAAACCAATAATTGCAAATGAACTAATTTTGGAGACTCCAAATCTGTTTCCAAATATCCGGAACAAATTAATGCAACATTCCTTTTCATCTTCAGTCACCGAATAGATTAAGATCATTTCCGCATAACCATACAATCCCGTGTAATCGGGATTAGAATTCGACACAATCAAACCTTCGTTTGCAACTTAAACATTTGATAGCTTGGCGTCTTTTACTTCGAACCCCACACATGATCAAAGCAGCACCCTCATCCTAGCGCCACACTGCCGCAGTGCCGCCCCGTTGACAACATTGCAGCCACTGTTCCACCGTTTGGAGCTTCCAAGAATCTTCACTTCACATCCCAAGAATCTCTCAAGTCCGGCCGAACTTGCATGTTTTCATGCAAGTTCGGCCGAACTTGTCTCCTTCAGCCCCCTTCTCCTATAAATACCAAGCTCTGTTCCCTCATTTGAACTTGCTGCAAGTTCGCCCAGAGCTCTCCCAACCTTAAACCTTCGTGTTCTAAGTAAGAATCGACCCGATTTCACTGCATCAACGTTTATCAACAACCAACAAAAGTTTACAACGATTTTGGCACAAGGCATAGCCTTCGTTTTTATCAAAACCCATTCTTTTACGAAAATTTTCATCTTTTTCTTCAAAAACTTCTGTTTTAAGCTTAGATCTACACAATACGAGTTTGTTTGGCGATAGTAGAGACTTCCCAAACACGAGATCTGCAAGATCTCCGCTTGTAAGTGATGGATCTGAGAAAAACCTTTGAAAACCATCGATTTCTACACAAGATACAGACTTTTGATGGTGTTTTGTTCATTTTCTGATATGAAACGAAGCATCTATCTTTCAAAATCCCAGATCTGGAAGCACAAGGACGTTTGTGTTGGTTTACACAAGCCGGACTAATCCGAACGAACCCCGAGTTCGCCCGAATTAGCCCATGCAACGCTAAAACAGCTCTAAAAGACCTATCCGACCTAAGTTTGCTCAGTAGCACAGGGTTGGAGGGATGAACACTCGATTTTCCTCAGCAAACGACGCGAAAACGCAAGATTTTGGACCCGAAAACATCAAGTTCGCTTGAGAATCACCAGGTCAAGTTCGACCGAACTTGAGTGTTTCTTCACAAAAATTCTTGCAAGTTCGCCCGGACTTGCCTGGTTTCTTAGGAAACCATACAAGTTCGACCGAACTTGCCTTGTCAGTAAGGTTTTCCTACAAGTTCGCCTGAACTTGACAAGTTTCTTAGAAAACTCATCAAGTTCGACCGAACTTGACTCACAACTCCCCAAATCCACACAAGTTCGCCCGAACTTGGCTACTGCCCAACCAAGACGTAACCGTTTCAGCTTTTCGGAGACTGATGCACTTCCGTTCGCGTGTACAGGCTGATCCGGCGCTCTTCTCGACTCTCCTCAGAATCTCTAAGCTAACTAAAACGCACCCACAGTGAGTATACTTAACCCATTTTTGCTTTAATTCACTTTTTGGGTGTAACATACGTTCTTATCAAAAATACACAACGCACGCTAAACTGATTCATCACACGCGAATATCTGTTATACATATTATACGTGATTGCTAGAACATGTAAGCTAGGATTGTTTTCGTTATCTCCACCTTGGCTAGTATAGTACTGTAGAGGGGCTCTCATCCGACGGGGTTTAGCTAAGATGTACGCGCGAGCTCTCAGCGAGTATAGCATGATAAATTGTCTTGTGGGTTTATATGTTGTACGAAACATGTTTATGTATGAAGGAATTCGCTATACTTTTATCGACTATGCTATAATATCAAAACCTGTATGCTCGCCAATACATTTTTGTATTGACAAATTATTTTAATGTATGTTGCAGGTGTCACAACCCGACCCGCAGCGGAAAAAGTGATCGGGGCATGATTGGGTTATCATCAAAGCTCATGACATTTATTTTAACGTTTCATATTCATTAAAACACTTTAATGGAAAATTACAATCAATATTACAACATGTCCTAAATATCAATCTAGGCTTCATTGTTTTCTTCTAAGGCATTTCCTATGTTTTCCTTGCTTCATCCTGTTCACCTGTATCATGTGTAAAAGGGTTTTTGGATCAACAAAAAGTTGGCGAGTGAATCCTATGGAAAACATTTGAACAAGTTTATTTAATTGATTATGAAATAAAGTGCACAACCACACATGAGTAAAAATAGATGTAAACTTATTCATAAATCAATTTAATATTAAACAATACACATGAACAATAATGGATCGTTTAGAGGCACGCGTTGCTCAACTCGTCTCTCACGAGGAACTGATGGACCTAATGAATGAATTGCATAACCATGATAATATGAAAGACATAACTACCAACAATATAAACTCAATAATACACATGATCAATAATGGATTGGTTTTGAGGCACGCGTTGCTCAACTCGTCTCCCACGAGGAACTGATGAGCTTAATGAATGAATTTCATATAAGTTGACAAAATGAAATACATAATCACAACAATATAAACAATCTAAGTTTAGATCACGATATGGTATGGCACAAGTTTAAATAAACGAGTTAATTATTTTGTGACACATGACACACCCCAAAACGTGTAATTAAAAAGGGGGACTTGTAAGATTCACTCACAGTGGGTGCGTTCGGTTGATGATGTTGAATGCACGCGAAGTGGTTTTAACCACGAGTGAAATTAACCTAGATAAATAGCATTATGGTTCGGTAAGTAAACGGATTTTATTAATCCATTTTAGTAGGATTGTTAGGTGTATTTTTGTGAGTTTAAGGCTATTTTCTAACCTTAAAAATGTTATTTTTAAGTATTTTTAATTGATTTTTAATTAAAATAAATAAATAAAAATAATAAAAAAATTGACTTTTTTGACCGTTGACCATTGACCATGACTGTTTGACCGGTTCGTATGCGAGTAAGTGTGCGCTGAGTGAGGCTCGAACCCGAGACCTCCCGTACGCGTGCACGCAGCTCTACCAACTGAGCTACGTGTCTAACCCGAAATATTTCTGTTTTTAATTATATTTATATATTAATTAGATTAATCCGAAAATCAACTTATTTCTAAAAAGTTTTTAATCAGTGACTCGGTGCGCTCCACAGGTCTCGAACCCGGGACCTGTGGGTTGCGTTAACACACAGTCCACCGCTGGACTGTGTGTTTAACTTGTTATATAAACCGATTTTTATTATACTTATATACAAACTAAACATTTCCATTTCTGTCTTATTTTAAAAAGTTAGATAATTGTCCGAATCGGTGCAGTAGACCGGACTCGAACTCGTGACGTGTGTTTAAACGTTCACACAGTCCACCACTGGACTGTGTGTCTAACTTGGTTATTATTCCGGTTATTAATAAACTTAACATGTAACAGCGGTGACTCCGGTTCGGTTAACAAAAAATGACATTTTTATTAAGGCAGCATGCGTGTTTAATGTGCACACAGTCCACCGCTGGACTGTGTGTCTAACCCGAGTTAAATATCAATAGGTTTATGCCTCGTGGAAGTGAGCGTGACATTTTCCCTCATTATGTAATGTGTTGTACTCATGTTGTGACCAACTGACCATGTATTGTTAGTGACATTGGACCAAAGGTAGGGCCTCCTAGATCATGCCACGTTTTGGAGTACGGACACACTACCGCCTGTATCCTTCCATATTACATTTTATGTACTGCCTTCCACACTCCGTCTGTAACTCCTACCCAGCATTGACCGACCAGATGAAAAGGGTCTTAAATCATTCTCGGACCATTAGGAGTGGTCTAGCTTCGACCAGAACCAAACATGTGCCAATGGGATTTTATACGTTTCTAGTCTTAATTCTTAACTTGTCTCTGGAACAATGTATGAATTGTATGTATGTTCTTATTAGATATCTATGCTTAGTTATAGTCTAAATCAGTAAGTAGACTATAACTGTTGCACACACATATATATATATATATATATATATATATATATATAAGGTTAGGATCATGTGAGAAGAAGTAGGCTATTTGACAAACTTGAGAAGAAATCTGGACCACACATTTTCTCTAGGCTTTTCGTAATATACACATATGTATATTTAAAAGTGACTATACACATATATGTATATTGAATTATACACATATATGTATATCGTCAAATGTAAACTATACATATGTGTATATTATGAAAAACTTTAAAAAATGTATGGTCCAATTTTCTTCTCAAGTTTCTCAAATAAGGTGCTCTTCTCTTAGGATCCCATATATATATATATATATATATATATATATATATATATAGGGAATGTAAGTTACATGTTGAATGTTTTTATTTTTTTTCTAAAAAAATAGAGAATGTAAGTTACATGTTAATGAACGTTTTGTAACAAAAAAAAAACACACAAAAAGCGCCGAATGGTTTTTATTATAATTTTTTTTAAATTTCATTGTTTACAAAAAAAATGGTAAAAAACTGATTTTTTTATTTTTTATAAAAAAAATCCACTCGACGCTTTTTTTTCTTACAAAACGTTCATTAACATGTAACTTATATTTCCTATTTTTTATTTGGAAAAAAATAAAAATGTTATATAGAGTTTTCTTGAGTTTTCTCAACTCAAAGGAGTTTTCATATAGGGTAGAGATCCTAAGAGAAGTCCACCCTATTTGAGAAACTTGAGAAGCATTTTGGACCACACTAGGCTAATGGAGAAACATTCTGGACCACACATTTTCCCAAAGCTTTTCGTAATATACACATATGTATTGTTTAAAATTGACTATATACATATGTGTATAATTCGGTATACATATGTGTATATAGTGAATTTTAAACTATACGTATGTGTATATTACGAAAAGCTTACGGAAATGTGTGATCTATAATTCTTCTCAAGTTTCTCAAATAGGGTGGAATTCTCTTAGGATCCCTAACCCTATATATATATATATATATATATAATATATATATAGGGTTAGGATCGTGTGATAAGCACTCGACTAATTGAGAAACTTGAGAAGCATTCTGTACCACACATTTTCCCTAAGCTTTTCGTATTATATACATATGTATAGTTTAAAATTAACTATATACATATTTGTATATTACGAAAAGCTTAAACAAATGTGTGATCCAGAATGATTTTCAAGTTTCTCAACTAGGTCGGACTTCTCTTAGGATCTATCTATATATATATATATATATTGATCAAACTCCCAACTACAGTGAAAAAAAAACCTAAATAAATGTACATAAAAACATATCTTTGGTTCATTCTAGAGACATGAGTTGTATAATATGCTAACATACATTAAAGGGTTATTTATGAAATAGCAATTTTGACTTACCAAAATGGCCACCTCATGCGTTTTTGGAGCGGCGCATCACGTATTCAAATGCGCGGGATGCCTCTTTCAATAAAAATGGACATGTGGCAGCAGACTCATCCAAGGAGTCAGGCAAACTCTTCCAAGGGGTCAGGCAAACTCTTCTAAAGGGTCAGGCAAACTCTTCCAATATATCATTAAAATAATTTAAGAAAATACTTTAAAAAAATATTTAAAAAAAACTTTAAAAAAATACTTCAAATATTTTTTTAAAGTAACTTTATATCAACTAAATAATTGTAAATTTATATACGTAAAGTAACTTTTTAAATTTTAAAAATAATTTTAAAGATTTTTAAACATATTCTTACATATATAAATTTAAAGTATTTTTTAATTTAAAATATTTTTTTAATTTAAAAAATATTTTAAGAAAATATTTTAAATATTTTTTAAAGTAATTTTTAATAAAACTTTTAAAGTATTTTCTTAAAGTATTTTAAAGATATCTTTACGTATATAAATTAAGAAAAAAATATTTTTTTTAAATTTTAAAATACTTAAGTATTTTTTTTTTAAATTTTAAAAAAATATTTGAAGTATTTTTTTAAAGTATTTTTTAAAATGTTTGTTTAAAGTATTTTCTTAAATTATTTTAATGATATATTGGAAGAGTTTGCCCGACCCCTTGGAAGAGTCTGTCTGATCCCTTTGAAGAGTCTGTCTGACTCCTTGGAGGAGTCTGCCGCCACATGTCCATTTTTTATTGAAAGAGGCTTCCCGCGCATTTGAATCCGTGATGCGCCGCTCCAAGGACGCATGAGCTGGCCATTTTGGTAAGTCAAAGTTGGTCTTGGCTATTTTCGTAAATACCCCTTAAATAAATACGAACATAGTTTAAGCCAGATTTATCATCCAATCTCTTTGAATAAATGTTCATAACGATGTCTTTTATGATAAATTCCCTAAAAATTTGAGGACTTTCTTTCCTAGTATGCTTCTAAATGGGCCCATAAGTTTTCAGTGGTGTAGCCACGCCATGAAAAAACAAGCAAACGATGTTCGTATTGAGTTAGGTTGCCAATTGCTCGATGGATCACACTTTTTAACTTGTCATTTGATACGATCTACACGGATTCAACACAAAATAATAAACATCACTATTTGGTTAAATGTATCCTTTTATATTTTACATGGAATAAGTATAGCAAAATCTTATAAACGTTCCCAACTACTTTGGAAAATGAAAACCCAAATAAATGTACATAAAACATGGTATGTTGGCATCTTTGGTTTATTCGAGAGACATGGGCGCTTTAAATGCGAACATAGTTTAACCCAGATTAGTCATCCAGTCTCCTTGAGTAAAAGTTCATGACAATATCTTTTACGGTAAATTCTCGATAAATTTGAGGACTTTCTTTTGTGATAAGCTTCTCAATGGGTCCATAAGTTTTCGGTGGTGTAGCCACACCATGAAAAAAACAAGCAAACGATGTTCGTGATTGATTTACGTTGCCAATTGCTCGATGGATCACACTTTTGAACTTGTCATTTGATATGATCTACATGGATTCAACACAAAATAATAAGTATCACTATTTGGTTACATGTATTCTTTTCTATAATTATAAACGTTTATGGAAGCTTATAAGTTGTTCTCAATAAGATTTCTTTGGTAATGTATGTGTTCACTTCGATAAGCTTCAATGATGTTCGTTGTATGTTATAAGATAAATACCTGAAGAAGATCCCCGATATTGACAACAAGAGCACTTGGAATAGGACCGATACTGGCCCATTGGTTTTGATGCAAAACTTGTAGTCCCCCAATCTCATCTTGTAGAAGTAGAGTAATGAAAGAAGCATCAGGGTGCTTGCCGATTCCAAGAGTAAGGTCAGGTTTTGGGCAAGCCGGATAGTAGTGGCCAACTAGGGTTTTACCCTTCTCCAATTCCAAGCATTTCAGGTAGTTCGGTTCCAGCCCAAGAGCTTCTGATAGTAACTCAAAAAGGGTGTCTACAAACTTCATGACATGGTTTAGATAGTCAACCGTGGCATCTCTGCTTGTTATAATACACTTTAGTTTTCTATAAACCATGTTTTTAAGTAATACAAAGATTTTTACAAAAAGTCATCATCAAACACATAGTCAATATGCATATAACCAAAAATAAAATATATGTACGTGTTGGAAATCAGGCCGAAAAAAACACCGGGTTTTTCTTATTACAACCAGATCGACGAATTTCAGTGTATTATGTAAACTTGACACTTTATAATGACTCTTGTGACATTTTTTTATACTAAAATAAACTATACTAATCCTCCTCAAATATTCCACTCAGTTGTCATTTAAAACTAATATAATTACCTCTAAGACAAAAGATCAAATACAAATACGCGTTTATCATTTTGTACGTACGAATAGCTAGCGTGGAAAAGTAAAAAAAAAACATGGCGGTATTTTTCGTAATTATTTAACTCGTCAAGTAATTATCAAAATTACTTTACAAAAGATATTTTAAGGTAATTTTGATATCGTAAAGTAATTTTTATCTTGTTGGATAATTTTGTAGAATATCATAATTACTCGATCTTGTAGGTAATTACGAGTAAAATACTAACGAAAATGTCACAACATTCTTTTTTTATTTTTCACGTCATTCATGATAAGTCTATTTTTACCAAATCTTTACTCTTATTTCTATACATTATCTCTACTAGAAAAATAATTTTACTTTTTTGAATTACCGCTCCAACTTTCATTTTCTTCGGAAACCAACCCGTTTTAAGATTAAAACTAATAATTAGTAATTCCAACAAGTAAAATTGTTATCTTAATGAAATATACCTGCATATCGAGGGTAGATCTTCAGGATCAAGGTGGTAGGCATTCACCATGTCAATAACCAACGTATCCCTCCAATTAGCTGCTCTAGACATGTACAAATCATAATTGGTATTAAACTTCACCGTCCTCTCCGGATCTCTCGAATAATAATCCTTTTTCACCTCTACATCCTGCTCATGGAACCCGCGCACTCCCTTGAGCATATCTTCAAGCACTTTGGGGGAATTCCGTGATTAATCACCTGAAAGAAACCCCACGTTTCTGAAGCGTGTTTGATTTTATTGACGATGGTTTGTCTGCTTAAACCTCCCTTGTTGCCAACCCTATGAAGATCAACGACAGGTACTTGTAAACTTGTTCCACTAAGTTCCAGATCTTTAGCTACTTCATCAGGTGGTCGGATGAATATATTTGGAATATCAACAACCCCGCCAACTGCAGCATCAACTAGTCCTTTGACACCGGCTTTTGTGTCATCGAACGCCCTTAGTTGTTTAGTTCGATCATCCGCTAAGATTTCCATATGTTCTCTGACGCAAAAAATAGGATGCTTGATGGCAAATAACTATACACAATTTGGTTTTAGGAAGAAGCCAGATGCTGAAAAAGTTTCAATCAGTGAAAAATGCCAAAGTTGTGGCGCTAATGGCTTTGATATATACTTTTCTAATGGCCAACAATAAACTCCATATATAATTCACAATGACCAGCAAGCTGCTAACCACAAAAACCATATACACCAAAACGGCTTGGATAATTAGTGGACATGTATATAAATTATGTATAGGGTCCTAATAACCCGACCCCACTTAGACATTTTGACGCCAACTATACTATTCATGTATAGGTGGTATATAGCTTTTCATTTTTCAACAAGGATGATCTTTGTTACATCAATCATTCGCCCTTTTATACGACACATATAACTCTCTGTACTCCACTTCGTGTTGATGCCACATATACATAGTGTACACAGCTATGGGATACATATATGTTTTTTAAAACATTGTGTCAAGAATTACACACCAATTATTTAACGCAATGTAAGATTCTATAAAAAATTACTATACATACCAAACTTTTGTAAATAAAATATTACACTTCCAATTTCTTCAACTCTATTCGCTAAGGCTTAGGGTTCAACTACTTTTATCTGTTTGATTCTTTTTATTCAACCATATTCGTTAGCAATGTTCATTTGGGACAACAACTAATTGTTTGGCGGTGAGTCTTCTAACAAGACAAGGGTGCAGCTAATTAATTGGAAATAACATTTCTTCATTTATTTATAGTTAACAAGACTAACTATAAATTGTTCTCAGGAGTTCAGGTGTTGCGGTGAACTTTCTTAGGTGCAACAAACGAATTAGGGTTTTCATTTGTAAATGAACCTGCTTACACGCAACAAAGCAATCAGGAGTTCATATTTAGCGGTGAATAACGAGATGGGGTGGGTGCTTAGAATTTATGGTGCTTAGAATTTAGGATTTTGTGTCTGCTGATGAATGTCCTAGGTCGTGGTGCTTAGAATTTAGTGATGAGAAATGATGAAAATACTACTCAATATCTAGAGGGGCATCCATTTATAAGAAGACAATTCGAAAAAAAAAACCCATTTGGTGGCACTTTTGAGCTACGCCACTGTTAGCTTATTCAGTTTGTTTGCGGGTCACGGGTCGGCACTTCATCGGGTCATGGTTCAATAGTTAATGGGTCAGATACATGGGATGGTTCTGGGTCAGTCGGATCCAACTGGGTCGAGTTAGATTGCAGGGAATCATGGAACGTTGGAATTGGTTGCATATTCTTTGAATCATGGCAAAGTGGAATATTGGAGTATTTTATTTGTTTTTCCGTAAGAGTAGGTCAACATGGAAGTAGGTTGTTTAGTTTTTTAATCCCCACATTGCAATTGTATTATGGCTATTTAAAGCCTCTGTGTTTATTGAATAGAGCATAACCCTTTTGCTTTCATCGTCTATAGTAGCTTTCATTCTTCTGCATTTATATTGTTTCTTCACTTACTACAAAACTACATACATACGTGAGGTGGTGTGAGTTTGGAGCTGGGGCCTAAACCAACAGCAACATATTTTCAACTATAAACGACCAGAACATCAACAACGTGTATGTCATCCGAGACCTACACGATGTATGCCACAAGATACTTAATGAAAGAAAGATGGAGAAATTCCATTGCATATGCTTTTCAACTTACTACATTCTAAAAGTTACATTTATTACATTCGGGAAAATGTATGAGCAAATGGTACGGTATCGAATTTACCGAACCGGGTACATTTTCGGTACCGATTCGGTACCTATTTTTAAAATTTTCGGTGCCGGTCTGGTACATACCGGTTCGGTACCGGTTTTACCCTCAAATACCGGTACCGGTACCGAACCGGGTATATTCGGTACCCGTACCCACTTTTGAGGATTTTCAGTACCGGTACTTTCGGTTCCTATACCGGTTCGGTACCGGACGGTACCGAGCTCATCCGTAGTATGTGCTGATGATAGACACGACTTACAAAATGAATATGTACAATTCCATTTGTTCAAATTTCTACATAAGAAGCTTTATATTACTTATGCATGTATAACCAAATAATGGGATGGTCACTTCCTATGGCTGCCCCAGGTTGTCGAATGCCTCCGGGTCTACCACTTCATGAGCTTTTCTCTTTTAAAGTCTTGGAGCGTAGGTTAGGAATCTTGGGCATAACAGGGGCAGGCATAGCTTCTCCTTCTTGACAGGAATGGATCCGGAGAGGAAATTGTTGATATCAGAAAGGTCGAACTGAGAGCTTACTTTTGGGATCCCTGTGTAGGAATAAGATAAGTCAGGATCCTAGCAAAATAAAGACTAAGACTCAAAGTGATCATACCAGACGGCATGATGGATTCTGAGTGACAGGATCCTCCACACTAAGGGCATGACCTGGGAATAGGAAAGCTTGGTAATGGAGAAAAACTCCATACAAAGGGGTGGAAACGGGTAGGAGAGCCCTAAGGTAAAAGGCTAAATAAGAAAGCAAACCCATTGGCTGGATATCAGGATGGCTTTAACCATGGGATCAAAGGCTTTAATCACAACATTTTCCGGTAAGACGTCAGAAGCCTTTAAGTTTCCGACACCCTAATCGTCCAAGGAACAAAATTCCCCCTCACATGTGTGAAGGATCCCCTGATCTCTGAACTCAGATAGGACGACGGGGGTGGTAGAAGCGGCGGAGCGAGTCATTTCTTTCCCATTGAAGAATTTGGAGTGACATTATAAGAAAGATGAGAGAAAGAAAGGAAGAACTGTCCTGCGGTATAAGGGGTGATAATTATAATGAAGCGCAATCACATGGGTAAATAAGCCGTCAATCTTATCATTAATACATATCTTAACATTTGAGTTTTGAATTTTGAAATTTTACAATTGTTAACCAACACCTATAAAATTTGGGGTCAATTTTACATACTCGGAATCCTGACGTCTTGAACACAATCCGTTATCAGATAATATTCGCAGGAATATTCCAAGACAGTGGCTAGCAGATAAAGACTTCCTGATATATCGCAAAACAAGTTGAGGAAAACGTGTGCAAAAGCATAAGGAAGCCTACAACGGTCACTTGCCTAGTCCACAAATGATCCCGGAAAAATCGGACACTTAGTTAGGATATTTTTCTACTTCTATACTATAAATAGCATGATCGGATTGATTTAGGACTCACTTTTTTGCACACCTAAACATTCATATCACTCGCAATACGTAAGTAACACTTAGTACTCGATTGATCAAGCTCAACCGTTGTAATTTCTTTCGCTTTATTAATAGATTGGAGCTGGTAGTTTCCAGCTAGCTCTCAGGGTTTTTGTGTCGGTGATCATAACATAGATATTAAGGGCTTTTCCCCATAACACATCTCGTGCCTTCGTCGTTACTTATCCTTTTCATTCTTTAAACACTTAGTTTTGATCAGTTACCTTGCATTCATCACTTATAAATCAGTTTTCTAAACCAGGGATCCTAACACTAATTCCAGGACCCTTAAACTAAAACTTACTATTTCGAAGAGCACATTCCTCAAATTCTAAATTTGGTTACTAAATTAATCTCATCATTATTTGACCAAAACAGTGATGATAGAAAGACTGATGATAATAATAATGACGGTGATGATGGTGGTAATGGTGGAACTGAAGGTAGTAATACTGGTAATGATATAGGTGAAGATGATGATTTGGAAGTTGAGCATAATGATGATAAGACACCACCAGTATACTATGAAGTTGGTGAAAAGGAAGATTTGGTGTATGAAAATGAAGAAGGAGAGATCTTACCAGTTGAGACCTCTATGTACGGTCCAAAAATAATCAACCAGTTTAAACATGCGTAGGCTACACCAATGGGTTTTCATCAAACAGTTGTCGCCAAGAAAACTAGGAATATGAACATTATAGCGTCATGGATTTTCGATTCATTGAAAGGACTATATGTGGTTAAGAGAAGAGGAGGCAACATTAAATACTTTGCCAACGATCATGATATGCAATATCTTCCAACTTGGGACTTCAAGAAATTAGCAAAAATGAAATTAATCAACCCAGAGATAACACAATGGCAGATCTTGTAGCAAATATGATTAGAAAAGAAAGTCATCATGGTTTCAAGAATTTCAAGCCTCACAAACCAAGAAGAAGAGAATCAAAAATAGAAGTTGACCAAGGTCAAGAAGAAAGAAGAGTTATTCGTATGTGTCGCTTGCAAAGACTATCACCAAGATGAAAATACCTCCTAAGCCTCTAGTCTGCTTATCTACTTTTGAGAAATGGCATTTTGATCCCATGACTGGTGAAGCTGTTATCGCCATAGCAAAGCATCAAGATATCAGGAGGATATATGATCCAGTGGATCTTTAAAGATTTCAAACTTCTAACCGTTTGATGCTATTTTCAAAGCCTATTAACGTAGGACAAGTCACTTGATAGAAGAAGCAACATTGTTCAACAAGGTTGTTAATAATGCTAGAGAAAGAAAGTTGAGATGGTGGGGCATACTAATCGAAATAAGGGAAATAAGAAACTCAATGAACTGACTACAAAAGCAACTTCAGCTATATCACCTTCACCACCACCACATACCTCATAGGTTCGTCCTACTAAACTAAGTGTTGAAAAACCAATTAATCAAGAACCGATTTAAGAAATAAAGTTGTTGGTCTATGCATAACTCCACTATCTGTTCTACCTTCTGAAGTCTTTCCACCCAACCAACCTAAGAACCCTCCTCAAGAATGATGAAAAAACTGGTATGCAACAGTCTCAGACGAGATTATTGGAACCTAAAACACTGTTGTATACCGACACTACATGAAGATGGAAGCCTGAAGATTGTTTTGCTTGTTTTGTTTATATTTTTGTAACTAGAAACACTTTAGGCGCCTATAGTGTCTCATATGGGTTTTAATGTGTATAGATCAATGTTGCCAAACTTATTGCTTTGGTTTAGTTATATGGCAGTCGTCACTCATGGGACAGCACCATGACTGTCGTCGGTGCCCATGCCAATGACTCGTCGGGGCAACTTGGGATGCCTATAAATAGTGGTGTTAGATATCACTCTCAAACATGCATGTGTGTTTCCAGACTGATTTAGCAGAGACTTAGCATTTATTGTAAACATTTCCGGACTATTCAAAACTTTTTATGATGTTCATATTATGTTCTTGAGTGCTCTTATTTTGGTTTCTTCGTTTCTAGCTATTTTGGGTTCAAACATTAAATTCATTAATGTGTTTTTACCTGAATCTTGTTGAGAAACACCAATTGCGTTGATGATCCGTGTTGGTTTATGAGAATGCTTTTCTCTGTCTTGATTTGTCTCTATCAAAGAGTATATATACAAAAAGTGATCCGTTACTTTCTAGAATCATGCTAATCCCATAATGGTGATTGAGCAATGATTGAGGTCATATACATCAATTACAATATTTACTATAAATAATAAATACTAATACTCCCCTGCAGTCGATACGGGAGGTTCACGGATGTTGAGACTGTCTCGGAAATCATCAAAAAGCACTTTGGGTAATCCTTTAGTAAACACATCGGCTATTTGATATCGTGAAGGGACGTGGAGAACACGTACGTGACCTTTGGCGGCTCTTTCTCGAACGAAGTGGATGTCCATTTCGATATGTTGTGTTCTTTGGTGCTGAACAGGATTACCGGCGAGATAAATAGCACTTACATTATCGCAATACACCAAAGTCGCATGTTTAGGTGGATGATGCAACTCAAGGAGGAGGTTTCATATCCAACAAACCTCCGAAACCACATCTGCTACACCACGATACTCGGCTTCGGCACTTGAGTGAGATAACGTGGGCTGTCGTTTGGAGGACCATGAGAGAAGATTATCACCCATGTAAACGCAATACCCCGAGGTTGAGCGGCGGGTGTCGGGACAATCTCCCCAATCCGTGTCCGTATAGGCGATGAGAGAAACGGTCTGAGAGGAGTGTAAATGAAGACCATATGTGATAGTTCCTTGAATGTATCTCATAATACGTTTCAAAGCATGCATATGAGTAGTTGTTGGAGCATGCTTGTGAAGACATATTTGTTGAACGGCGTATGAAATGTCGGGACGAGTGAATGTAAGATATTTCAAGGCACCCGTGAGGCTACGGAATTTAGTAATGTTCTCTAACGGTGTGCCCGAGTTACTACTCAACTTTTGTTTCGTGTCTACCGGTGTAGTAGTTGGATGACAATTTGCTAGACCGTCTCTTTCATGGATTTCTTTAGCATATTTCTCTTGGGATAAAATAAAGAGTTTTTGTGTTTTGTCATTGAGATACCAAGGAAATAGCTAAGAGGACCGAGATCCTTCATGGCGAACTCGTTAGAGAGCATAATCATAAACCGCTCGCGTAGTGTGTCGGATGATGTGATCAGCAAAATGTCATCTACATAAAGTAAAATGAAGGTCGTGTGAATGTCTTCTTTGAAGATAAATAATGAGTGGTCACATTGGCTATGTCGAAACCCCATCTTTGATACATACTTGGCGAAACGTTGGTACCATGCACTTGGTGCTTGTTTAAGGCCGTATAAAGACTTTTTGAGTAGACACACATGTTGTGGATAGTTTGGATCTCTAAACCCCATAGGTTGGTGCAAAAAGACCGTCTCTTGAAGATGTCCATGAAGAAAAGCATTTTTTTACGTCCAATTGATAAATTGGCCATGAGTTGCATAATGCAAGTGTGAGAACCGTTCTAATTGTTGCCGGTTTGACAACCAGGCTAAATGTTTCCCTGCAATCGACACCTACCTGTTGAGAACGTCCGTCACAAACGAGACGAGCTTTATACCATTCAAGTGTCCCATCCGCCTTCTTTTTATGTCGGAAAACCCACACACCACAGGACTATATTCATGTCCAGTCTCTTTGGTACTAGTTCCCACGTCTTGTTTTCAATAAGGGCCCGATACACGTCGGTCATGACGTTTTTCCAGTCGGGATTGGACAGAGCTTCGGCGGGATTTTTAGGAATAGGAGAGACGAGGGGAGTCGAGGAGGTATTGAGATTAAAGTGTTGTTTGGGTTTATGAATGCCCGACATGGAGCGGGTGGTGACTGTGTGTTGCGGTTAGGTAAGAGGAGGTGGTGGGACGGCTAAGGTGGTGGTGAATTAACCGAAGGTGGTGGTGGGATCTGTGGGCTAGGGATAATATTTTGGTTGGTGTTAGAAAGGGTGGGAGATGGTTGGTTATTATTTGGTGGAGGTGGTAGGGTAGATGGAGAATGAGGTGGGTGGTTAGAGGAGAAAGTTGGAGGGGAGGGAGGTATTTGCGTGTGAGTTGGTGAGAGAGGGTGTGGAGGTTGTGAGATAGTATTTGTGGATTGGTCAGTAGGTATTTGAGTGTTTGAGGAGGTAGGGTCAGACCAATGTAGAGGGTGGGGTTCTGTGGTCATGATGTCATATGAAGGAGTGTTTGGGATGGGAGTTTTGAAGGGAAAAATATTTTCTTCAAATAGGACATCTCGAGAAACTATAATTTGTTTGGAAGTAAGATTATAACATGTGTATCCTCTATGGTTAGAAGGATATCCAAGGAAAACACATGGGGTTGAGCGGTCAGCGAGTTTGTGTATAGAGGTAGATGGTAGAAGAGGATAGCATAGGCACCTAAAAATGCGTAGATGGTCATATGTGGGTTGTCTATCGTAAAGATTAAAAGTGGGAGTTGAGTGATGCAAGACTTTGGTAGGTAGAATATTGAGAAGATAGGTGGCGTGTTCGAGAGCGTGGTGCCAAAAATGATGGGGCATGGACGAATGGATAGGATGGTATGCATGATGTTATTAATGGATCGTATTTTACGTTCCACTTTACCATTTTGGGATGATGTGTAAGGGCAAGAGAAACGGAATGTCATTCCATTAGATGTGCAAAAATTATGGAATGAGGTATTGTTATATTCACGACCATTATCGCACTGAAAACATTTAATAGAGGTGTGAAATTGGGTGGAGATTAGTTTGTGAAATTCAAGAAATTTTGAAAAGACTTGGGATTTAGATGCGAGGGCATAGGTCCAAAGGAAGTTGGTTTTGTCATCAAGAAAAAGAAGGTAGTGGCGACATCGGTTGAGGAAAGAACCGGTGATGTCTATAAGTCGCTATGAACTATATCAAAAGGTTGGTGCCATCACCGACGGTAATGTTTCAGTTATCAACCTTATTTAAACGGAAGTAAGATTACTAGAGTTGTGAGTCATTATACCTGTGGCGCCCGTATCCATATACCAATTTTGATCGGGCGGGTTTAGAGTGAAACTGTTGAAAGCTTGGCCAAGTTCGGTTGGTATGTGGGCTGGTTCGGTTGCGGTATAGGCCTGCTGAGGTCGAGGGCCTAATATGCTTTGATTTGGGTTTGGGTTGTTGGGCCGAGAAGGTGAAGTGGTGGGGTAGGGGCAAGGTGGCGCGGGCCAGTAGTTGTTATTTGGTTGGGCCCAGTATGATGGGGAATGTGTTTGGGCAGTCGGTTGAGAGTGGACTCCATATGGTGGGTAGTAAGTTGGTGGTTGTTGTGACTGAGGGTATTGAGAAGGAAATGGTGATGTTGAGGTTCTGCCCCTTCCACGACCACGATGTCTGCCCCTGCCTCTATTTCCATTTCGATTAAAAGTGGATTGAGTGGAGGTATTTTGGTTAGAATTAGGTGGTTGGTGAGAAGGGTGAAAAGCAATATCATTTGCGACACGGTTTGCTTTGGTAGTCTCTTCAAGGATCAATTGAGAGCGGGCTTCGGAAAGGGATCCTTATTTTGAATGATGGTGGTGGCGCATCCATAGGCTTCATTAAGCCCGGAGAGAAGTTGAATGATCAGGGTTTGTTCGTTGACTGGTGAACCGACATTGGCCAATTGATCCGAAAGCATTTTCACCTCTTGACAATAGGCCGTCATTGACGGGAAAGAGGCGAGTTTGATATTAGCAAATTTCTTTTGCAACAAAACGGCACGGGTTGTTTGATTGTCATGAAATATGCTTTTCAAAGACGTCCAAGCATAGGAAGCAGTGGAATCTGGGCGGATAATTGTGCTTAGAAGGTTGTGTGAAATGGTGCCATAGATCCATTGAAGGACTATGGTATCAAGACGATTCCATATGTCGTCATCCTTGGTGGACGACTTCCTTCTCGAAGTGGGACGATTTTTCCTTGTCGGCAGCGGCAGGTGGGTCAACTTGACGGGGTGAGAGACGATCAAGTACTTGAAAGCTATGAAGCACAGAAACGGCATGGAGCAGCCGTCTCCCGTCCCGGGGACTGCAAGGGGACGGAAACACGATGGGTACGCCTGGGAAACGTCCCCGGCGATTAGGAAACGTGGAGGAAACGGTCAGGCGAAGGGGACGGCCAAGAAACGTCAAACCGAAACGTTTCCTGCGCGTTTCCGGGTAAATTTTTCGGTTTTTTTTTTTAAAAAAGAAAATTTATTAATTCCATTTATAAAACATAGCCCATACAAATTCTTTTATACGTAAACTCTTAAACCCTACGGCCTTTCAGTTTCATACGGCGATCTTCTCTTCTCCAATTCGAATTTTATTCGTAAACTCTTCTCTTCTCCCATTCGAACTCCAAAAAGCAAAATCATGGCATCTAATGAAGAAACACAAGGATCATCATCATCTATAGATGAACCTCCATTGTGGGATTATGTGGAAAAACAAGAAAAGCAAGGTTCGGGAGGAACTTGGAAATTCAAGTGCAAAGTATGTGGCGAAAATCGACAAGGATCGTATTCAAGAGTTAGATCACACTTGCTCGGTATAAAAGGTAATGCAAGTGTTTTAGTTTACTTTTTTGCTGCTCTTGTCCATAACTATAATAGATACTACAGGTTTTTGCTGCTTTTGTATTTTATATGGACTCCATATAAAAGATACTACAGCCTGTAGTCTACAGGTGATCAGTGATCACTGATCATATGTCAATGCAGGCTATCTGCGCCATGTTGTTTAGAACTTTTGTTGGTTTGTTCATATGCCGCCTTAGATGCACTGAGGCGCGGAGGCTGCCGCCTTAGGTGCACTGAGGCGCGGAGGCCGCCGCCTTGTGTAGGGTGAGGCGCGCCTAAAACAGGAAGTGCGAAAAAAGCGCAGTTTTTTGGGCATTTTTCAAGCCTAGGGCGCACAGCTTGTGTACCGGGTGTATTTTATGCATTAAAATGTTGTGCAACAAGTCTTTTGGCTCGTACGCATAGATAAAATCATATAAAAACCTTATTTATAGCTATATTTTGGATACAAATGAGCACAAACTAATGCTTCATTATTCGTTATTGTTGATTTGTATAAAAGGTAATGGGATTGCTATCTGCAAGAAAGCAACACAGAGTGATAAAGTTGCAATGAAAAAGTTAGAAGATGCATATGAAGAGAGAAAAAACAATTCAAAAGCGAAAGAAGTCGGGTTGCCATGTGAAGCTGGCAATCCCTTAAAGAGGAGAAAACCCGCTTCAAATCCTATTCAAAAAGCTTTTGGTGTTGAAATAAGGGACCAACTTGATGAGGAGATAGCAAGGATGTTCTATACTGGAGGTATACCTTTCAATTTTGCAAGAAACCCGCACTACCAAAGGGCTTTTCAGTTTGCTGCAGAGAACAAAATTGAAGAGTATGTACCTCCTAACTATAATAGGCTTAGAACAACCATGCTACAAAAGGAAAAGGAGAATGTGCACAAGTTATTGGAACCGATTAGGTTATCATGGAAAGAGAAAGGTGTGTCTATTGTCAGTGATGGTTGGACAGATCCTACACGAAAGCCTTTAATCAACTTCATGGCTACCTCAACTAATGGACCTTTATTTCTAAAGGCGGTTAATTGTTTTGGAGAAATCAAAGATAAGTTTTTTATTGCTAATCTGATGAAAGAAGTTATCAACGAGATTGGTCATGAAAATGTTGTGCAAATCATCACCGACAATGCATCAGTTTGCAAGGCGGCTGGAGAGATTGTCACGAGTGAGTTTACTAACATCTACTGGACACCATGCATGGTACATACGCTTAATCTAGCATTGAAGAATATATGTTCACCAAGGAGTGTGGAAACCAATCAACTAACATATGATGAATGCAAATGGATAACAGAAGTTCACATGGATGCGGTTGCAATAAAAAACTTTATCATGAACCACAACATGAGACTATCTATTTTAAGCAAGTTTACTCCTCTTAGATTGCTTTCGGTTGCTGATACTCGTTTTGCTTCAATAGTTGTGATGCTTAAGAGATTCAAACTTGTCAAACAGGGTCTACAAGCTATGGTCATAAATGATGAATGGGCTTCTTATAGAGAGGATGACACGGTGAAAGCTAACTCTGTTAAAGAGAAGATTTTGGATGACGATTGGTGGGATAAAGTATCATACATTCTTAGTTTTACTAAACCAATATATGATATGATCAGAGTTTGTGACACCGACAAACCATGTCTTCATTCCGTGTATGAGATGTGGGATTCAATGATTGAGAAGGTGAAGGCCGAGATCTACAAGAAAGAAAAACGTCCCTTATCTACTCGTAGTATCTTTTATGATGTTGTGTATCAAGTTTTAGTGGCTCGGTGGACGAAGAATAACACTCCTCTACATTGTTTAGCACACTCTTTAAATCCAAGGTATATGATTTAAAATTACATGATTGGTTTCTATTATGTATTTATATTTTTACTTTTAAATGTTGTAGATATTATAGTGACGCATGGTTACTTGAGAATAGTGAAAGAGTCCCTCCTCATAGGGATGGAGAAATTTCACAACAGAGGCGGACTTGTTTTAAGAGATTGTTTCCTAATGATGATGAGCATGATAGAGTCTTGGATGAGTATGCTTTGTTTTCAATGAAGGTTGGTCCTTTTGAAGATTTAACATGTATTACAAAGATGGATACTATGGAACCCAAGTCATGGTGGGCTAACTTTGGTGCTCAAACCCCTCTTCTCCAAAGTTTAGTTTTTAAATTACTTGGACAACCTAGTTCGTCTTCATGTGCTGAGCGAAATTGGAGCACCTATGCATTTATCCACTCGCTTAGGAGGAACAAATGACTACAAGTCGTGCTCAAGACTTGGTTTACGTCCACAACAATCTTCGGCTTTTGTCTAGGGCGCCTAACGATGTTGTAAATATGTGGGATGTGGGTGGAGATGCTTTTGACTCGATGGAAGATGTAGGATATTTGGAGTTTGCTGATCTTTCATTAGATGAACCGGAACTTGAAAGCGATATTGCTTGTTAACGTTTGATTAGATTAGTTAGATATGGAATTTTTTAGCTTTACATCAATATATAACTAATTTGAGTTTTTGTGTTACATTATCTTTGATATATATTTATTTTTTATATGTTTTTTTTCCCGTACCCGTCCGTCCCCGCTTCTTAAATTTTTTAGTTTTGCCGTTTCCCGTGCCCGTCCCCGTACCCGTACCCCGTCCCCGTACCCGTCCCAGTGCATCCTACCTTGAAAGGCTCGCAATGGATTTTGAAGAGTTCTGCCCATGAGGCATATTGGTCGTTTCCATTTCGAGGGTGATCGGGATAAAAATTTTTATATTGGAAACGGTGATGGCGGGATGATTTTTAGGATCCATGGGTTTGATCTGAGAAGAAGAGAGGGTGGGAGTGGTGTGCATGCGAGTAGAAGGAAGAAGAAGGGAAACAGGATCGAGAGAAGAAAAAGAATTAGAGATGGAGGCTTGATACCATGTTGGTTTATGAGAACGATTTTCTGTGTCTTGATTTGTCTCTATCAAAGAGTATATATACAAAAAGTGATCCGTTACTTTCTAGAATCATGCTAATTCCATAATGGTGATTGAGCAAGGTCATATACATCAATTACAATATTTACTATAAATAATAAATACTAATAATCCGGGTTATGGACATACACAGAACGCGTGACTCAAGAACTCCTTCACGGTCAAAAAGTCATACCTTATCAACACCGGTTTTCGGAAAGATGAGCGGCGGCTCCAGTGGTGCAGCGGGCTGGCCAGAGGTGGACGGCGGGTGGCAACGGCCAACGAGCGGGGCGACATCATGCGGTGGTCAATGTTGGTTTTAGCGAGGCGACCTCATGCGGTGGTCGATGGTGTATTTACAAGTTGTATTTGCACTCAAAAAACTACTACCTCCATATTTAACTTATAAATATTAAATTAAATACACATTATTTATCAAATAAAAACACATACTTATCTCTTACATTTTATTTCTCTAAATAAATAATGAGTTAGTGAGAACTCAAATTGAGTTGTGAGAACATGAAGAATTTGACCTTATGAAAGATTTTTCAAAAACAATCTCAAAAATATTTAAAAATATCAAGTGTTCAAGAAAAAAAAATAATGCGCATATGAGAATTTACATCGTCTTAAGTTTTGTCAAAGAAATATACATCATTGTAAATGAAGAATTAACTACCGGGTCATTTTAATTTGTTTTTACATGTGTGTTTGTAATATTTTTATCTACGTTTATGCAAAAAAAAGTTGGCCAAATTCGCCGAGAAGTAGGAGTTCTCATAGTTATCACAATTTATAGTGGTTCTTAATTGAACCAATTCCTATATATATATTATCTATCTTATAAATAATATTCATTCACCATATTTAATTATTATTATTTAGTTATAAACGTTTCACCAAACGTTTAATCCGTATTACCGTTAAATATTGCGCATTTTGTGAACTATAATATCTATCTGATAAATAATATTTCTTGTTCGTCATCCAAAATTAACATTTTTGTTTCGTACCTAGTTAACAACGTTAATTTATCATGACTATCACATCTAACATTCAATAGCAATGGTGATGATGATGATGATATAATCTAGTTTTACGTTTTAAGTAGTTATATTACTGAATTTGTACAAAAACTAATGATTTATGATATTTATGTATTTTTATGTAGTTTTTGTGTGTCAGAAAACAACTACAAGTTACAGGGATTTTGTATTAAAAAAAGCTAGAAATTATTAAAAATATTGAAAATACATGAAATAAGAAAAATTACTTTAGCGGCAACGGCAAAAAGTTATTAATTACCGACTTAATATGTACCAAAACTAATGAAAGTGTCGCCGCTAAAGCTTGTTTATCATTATCGGCAACAAAGACGACCTTACAGAGGTGAAAGGCCGTCGCTAATGCTATAAAAGCATTAGCTCTAGAAGCATCAGCATATGGTGCATTAGTGATGTCTTTTTAATAACGACATGCCGCCGCTATTTTCTTTCTACATAAATTTGTGTTCCTTATCATAAACGATTCTCCTAAACAAGATTACGTATCCTACTATGCTCTACAAGGCCTTATCATTGCTTTTAAAGATAATCAAAAGTTCAAAACGTTAGCACATAGATGTGAAATCCCGTCACGGAAACCATTTTCGTATTTATTTGTCATTACCATTATTATTCCGAATATAATAATGTCATAACATAAATGCTAATCATTTTATACATGACCAAGCCTAATGATGTTACCAAGTTAAACCTGAGTTCGATTTGGGATGCTTGCGCTGCGTAGCGAAAGGACTTGTCAGCTTACTATAAGTTTTAATGCTTAAAAAGCTCTTTTCAGTAGTTTTAACTAAAGGTTGGTTAGGCTATGGGATGGGGTGGGATTTGCGCGTGGGTTGGGAGGAAACGCCCAAGGCACCACTCCGGGGGGTTTGGGTTTCAGCGTGGCCCGTTGGGGCGGGGAATTCAGGCCGGGCGTTGGGCGGGCCTAGCGGGCTGAGGTGGCAGTTCCTCAATGGCTGGCCAGACTAAGCGGTACACCGGGTGTTTGACCGGGTTTGAAATTTAAATATTGACCGTTTGGGTTGACCAAACGACTGTCCCAAGGGGTTATAAAACCAACCGTTGGCCCTCATCGCTACTCCACACCGCCTGGACTCATCGCTACTCCACACGCCTGACTCATCGCTACTCACACCGCCTGCCCGCCGTCTACACCCAACTCAACAAATCACATGGCTTCTTGGACTAACGAGGAAGAGCTAGCGTCGTTGACGCTATGAAGGCCCGCCAACCCGGCGAGACAAAATACTGGCCGGTAGCTTTCGCGACCTACCGACACAATGCAGGCAACGACCGGCACAACCTTAACGCGTGCCAACACAAGTGGCGCGAGCTTCGACCGAAGCTAGACCGATTTAAAGCGTATTACGATAGCGTGTCAGCCGGGGAATTAAGTCACGGCGACCGGGTGGCGGTGGCCAACATCGAGTTCCGGGGCAAGGAACGGAAGCCGTTCGACAAGTTGGCCCTCTTTGAGATCTATCTTACCCTCTAGGTTTTTTTACGCTTGTAGGATTATGTAATTAACGAAGTTTTAATAATATTATTAGGTTTGTTAAACTTTGGTGTATTTAATTTAATTAAAAAAATTGAAAAAAAAATTGAATTATCCATGTGGCCTAGCCATGCGGGCTAGCCACGCCCCACCATACCCTTCGCTAGTCCATATGACGAGGATACCCTTCCAAATCCACGTGTCGGCCCATGCTCCAAACCCTCACCCCACCATACCCCACGTTCTTAATTAACCTTTTTAGAGAGTGAAAAGTGTGTTTTTTAAAAAGTCTACCTCTCAGAGTGTAAAACACATATATAACTAATTTAGGATTTAGGATGTTTATATCATCATTGACTAGCTGTTTAAAGTGGTAGAAAGGCAATTAAACAATACAAATATATAAGTTACGTGACCAGAGAAAAAAAGCATGAAAAGCACAACAAGGGCCAAACGTACAATAATAAGGTGACAAGACATACTACAATTTGACTAGTTTTTCAAGGGTAGAAACTCGATGAACTGTCGGGGGTTGAAGGTGACGTCACTCGTCTGAAGGAAACATTTCTCCGGCTGTTCTCTGCCGTGGTCGACGGTCCTGTTCACCGGAAACAGCTCTAGGGTTTCATAAGAGTCCACGTCATCATGGTGAGATGAAACGACAAGGGATGGCGTCGTTTTGGATGGCAAACTAGTGGTAAGTGTAGTCGTAGTAGTATTATTGGAATTATTTATATTATTATTATTATTATATTATTATTATTATTATTAATTAATTAGGGTTATGTGGTTGGTAGGAGAAGAAGAAGAAGACAAGCATTGCATCATGTGGCTCCACGTGGCATTCCTTGCAGGGAAGTTCTTTCTCCTACGGTGTAACAGCAGCAGCTGATCATTTCCCTCCTCCTCCTGTTCTTCTTCTTGTTGTTGTTGAGCTGGTATCCAAGCACCCGCGTCTGCTGCTTTTTTTCTTCCTTCTCTTAGCACGCTCTTCTGATCATCATTTCAACAAAACATATTATTAATATTCACACATAAACATATGCATACAAATGTACAATCATCATCGTATATATACTTGTATGTATATATACATAAAATGATGCCCTAGTGAGAGAGACAAGGAGAGGGAAGCTAGCCGACAGAAAGGAAGGAACGAAATGCATTTTCCAAGAAAAACAAAACCTTTTTTACTTCTACACCTTTTTTTTTCTTCTTATTTTTCACTTCACTTCATCAATCATATACACATTATTACCTTACATACTCATTCTTCTCATTAATTAGTTCAATTCAACTGGATTTTTTTTAATTAATTTAAGTTGAACGTTACAAAATTTGATTTAATTATGAATTTTAAATATTTGTTATGAAATAAAGAACATATTTTGTTACTTTATTCAATTAAAGGAAATTGTAACAATGAGGTCTTATAACTAGAGCTAACATAAGTAGGGTCTCTATAACTAAGTTTTTATTAAGTCTATGCATTTTTATATGAAGTTAATGACAATCTACACTTTGTATTAATATAAGCATATTCATTTTTATATAATATAAATTAACTGTATTATATGCAGAACATACATTTAGAAGTTTATAAAAACATTACGTCATGTCTGTCAAATTATTAAGTTTATTAAGATATAATTCTAAAAAGATGATAATAATTTAAAATTTCTATAAAGGATTATAAAAAACAATTAAATGGTAAAATATATAAATTTAAAACGTCATAATATTTTAGAAATATAAAACTGATCTGATCTCTGTATACTTTTTTTAAACAAATTAAAAAAAAAGTTAATGTCCAACTGTTCTATAAATATGCTCATTATTCTAGATGTAAATTGCAAATATTACTATTTTTTAAAAATAAAAAAACTTTATTATTTCTGATGTTCAAAATATATTTTTTAATAATAAAACAGAATTAAATGGCTGGGGCCCACCCAACCTTCGTTGTTGAAATAACGATAGGTAAGAGTGTAAGACAAATTAAGACCAGAGAGGGAGGGAAGTGGAATAACCTAGTGGGCCCGCTCCGAATCTATACGTTGACTGTCTACTCCAAGTGCTCTTTTATGTATTGTGAACCCTAGTTTATCAATTAAGGAAAAAAATTTACCCATAATATTTTGTAACATTATTTTGTTTTTATATCATTTTAATTCAGGCTTCTGGTTAAATAATTATGTGGTCACACATTTTTCTCTTTCTTGTCAACTATTTTCTGTATCAACATTTATATATTATTGAAGTTCATAATAACATATAAATTTAGTAGACATTTCTTTTTTGTCTTTAGTACCGAATGAAAGGTTGATTAAAACCTCAAAATGGACTTAAATGTTTTTAGCATGCAAAAGAATAGATTAAATTCCTTAGATCTTAATCCTTGAATTATATTTATTAAAATAGTATATTGAATATACATACTTACACGCACACACCTATATATATGTGCGCACGCGCGCGAAAGGTAAGGCTAAATGAAAACTTATGAGTTCTGGGAAGTTAGAGAACTCGAATTTACGAAATGTTTTTCAAAAAAAAAATGTGTGTGTGTGTGAAGGATAAGGGTAAAATGAAAACTTATGAGTTATGAGAAGTTAGAGAGCTCGAACTTACAAAATGTTTTCAAAAAAAAAATAATCATTATCCTAAAAAACTTTTTTTTAAAAACTGCTAAAAGTTGATGTCATGCTTTTGTCATCAGTTTTTACAGCAACCATACAGATCCGAAAAACAACACTTTGAATTTCTTTTTTATTTTTTGCACCGTCTTTGTAACATTTTTATTATGGGTGTGAAAAAATGGGGGCAAAACTCGCGCGGAAAGACCAATTACTCTAAGTTCTGACAACTCATTAAGGTTTTTCCTTAATCTTGATCCTATATGTGAATATATATACATATATATATATATATGTGTTGTGTGTGTCTCTTCAAGAATATCATATGTCAAATCTGATACTAAGTTCGAACTGTCACAAGTCTTTGATGTAAATGACGTATACTATGATTTGTAAATTATGAAAATAATTATCAGAATTGTTTTAAAATGGGAAGTTAAAATGAACATAAGAATAGATAAATAACAAAAATGAAAAGAAAGGTAAGGTGAGCAGAAGACCTCTGATAATGTAGGTACTGCCCAGTTTCTGGTCTCTTCAACCTCTGCAACAAAACACATATTCCAAATGACTCCAAACCCATTCATCATTTTGCTTAAAAACAAAAACTACTTTTCATATATGTTCTTCTTGTTTGATCATCTATCTATCTATCACTTAATTGTCTAATTACATTTAAATTGTTAAAATTAATGCAAACTTTAGTGTAAGAATAAACATGAGTATTATGAATCATAAAAATATAATATAGCTTTAGTTGGTAGTTGAAGTTACCTGAATCCTTGCGTTGATCAAGACTAAGGATGTTAATATGATCAGTGGTAAGGAATGGAGATTGCTTTGCAGGATTATCGAGCTGACGACGTCGTTTCTGGCGTTCTCTTGCCTTGTGATTCTGAAACCAGTAGAAAACATTCTTCCCTTCGATCTTCCCATAGCGGCGGAGCTGAGCCGTGATGTGTTGGATCTCTTCGGCGGACGGTGTTCGTGTCCCTCGACGGTATAACTCCTCTAGTGTTTGCAGCTGCTCCGGCGTAGGGTTCCACCGTGAGCTCACAACCACCATTTGTTGTGAATTAAATTCTCTCTTTTTGTTGTTCAGCAGCTGCCACTGTAGATTAAAAGTTAAAAACTCTCTGGGTTGCGTTGAATGTTACTAAATGTACATCTTATTAAATTAGTTATATCACCACTCTATTACTATTTTTTTTTTCTTATAGAGAGAGATCATGCATACAATATATTAATTTAAATAAAGAAAATACCAAGATGGTGATTTATGGGGAGAAGATGTTCATGATGAGTGGAGTGAAAGGAGGAGGAGGAGGTGGCGGCGCAGGTGGGCGGAGGTGGTCTGGGAACAAGCGGTCGCAACTTCCGGGTGCCATTGGTGGTGTAAGATTCGACCATGTTGATGTTCATGTGATCTTCATGAGGCTCATTGTAACCCATCATCCACATTGTCAAAAAATGATGTGCAGGAGTGTTTGGTTTGGTGAAATTATTCAGGGGCAAAAGGGATGCCGATGAGAGTGATAGATATAGAGAATGTACCTTCTCTCTCTCTCTCTCTCGAGATTATTTAATGATGTCAAAAGGGTTCAATACGACATGTGAACTTTTTTTCTTATATTTCCTTTTTATCTCCAAGATGTCATGACAAAATAAAACGTTATGTAATGGAATATTATTTCTTCAGCTTCAAATGGAATTTTTCTGTCAAATGTTGGCTTATGTGTAAGCATCTTTTGTTATTGTTTTCTAGACATTATTGCAATTATGTTAGTTATATTTTATTTTTATAAATAAAAAAATGGTAGAAGTTGTAGACACATAAAGTATGAGACATAAAGTAACACAACTTAAATTAACCTTTTTTTAACCTGGTCGAAATTGATACTACGTATACGCACTCTAATTTTTTAGGGTCTTGTGTTTAAGGTGTCATGAGGGGTAGGTTGTAATTCTCTATCAAGAAGGTGCGTTATAAGGCTACAGGGTGTGATATAAAGCTCCTAGGGCTTTATCACACCGCATCAGTGTCATGTCACATAGGGGGCTTTAAAGTTCCTCCTTTAACTTGAATGCAATGATTTAAAGCCTCATATTAAACAAAATACATAAAAAATAATAAAGAGAAGAGATTTGATTGGTTGATAAAAATGGGACTCATCTTCTTTCTTCTTTAACCATCGTTAGCGTGTTGGCGGGGGACGGATAGCGCCCCCTTGTTAACGATGGTGGTGTGGTTGATGGTGCTCCGGAACGCTAAAATGGCTGACATGTCGGGGTGGCGCTAAGCCACACCGTGTAGCCTAATTATGATTACAATTAATTAAAATAAAAAAATAATAAAAGAAAATCTATGTAGGGACGTAGATGAGTTAAGTTCTATTTATTGATTACCAAACAGTTTCTTGAATTTTAAATAAAATAAAAATATCATATATTAAGTATGAATATTAAACAGTTATTGTAAACAGTTAAATTATTAAGTTTAAATAAATAAAAAAAAATATTTTAAGTCTTTAAACATTAATTTGTTTGTATTTCAATTAAGT
Organism: Scalesia atractyloides; assembly: GCA_947069175.1. Lineage (NCBI taxonomy): Eukaryota > Viridiplantae > Streptophyta > Magnoliopsida > Asterales > Asteraceae > Scalesia > Scalesia atractyloides. Next base: position 387,902 of record CAMTDV010000024.1, on the reverse strand, counting down.
TGTAAACAGTTTGGAACCATAAACAACAAAGATTGTATAACAATACAAAGAAGATATTGATTAATTTGATAACAACTTAAAAATAATAGAAAGAAAGGACCTTGAGTCTGCACCTAGATCACTTACGAAAGTGAAGTGTAAATACCCTAAATATAGTAAAAGTGAATACCCTAGGTATACATTCAGTAATGTCTGTTGTTGGAAAAATTAGTGATTGACCAGGTTGACTACAAAGGTTTGAACTTTGGATAAACATAAGCTGCAATATTGTTTATATTTATTTATTTTTAGAACTTGGCAACGTCACACTATAGAAAGTTATGTTTAATATACGAAACTTTGATAATCCTAATATAATAAATACTATTGTTATTTCGACAAATTATTATGTCTGATATTCAATGATTCAGACGTCGGTCTATTTATACTAAATCTAAATCTTGAATAATTAAAATATAGTTTTTGCGAAGCAATAAAAATATATAGTTCATGGTGTAACATGTAACTAATTAAAGACATAATCATACGGTTGATATTTTCTTTTTCAACTAAATAATATCAAATAACTTTAAGATTTAGAAATAAACCTATTTAAGATTTAGAAATAAACCAATAATTGCAAATGAACTAATTTTGGAGACTCCAAATCTGTTTCCAAATATCCGGAACAAATTAATGCAACATTCCTTTTCATCTTCAGTCACCGAATAGATTAAGATCATTTCCGCATAACCATACAATCCCGTGTAATCGGGATTAGAATTCGACACAATCAAACCTCCGTTTGCAACTTAAACATTTGATAGCTTGGCGTCTTTTACTTCGAACCCCACACATGATCAAAGCAGCACCCTCATCCTAGCGCCACACTGCCGCAGTGCCGCCCCGTTGACAACATTGCAGCCGATGTTCCACCGTTTGGAGCTTCCTAGTTGTTTCACTTCACATCCCTGGTGTAGATACAAAGTCACTTCGTGCCTCCGAACATGACCCAATTCAGACGAACGAACATCAAGGGACGCATGCTACAAAAGTCCATCCTCTTCCAGAAAAATACGCACAACAAGAGGTGCGTCCAGCCGAATGACGTCACGATTAAACTAGTATAAATACTCCTCCAAAAGTACACATCAAGTACGATTTTCTGAACTTTCTCTCTCTACTCCTTCCTCCTACATATACTTATCCTCACGCCGGATGGTGATCGCAGAGTAGCCCTCTCACCTCTGCGAGGAGCCTAACGGTTTGTTTATTTTGCAGGATCTTCCTGTCTTATCGCTCATCAAGATCTGACAATTGCCGACACAGTCCGACCAGATTTTGGATCTTCAATTGGCGCCATCCAATTTATTGTTCATAGTCTTTTACTAGTTGAACTTCTTGAACAAAATCATTTATCTATGGCGACTCCAGGTTCAAAAAACTTGGGCTTCTCTTCCATCACTCAAGTTTCAACTCCTGTGTGAACATTGAAACAATCGTTACCACTCCTTTGAGCTCTGGACCAAACATGTCATTACCCTTCGTTTTGGTACCAACTCCGTCATCCGCAGAATTTGATGAGGACTTTCTCACCAAAAATGCTAGTCTCTTAAGGAGATTAAAGGCCCAGCAAACACGCGACGAACAACTCCTTGGTTTACGAACCAGGTTGTTCAATGAAGGCACACCGGTAAGGTCTACGGGTCCTATGGATTCGGCCATTTCTACTTTCTCCACAATTATTACTCTGACAAACGGAATTTATAACAATTGATATTTGCAGGATTCCTCCGGACCATCGCCAGCTTATATGGCGCCTCCGAATGCTCAAGCAGTCATGCCGACGATACAGAGCTTATGAAGCCCTACCACGCGGTCTCAATGACAGCAAAGTCAAAGTTCAGTTAAAGGATCGCCCATGCCAAGCTCCCGCCAAAACTAAAGATGCCATCAACTGTTAAAAAATACGATGGCACCACAGATCCGGATGATCACATGTTCAATTTTGACGGAGCAGCAAGGGTAGAACAACGCTCAATGCTGGCATGGTGTTTCATGTTCGCCCAAACCCTCACCGGGGCAACCTGGGTATGGTTTGACGCACTCAATAAAGGTGAAATCAATGACTTTGAGGAACTCCGAAGGTTATTCCTACAGAATTTTAGCCAACATAGGCATTACTCAAATTAAATAACCGAAGTTCGTAACATACGTCGAAAGGATGGAGAGTCGTTAGACAGCTTCGTTGATCGTTTCAATCACAAAAGCATGCAAATCAGCGGAGAGTGGACCAACTAAGGGTCTCTTGATTTGATCATGGGGTCCGGAACAACCAACTCGTGGAAAAATTACTTGAAAATCTTCCAAAAACAATGGAAGTATTAATGGAATGGGCTCGTGCATTCGCTAGAGCATAGAACGCGTGTAATTCGACTTCGGAGCTAGATGTAAAAAGTACATCCTGGAGGAAAAACGGAGGATCAGTATTCGACAAACATTCAGCAGGAAGCAGGGTAAGAGTGCATCCGTACAACCGTAATGACCGTACCTCCAGAAACAGGAACTCCAACCCACGTTTCTACAATCTCTTCGACCTCTCAAAAACCTCAGTGAAATTCTCAGCACATATGGTGTAAACTTTCCCGCACCACCAAAACTCCGCTCCGTAGGAGATAAGAACTCCATAAAAGTATTTTGATTATCACCGAGCAAAGGGTCACAATACAGATGATTGCTAGTCTCTAAAGAAAAAAAATTGAGAAAGTAGTTAGATTCGGAAAACTGTCGCATCTTGTCAAAGAAGTTAATGAAGGAAAGTCAAGCACAGCGCCCATCGACAATCCGAACAATCAATCTAGAATATGCATGATTCGGAGGATGAGCAATCAAGGCATTAAAAGGTCCAGCCAACATCTCGATCGTGCAAACGCTAGGTACCCCACAAACCTGCATCAACGCAATCGCGCTATCGCAGGGATCTACCTCGCATCGCTTATCGCTTATCGTTTATCGCTTATCGCTTTAACACTTATCGCACCTCGTTTCCTACCGCTTTGTTATTTAAATCGCCAACTTATCCATGTCGTGTCGGTACACATGACATCACTCCGCGAAACGGAGGTGATATGGCTAAAACATGGTGGATACGCCGCTGATACTTCCTATATATAAGTGTTTTAGCCGTATTCACAAACTTCCGTGCAAGGATGCCATGTGGGGTTCGACGTTATTCAAGCCTCATAATTTCTTGGTTTTCCCTTTTCACCGCGTGGACCAAGGATGCCGAAACCTATCTTTAATAGTGTCAACACGCCTGACATCGCTCCAGAAAACGAATGCGATATGGCCAAAACATGGTGGATACGCCGCTGGTACTTCCTATATATAAGTGTTTTAGCTATATTACAGACTTTTGTGGAAAGATACCATACGGGGTATGACACTAATTAAAACTTTTTGATACCTTTACAATTAATTTTTACCATTATGTTTTTGTAATTAAACGGGAAATCTTTCTAAGAATTTTTGAATATTCTTACAAAAATCTTTTAGACAAGTAAAACCCTTCTCACGATAAGGAATCAACTGCCTAGCGCCACGTTATGAGAAGATTTTCATAAACCAAATTTCTTTAAACGCTCTTTGTAATGGTTAACAAATTTTTCAAAACTTAAAAGCATTTTGCTGCTCGTGAATTAATAACCACGAGTCAACTAATCTGTTTCACTCATCGACTCTTTACACCTTCGAGACGCTTTCACTCGCCAGTCCTCGATTGACCGCTTGTTCATCCTCGGCTTACACTAAACGCCCTACCCCTATCTATCATTATCCATTCGTGTCAGTTCTCAAGTTTCCCCTTTCGAATAAATTTCGGGACGAAATTTCCTAAAGGAGGGGAGACTGTAACAACCCGTTTCCTCGCAAGCTCGTCACTCTCGTTACACCTAGCACCAGAGATTCGGATCATAATGTAACCTATATCGCCTATTACGCTACATCGCATATTTTTCACACTATATCACACCACAACGCATTATATCGCATTAACACAACGCTTATCTCACAAACTTAATAATATCAACTTTCATGAAATTTTCGGGGCTATCTGCTCGCTTAAACTGCAACGCGACTCTTGCAAGACTTGGGAACAAAGCCGCATACTTCATCGCGTATTTATCAAACTTCGAATAATTGTGAACTTTAAGTAAATATGACCGTCCAATACGCTTAAAACTCTTTATAACGCTTAATATAACTATCTAATACGAACCGAATAACCAAACGAACTCTTAACGCGAAATAATCGAAGAAACCCCAACTTTTGGGTCAAGTTCGCTCGAACTTGGTGACCCCAAGTTCGGCCGAACTTGACTGTCCAAAACTCAGGTTCTCTCCTCTAACTCAAGTTCGCTCAAACTTGCCTGAATCTTTAGAGATTCAGCAAGTTCGGCCGAACTTAACCTCATGCTCTCCAAGAATCTCTCAAGTCCGCTCGAACTTGCATGTTTTCATGCAAGTTCGGCCGAACTTGTCTCCTTCAGCCCCCTTCTCCTATAAATACCAAGCTCTGTTCCCTCATTTGAACTTGCTGCAAGTTCGCCCAGAGCTCTCCCAACCCTAAACCTTCGTGTTCTAAGTAAGAATCGACCCGATTTCACTGCATCAACGTTTATCAACAACTAACAAAAGTTTACAACGATTTTGGCACAAGGCATAGCCTTCGTTTTCATCAAAACCCATTCTTTTACGAAAATTTTCATCTTTTTCTTCAAAAACTTCTGTTTTAAGCTTAGATCTACACAATACGAGTTTGTTTGGCGATAGTAGAGACTTCCCAAACACGAGATCTGCAAGATCTCCGCTTGTAAGTGATGGATCTGAGAAAAACCTTTGAAAACCATCGATTTCTACACAAGATACAGACTTTTGATGGTGTTTTGTTCATTTTCTGATATGAAACGAAGCATCTATCTTTCAAAATCCCAGATCTGGAAGCACAAGGACGTTTGTGTTGGTTTACACAAGCCGGACTAATCCGAACGAACCCCGAGTTCGCCCGGATTAGCCCATGCAACGGCTAAAACAGCTCTAAAAGACCTATCCGACCTAAGTTTGCTCAGTAGCACAGGGTTGGAGGGATGAACACTCGATTTTCCTCAGCAAACGACGCGAAAACGCAAGATTTTGAACCCGAAAACATCAAGTTCGCTTGAGAATCACCAGGTCAAGTTCGACCGAACTTGAGTGTTTCTTCACAAAAATTCTTGCAAGTTCGCCCGGACTTGCCTGGTTTCTTAGGAAACCATACAAGTTCGACCGAACTTGCCTTGTCAGTAAGGTTTTCCTACAAGTTCGCCTGAACTTGACAAGTTTCTTAGAAAACTCATCAAGTTCGACCGAACTTGACTCACAACTCCCCAAATCCACACAAGTTCACTCGAACTTGTGTGTTTACACACAAGTTCGCCCGAACTTGGCTACTGCCCAACCAAGACGTAACCGTTTCAGCTTTTCGGAGACTGATGCACTTCCGTTCGCGTGTACAGGCTGATCCGGCGCTCTTCTCGACTCTCCTCAGAATCTCTAAGCTAACTAAAACGCACCCACAGTGAGTATACTTAACCCATTTTTGCTTTAATTCACTTTTTGGGTGTAACATACGTTCTTATCAAAAATACACAACGCACGCTAAACTGATTCATCACACGCGAATATCTGTTATACATATTATACGTGATTGCTAGAACATGTAAGCTAGGACTGTTTTCGTTATCTCCACCTTGGCTAGTATAGTACTGTAGAGGGGCTCTCATCCAACGGGGTTTAGCTAAGATGTACGCGCGAGCTCTCAGCGAGTATAGCATGATAAATTGTCTTGTGGGTTTATATGTTGTATGAAACATGTTTATGTATGAAGGAATTCGCTATACTTTTATCGACTATGCTATAATATCAAAACTTGTATGCTCGCCAATACATTTTTGTATTGACAAATTATTTTAATGTATGTTGCAGGTGTCACACCCCGACACGCAGCGGAAAAGGTGATCGGGGCATGATTGGGTTATCATCAAAGCTTATGACATTTATTGTAACGTTTCATATTCATTAATACACTTTAATGGAAAATTACACTCAATATTACAACATGTCCTAAATATCAATCTAGGCTTCATTGTTTTCTTCTAAGGCATTTCCTATGTTTTCCTTGCTTCATCCTGTTCACCTGTATCATGTGTAAAAGGGTTTTTGGATCAACAAAAAGTTGGCGAGTGAATCCTATGGAAAACATTTGAACAAGTTTATTTAATTGATTATGAAATAAAGTGCACAACCACACATGAGTAAAAATAGATGTAAACTTATTCATAAATCAATTTAATATAAACAATACACATGAACAATAATGGATCGTTTAGAGGCACGCGTTGCTCAACTCGTCTCTAACGAGGAACTGATGGGCCTAATGAATGAATTGCATAACCATGATAATATGAAAGACATAACTACCAACAATATAAACTCAATAATACACATGATCAATAATGGATTGGTTTTGAGGCACGCGTTGCTCAACTCGTCTCCCACGAGGAACTGATGAGCTTAATGAATGAATTTCATATAAGTTGACAAAATGAAATACATAATCACAACAATATAAACAATCTAAGTTTAGATCACGATATGGTATGGCATAAGTTTAAATAAACGAGTTAATTATTTTGTGACACATGACACACCCCAAAACGTGTAATTAAAAAGGGGGACTTGTAAGATTCACTCACAGTGGGTGCGTTCGGTTGATGATGTTGAATGCACGCGAAGTGGTTTTAACCACGAGTGAAATTAACCTAGATAAATAGCATTATGGTTCGGTAAGTAAACGGATTTTATTAATTCATTTTAGTAGGATTGTTAGGTGTATTTTTGTGAGTTTAAGGCTATTTTCTAACCTTAAAAATGTTATTTTTAAGTATTTTTAATTGATTTTTAATTAAAATAAATAAATAAAAATAATAAAAAAAATTGACTTTTTTGACCGTTGACCATTGACCATGACTGTTTGACCGGTTCGTATGCGAGTAAGTGTGCGCTGAGTGAGGCTCGAACCCGAGACCTCCCGTACGCGTGCACGCAGCTCTACCAACTGAGCTACGTGTCTAACCCGAAATATTTCTGTTTTTAATTATATTTATATATTAATTAGATTAATCCGAAAATCAACTTATTTCTAAAAAGTTTTTAATCAGTGACTCGGTGCGCTCCACAGGTCTCGAACCCGGGACCTGTGGGTTGCGTTAACACACAGTCCACCGCTGGACTATGTGTTTAACTTGTTATATAAACCGATTTTTATTATACTTATATACAAACTAAACATTTCCATTTCTGTCTTATTTTAAAAAGTTAGATAATTGTCCGAATCGGTGCAGTAGACCGGACTCGAACTCGTGACGTGTGTTTAAACGTTCACACAGTCCACCACTGGACTGTGTGTCTAACTTGGTTATTATTCCGGTTATTAATAAACTTAACATGTAACAGCGGTGACTCCGGTTCGGTTAACAAAAAATGACATTTTTATTAAGGCAGCATGCGTGGGACAAGATTCGAACTCGAGACGTTTACGTGTTTAATGTGCACACAGTCCACCGCTGGACTGTGTGTCTAACCCGAGTTATTTCTTGATTTAAATTAAACTTATATGTTACCGAAACTTCGTCTTCTTCGTCAGTTTTAACCAGAAACGATGACTGACTGGTTCGAAGTTTTTAATCATGTTCATTAGCGTTTTTCAGTTAATTACAGGTGAGATATAAATAAAAAGAAAGAGAAATTAGTCGTAAGGTATACCGACTGGACTCCTCTGTTTCTCCGGCAGAACTCCGGCGACAGCAACAGATTCCGGCGTCGTGTGTCTTGCAGCAGCGAGTCTTCAGAAAGCTTGAAAAGGATGTGGGTGACTTCGGTATAAGCTCAGGGGGTTCAGTAAGGCTCAGAAGTGAAGGGTTCGGTTTTCCGGCGATGTGCAGAAGTTTTCCGGCTAATGGAATTACGTCGGGTAAAGGTGCGGTTTTGAGCGAAAAAGCTTGCAGAGGTTCGAGGGAGTATTTATAAGGCAGGTTATCGATGAATTTGGTCCAATTTCCGACTTGATTCAAAGTCATTACGTTTTCCGGCGGTTATAGCTTGTGTCGCGGACTCAGGCGTCGGTTATAACGATGTGGGTTTAAATGTTTACGTTAAGACTTGAAGAAACCGTCCATTATCGCGAGATCGCCGGGATTTCCGACGACAGAAATTTGGACGCCGGTTTTGAATTCGGAAAACATGTTATGAATTAATTGATTCTAATTAACAAGGAACACTAGTGGCGCAGTGGTTGAGTGTGTGTGCCATAAGACTGTTGTTGACCCGGCTGACTGACCCGGGTTCGAAACCCGGCAGTGCCATATTATTTTTATTTTCTTATTTTTAACAGTTTTTCAAAAACAAATTATATATTCCAATATAATAATTATTTATGTATCGTTTAAAATTAATTTGGGCATTAAATACGCCACGAAATTTTAAACTGATTGTTCGGTTAATAAACGGAGCGGGTTTAGTAAAATCCGTTTTTGACGGATGTTACAGCAGGTTATTGAATTCTGCTTGCTGCAAATGGGCGTAGGATATCATCTTTAGAAACGCATGTAATAGAATCTAGGGAAGATCGAATTATGTTTGTTTGAGAGATACTTGGATATTTGTAATAATTGTTTATGGATTATATGTTTGTTAGTATGGGATAACGAATGTTTAAATATTGTCGCATAAATAGTTGTTATGGATTCTCTCGAGCAATCTGATTTGCCTAGTGCCGCGCCCCGATGATTCCGCCATCGGTTGGGAGGTGACAATGTTGACTTTTACTTTAATACATGTTGCAGGAAACTAGTGATGACGCATGAAGGATGTTATTTAGGGTGGACTAGAAACACACCTAAACTTTAGCTTATGTATTTTGCTTTATGTTGTTATGTTATTTACAAGATGTTGTACTTCCCCTTTCATGACAATGTACCTCTGTTTAGTATGAAATGAAATTTGAATTACTTAATTATTGTTACAATTAGCATGTTATGATATCTCAAGCAATCTTATTTTCGTCTCACTCTGATGTTTCCACCAGTGGTTGGGGTGTGACAGATTGGTATCAGAGTCATAACTATGGGGAATTAATGAAAATTGTCATGCTTTGGACCTAGTCTATAGTTAAGAGTCCATTCTTGATGTTATTCTCAAAATAATTCTTCCTACTTTGCTTCTCATCTTTTCTTTTGTCTTAAAATATACGTGTCTTTCCCAAGACAAGCTATAATACACACATGAAGATGTGAAGACACTCTTATACCACAAACGAGACGATCTCACCAAACTAGGCGTGAAAACCCCCTCTTTTAGTGAAATCCCTCAATCCGCGTTATCAGTTTTTCACGAAATTGTACCATCAAGATAGGAGTGAATTCCACACCTTGATGGGAATTCCCATTCTCAAGCTACTGGACCCTAAGCATCGAGTTCGAATTAGTTCCTTATCTCGTTTGGTAAGTTACACCCACACTTAGGGAACGACGTTGTCAAGTTAGGGGTGAAACCCGCATCTTGATAACTAGTCTCACTCTTCGATTTTCAATCTCGCCAAAGTCTTGAACTTTCGTTTGACTTGGGACATGTAGTAACCGGAAGGGTGAATTCCATTAACCAAAATTTCAGCGAGAATATTCTACCTATTAGGCCAAAGCATGCATCCCAAACTCAAAGGAATTTTCGACCACTTTGGAATAGTCTTAGTTTCGTTCCGAGACACTCCACGTTTTACGTTAAATCTCTTTTATGCTATATCAATTTTAATGTGTTTTACATTTGATACTTTTTTTTTTCATTTCGAAAGTCGAAGATCCGAAACGCACTTTACTCACAATCTAAAACAATAACAATCGCCGTGAGGGAACTAAATTTACAACCCTTTCATCATTATTAGTTATTATTGTAAGTGAAAGCTTGTTATACTTATGCGAACTACTTGAAACTTATGTGTTACGTCACATACTTATCCGTGGAAACGAGGTAGCCGACGCCCTACCTTGGGTCCGAAGTTAAATAACTCATGCTTGCGGAATTTTGACATCCGCACGAGCAACAAAGGATTGAGGAAGAATTCTGGCACCTCAGACAAGTAAGTGACGACAACCTTGCGTACACAACCCACTTCAAGCAGTTAAGCATCATTGTTCCCCACCTGGTCGTCAAGCCCGAGTAGGAAATACCTTCAGGGCCTCCCCTGCTACCCACATGTCATCCTCTATGCCCGACACCATCGAGTTAATTTTCCGTCGAGCGCCAGCCTCAACGAAAATAGAGTGAGGGATATGCACTCCTCAACCCAAATCACCACCAAAACCGCAAATCAAGTCACACCTCACCCAAAGACACCAAAGCTCAACCGCGAAACAACAATGGCAAGAAACGAAAATTTCAAAACCAAAGTTGCAACGTTATAACACCCGTCAACAACCCCAATCCCCCACAAGACGCCATTAGAAAACCTTACACGGGGACTCACCCTAAGTGTAACACGTGCCATTACCACCACTTGCCGCACCACATGCCGCAATTGCATAACTTGCAACCAGTTTGGGCATCTTGCCACTACATGCTGAAGTGGCCCAGTGCCACAAGGCAACCAAAATCAAGCACCACCCCAAAACCAAAACGACAACCGCCGACGAACGATGGTAGAGCTTGCTACAAATGCGGTGATCCTACCCATCTTCAGCCTCAATGTCCTCAAAATAACCAAGACTAAGGCAAGGGGAAAGGACAAAGGCCTCGCGGGCGCGCCTTCAACATCAATGCAAATCAAGCGCAGCACGACAATGATGTCATAAATGGTACGTTCCTTGTAAAAGGTTTACATGCTTCCTTGTATTTTATACTGGTGCGGATAAGAGTTTTATTTCGTGGATTCAAACCAATGCTTAAATGTAAGCTTTAAACTCCCAAAATTATTCACCGTCGAAGTTGCCAATGGCAAGTCAATCATCGTTGACTCCGTCCTCCACGATTGCGTTCTTAATCTTGACAATCACGACTTTCCCATCGAACTTATACCCATGCAATTGGGTAGCTTTGATGTCATAGCAAGCATGGATTGGGTTCGTAAGTCATCTAATGTGTAAAGTTTTATTTCGAAGAAGAGCATAAGTCATCTAAAGCCTTGGGTACAAAAAGTAAAATAAAGTATATAACGCCTAAGCTTTTGTAAACCGTCTTGACTCTGGAAAAATAAGTCTTCTGAGCTGGAACAAAGGTACCAGTGAGGTAAAGCATTTCAAAAAGTATAAGTTACCGAAGTCTGAGGTCTAGATAATTGTTTACTATGTTCTTTGATTCTAATAAGGACTTTATCCGAAATCTTAGTTCCATAGATCAATGATTTTAATCATAAGGAAGTTTATCAGTGTGTACCTGAGATATTAATATTGCATATACATTTATAAAATATGCAATAAGAATATTTATGTTGTGTATTTTTACAAATGTCAGTCTATTATAATTACATGTTACAAGAAGTATACAAAAATGAGATTTTACTACATTGTTTGATAAAAGTAAAAATAAAAGTGTTGGAATATTTAATAATGTTGAAAAGGAAGAGTGAAAGAAAGGGAATTCCACGTCGGGAAGGGATCAGAAAAGGACATATGGACACAAAAAGGACTTGTTGGTTTCAATTCTTAACGTTGACCCTGCCCCTCCTCCCTCTCTCTTCTTTCTTTTCTTTTCTTTTTCTTTACTATTATTTTAATTTAAAAGAACAAAACACATATATTATGGAGTTAATTGATAATATTATGGATTAACTGATAAAAGATTACATAGCATGAAAATCTAAAGAAAAAAGTTTGTTTATTTTAATTTAAATGGTTAAAAAGTTGTGATGGATAGAATTGTATGAATAAAAAAGGATAATAAAGGGTGGTAAAAAAGGGAAGAGAGGGTAAAAAATAAGTGAGTAAGATAGAAGTAGGGAAGGAAGGAAGGAAGGCGTGGAATTCTGGTGTGTGTTATATCGGGATTCTAAATCCAACAACGACATGACGTTCCATGCAGGAGAGATTTATGGACAGAAAGAAAGAAAGAAAGAAGATGTCATTCATTCATTTATTTTATTTTATTTATTATTATTATTATTATGCATGTCTCGTGCCTTTCACTCACACACTTAATCCAAACTGCCCCTCCCTCCTTTTATTTTCATTACCACAGACTTTGTTTTATCTTATGTACCTTCAACCATATTTTCAATCCCCCCCCAATTCAAATTCACTTCACACACACATTTCTATATTTATATCATGTATCTTCAAGGAGATATATCCGCTCGGTTAAAAGCTCGAATGAGCCGAGCCTTAACGAGCCAAAACACAAAACTCTTTTAGGCTCGCGGGTCCAAACGAGCACAAACAAAATTTTAGTATTTTTTTTTATATATAACATAATAATAATGATGATAACATTGGAAGCAGAACTTCAGCTCTTTTAAACGAGCTCGAGTCTAGCTTTTAACCTGTTTGAAGTTGTTCTCAAAATAGCTCGAGCCGAGCCGAGCTTGAGCTTAGGATTTTACTTGCGTGCTAGATTCGAGCTCAAATAAATAGGCTCGAACCAAGCAGTTGCTGTATTTTTTCTAAAAGTTTGAATTTGTTGTAAAAAATAACCCTCCGCTAAATACATACAAGTTTAGTTAAAGCCGTGAAAAAAATGATTACGTTTCTTAATCACTAATACAATATAATTCAAGGGTTAAAAAGAACATTTTTGTATCTAACTTTTGTTAATTGTTATATTTATACGTGTGTGTAAGAAATTTTAGAAAAATGATAGGGAGGCTCCCCCTGCTGATATTGGCATGACTGAGAGAGACTGGGCATCTGCTCTGCTCGTGCTTCTTGTCACCAACTGAATCATCCACATTTCACACTTTGATAATTCATGTTTTCAGTAAATAAATTACAACCCTTTTTTCCTTTTCACTCTTCTATTTCCAAACACCAATTTTAAGGCTTCCCTTCACCACACCATTACCTTATTTTTATTTTTATTTATTTTTTGTCTTTCTTCCTTCCTTTTATCTTTTACACATTTATATTTATAGACAAGAGAGAGGTTATTCTATAAGAGGAAAGAATTATACGAAGTGTAGAAGGCAAGTTTGACATTTGATTTACAAGATCAATAGTTGAGATTAAGTGGTCCACAAATATAGAATTCACATAACAAAAAAAACAATGGAACAAGTGGGGAAAATGGTAAAATAGGAAAATCCAGTATTGTTAACTCATAAACCCACTTCCCCTTTGATTTTCAAATGGCTATAACTTTTTCATACGTTAATATTTTTTTATAAAAATTACACCGTATTAACGAGCATTTCATTCTCTTTAATTCGAGCAGCATATTGCTATGTTTTAACATTAATTTTTTTTGAAGGATTTTGAAACCGTATTACGTGATTACGTGATTTTGAATACCCAGTAAGTGACTACGTGATTTTGAATACCCATTACGTGATTACTTGATTTCATTGTAGTATTTTATGTGAAACCACACTAAGTGATTACGTAATTACGTAACAATAGTTGACTATGTAAATTACATGACTACGTGATTTTAAATACGCATTTCGTGATTACATGATTTCTTTATAGTATTTATATGAAACTATACTGGGTGATTACGTAACGTAACACATAATATTTCATATGGAATACCTAATATTTAAGGTATAATCACGTATTAAAGATAAATTATATACAAAACATTAGCCAAACCAACCTATAATAGCAACATAATGTCATATATTAGAGATTTAACCACGTAATAAAGCACAAACAATCAAGTTCTTATTATTGAAAGTGTAATCACGTAATAAGCATAATTATATTAACATTAGTTATAACAATTCATATTAAATGTGTAATCACGTAATGAATTTACAATGAATGCGTAATGATTTATGTTGAATGTGTAATCACGTAATGGGTATTCAAAAATCACATAATGGGCCATGGGTATTTAAAATCACGTAATCACGTAATGGCATTTAAAGTCCTATAAATTATTTTTAATAATACTATAGCAATAGGCGCTCGAATTAAAGAGAGTGAAATGTTTGTTAATACGGTGTAATTTTTTTTTAAATATTAACGTATGAAAAAGTTATAGCCGTTTGAAAATCAAGGTGGAAACTAGTTAAAGGGAGAAAAGACCACCATACCCTTCTCTTTCTTAAATTGAGAAAAACAAATGTATGGTCATTATTATATCCTACACTTCGTACAAAATTTTTCTTTATACATGATCCCTTACCATTACCTTATTTTTATTTTTATTTTTATTTTTGTCTTTTTTCCTTTCTTTTATCTTTTACACAGTTTATATTTATAGATAATCCTCGAAACTTTTTGTCTATATATTTAATTTCATTTAGTTTATATGTAATATTAGTATGACATTTTCTAACTCGAACGAAAATAATCAGGTTTGAGTTTTCTACTCATTTATTTTGCTTAACCCAAACACGACTTGCTTAATAAACGTTTTTATCTAAAATGGGCTGGTTTAGTAAAGACATTGATGCGTTAACCCGTCTTTGGTATTTGTTTACGGGCTTCCGAATATGCTTCTACTCAGATTTTTATAGGGGAATATCTAAAAAGTATTGTATTTAACATTGGAACTTTTTATTTCTTTTTCATGTGTAGAAGTGTAATAAAATTTTTCATGTTTAGCTCTTGGCAACTCTCATTAACAACACATCTATTTCTTTATTTTATTTTTTGAAAAGATACAACATATCTATTTATCACTCTTAACAACCCATTATCCAGACGTTTATACCAGGTTCCACTCATCTGGAGAAAAAAAATTTGTTAATTGAAAATGAGAGATGATGAAAAAAATAATATTTAAAAGACATCAATTACAATTAAATGTTCATTCTAAAGGAGTTATAATTTTAATAATTAACAAGTCACTAATCTATTACTCATAATAAAAAAAACAAACATTAAATGAGTCAACTTGAAACAGATCCGTGTTATATTTCAAGATCTTGCACTAAAGATATCTTTGCATTATTTTATATTTTGTTAAAAGACAATATCTTTCAAATATAAATTAAAACTTTTTTACTATTTAACTTTTACTTACCTCATGTGTTTTTTTTTAAATGGCTTTTACATACCAACAAACCCATTAACAGTGGCGGATCTAGCTTAAAAGTTCACAGGGCATCCCAAAAAGGTTTTTAAGATTGCGGGTATCCTTTATATAACAAAGACGAAGTTGATGGATATTTTTACACTACGGAGACGGAGTTGAGAGATAGCCCATGCTACCCCAGCTAACACACTAACTCATCCCCTGTCCATCAGCGATTATAAACAAATCACTAACAGATATGTAAAAGCTAATTTTTTATTAGCCTTATGGATCATCGTAAGGGCTGCCACTTTAGCTTAGGAAAAATTCATGGTTTTTAGGAACACTGGAAGTAAAAGATGATAAAAAAACTCGTTGATATGACGTTAATCATCGATAAAAAATGGACGATTTATTAGTGATCTATCAAAAAAATTTAAATATAAAGATAAAGACTCTTCACGTTTATTAAAAAATAAATTGCCTGACAAACGTGTGATAATGTGCGATGTGTTTATATTTGGCTTTCACTATTCTCACATCCCTGTATTTTATTTACACATCCTTTTTTACTTTATCTCTTTCTCTATATATCTATGCACAGAGAAAGATAAAGAAGAAATGTGTGTGAATATTAACTCCGTTGTATTTATATGCAACTTGAAATCGTGAAAAGACTACCCTAATGGGCTAAACATGTTCTCGGCTCAGATAATTTAATGAGAGGGCTTTTGAAATAAAATTGATTAGCCCAATTAGTTAAATAGGCCCAACTTATTCTTGAAAACCAAAATACCCAATGTATGGTGTGATGTGTTTGTTAGATGACAATCATTTTATAATGTTATGTGAAAAGGTGTGTGTACCACACACTCGTGAACCCATCCCATTATTTAAATACACAATTTCAATTTCAAATGTTGTAAATTAATTAGTTATAGTTACTCACACGTCTGTATGTATAGTAGGATGGGATCATGTTCATATAACAGTAAACGTGCAAATGGTAGAATAAATATGATTTAAATAGGATAATAATTAGTACTGTTCATTATACTAATAATCTTCCATAAAAATAGAGTTACATACACCATAACTTCCTCTTCACTATGAACATTCTTCATCATCAGCACTAATACTTTATCTTCATCGATAGTACGTTACTTATTCTTTAGCCAAAAAAATGTAATAACTAGGTCCTTGATCCTTTACATCTTTGGTAATAACTTGGCTCATCTTCAAGTTACTGAGTGGCATCTTGTATCAATAATAAGTGTGAAGTTTTATAGGGCAAAAGCATGAGTTTAAATTGGGATTAATGCAATAGTAAACGGTGTAGAAAAAGGCCCCAACGGTTAAAAAACAACTCTAAACAATCAGGTTTCTCTAGCCGTGTGCCTTACCTGAGGGAGTGGCGGTGGTGTACCCGAGTCGGGTTACTAGTCACAACCTCTACCCGTGGGGCACCCCTTCTTAGTAAGAACACCTTTCCGATCTATACCAACTTCTTGGGACAAAGATGCATTTTTAGTTTCCTAGATCGTTAGTTATATGCTTATCTTGGAATAAAATAGGATTTATATAAATATATTTATTCTTTTATGATGTTGATAAAGGTAAAGTTTAAGAGAGCTTAACATCTGCTGATACTGATTAACAAAGTGTAACCTAATAATTTAATTTTGTTTACCAAAAATACATGAGATGAAATTGTAGAATAATAATATAAAAGGGGACAATACATTAACTCTTTACTATTTACTTTTATGGTAATTGTTGTTAGGGTGAGAAGGGTGCATGCCTAACCACTTTAGGCAAAGTTTCCCTCACTCAATTGAATTGTGTCATTTCATTTGCCTAAACTTTTTGCCTATTACTCAAAAATCACAAGGAATGCATGCCTAATTGAGTTTAGGCAAACCAATTTTTTTTAAACTTACATTAAATTAAAAACAAGAAAAACATTACACTAAATTAAAAATTAAATAAAAAAACATTACACTAAACTAAAAATAAAATAAAAAAAAACATTACAATAATTAAACAAATTAACTACTCTTCGTCGGAATCGACCAATAGGTGTGGTAAATCCATTCTTCTGAGATGCTCAACGAGATCATGTTTTAGTCCCCAATGCGTATCTTCTTTCATAAGTTCGTCTAAGACACTGTCATCGAGTGCGGGCTCGACTGGAGGATCCCGGATGTGTACCGGTGCTATGGCGTTTCCGTCGTCTTCTAAAATCATGTTATGTAAAATAATACAAGTATACACGACGGACCTAATTTTTTTCACACTCTTAGCACGCATTGGCCGATTCATTATACCCCATTTTGAATTCAAAACACCAAAAGCCTGTTCCACGTCTTTTCTTGCCCCCTCGTGTTGTTTCTTGAACTTTTTTTCGTTTATGTCTTGAGGATATGGATATGATTTGACAAACACAGACCATGTAGGGTATATTCCATCCACGAGATAGTAACCATGTTTGTATAAGTGGCTGTTAACGTAAAATGGACATTTTGGCGCTGTTCCATTCCGTTCAGTTTGAAATAATGGAGATTGTTGAAGCACGTTTATGTCGTTTTGTGCATCTGGTGGACCGCAAAAGGCATGCCAAACCCACAAATCTTTAGAGGCCACCGCTTCGAGCATAATTGTAGGTTGACGGTGATAACCTCTCATATATTGGCCACGAAACGCTGTGGGACACGATCTCCATACGAAATGGGTGTAATCAAGGCTACCCACCATACCAGAAATGTGATGTTTATCCTCATGAGCTTGGTACAAAAGCGCCATGTCGTGGCTTGTTGGCCTACGTAAGAACTCAGGAGCATATATTTTACATACCGTTTCGCAGAAATATTGTAGACACTCACGGGAAGTCCTTTCGGCCATATGTAAATACTCGTCGTTCTCGTCTGGAGTGTTACCGGTTGCAAGTTTTTAATAGTCGATGTAACTTTTTGCAACGGGGTAAAACTCTTCTTCATCCTCGCATCTACGCCCTCTTTAAACCACGAGTTATTCGCTTCCACGTCACTCACAGTTTTTAGAAACAAACTTTTTAACATACGGAACCGATAAAGGAAAATTTTTCATTATATTTCGGTTCCTCGACAAAATAATCCGCCATAAGGATTTCATGCCCACTCTCACGACAACGACGAATGTAACGTTTCTTACTAGATGTGCCCGTGTCTTGTAGTTCGGCTTCGTCGATGAGTTTTTGAAAAAAGCTTATGCTACTATCGGATGAATCGCTGCTATCAGGTAGTAATATAATAGATATTTCTTCCACCATTTTTATAAAAAAATAGAATAGAGTTGGAGTAATGAGAATGTGAGTTAATATGAATTTGTTTAAAATGTGTATGGTTTATATAGGTTTATAAAAAACTTTTTTTAATTCAAACGGTAATATTACGTTGAATCACACCAAAGAAGTCAAACATTTAATGCCTCTTTATCCATTTCATATCGGCAAACATACACCGATTGTATATACTTTCGGCACGGTAAATTAGGTGACGGCGACGATTTGCCAATTTCTTTTCCCGCATGCACCCCGTGAGGCCTTATGGGGATTGTTTCAACAGTCTATTCTAGCTGTAGGTAGTGTCCAATTCCATAACAGGTTGACCTCAGACTGGGTCCATACCAGCAGCTACTTATCATTAAGCAATAACGACACACCTTCATCCAAGGGGGCCCTCACCCTGTGACCACAACCATCAACCCAATATTTATTGAATAAAAATTATATATATATTTTGATTTCATAAATTTTTATTCAACAGCCAATATTCTACTTAATTGGTATATAGAAGCTAATTAAGTATCTTGATTACATGCAAAGATGATTTGATGACTAAATGGAACAGAAATCTAAATAATAAAGTGCTATTAACCTAAAAAAATAAACTTATTAAATATTTTTGTTATTTACTCTTGTATTGATAAGGAATTGACGAAACAAACAAAAGGAAGGAAGGGTAAAGAAGACTAGAAAAAACAAACAAAAGGAAGGAAGGGTAAAGAAGACTAGAAAAGCATATGGAACAAATAAC
The DNA here is from genome assembly GCA_947069175.1 of Scalesia atractyloides. Taxonomy (NCBI): domain Eukaryota; kingdom Viridiplantae; phylum Streptophyta; class Magnoliopsida; order Asterales; family Asteraceae; genus Scalesia; species Scalesia atractyloides. The sequence goes on along the minus strand of CAMTDV010000024.1, from coordinate 368,592 downwards.
CCGACAGAAAGGAAGGAATGCAACCTTTACTAGACACGCGTTTCCCAAAAGTATTCAAAAGCTTTTCTGTCTCTTCCCTTAAAACACTAAATCAACTCTTCAATATACATACACTAGGTTATTTTTTTTGAAAGGTAAAGAATCTCAAGTGTAAACTCATTCTGTTTGGGGCTATGTTCAAGATTGACTCCTTGATCGCCATGAGACCGTGTCTTCTCTATGCGCGGTAACCAGATGGAATCCATAAGCCCTCGCCTTCTGTCAGGTTTGAATCCGGGATTCATCCCTTCACCTAGATGTCTCTTGAAAATGGCCCAAGCGATGATCGAACCTGCATCTCCACTAGGGAGGGCAAGCCAAATTACCACTAGACCAAGTTCTTAGGACATATACACTAGGTTATTAGACCCATGTGTTACACGGGTTTAAGGATATAAATTGTGTCATGTATATGTCTTCATAAATTTATAGAAGTGACTTTTTTACCCTAGATAACACGACATATAGTTGGTAATGTGTAAAAACCGATTCTTTTAGAAACAAACCAACTTTACATAGTAACTGTCCTTAACTTTTATTTATCGCCATGGCAAAACATACGGCGAGTGGAAACTATCGTCTTTTCAATTTAAATGAAATCCTTTTATCTGGAGGTAATAACCGAAATCTAGGGATAAACATTCAAGTGCAAATATTGTTTCCAGATACGAGTGCCAATATAACCTGATCACTAGTGACAGGACCTGTAGTCGAATTCCATTGCATAAACTATTCATTCGATCAATATATCTTGATAACATTACTAGAACACTGACCTTTTATAATAATCTATGTTTCGGCAAGCCTGAAAATTTAACTCCATTCAGGACATCTGATGAATATACACTTGCATCAAAATTATTATGAAGATATTCCGACTCCAATAAACTATCAAAACTTAGATATTAACATATTAAAAAAATATAGTGACGGTTTGCTTAAAATTAGTAACTAAAACAAATTGAATCAAATTAAAGAAAATACGGTTATAATATAAATTAAGAAAAAGCAAAAAAAAAATGAGTTAAAAACATATTTGCTTAACCAAACAATAATAGTAAATAGGTTTTCAAAGCATGAAAGTAAATCGGTTTTCAAGCATTGAATTAACTTATTCTTTACCATTTTTATCATTATTATAATATGAAAACTATAACTTATTTTATAGATATTTTCAACATATTGTAAAAAGAATCATTTAAAAAGATAAGGAGATCTTATCAGATGACATTATTTCTAATTGTTTATTATATGCAGAATTGTTACTAAATAATTAATTATATTTTAGATAATCAAAAGTAAATGATCAATATCCAAGTAAACCATAAAATATTTGTATACGGATTAAATAAAAAGTTATTGAATGTAACGTTATTAGTAATTAAGATATTATACAAATAGCGATGATCGCCTGTTTATGATTGATTCATAAAAGGGTGTGTTTATATTTTTAAGGATATATACCACATGAATCTTTCTTTGTTTTGTATTAGTTAGTTATTAATAGTAATGAAATTTAGGAGAAAATGCCATGTGGCGTATTAAAAATATTATTATTAATGATTTGGAGGAGTAAACGTCATGTGCCATTAGTTAGACTCGTTTATTAGAATTAGATACACAAACACTAAAGGGTGCCAGCATAATGCGGCGGGAACACAATACACTTATAAAGGTTAGGCGCGTAATCACGTATTAATATATAGGGTTAGGATATAATAGGAAGTTTCTATCACTAGGAAGGATAGGAAGTAATCTTGTCCATCCATTTAGTAATCAAGTGTTAAGATTAAATGAATTAAATTAAATAAAAAAGAGGAGGCGTGTGGGTTTTTGTAGGGGTATTTAAGTCAATCCAAGGTAATAGTTTCTCTCTTCTCCAATTCCCCCTCATTTTTTAAACGTTAATAACTCTTTCATACGACATTATTTTTTTATAAAAATTGCACAAAAAAACGAGCGTTGTTTTATCTTTAAAACGAGTATGCTATTGCTATATTTCGAAAAAATAATTTTCGAAAACCCAGTTGCGTAAAACGCAATGGAAAAAAGCCCAAAAAAGATAGTTAAAAAACGCCGAACCAAAACAGTCTACAATCAAACCAGCGATCTGTAAGTGATTTTTAAAACGCAAAAGGAAAAAAAAAACCGAAGTTATCTGTAAGACGCAACAATTATCAAAACTCAGTGCAAAAGCTAACAGACAGTTAAAAAGCGCAGCGATCTGTAACTGTGACTGACAGTTAAAAAAATGCATTTGTTACTGAATCTGTAAAACGCTGACAGTTAAAATTTCTATGTAAAACGCAACATCTGTTACTGAATCTGTAAAACGCAACGCAACTGTTTGTTACTGACAAATCTGTAAAACGCAACATCTATATGTGAATCTGTAAAACAGTTAAAAAATGCAACTGTTTGTTTACAACGCAAAAACCAGCAACACGCGGGCCCGGGTTTTCGGAACTGCATTCGTGTCCGCAGGACGTGCGGGTGCACACGAGTTCGACTAAATTCCGGTTCCAATTTGCACCCCCCTGCGCACCCACGCGTAGGACTTATGGTAAAACATGTCATAAAGTTATGTTGGTTATGCAAAGGTTTCACCTTATAAATAACCTTATACTTTGTCTCCACACCAATGTGGGACAAGTGGTTTACCTTTTTGGACATCCATTCAAACAACATAATTTCCAACATTATTATCATATAGTTTCATTTCAAGTTCAACAAACCATCATAAAACACAATGTTTTTTTTATCTAAAAAACATAATTAAAACACAAATTAAAGTTTATTTCTAAATTGCAATTGATTAAAAATATAAAAGAAAGTGTACTTTTTAAAACGCAATGGACTAAAATCACAAAAGAAAAGTGTCTTTTGTAAAACGCAATAGATAAAAAACAGTTTTTTTATTATTTTATTTTGTAAAACGCAATGGACAAAAAACACCCAAAAAGTGTGGTTTTTCATTCTTTTGTAAAACGCAATGGATAAAAAAACAGTTTTTTCATTATTTTGTAAAACGCAATGGACAAAAAACACCCAAAATGTGTGTTTTTTCATTCTTTTGTAAAACGCAATGGATAAAAAACAGTTTTTTTTCATTATTTTGTAAAACGCAATGGACAGAAAACACCCAAAAAGTGTGTTTTTTTCATTCTTTTGTAAAACGTAATGGATAAAAACCCGTGTTTTTTCATTATTTTGTAGAACGCAATGGACAAAAAAACACCCAAAAGAGTATTTTTTTCAATCTTTTGTAAAACACTATTTTAAATGAAAGTCTATACTGAAAGATATTTTGCAATTTTTCTTTGAGACATTTTGTCAAACACCTGGTGTGCAACTTTTTATTAATGATTTCTCAATGAAATTGGAACTAATGATGTTGCCCAAAAGCAAGAATACATCAAAAGAAAGAGTAGAATCAGAGATATCTTCACTTTGAATTCAAAAATGTTTGAGAAATTTGAGAAGAGGAGTACCTGTTTTAACAGAAATACATGTTCCATCGCATCATATTAAATTAAAAAAAACGAGAAATTATAGGAACATAAACTGGGTTTTCTTTAAAAAAATCGAAGACACGTTGATTGAGTGCTCGAACCATTCATTGATGAAGAAAATTTGCACCATGATGTAGTAATTCTAGAGAGAGAAAAGGAATGAAATGTTGAAGATGGTGGGTTTTGAATATCTGGGTTATGAAGATACAGAGAAGATAAATAGAAACAATAGATAAAAGAAGATTGACTAAAATACCCTTCCCACTTGTATATCTATTTTTCCAGATGAAATGCTAATATTATTTTCTATCCTTCCTACCCAAAAAATACTTTCTATTTGATCCTCTCCCTTAATATATAAGCATGTAACATGTTAATTTTTTTAACAATTAAAAAACTATAGCAATACTATACTTAAATTATTTTTTTAACAATTAAAAAAACTGTAGCAATACTATACTTAAATTAAAGAGACTAAAACTGCTTATTTTTATGGTGCAACTTTTCTTTAAAAATAATAATGTACGAAAAAACTATTGGCCTTTATATTCATGGAGGAAACTTGCAGATGAGATGCATGGGATAGGAAGATTAAGCTTTAAAATAGTGTACTGTATGCTTAAAAACTTGAATTTACTTAAAATCTTGAAAATATAATTACCTTCTTGTCCTCGCTATACGCATCATAATATTATATGAATTACTACTGAGTTTCAATTTCAATTATAAATCCATATATGCAATTTAATTTTGTCTATTATTGTAACACCCTAACCTCGATAGAGCTGGCGTGTCACTCTTATAATATCAAATCCAAAACCCAATCCGAACACTTTAATCCAAAAAATCCTAATTACAATTTATTACATTATAAAAATAAAATGAATCTTGATCTCCGAAGCACTTCTTACTTATTTCCCAGGTAACCTGTAAAACAAATAAGACAAACACAAAAAGAAAACTACGGTTAGCCAAACAATTGTTCAGTAACGAGGAAATCAACAGTAAAAGTAATGGCAGGCATACGGAAAGCAACATGGAACAGTACTGACAGTAAACAAAGCTAAATGATGGCATTGAAACGGATACTGATGTCACTTGAATCCAAGAACTCATATAGAACAAATACTGAATATAACAAGAGACATTCCCGATACTTGATCAGTAACATCATCAGATGCATATAACATATCAGGCATATCGTAACAGATACAAGATTCACGTAATATAAAAAGCACCCATGGGCCTAAACAGAGGGATACACAACTAGCTAGCCCATGCACCAAGGAGACGGTGTGTATAGGCGTATACACATTATTCCATCTCAAACAGGAGTCGGGAGTCTGAGAGGCAACGATTTTATTCACAATAAAAAGGTCACGTAATATAATGTTAAACCTACTTGAATATGTTATTTTATAAACTTACTGTGCTCAAATGTATTTTATTCTTTGTATATGTATGTGTAATATCTTAAACTTATTGTTCATTCGAAATCTTTGTAGTCATTAAGGTTTTTGGTAATGCATGGTTGTTTGGATGACTTAATTGTTACTTTTGGGTCTCGAGGATGAAGATGAGTTGTTTCTCTTGTGAGAGAAATGGCTATGATAGTGCCTCTGTTTTGGTGTGGCAGTCTTTAGTGCAGTTATTGGGAGGCTCTGGGCCTAATACAACATTTTTTTTATTTGTGAACCATTACTTTATGTCTCGATAAAGATGGTTACTTAGTCATCTGAGAGCAATGGCTATGATGGTGCTTCTTATGTGTCGTGACATGGTATATTGCAGATATACAGAGGTTCTGAGCTTGATTTTTATAACAATGAAAGTTTACTTATATGTTACTAATTAGTAACATTGTTGTGCTTAGTGGGTTTGAACAACATGTTTTTGTGTTATTTATTTATTGGTTTTTACTTTGTGTTCTTTAAGTTTACATCTTAAGTGGATCTGTAGTGTTGTATTTATTTGTTCTCAACAGCTAAACTTCATTTAGAAGCTATTATTGTATAGTTTTAGTAGACATTGTTGAAACCATGTCGTGCTTATTAGCCTTAATTGAATAAAAAATGAGTGAGCAAGTTGTTGCTAATTAGTTATATATGTATATTTTCTTAGATGTGATCATACGATTAGTGCATGCCATGTAAATTGGCAATGATGTTCAATGTTTGGGTTTGTAATACCGAGATGACTTAACACAAGCAACTAGTGAAGGCCAGACTTCCTAGCCTAAAAATTCATCATTACAAGATGGTTATGCGCATAAATGTTATGATGATATAATCAAGCATCAATAAAGCGTACAACAAAAGTGATGTATACGAGCCTCTTTGTACCACTGTGAACATCAATTTCGGGTCTGAAGATCGTCCTTGATGTTGGGTCTGTCATCAGCTGTAAATGGAGATGGTGGATCAGTGGGTGGCACAATCTGATTGATTACACGTCACTGCCTTTTTGTACTAATTGTCCCCTGCACGACAGCTCATCGTGGTGTTTGCATGATCACAGCCTAGCACACCCTGATTGGTTTTTTGCTCTGCCGTTTGTACTGCATGTACCTTCTTTAGTCGTCGTCCTCACACTTGCGCTTACGAAGCTCGCTTGGATCGAGTGAGGAATGGCTAAGTGTTGTACTAATTTAAAATGGGTATGGTCTTGTATGGACACTGCTTGTTGGCATAGAGTTTAGAACCAAACCCTCAGGGCTGACCCAACATTTTTGGAGGCCCTAAGCGAAGTACAAAGTCGGGACCCTTGTGAGACTTGAACCTAAACAAATATCGAACGGAAATAGTAAATCGCAGTATCAAGTCATAAAATCGCAAATATCAAATCACAAAATTGTTTTTTTCTATGGTTACTTATCAATCGCAAATCGCACCATGGACAACAATCGATTACCCATTGTTTCTTACTCGTCAGCACCATCGACAGAGGATGCATAATCCTTCAAGTTTTTGGTGTAGACCATTTATTCGTTTGGGTCATTATGTGTTTGTTCATTTGTGTCAAATATGCATACACAAGTAATATATGGAAAAAATGGAGGCCCTTATTTTTGGTGGCCCTTCGCGTAGAATGCTAAGCCTATCGGTCCGGCCCTACATACCCTTGATAAGTTTATGTTCATTTTAAAGCTTCAAATCGGGTTTATACAAATATCTTTTAGGTAATAAAGCAATTGAACATATATACTATATCAATAGAAAGTTGTATTTGACCGTATCTGTCGTTTGATGTATTTCCCAATAAAACGTTTAAGGAAGGTTTATGAAACCAACTTAGTTCGTTTAATTACCTATAAATGAGGCACACTAGTTTTTATGTGTCATTGATCTTTTGTGAGAGAAGTCTCGACTACTCCTAGAGTGAATAGTGGTGATGTTAATTTGTGCAAGGTGGCAACGGAGAATGATGGTGGTAGTGGCGTCAAATGGAGGAGGGGCGACACTTGTGTGAGCCCGAGTAAGGTTGTGGTGTGTAGGTTGGTGCTTAACGGTGGATGGTCAAGCAAGGGTCACAATGATGTTTTTTATGAACCCAGACATATTGCACCCTTTTGTTCTTTTGTATAAAGTTCAATTGAATTGTTACCAAGTCACCAATATCTAGATGTAGTTAGTGTATGAATATGTAAAAAGTAAAACCAATTTCTTTTTTTATTTATTTCATGTAGTTACCAATTGCTAGAGAATTGTGAATTTGAGCTTTCCTCATTCCTTAGCCATTTTGTTAAAGCGCTATTTATTATGTTCTTCAATATGGAAACTCCGATCAATTATGAATGAATCAGTTGAAATCTTTTCCAATACGTCGTCTCTTCAATCAATCCTTAAAACACTAATTTCAATTTCATATATCTTGCCTGCTCCATCTCTTTGTTGATGTATATTTTATTTTCATTTTGTGTTTTACATCCTTCCTATTTCGAGCACAATCGTAACCCTAAATCGACATCAATGGCATTGAACACCGGATTGAGATCATTATCTTCCAAATTGATTGCTTCCGTCGATTCTTCTCTCGCTAAATCTGGTAACAATCTGTGACCTAATCTCTTTCGTAACGTTTTAGTGATTAATTTCAAACAATAGCTGATGATTATGTGAAATTTGTTTGATATGTTTGTAGTTTTATTGATGTAATTCAGATGATCGAGTGTGATGTAGGTTATATGATTAGTATTGGTGACGGTGGCTTGGCTATGGAGCTTTGAAGGTATGCAGTTGGAAGAAAGAGACTGAAGTCGGCGTCCCCGATTTAGAACCCCAAATCACCTTCGTTAAACCCTAATATCGCAAATCATTTTCAATCGACAAATTAATCATTGTAAGATCTTTAATTTTACCATATGCTTTTGATATTATAGACATTTTATGGCTTTTTAATGGATGTATTTGGTTATTTGGTGGTCCTTTGGTATTTTAAAGTAGTATAGATTATGTATGATTATGAAGGCTTCAAACTTTGCATTGACATTTGAAAAGTCCTTATTTTGTTGGTTTACCATCATTCCCTAATTTACTAATGGTATATTGTTACACCAAGCTGCTATTGCAATTGTCATGGATGTAGATGCCACCTTGGGGAAGAAAAAAGTTGCAGAGCAGATGGGTTTTTCATGGTCTACATTGACATTTTGAATGAGGACCTTCATGAACATCAAGTTTGGTTTGGTTTGATTCTTATTTCAATTTTTTTTCGTCTATTACAATTAAATCAGAAATTTTGCTGAACAAGATTACTTCCTTCGAGTGTAAGAAAACCCTTTTACTATTGCTATGTTCAGGATGTAGCCTTCATTAAATCTCATTGTTCAATTTATTTATAATTATTTTGTAAATTTTAAATCATCAACTTTTATAGGTCACACTGAACGCCTTTGTTGGAAGCTTTTAGATGCTTTAAAAACTCCAAATGTTGAATATAAAACTCCAAAAGTTGTTTTAGATGTTTGAAAACTTACATATTTGCCCTCTTTTTATCCTAAAGAAAACCTATATAAGTTGAGAAAAGGTTAGATTCGGTCACCTTGGTAACAAAATTTCATGTTAAGTAATTTGGTATAAATTGCAAACAGTAATATAAACTGGTATATAATTTTTCTTTTGAGTTAGTTTGAAAACGAATACAAATGTGTTATGTAGGATATAATATAAACATCTTTCATATTTGTTATAAAAAAGATAAGTTATATTTTGTGTTTTTTAACCAGAAAAGGTTAGATAGACGTAAATTATTAGGTTAATATTTATCAACTTAAACTCAGTTGCAGCATAGAAACCGTTTAACATATAAATTTTAGGAATTTCATACTCATTTTGGCTAAAACGATATCAATCTGATAAAGAAAAAGTAAAAATATATAAAAAATATTATTTTTCATCACATCTATTCGAATACAAACTATACGACACATACCATCCACAAAAAATATCCGATCTTACCCGTATTTGGTTCTGTGTTTTGTTTGCTTTGTGTTTTAAATGCAAGATAACATCTTTAGGGTCAGAAGTTATAGTACATTCATATAAATGAAAATTAGAAGTACGGATGTGCTTCCTATGTTACCATTTAATTTGTTCTATTTCAGGTGCCTATGGGTTTTCTTAGTTTATGTTAAGCATTCTAGCTAACCTTTCTTCTCTTGGTTTTTATTTGCTTATTTCTTTCGATTTTCCACTTGAATACGTTGTTGATGATTCAAGGACCAGATGGGCGTTCTTGCAATACAACTCTCTCAGAAGGTTCTAGAAAGGACTCTTATGTCCGTTTTCTTCACAACGCTCTGTCATGAATGGTCGGACATCAATGTGCTCAGGTTAGAGAAGATTTATATGCTTATTCATCGCTTCGTAAATTACAGTTCCAGTTTCTTAAAAGCAATTCATGGGTTAGAGTTGTGTCATCGTGTGATGACTAATTGTGTATTGGTTACAGACAAAATGAATATTTAGAATAAATGCACAAAACAGTCAAGAAGGAAGACGTTAGGAAGCAACTTCCCAAAGGGTATGTCCCACATTGGATAGAAGTTCGTTGTTTAGCAGCCATGATTAAGGTAGTAAGGTACCATAATAATATATGTTTGATTTACTTAACTGATAGGAATTGAAAGTGATTTTGTAGAGGCATGGTTAAGAGAACCACCTACAGGTGTTCTTGATTCGTTAACACCCAGGCAAGTAATGCATTTCAACACGTACAAAAGAAGAATGCACAACAGTTGTGAGTTCCATTCCTTGACCAGATGCGCGTGAAGAACAATTACACAGAAAAACGCTTTTTAGATGGCTGCAGCCTAGGAATACTATGCAGCCGAGATGAGAGCACTTCATAAGGCGGTAGCGGGCCCTCAACCGGTGGTGGTGGCTGCAGTTATTGGTAGAATTAAGCGGGTTTTGAAGAGATAGGTACATATCTGAACTCTATCGATATCATTTAATTCAAGTTTTGATTATCTGAGACCTTAAACCATGAATTGTTTGTAATGATTTTACAACGTTGATGATTTACATATATTTCGGCTTCGTAGAATATTGTTGAATTGCATAATTTTGTTGTTTACACTTCATCCCCTCTATGTTGTGTATTGTATCAGTATCATGAAGGGCTTAGTGACAATTAAGTTCATGGAGAGTATTGCAAAACATGGTGACATCACATGTTGTATCAGTATCATAAAGGGCTTAGTGACAATTAAATTCATTGTGATATCACATGTTGTATCATTATTTTTAGAGGTTTATTTTGAACCTTAAGTTTTTAATTCTAAGATTCTGTTTAAATAACTTTTCTCTTCATTGTTTAGAATTGATATACTATGTGGCTCATTGTTGTAGAATAGGTGTTTCTGTTTTTGAGTTTTCCCCTATCGAGTCTCATTTCATGACTTATGACAGCAACCTTTAATCGGCAATCGATGTCATGTTCACCACCTATTAGGCTTCTGCTCGCCTCCTTCTGGTGGTGGTGATTCATCCGGCCCGCAACACCTTTAAGAGGGTTCGGCTGATGAAATAGATGATTAATTTGGACCTTATTAATTGTGTGATTCAAACAAAATGAACTCATTTTGTCACAACTCTCGATAATGAAAAACAAAAAGTGAACCCCTGTTTTCCAGTTTCTTCTACATTTTTTTTAGAATTTGCATTTTTAATGAATAATATGTTCGTAAAACACGTCAAATTAGCTCAATTCATCTTAGTATAGGAATCTGGCAGACTGGCACATTTATGATGAGATATCTTATTTGTCTCTCCTGGTTAGTAGTTATAACTCGAGGAAAATTAGTTATAACTAAAAAGGTAGCGGTTTAAAAAAAAGTTTATAGACCCATTAGGATAACTCAAGGTATATTCATAGATTGTAGTTTTGAAGTATAACGTGTGGCAAGTAAACGGTCTTATACATGTAGTTTTTGACCACATGATCACAAGAATCAATTATATTGGGTGAAAATTGGAAATAGAGGTTGTTATTCCTATTTCAGGATTATCAAGTGTACGTGTTAATGCGTTATCTATTTTACAAAAAAATGTGGTAACTAGGCGTGACAATGGGTTGGTATGGGGGGGGGGGGGGATGATAATCTCAATTCCATACCCGATTGTAAAACCATATCTCATACCTGGTCCCACAAAATCAAACCATCATATACTTTAGTTTAAATATTCAAGTCTTAAATCTTATGTTTTCTCTGCAGATTTCAAGATCCATTGGTGATGTATACTAAAAAGGTTGAATTCAATCAGGCACCTTTATATGCCATATTCCACCTACGTAACCGTTCAAAATACCGATATTGAGCTCAGATCCATCTGTTTCGGTGCACCAGTTGTAGCCACATGATCAGTTTATCATATTTGCTCCAGATGGCCTCTGGAAGCCGTTGACATTGTTCAAAATCACCCACGCTCCGTAAGATGCTTAACTCAAAACACGCCATATACGTTTCTACTTGACTATATTGCTTTTTCACCTCTTCTTTTTGTTATTTGTTATTTGGTAGCTCTCTGTTTATATTTTCTAGTTTCTGTTTGTTTTTGTAGCCGGTGGTTTTTTCTGGAAGCAGCCTCTCTATACCCACACGGGTAGAAATAAGGATCCCACCCTCCCAGACCGTTATAGTGGTTTTGTTATTTATATTTTTATTTACATAATTTATAGGAAAAGAATTTCAACTGTTTAGGATCAATTACATATTACATTCAAGGGAGGCCATGGCACTACAAAGGTTGCACTAAGTGCAAAAATAGTTTGGTTTTATTTTGTTGCTGCTCTTGGCTGGGAAGTCATGTTATGAGAATGATGTCGTGGGATCTTCGACTCATATGCAGGTAGGTGAAATCGAACACAAATCATGTGAATCAAAAGAGAGAATTAGTGAATAAATGCTTTACATGTACCGAAAAACTCTGCACAATGCTTAACTAGAATAGGTACTAAAGCGTGGATACCGAAAAAAACCCTGCACATATACCAACTTTTACCGATAACGAAAATGAAAATGTAATACCGGTAATGATATGTCGGTTGGTACGGTATCGGCACAGTACTGGTACGGTACCGGTAATTAGGAAAAAAAATGCATCACTATTAACTGGTATATTTTTTTTGGAAGTCTTCACTTATTTTTGTTTCACAACTTTTTTATGATCAGTGCCTCTATGCAAACAAAGCTCACATGTTCACAAGAATGGTATTGGGCTTCGCTTTCACATCCATCTTCATGGTAGCATTCAAATTAAACAATTATCTTGAATTAATGAGATGCTTTTTTTTTTTGTAGTACTGCTCTTTCATAGATTTTTTTATGTTGGTTCTAACTAGGGGTACGTACGAATGCTAACATATATTCTAGCAAAGGCATCACTGTGTTAGAATTCGATAAAGACTACCGGGTACATGTTATATTTTGGTTGCAAATGATTTCTTTTTCTTGCATTGGGCCAAAGCAATTGATGTGGAGGGTAAAATTCGTATTAAAATTGATGGTTAGGGGATCATTTGTGCCAGCACAAGGTATCAAATTGTTAACCAATAAAGATTTGGATTGAAAGTTATGTTAGGGTCATAGGTTGCTGATAATCAATAATGTATTTTGATTAAAGAGAAGACTTTAAATATTTCATTGACTAAGCCCAATGCATAAATTACGGCTTATAAACTTCCTGGTCAAAATTTATAATTTTGACTTTTTGGTTAAGTCATTGAAAGTACACCAGAATGTGATCCGAGTTTGTATATTTGGGTAGGGACGTTGAGAAGTGTGGCATTAAGCTGTCGTTTTATGGGATTATTGGAATCTGTGATTGGGCCAAAATTAAGATGTTGGACAGGAAGTATTGGATTGGGCTTTTTGTACGCAAATATAAGAGGTCCACAAAATGGGAACTCTTGAATTAGTGACTAGGCTTTGAAAACACGGAAATGGATATGGATTTGGATGTGGACCTGGGTAATAGAGTTGGCAAGATAGACATGCCAAGCGGGTCGTGAATGGGTTAAAACGTGTTCGAGTTGGAATGTCTCATGTTCCCGCCGTTTTAACTCGCAAGCATCCTTTCCATGAATTATCTAAAAAAACGTCTTTGTTTTACATATAATATGCTAAGTTGTTATTCAAGTTTCAATTTTCTATGTTGAGAGTTTAAATCTTGAGAAAGAAAGTGAGTGACTAGGTTTTGATGCATTAAAAATACACATTGGGCGACTTTGACCTGTTAACTTATTTGTTATGTTTCATTGTGGAAGTTAATTTTATTTATACATATGTTTTTTGTAGGTGTTTTGTGGATGATGAGAGGTTTCTTCTCCAATGCTTAACTATCTTTCTAAACAGTTAGCTTTTCAAATCAATCCACTTTAGTAGTTTTCAAGTCAAATCTCAAATGTTTTGAAATTTATGATTGTATGTATAAATATGTGTATTTGGAAATATTTTATTTATCTACTCTGTTACTTTATTTGTGTCTATTTTATTTATATAATTATGATTAATGTAAGTTAAGTTTTTCAAGTTTAGGAGTTATAACCTATTCTTTATATAATGGTTATCAATGGGAGGTCAACCATAAAATGTTTAGTCCTAACTTTTGTTTTACTAATGGTTGGAGTAAGTTTCTATATGATCTTCGGTGGGACTTTTTTTGAGGATACTCTCTTTCTTTTCAAATGCACAATAACACACGCTTTAATATTATAATATTTAATATGAGTCGACGGTGAGACTTTTTTGAGGAAACACACGTTCTTATAATAAAGTGAAACTTTTTCCATCATATGGTGTCTAATTCTGATCACTTTTTTTTTTTTTTTTTTTTTTTATGAAAGTTGAGATTTGCAAGTACTACAGCACACATAGAATGTGAAGGTGGTGAGTCTAATGTCGCCATTAGTATGATCTTTATCTAACTTTGTCAAAAATAAAAAAAAAAAATAATAAAAAAAACTATATCCACCAATTCAGTTATATATATTTGAGGTTGTAATTTCGACACTTTATTAATGAAAAAATTGATGTAGGCTGTGTTAATACTTTCTCTAACGGAATGAGTCAAACAGGTACACACATCTTTTCGTACTAAAGTGTATTTTACATTAATGCCCCACACTCCCCATTATAATAAAAAGCCTAACAAAATTTTTAGCGATCTCCGTCGTAATCTAAACATAAACAATGGAACTTTTTTTCATTAAACATTTATGTTAAAACTGTTAATAATATAATTTACTTTGAGTTCTCATTAAACATTTATGTTAACACTGTTAATAATATAATTTACTTTGAGACAACCCGTGTAACACACGGGTTATTAAACTAGTTTATACTATATTTGTGTGTTCATATACTGTTCAAGTATTTTTAAACTTTTGAAAACATTTAACACCTACTGATAAATAATTTGTATTATATTTGTGTGTTTGTATAATGTTTAATTATGTTTGAACTTTTGAAAACATTTCATTAGGGGGTCGAAGTGGAGTCCGAGGAGAGCTAGTGAGCTCCCGGCCCCGGGTGGAAAGACCACCTCCCCAAATTCCGGTTACCGGCGTTCAAAATAGAAGGCCGAGGTGGAAGGCCAACGTTTAAATGGAAGGCCAAGGTACTTTCGGTACCAGTGATCAATTTTGTTGATTTTTTAAAATTATTAGAAGAAATTAATTATAAGTATGATTACAGATTTTTAAGGGTAAATTGTTGAATACTTCCATAAGCATTTATCCATTCAAAATAATCAAGCATTTTAGGAAAAAGGAAGTTTGAGGATAGTCCAATGTGTGTTGCAAGTGTAGACAAAGACACACAACCCCTAAAAAGAGTACTCTCAGAATTCACCTATCGTGAGACTTCAACCCGCACCACTTTGATGGAGATAAACATTTGATACCACTAGCCAAGAAGCCATCAACATATCAATAATATCTCACTTAGCATTTTAACAAACATGTGGCGTGCATGATTGAATGAAGCAAAAATTTAATCTAATTCAACCCACAAACCCCAATCAGTATACAACATGTATTTTAAATAAAACACAAAGCACCAAGATATATTGAAAATGCAAATGTGTTTGTAAACTTAGCAGTTTTTTGCATTGCACCTCTCTAGAACTGAATGTTGGCATAAATATCAAAAGGAGTTGCTTCATTTGAATCCAGTAGCCCTTTTGCTAATCATCTAAGATATTTGTGGGAAACAGAAGAACTGAACACCAATTGTAAACTAAACAATCCAGTTTTGACTGGTATTAAAAAGTTAATAGTCGTGTTGAGCAGGCCTAAATACACAACACCCATTTATGAAAGAAAACAAACGGTTAGATGACATTCTTGAGCTTGTCTACAAGTTCATCCACAGAGGAAAGTATCACCCCAGCCTTTCTCACCGGGGGCGCAGTCACTTGAACAACCTCCAAATCAGATCTCAGCTCTACGTTTAACTCGGCTAGGCTCATTTTCTTTATCGGTTTTGACTTTGCCTTCATTATGTTGGGCAGTGTTGCATACCTCGGCTGGTTCAGCCGTAGATCCGTGCTGCATTATTAAACACCATTAATTAGCTTCAACAATCGCTTGCTTAGCATAATAAATAGTAAGAAAGAAACAATAAATAAATTACGTGATGACTGCAGGCAAGTCTAAACACAAAGTTTCAAGACCGCGGTCCACCTCTCTATCCACTGTTGCCGCTTTCTTCTTTTTGTCCAGAACAACCTTCACAACACAAACCAGAGCGAGATAACGAAACACATGATAAATTCATAATAAGATACTCCTAATATCTTACAAACCAACAAATAATAAGTAACAAACTGATGTTGAAAGATAAATGAATGGATTATGAGGAGAGTAACCCAACCTTGGATGCAAAGGTCCCTTGAGGCCAGTTTAGAAGGCCAGCCACCATCTGCCCTGTTTGGTTGCAATCATCATCAATTGCCTACACATTTCTCAACCAACAAATAAGAAACAACACAAACAAATTGGAAGAAAAGAAAAGAAAAGAAGCTAACCTGCTTGCCAAGAATGAGGAGGCCAGGCTTCTCAACCTGAACAAGGGCTTTAAGAACTTTGGCAACTGTAAGTGGGTAAAGAGTAGCAGGTGCATCCACATGAATGGCACGGTCTGCACCCATGGCTAGACCGGTGCGAAGGGTGTCCACACACTTGGTCGGACCCAAACTCACTGCAATCACCTCTGACGCTACCCCGGACTCTTTGATTCTCAGCGCCTCTTCAAGTGCTATTTCGCAAAAGGGGTTCATCGACATCTTCACGTTTGTTGTCTCAACTCCAGTCTATAAATGATGATGATAACATTGATTAAAGGAAATAATTTTGCCCAATTTTGATTGGTTGGCTTACCTTGTCGGATTTGATTCGGATTTTGACGGCGTAGTCAACCACCCGCTTGATCGCCACCATGATCTTCATCTTGCTTTATTTGTTACTATTCAATCAACAATCTCGATCTTAAGAGCAACCAGATTTCGTGTTCTACTTGTGGAATGCAACAGATGATGATACCCCCCCCCCCCCCCCCTTTTGTCCTCTTATTTATTTATTTATTTATTTTTATTTATAAAACAACACACACGAATCCTGATTAAGATGACACCTCTACATTAAATTGTCATTTTTTTTTCCAAATTGAACGTCCAACAATGAATGATAATAATAATAATAATAATAATAATAATAATAATAATAAAATATAGGTATACAATAATAATAATTATAATAATCTTTTTCTTCTTTTTCGTTAATTCAAAGTAGTGTGCTCCCTTTTATTAAATCACCAAATAACATAATTTTATATAAAAGTAGTGGTTACATCCGCACTTCGCAGCATTTTAAAAAATTTAGACGAAAACCTAGAAGTCATGGTAAAAATAACTCTAATTAAGAGAATTTGATCAGTATTGTTTGCTTTATTCTGGTATCAATACGGTACTGACACTCGGTAAAAAACACAAAAAATAAAGTCGTTTAAAAGGATTTGGACACGTGTTTTAAGTCAACCGAAACCATAAAAAGTTGAAATCGCATTCAGTAACGCATTGCGTTGCGTTGTAGGTGTAGATACAGTGGAAAGTACCTAAGGGTTGGTTTTGACAACTTGTGCATTAGTATTTAAAAAGAAGTAAATAACGTTATTAAACTTCAATGACCGTGTGATAACTCAATTAAAGTTACCGGATATAAACATAAATTGGTTTATGGAAAATAATTATTAAACTTTAGGGTGCATATGATAACTCTATTAAAGTTCAAAGATAGAAACGTAAACTTATTAAAGAATTTTTTTTAATTAAAGTATAAGGATTGCAAGTGTAAATAATTGAAGCGCAAAGGGTGCACGTATATAAATTACATTAAGAAAACGTTATGCTAAACAAACTTAAATGTTATATATAGAGGTGGGCAAAAAAGCCGGTTTGTTAATCGAAACCGCGGTTAATAACCGACAGAAGAACAACTGGTTAGTAGTTAATTATAACCGTCAGTTCATAACTAGTTATAGATCTTAAGGGTAGTAACCGGTTAATTAACCGAAAATAACCGGTTAATACCGAACCGGGTAAAGTAAATAACTGAACCAGTTAAAGTAATATCTGAATAAGCAAAAAGATTGAAATTAAACACCTAAGCCGGTAAGGAAATTAACATTATCAAATGACAAAGGCATTATTGAGAAAAAGATGGCTTTTCCCAGATGAAATACAAATTGCATTCATGGGACAGGAGAAGAATTTCCCATTCTTTAGCCGGAAAGATATGTGGCCATGAAAGGCGAAGGAAGGCTGGAATGCCAACATGCGACTATTATTGAATTCACCCGACCGACAGTACCCGTTTGGATAATAATTCAACCCATTTGCTGACAGTTAAATTGCAATTCATTTTGATATTTGTAGTTGGATAATAATTCTTGTGCCAGGTAGTTTACCGGTAGTTTTGACAACGGCTGGATTTCCATAAGTCATCATGCCCTGATTTGCCTAAAGAAGTAGATAATAGCAGTATTGGTTTAACAAACCGCCTGAGACATTAGGGTATCGAAACTGATTTTATTCTTTTTGATTCTTGTCAAGTAGGTTTAATCATTGAAAAGTTCGTTTGTCATATATGCTTGTATTTGATCATGGATTTATGATTCAATACTTTATTCATATAATATGTATTAAAGCCTATGTTTACTCCCAAACTTTTTAGTTGACCATTTTATGTTATACATGATACAGAAAATGTCGTTTGAGACGTTATCAAGTTGATGATTCGAGTGGGAAGTATGGACTTTGATTAGAATAAATGAGATAGTATCATTTCATATTTTGTTACGTTTATTGTGTCGAATTCTTGAATCTGATATGATTAAATAAATATCACCTTTAAATAGTGTTATAAGTTATAAACAATCTATACGCCCCGACATATTCCGTCGTCGATTTTGGTATTACACCCTTGTTTAAAGAAAAATTGGCATTTCCCTAAGAATGGGCAGTGTGGAAATGAGTTTGGTGTGGGAATGATTGGTTTGTTTGGATAATGGGCAAGATGGCCACTGTTTTTTGTGAGGAACGGGTGTGGGCAGCAAACACAGATGTGGGTTGATGTATATTAGGTGTGATAATGTGTTGTTGTGCAAGAAATACTTGTGTGTCGAGGATGAACAGCATCAATGACCGACATGTGTTGGGTTTGGTCTAGCCTATTGAGAATGCTATAGGTAATATCCAAGCCACCGAGAAGGGCTTCAATATGAGTTTTTCAACTTAAGTAATTGGTGGTCTGAAGTTTTAGTGAAGGTGTGAAATTGACACCGATGAGGGAGGGAGTATTGATAAGAACAGTGGTGATTGTGGATGGAGAAGTGCTGCTCTTGATGGACATGTTGTGTTCGCCGGAATAAGAAAATAAAACATGAGAAGAAAAGGGTTGCAGTCGACGGAGGAGCTCTTGGAAAATGGTGAGGCGGGTTAGGTCGCCAGAAATTTTAGAGGGGAGAGGAAGCGTATTTCTTGGCTGATACCATATCAACTAGTCAACCTTAGATTGATTTTATCATTACACTGCTAACTCTATATATACAATGGAGAATCCTATATAGAACTTTTTCTACGATTATAAAATACAAATATCAAATTGTAATATTCAAAATGTTAAAGAGGTTATTGAGATGGGTCAATGGGTTGTATGACCATGGTTTTAATCTAATGGATTATACCTTTATAAGCAAGCACATAATCATTTATTCCATGAACTCATGCCAATACTTCCTTTTCAATATTATAGTGATCAAAGGTATGATTACACTAATATCTTCTCAACATCCCCATGTATGAAATTGGGACTTCGGGCCGATGATTAAATAAGGATAAACAAACATAGTTGCAACGGATGTAATTTTGTATAGAAATATGTCAAGACTGATTTGACATAATAAACACGTTATTATTTACACAACACTTTTGTTTAATTACATTAACATGATGAAAATGCGTTATCAAACATTGCACCCTTTCAAAGTGACAGTTGGAAAGAACTAACTTAACAATCATACTAAGGATGAATATAACTATACAAATACAAATAATAACAATACTACTTACGTATATAAATCTAGATTATATATTTAACACACCCCTAAGCATGATTTATATACGTTGTTGCTAACTTGTTCTCGATAAAATTTTATTTTAGATAGCTTTCACTATTAGTATGATAAGTATTACCGGCGGATTTTAACACCTGAAAATGTATATGCATTAGGTGTAATTATTAGTTATCAACGGTTTACCAATAAAATATCATTGGTTCCCACAAGATCTTGAAAAAGAAAAAGGGTGTATATACCTACGAAATATGAATTTTTTTTGTCAAAAGTCACACGGAGAACTACAACTACTGGCAGAATCTAAAAAAATGGTTTATTGTCGGAAATTTACCTACGGAATCCAAAAATTATATTATTTTTTTTATTTTTTGTGGGTAATTTGTCACAACCCGACCCGCAGCGGAATAAAAGACGGGGCATGATTGGGTTATCACCAAAGCTCATGATATTTACTAGGAAGTTTCATTTTTATTAAATTCAAATTACAAATTTAAATATCCAACAAACAAATTCATACAAATACAAATTAAAAAAAAAACTAAATGTTTATTCCAACGCAATAACTTGTTTATTCTTCTAGGCCATCCTAAGTGTTTCTTTCCTCAACTTGATCACCTGTATCATGTGTAAAACAGAAGAAATTTTGGTCAACAAAAGTTGGCGAGTGAACCTTGATAAAACATTTTAAATAATTGCTTGTTTTGTTTATTAAAGAAAATTCGTGCATAAATCACATGTGAGCAAATATATTTATGTAACCAATCACAAACCACATTGAATGAATATATGACATGAATGATGATGTATCTGAGATCAAGGCTCAATCAAACGGAGCCGATCTAATGAGGCACCTGATGCTCAACCCGTATCCCACGAGGAACTGATGGGCCTAATGAAATGAGTGCACTGAAATGATAAATTTAATTCACATGTAAACCACACAACAAGCAATTCACATTTGATCACAAAATGATATAAGCACAAGTGTTTAAATAAAATAAAGGAATGCTGCAACACATGATACACCCAAAACGTGATTAAAACGGAGAATTTGTAGAGATTCAATCACATTGGGTGCGTATTCTTGAGTGGAAAAGAGAGCACACGAGTTGGGAATTTAATCGATGAAGGAGTACTAACCTAAAATGATACACAATAAATCGTTAAATATAAACAGGTTAATATTTGATTTATACTCTTTATTAGATTTGAGGTAGTATTATTATTGAGAATCTTATCTTTAGGAAGTTGAGATTTTTAGTTGTTTTTATTTGTTTTAAAATAATAAGGTATACTTGATATAAATAATAAAAAAAATAATGAAAAATAAATAAATAAAAAAATTAAAAATAAAAAAAATATATAAACTGTCAGGTCTTAAGGCCTGACAGGTTCGTTGACTGTTTGACTGCGCGTGATGTGGCTCGAACTCGTGACCTCTCGGTTGCATGCACGCAACTCTTCCAACTGAGCTACGTGTCTAACCCGAAAGAATCCGGTTTTTAATAAATCTTATAGTCTTGTTTAGTTATTTCAGAAATCATTTAATTTAAAAACATTTTTAAATTATCGGACCGGTGTGAAGGGTCGCTCGACCGCACTCGCTATTGCACCGCCACCAGTTGGGCTGGGTGTCTAACCCGCTTAATATCGGAATATTATTATACTTAACAACTCACTATGCGTCAATGAGATTTGGTCTTAAAAAATGGATTTTATTTTGGTTGGGGGGGGGGGGGTCGGTGAGGCACAAGGGTCGAACTCTGTACCGTTCGTGTGTAATGTACACAGTCCACCGCTGGACTGTGTGTCTAACCCGATTAAAAACCCGATTTTAATTACATTTGTATACATACTGCCACTGACATATTTTAGCCAAAATAAAAACGGTTATGTGTATTTATGCGGTCATGAGCCGGATTCAAACCAGGGACGTGTATATTGTGCTTGCACACAGTCCACCACTGGACTGTGTGTCTAACCCGTTTAAATCTTGAATTTTAATTACATATAACCCGTAACCCACTTCGTCTCCTTCATTCAAACTCTTTTACCCAGAACATCCACCCATCTAAAAACCAGTCTCCAAATTCCCTTAAATGATTTGTATAAGATAATTAAGATAATATTATATCAAAGTATCAAGAACTTTTACCGAATTGATTTAATCGGCGGTGACTGATTTCGGCTCCTGCTGTATTCCAGCGAACAGAGGGGAAAGTTATAGAGTGGAGGAAAACAAATTGAAGACTGATCGAATTTGGATTGGGGGCTGCGTTCAGTATTTATAGTGTGGGGCTTGGGCTCGGTTTTAGGAAACCGCGTGCTAAGATTGCCAATCGCTTGCGAGAATGACAGCTACTCGATTGAAGTTGCCAAGAATAACTCGGCGCCAGTTGTCGGAAGGTTCAAACAGAAAAGGAAAGGCGCGTGGTGATTTGGCGATGATTTGCAGGTTTTTCCGCTCGTATATACGTGAATATAAGTGATGGTGCGCGAGATTTGTTACAATGTGTGTGTGTGGTCTAGTGGTGTTGGTGGTGTGTGGGCAACTGGGCGACCCGGGTTCGATTCCGGTTCACCTATTTTTTATTACACTTTTTAATTATCTATTAAGAATTAAATATTTATTATATAATTGATTATTTATTATATTATTTTATTAAGCTTACTTAAAACATTAATTATTTTATATAAGAAATTCTTAAGCAATAATGAAAATAACCGAATGACAAGAATAAATACACTTTGATTGATAATTTGGGGCGGGCTTTCGAAACCCGATTTGTATAAATGTTATTGTATCCCCTACTTTTAGAAATTTCGTCCCGAAATTTAAGTAGTCGTTGTAACTGGAAAAAGATGCGGGTACTTTTCGCGCATTGAGTCTTCACGTTCCCAAGTAAACTCGGGTCCTCGTTTTGACTCCCAACGCACCCTGACGATCGGAATACGACTTCGCCTTAAACGCTTCTCACCGAAATCCATGATTTCCACTGGTCTTTCAACGAAGTGCATTGATTCATTGACTTGAATGTCTTCTAAAGGGATATGGAGGTTTTCGTCGGCGAGGACACTTTTTCAAGTTTGATACGTGGAACATGGGATGAATTCTGTTAAGCTCTTCTGGTAGGTCAAGCTTGTATGCTACAGGACCTACTCTTTCGAGTATCTTGAAAGGTCCTACGTAGCGTGGTGCTAGCTTGCCCTTCTGGCCAAAACGAACCACTCCCTTCCACGGTGATACTTTTAAAAGTACTTGATCACCAATGTCAAACTCCAAGGGCTTTCGTCGTTTGTCAGCATAACTCTTTTGACGACTTTGAGCCGCTAGAAGATTGTTTCGTATTTGAATGATTTTGTCGGTTGTTTCTTGAATCAATTCAGGTCCGGTGATTTGCGTTTCACCAATTTCGTGCCAACATACTGGAGATCGGCATTTACGACCATATAAAGCTTCAAAAGGAGCCATACCGATACTTGAATGATAGCTATTGTTGTACGAAAACTCGACTAACGGTAGATGAGCATCCCAGTTCCCTTTGAAGTCTATAACACATGCTCGAAGCATGTCTTCAAGGGTTTGGATGGTGCGTTCAGATTGGCCATCAGTTTGAGGGTGAAAGGCGGTACTGAGGTCTAACCATGTACCCAAAGCGGTTTGTACGGCTCACCATGTTCGTGAAGTGAAACGACCATCGCGGTCTAAAATGATGCTTAACGGTACACCATGACGGCTTACGATCTCGCTGATGTAGATACGAGCTAACTTCTCGTTCTTGAAGTCCTCGCGAATCGGAATGAAGTGAGATGATTTTGTAAGACGATCGATTATTACCCATATGGTGTCATACCCACTGGAGGTGCGAGGTAACCCGGTAATGAAGTCCATGGTTATGTTTTCCCACTTCCATACAGGTATTTCGGGTTGGACTAGAAGTCCTGAAGGTCTTTGATGTTCCGCTTTCACTTTGGAACATGTAAGGCACTTGGAAACAAAAACAGCGATATCCTTTTTCATGCCAGGCCACCAGTAGGTGTATCATAGGTCTTGATACATCTTATCGGCTCCTGGGTGTACAGAGTATCGGGTTTTGTGTGCCTCTTTCATGAGGAAATCATGAAGGTTGTCGCGATCGGGAATCCATATGCGGTTTAAATAATATAGAATACCGTCGGATTTGGTTTCAATTTTGAGTTCAGCTCCACATGACAGCTCATCGCGTACGTCATTTTCCGTTACAAAGATATGTTGAGCTGCCCGGATTCGATCTTGATGTCGGTTATGATTTGCGAACATAGAAGACGAATAGAGTTCACATATCCTTTTCGACTGAGCGCATCGGCCACCACGTTTGCCTTGCCAGGATGGCACCGAATTTCGCATTCGTAATCGTTAAGAAGTTCGACCCATCTCCGTTGCCTCATATTCAACTCTTTCTGGTTGAAGATATGTTGGAGACTCTTGTGGTCAGTGTATATTTCACACTTGATACCGTAGAGGTAATGTCTCCATATCTTGAGAGCGAACACGATGACTCCAAGTTCCAGGTCGTGGGTGGTGTAATTCTTCTCATGAACTTTGAGTTGCCTAGAGGCATAGGCTATCACTTTTCCTCTTTGCATCAACACACAGCCTAATCCTTGCCCTGATGCGTCGCAATAAACCACAAAGTCATCGCAACCCTCAGGGAGTGTAAGGATAGGTGCTTCACAAAGCCTTTGCCTTAAAGTTTGGAAGGCCTCCTCTTGCTTAGGTCCCCAAATGAAGGGTTTTCCTTTGTGAGTCAGGGTCGTGAGCGGGACGGCGATACGGAAAAATTGGCAATGAAACGTCGGTAGTAACCAGCCAAGCCAAGAAATGACCTAACTTCGGTAGGGGTACGTGGCGCTTGCCATTCCTGTACTGCCTTGATTTTTGAAGGATCGACATGAATCCCTTTGTCATTGACGACATGACCAAGGAATTGTACTTCTCCTAACCAGAATTCGCATTTTGAGAACTTAGCGTAAAGCCTTTCAGTCCTTAAGAGTGTAAGAATGAGTCGAAGGTGTCGTTCATGATCGAATTTTGACTTGGAGTAGATAAGAATGTCGTCGATGAAGACTATGACGAAACTGTCGAGGTAGGGTTTGCATACCCTATTCATTAAATCCATGAAGACAGCGGGGGCGTTGGTTAAACCGAAGGGCATAACCATGAACTCTTAATGACCATAGCGAGTTCGGAAGGCGGTTTTTGGGATATTTTCTTCGCGCACTCTAAGCTGATGATAACCAGAACGAAGGTCGATTTTGGAAAAAACAGGTGGCGCCATGAAGTTGGTCTAGAAGGTCATCAATGCGAGGCAGTGGATAGCGATTCTTAACCTTCAACTTGTTGAGTTCTCTATAATCAATGCACATGCGAAACGTTCCATCTTTCTTCTTCACAAAAAGAACAGGCGCACCCCATGGCGATGAGCTAGGACGTATGAATCCTTTGTCAGTCAACTCTTGCAGTTGACTGGCTAACTCTTGCATCTCGGATGGGGCTAAGCTATAAGGAGATTTTGCAACCGGTGTAGCGCCAGGCACAAGATCATTCGAAATTCGACTTCTCTCACAGGAGGAAGTCCTGAAACGTCGTCGGGAAAAACTTGCGGGAATTCTTTCACAATTGGAATATCTTCGAGCTTCCTCTCCTTGTCTCCCTTCTTGACGACGTGAGCTAGAAATGTGACGTAGTTCTTGCGAAGATAACTTCGGGCTTGAAGGCAGGACATCAATTTGAGTCCTTTCGAAGGGGTTTCCCCAAAGATACGTAGTGTCTGACCGTCAGCGAGAGGAATACGAATGTATTTTTCGTGGCACTCCACCTCAGCGTGATGCTGGCTAAGCCAGTCCATGCCGATGATAACATCGAAACTTCCCAATTTCATAGGAATGAGATCATTGGGAAATCGTGATCATTTAGGGTGAGAGTACAATCGCGTATAATAGAATTTAATGAAGTGGGTTTTCCGTCAGCAACTTTCACCGTCAGAGTTTCAATGAGATTAACACGAGGTTGGTCAAGGATAGATTCGAATTCTAAGGACACAAAGCTCTTATCCGCTACCAGTATCGAATAATACGGATGCATAACTACCATTGATGGGAAACGTACCGTTGACCACATTGTTGTCAGCCCTGGCTTGGTTGGCATTGATATTGAAAGCTCTTCCTATGTTCACTAGGCGTGGGCAAGTGTTCCTGAAGTGGTTTGGGTCCCCACAATTGAAACAGGCTTGCATGGGTTGCATCATGGGGTAGTTGGGTTATGGGCTGCGAGTTGTGTAGGTGGTAGAAGTAAGGGTTGTTGGAATTGGCCCACCATTTGATTTTGGGTTTGGGTTGGAGGTTGACTGCGGTTCATTCGCTGAAGAGTACGGCAGGTTTGGATGGTGTGACCCGCACGGCCACAACTTGTGCAATGTTGGCAGGGGTTTTCGGGAGGGTGATGGTATTGACAACGGTTACACTTTGGGTGTGGGCCAGTGTATGGCCTTTTGAATGGCGCGGCTGGAGGGGCAACTTGGGTGATTGGGGCAGCAGTGATGGGAGGGTTGGTTTGGGTGACGGCAAAGATCTTGCCATTTCGCTTCCTTTTACCAGCAAACTTCGAGGATGAACCTGGGTGGTTTGGAATTGGGGGCTCAATGGGTGTTTTCTTCTTCTATCTTTGAATTTTCCGTTTCGAATGCGATTTTCAGTGAGTTCTGTAGCTAACTCCATTGCGGCTTCAAGTGTTGCAGGCGAAGTGCTTAAAACTGAATCTTGAATTTTCGAGGGGAGGCCTCGAATGTAGTGTTCGACTAAGCGGTATAAGGGGGTGAACAGATTGGGGATCATTTGGTTCAACTTGAGAAATCTCTTATTGTATGAAGTGTGGTCTCCTTCCTTTTGTTTCAATGCGTGAAACTCGTCTTCTAGCTTTTTGATTTCGCTTCTTGGACAGAAGCGTCTCGTCATGATTTCCCTTAACTCTTCCCATGTTAAGGCCATGGCATCTTCAACGCCTCGCTTACCCTTTTCCGTGTTCCACCAGGTAAGGGCTACCCCAAACAACCTTCCAGTCGCGTAACGTACCTTACGGTCCTCGGGACAGTCGCAATTGAGGAAAGTGTTTTCCATCTCCTCAAACCAGTGAAGGAGAGCGGTGACACCTTCAGTCCCTTCATATTTTGGGGGATCGCAGGATTTGAAGTGTTTGTAGGTGCATTTGGGGGTTTTGGGAGGAGGGTTGGCGACGCTTTGGTCTTCTTGGTTGGGAGGGTTGATGGGATTAGCGGTGAGGGCTTGTTGAACTTGTAGCACGATGTCAGGAAGTACTACGGCCATTTGTTTAGCAATTTGCGTGGCCAAGCGTTCGTTTGACTTTCCTGACCTTCTACCTCCACGTAATTGCCTAGCCGACATCTACAGGAAGATATGTAGGAAGATTGTGAGTTCAAGAATTTCCTAGGTGTCATGTGTCTAAAAAAAATGAAAACAACATAACTGAAAATAATTTAACTATATCCATAGGATGTCTTGGGTTTGCTCATGTTTGGGCCTCCAAATGTCCCCCGTACCATTGCCTGTGTAGTCATGTGGGCCCCCATGACTTTTGGGCTTGGTAGGATTCACATTGGTGTCGGAGGGTTAACACTCGCACCACCCCAATGAAAATCGTAAAAACATGATTGCGAGATGTAGAGTCGGAGGGTGTCCAGGTGTAGACACAATGACAACTCAAAGTGGGGTTAGCTCACATGACGTTTGGTATAGCATGCTTTGGTCTAATAGGTCCTTCGTACTCTCATCGTTAGTCCCCAGATAGGCAAACTGGTCCTTTATTTTGGATTTATACGAATGCTAAGCCTAGACAGGACGTTCCGACTACCGGTACTCGTACCCTTCTAGTTACTACATGCCCGTCGTGAAAACTCACTTTGATGTGATTTGAAAAATGCGAAAACATTGCAAAAATCATGGAAATCGTGAGGTGTGTGCTTTCATAGGTATGATATGTTATGAGGATATGAACTATGATGAGCATTGCATATTAACATGTACTTGTGAGAGTGCTTGCATACAATTGGGTGTGAAAATAAACATGAAACAGATAAACATCATGAGTTTTGCATGTAACACATAAACAATTAAAATTTAATCAACTATAGTATAGGCTCTAAGGGTCTAATAACCTATCCTATATCTCTATAGCCACAAGCTCTGATACCAATCTGTCACACCTCGACCCGCAGCGGAATAAAAGACGGGGCATGATTGGGTTATCACCAAAGCTCATTATATTTACTAGGAAGTTTCATTTTTATTAAATTCAAATTACAAATTTAAATATCCAACAAACAAAATTCATACAAATACAAATAAAAAAAAATCTAAATGTTTATTCCAACGCAATAACTTGTTTATTCTTCTAGGCCATCCTAAGTGTTTCTTTCCTCAACTTGATCACCTGTATCATATGTAAAACAGAGGAGATTTTGGGTCAACAAAAGTTGGCGAGTGAACCTTGATAAAACATTTTAAATAATTGCTTGTTTTATTTATTAAAGAAAATTCGTTCATAAATCACATGTGAGTAAATATATTTATGTAACCAATCACAAACCACATTGAATGAATATATGACATGAATGATGATGTATCTGAGATCAAGGCTTAATCAAACGGAGCCGATCTAATGAGGCACCTGATGCTCAACCCGTATCCCACGAGGAACTGATGGGCCTAATGAAATGAGTGCACTGAAATGATAAATTTAATCCACATATAAACTACACAACAAGCAATTCACATTTGATCACAAAATGATATAAGCACAAGTGTTTAAATGAAATAAAGGAATGGTGTGATACATGATACATCCCAAAACGTGATTGAAACGGGGAATTTGTAGAGATTCACTCACCTTGGGTGCGTATTCTTGAGTGGAAAAGAGTGCACACGAGTTGGGAATTTAATCGATGAAGGAGTACTAACCTAAAATGATACACAATAAATCGTTAAATATAAACAGGTTAATATTTGATTTATACTCTTTATTAGATTTGAGGTAGTATTATTATTGAGAATCTTATCTTTTGGAAGTTGAGATTTTTAGTTGTTTTTATTTGTTTTAAAATAATAAGGTATACTTGATATAAATAATAAAAAAATAATGAAAAATAAATAAATAAAAAATAAAAAAATATATATATATAAACTGTCAGGTCTTAAGGCCTGACCGGTTCGTTGACTGTTTGACTACGCGGGATGTGGCTCGAACTCGTGACCTCTCGGTTGCGTGCACGCAGCTCTTCCAACTGAGCTACGTGTCTAACCCGAAAGAATCCGGTTTTTAATAAATCTTATAGTCTTGTTTAGTTATTTCAGAAATCATTTAATTTAAAAACATTTTTAAATTATCGGACCGGTGTGAAGGGTCGACCTCGAACCCGCGACCTCAGTGCTATTTTGCACCCAGCCCAACCAGTTGGGCTCGGTGTCTAACCCGCTTAATATCGGAATATTATTATACTTAACAACTCACTGTGCGTCAATGAGATTTGGTCTTAAAAAATGGATTTTATTTTGGTTGGGGGGGGGGTCGGTGAGGCACAAGGGTCGAACTCTGTACCGTTCGTGTGTAATGTACACAGTCCACCGCTGGACTGTGTGTCTACCCGATTAAAAACCCGATTTTAATTACATTTGTATACATACTGCCACTGACATATTTTAGCCAAAATAAAAACGGTTATGTGTATTTATGCGGTCATGAGCCGGATTCAAACCAGGGACGTGTATATTGTGCTTGCACACAGTCCACCACTGGACTGTGTGTCTAACCCGTTTAAATCTTGAATTTTAATTACATATAACCCGTAACCCACTTCGTCTCCTTCATTCAAACTCTTTTACCCAGAACATCCACCCATCTAAAAACCAGTCTCCAAATTCCTTAAATGATTTATATAAGATAATTAAGATAATATTATATCAAAGTATCAAGAACTTTTACCGAATTGATTTAATCGGCGGTGACTGATTTCGGCTCCTGCTGTATTCCAGCGAACAGAGGGGAAAGTTATAGAGTGGAGGAAAAACAAATTGAAGACTGATCGAATTTGGATGGGGGGCTGCGTTCAGTATTTATAGTGTGGGGCTTGGGCTCGGTTTTAGGAAACCGCGTGCTAAGATTGCCAATCGCTTGCGGGAATGACAGCTACTCGATTGAAGTTGCCAAGAATAACTTGGCGCCAGTTGTCGGAAGGTTCAAACAGAAAAGGAAAGGCGCGTGGTGATTTTGCGATGATTTGCAGGTTTTTCCGCTCGTATATACGTGAATATAAGTGATGGTGCGCGAGATTTGTTACAATGTGTGTGTGTGGTCTAGTGGTGTTGGTGGTGTGTGGGCAACTGGGCGACCCGGGTTCGATTCCGGTTCACCTATTTTTTATTACACTTTTTAATTATCTATTAAGAATTAAATATTTATTATATAATTGATTATTTATTATATTATTTTATTAAGCTTATTTAAAACATTAATTATTTTATAAAAGAAATTCTTAAGCAATAATGAAAATAACCGAATGACAAGAATAAATACACTTTGATTGATAATTTAGGGCGGGCTTTCGAAACCCGATTTGTACAAATGTTACAAAATTTATCAGTGATCCCACAAAAATAATTTTAATTTTTTATTATCTCATAGATAAGATGTATACTTTATGTACAACTATAAAGATGCTTAAAAGAATCATAATTTTATACTTTACAATTTTAGTAATTTAACTACAATAAAAATTCACTTCATGCGATCTTACTTTCCCCTAAAGTTTCTTCTTATTTTACTTTTCCTTCTTAATATTCCCCCATAAAATAAAAGTTAGTTTTTTTTACAGTTTTTTTTTACAAATTTAACACTTTATTATCTCAAATATTATAGCTTTAAATCATCTTTATTAGAATGATAGATCCCAATATAATACTACTTTCTTAGATGTGGTTGGAATAACGTAGAGAAGTCGTTTTAACTACTTTAGGTGTAGCATTTACAACTTATGTGTGTTTAATAGGTTAATTGACATGTATATAATGTAAAAGAAATCATTAATGGATAGTTTTCTTCATTATTTTACAATGAAGGTCGATTATGATCAATGTTGGCAAGCTGTATTGACATTTATTTAGGGCTGATGTTAGCCTGTTAAGATTAACAAGGGCTAACATTTATTTAGGGCTGATGTTAGTCTGTTTCTATAATTCTTTCACCACCTTAAACCCTAATCCATCACTTATAAATACCACACTTATTCCACCACTTTTCTTTGTCATTTCTCAAAGAATTCTTCTCCCCACTTGAAATTTAGTTCCTTCTTCTTTCACCTTTTTTTTCTTTTTGTTTTCATATTTCCCCTTTTAGAGAAATCCTTATAGAATGTCACCAATGTTTGCCTTGGCAAACAAAGATGGTGCATCACCAAAATAAGGACCAATCTTGGGTTTCTTTTACATTTTTTTACCTTTAATTATGTCGTTTTTCATCTTACATTACTAACCATGATCAATTATTATAATGCTCTAACTATATCTAGGTTAATCGCTCTCGCTCGATTCTTGCTCTTTACTCGTGCGGTTAACCAAGAGACTTATACGCAACCTAAGGTGAGTATACTCGATCCCATTTTCGTTTTAAATACTTTGGGTGAAACATGTATTCTATATAAAAACACGTGAAACTTGAAACTTATTTATTCACGCTCTATCCACGTTTAAACATGAAAAACTTGATGCTTGTTAATCTCGTATGCTACGTAAATTTTTTATGTCTATATGAGCCCGCCTTTACAATTATGGTACTATGCATATGCTATAGGGGTAACGCACCGCCCTTGAGACTTGAGGTATTGTTAAGTTAAACACCCCCTTAGACTTTGGGAAAGGCACTTTGCGTTGTAAACTAGGGTTTAATCATATACTGACATCGTTTCAGCATATTAGTAACTTGTATCATATTATTCATGGTGGATTTGAGTACTGAAACTTTTTATTCTATTATGCTATGTATCAAACTTGTATACTTGCCAACATTTTTTTGTTGATTGTATTTTAATACAAGTTGCAGGATGATAGTCAAGATGTGAAGAAACCAAGTTAAGACGAGCTTTAGAAACTCATTCGATTAAACAATTTCAATGTTTTGTTTTATTTTATTTGGAACATTGTATTTGAATTATCAGTTATCTATGAAATTGTATTTAATCATATTGTCACTTTAGTGTTATGATGCTATGAACGATTTGTTCGTCTTATCCTAATGTTTTCGCCATCGGTTAGGGTGTGACAACTATAAAGATATATAAGGTCTAACTTAAAAAAATGATAATCTTTTGATTAATAACTTTAGTGATCAACTAAAAAAATCACTTCTTACACTTAGTTTCCTCTAAACTTTTCTACTTATTTTTCTTTTCTCTCTTAATATCCCCAATAAAGCCCCTTATATATTATTATTGTCATTATTATTAACTTAACAATAGTAATAATAAACCACATTGTTATTAATAAAAAACGTCTATGTGGAATATATATTAGTCTTTTTTAAAAACAATAAAGCATTTAACTTATGTGAGTTTAAGAGGTTAATGGACCTGTATATAATGTAAAAAATGGATAGTTTTGTTCATTATTATTCAAATGAAGGTCGATTATGATCAATGTTAGCAAGTCTTTATTAATGATGTTTATTTATGGCCAATGTTAGTCTGTAAAGATTAACAAGGGTCAATATTAGTCAATTAGGTTCAATATGGATCGATTATAGTCAATGATGGGCCAACGTTGGTTTATCAAGATTAATCAGAACCAGTATCTATCGGGTATGGCTAATAAAGCCCATCACCGGCCATAAACATTTTTTTGTGGCCCAGTACGGTTCATTAAAAATCGTTGTATACGTTTATCGCTTTTGCATGTAGTCAGAGGTTTTAGTTGGCAATGGTAAGTTTTTGAATATGTCAAACAAAAGAAGAGTCAGATTTTATTAATGATGTTTCCTGATATATATATATATAACATTTAACAATAGCAAAAGCCTTCTTCTCGTTGCTAGTCAGCTGTTAGGGAAGCAATTTCAATACGTATCCGATAAAACTGAAAGCTATAATAAAAAAAGAATTGAAGTGAAGCTGCCAAAAAGGAAGTTTAGCACTTTGGAAGATCAGCCGGTGGAGGTAAAAGCTTTTGGTTTGGAAGTTTTCCATCCAAGACGAGCCAGGCCATCTTCAAACCCCAACTTGTATGAACTTCTAAATGGCAATGCATGAACCATACCCCTGCTCGATCAACACGTAAAAGATATCAATGAAAACTCATACTATATATCACCCTAATAAACAGGCCGGTGTGCATTGACAAACCTGGGTTATCTGCAAGAAATCGTATAGCAACCCAGCCGCCGGTAGGGACCCCAACCGTGTTTCTTTCAATAGGGTCCACAAGGTTGAAGTTCTTTGGGTCCTTGTTAGGGTCATAGTTTCCAAATCCTTGACCAACAACAAAGAAGTTGAAGCCATGGAGATGAAGAGGGTGGCTTTCAACGCCAAGAATGCTGGTATCTTGCAACACTAACTCAACACTAGTATTAAATGGAAGAACCACAAGTTTTGTGCCATTGCTCACAAAGGTATTATTTGGAGGAGTCCCAGTATAGTTAAACCAATGTAAGGGGCTGATCGGGAAATAAGGACTATAAACACCATCTGATTGATCGGAATAATGGGACTGGAGAAGCGCAACACTTGGCTGTACAAAGGACACATTGTTAATAGATGCAGCGAACCTAGTTCCATTTGGACCTTGGCAAGTTTTATTTTTTCACAAGGACTGGTACCAAGTCCTACAGTGAAAAAAAGATGTTTGTCAATCTTCTGCGGGACTTTAGCCGGAAACTGACGACTTGCCAAGCTTCGAAGTCTATTTGAAAACCGTGTCACGAATGAAGTGTCATTTAAAGATGGTAAAGTTGGTTTAAAGAGTGGCAGATTTTTCATGGGAATGGAGGACTCATATTCAAGAATACCAGCAACTGTGGAATTGTCAAAGGTTCCTTGTCCAGTTACATATGGTCTAGCAGACATAACAAAGTTGGCCCCAGGAAATTTAGATTTGGTCTTAAGGAGGACATTGGTGGTTTGACCAGGAGCTAGTATAAGTGTTTCAGTGTCGAAAGGTTTTGTGTAAATGGCATCAGCTTCAACAACTGTGAGGGTGTGGTTTGCTATACTAAAGAAGAGTTCATCATTGAGTGCTGCATTGATCAGTCGAAGTAGGTATGTATTCCTGGGCTTAACCTTGAGTTTGAATGCATCTGCCAATTTTAGGAAAAAAAATATATCTTTAACCTATATATGGTGGATATCTTATAGACATGTGCTATATATATATATGAATGTTGAAATACAAATGCTAGCAATACCTTTAGCAGAGCAGTTGTACAAAGGACCTGGTAGCCCGTTGAAGGTATAGGCATCAGACACATTTGGACCTCCACCAGTTTGTGTTGCTTGGGCAATTATGGCTTCTGGATCGGTATTAAACCACTCTCCTGCAGACATAAAGAAAGAAGGTTCTCAGCCAGCCTATGCTATGCAACTTTCTTTACAAACATGAGATATCATCATCAATCACAGAGGTTAACTAATTTTACCTAAGATGATGGGAACTTCTTTATAGGGCTTTGTAAAAGGGTATGGGACATTAAGCTTTGGGAGGATGATAAGAGGTCCATAGAGACTCGCTCGTAGCCATGATATATGTGCATGCCAAAACAAAGTTCCTCTTTGTCCAACCACCGTATAGTTGTACACATAACTCTGTCCCGTTTGAATTGGGCATTGTGTTATGTAAGCAGGCCCGTCTGCCCATCCACTCCGTAGCTGACGAATACCATGCCTGTTTATCACATAATTATAATAAATGCATCTTTGTGTTAGAAATACAAAATTATAACATATATGCATGCATGCATGGAGCTAGCTCTTGCACGTACCAATGGATTGTAATATTATTGGAGACGTGGTTGTTAACTTTGATTAGCAAGCGGTCACCCTCCCTAGCTACTATACGTGGACCTGGAAATTTCCCGTTCACTGTCACCATGCTCCTCGTGTGGCAAAGTCGTGTCACATTTTGCAGCTGGATCTGCAGAATTGTACGTACGTATTTTATATCCAGATATAAAGAAAAAAAGAGCTAACTACATTTTAGATATGGTATCAAACAAACATACATTAAACTCGTAGCTCCTGGTGGTTCCAGCAGCAACAGAATACACCGAAAGAAGTAAAGTTGTCGCAACTAGTATTCTCAAAAAACCACCCATCTCGATCTCCCTTGCAAGCCAGAAGCTGAAAGCTTTTGTTACTGCCATGCACTGAAAGTTGGATACATATATATATATAGGCCGGCCAGGTTGAGTCAAAGAGATTTTAAAGTTGACCACCTAGCTACTGTTGTTGGCGTGCAACTTTAGAGTGCCAAGAAAGAGATGATTTTCATCTGTTATTCAAAACCTTTCCTTTGTCGTAAGGACTTGCTCCTTTTCTGTAATACCACGAAATTTTTTATTATATTAAATTTACTTTTATTTATTTATTTTGAACGTTTCACTTACAAACCAAGCTATTATATATATATATATATATTAATATATATATAATATATATATATAAAAAGAAAACCTGTGAATGCTTACCGGATACTATATTTCAGTTGTCACTTCCATTACCACGAATTAATATATGTTACATATTTCTTCTTTGTATTAATCATGAAAGATGAAATCCGCCCCAATGTTACTTTGCAATTTTCAATCTTTGATATCACTTCATCTAATTATTATATTTATACGATAAACATATATAGATGAGTCAAATAAGTAAGTATCAACCCTGGCCAAGCTCGGCATGTCATAACTGAGAGGATTTAGAAATCAACTAGCTAGCTTCTCTCCGAAGAGATACGCTAGGAAAAAAAATTGAAATCTTTTGACATCATAAGCATCTAAGCTCATTAGCACACCACAGAGTTGAATATAATCAATGTCGGCAAAAACATTATGGGTTAACTTAGTTAGCGATGCAGGCACAAGTGTCAAAGATCAAGCCATGGCATTTCTTGAGGTCCATGATCTAGCTACCAAGGGTGATTTATGAAAACGACCATTACTTTGGCTGCAGGTCTCCGTTTTAGGCGTTCGACTAGTCAAATCGAAGCTTGAAAGGAGGAGCACGCCGTGGCAACACAACCCTGATCATCATCCTACAAAGTAAAGTAGGGGAGAATGTAACGTTTCGTAACTTCATACTTTCTATTTTTAGAATGCATGTATTCGTATTTCATTTCAATCCTTGTAATTCCAAAACCATGATCATAATGGAAATCGCATTTTTATCATACGTGTTTATTCACACATGCACAATACATAATCAATTACGAAATATGCATTTATATTTAAAACCCGAGCCATACACCGAGAGTATATTTTCTCGAAATTATATTCAAACGTATTCATACATTACACAAGCTTTAATACACCTTAAGATGCCTAAAACATGCCTAAGTATGTAATTATAGCATAAAATGACAAACAACCCAGATATAGGGACTAAAATTGACACTTTTAAAAATTCGATTTTTTAAGGTCGTACGGACCAAACCCTTACGGTCTGTAAGCGTGTTTGATGGGAAGAATGTTGGAGAGCTCGCGAATTAAGTCCGGATTCACCCTTTTCAACCACTTAACACCCCACTAACTTCATTAAAACCCTAATGCCCACTTATCAATACCCCCCCCCCCCCCCCCCCCTGTTAAACACTTTCCACACTCTCAATAACTCCCAAATCCTCCCAAATCTCTACAATCTCCAAGTGTTGAGAGATTATATCAAGGTTCAAAACATTGAGTTTTGAATACCTTTTCTCATCTCTTCTTCTTGTTTTCTTCCTTCAATCTACTTGGACAACCTCTAGGAATGTTTTCACAAGTTTACCATGATAAACTAAGTTGAGCATCACCATTTTGAGGCCCAAAGTTGGACTTAAAATGCTTTTTTGTTAAACTTTTCAAAACATTGTTCATCCTATGTCATTTCTTGAACATCTTCAAGTTGCCATAAATCCCCTTGTTGGGATAGGTTGGATTGATAATTATTACAGAAATGATAGGTGTTTTAGATTACTTTCTAAGTCACCAAACAACTTCCAAGTAACAAAGTGAACAAGACTACACTAAGTATCCAAACACTATCCATGTTTGGAATGCCCTCATCTAGTCAAGTCACTTGGTTGTTAAGTGAATTAGATGATTTAGTTTATCTAGGTCGCTTCCAAGAAATCAAAGTGAACCAACCACACCTCGTCTCCAACGTTTTCCATGTTGGGTATGCACACGTCTTGATTGTTCTCATCTGGCTACATAGGGGGTGTTTGGTTTTTTTTTTTTGTGAAAAGCTCTTCAGGACCTCTTATGTCTCCTCCACGCAGACCACGCGTAAACGTTTGAGTCTGCAGTGTGTTTGTTTTCTCGAAGACATTTCTTGGGTGTGACCTCTTAAAAAAGGTCCGTGTGACCTCTTTTTGGTGTAGATATGGTCAAGGTCTTCTTGGGTGTGCAGACTCTCTTCTCCTCCACAAACCCTAGCACCTCTCCACCCCATCTTCTCAACCGCCGCCACCCACCCTCCCACCGGCGGCACCCTCCCACTATCCGCCACCCACCTCCGTAACTGTGGCCACCATCCGCCAACTTCCATCCTCATTATTCGTCCGCCACCTCGTCATCGACATTAGCAATCGCCATCATCAGCAACCGCTTTCATTAGTATCTATCTAGGTAAGTTAAATTTATGTTTTTTTGTGTTAATTTTCAGAAATTATGGGGTTAATTTGCTAAATTTTAGTGTTAATTTTCAGAATTGTGGTGTTAATCATGCCTATTATGTCGTTTGATTATCATATTGATTGTGATAAAATGGTAATTAGAATTTGTATGATGTTCAGCACCTTGCAAAAGTTGAAAAACAAACAGTCTTCTTCTGGCAAACTGCAGAGGTTTGGTCCACCTCTTCTGCTGCAGATGTGGTCCGCAGACTGCAGACATTTTACCTCTGAAACAACACCTTAGTGATTAGATACTATTAGTTTACATACTTATATTTCAGGACCATCAGAATCGTCCTTGTGATGATTTGTGCATTGGTGAACTTCGTGAGGTTAGTGGATTACCCTACCCCTAAATGCATATCAATCAAAAAATCCGAACCATGTTGGCAACCAATCCTGGTTAACTATCATGTGTTAAGGTGGAATCCTATCTAATTATTGAACTTCTTAATTTCGACTTCGATGAGTATAAACATCATGAAAAACATCAACTACTGTTGTGTCTAAATAAGTGTTCTAACACGATAGATTTTTGTAATTTCAATTGTTTAAGCTTTCTATCTAGTAGTTTTGCAAATATAGTAGTTTGCAATTTTGTTGTTACACATTGTTAAGGATATTTGGTGTCGTTTTCATGGTGATATCACCAATAGTTCTCTCCTCTTACAAATAGAATAGTACCAGTTAGAGCATTCACAATCAAGTCTCTTCCTCTATCTCTATAATTACACTAAAAACACTATTTTTTCTCTCTCATTTTAATTAAATATATTTTTTTATACTTTTATCATTACATTTTCTCTCTCCTTCACTCACAATCACTTTCAAAAAATATTAAAAAATTATAAAGGTGAACAGTATCTCCTCCAAATTTACTGATGAACAATAACTTTATCTCATTTTCTCTCTCCTTCACTCACAACAATGTACAACCACTCTCACAAATACAGAGGTTCACTCACATACATATAGAGGTTCCATTGTGAATGCTCTTATTAAATAGTTAACTCTTATAGCAGAATATCTTAGATTTCACAATCTAAAGAGAGAAAGTATTGGATCTAATAGTGTGTAATTTTTTATTTTTTTTGGGAAAACAGTTGAACAAATATCGAAATTCAATCAAATAGTTAAACTAAACACATTATCATAAACACTACTGGATTTGGGAATGATTATAGAATGATTTCATTGACTTTAGAATGTTTACGATACAATTAATCAATACAAAAGTACTCCCCTCACCAGGTGCACTCTCTCTTACTTAGTTCTTATGCCTTTTGGTTCTCAGTGTTAACTGTTACATTGACATCGAAGAACCATATATAGGAGGAGAGAACTATTGGTTATGTGACCATGAAAGTGACCCTTAATAACTCATTAATGATGTAACTACAGCAG
Organism: Scalesia atractyloides; assembly: GCA_947069175.1. Classification (NCBI taxonomy): domain Eukaryota; kingdom Viridiplantae; phylum Streptophyta; class Magnoliopsida; order Asterales; family Asteraceae; genus Scalesia; species Scalesia atractyloides. The sequence goes on along the minus strand of CAMTDV010000024.1, from coordinate 329,541 downwards.
TTAACAAAACTGCTGGATAGTTACCATAGATATTGTTACATTAAAACCACTATAAACAAAGAGAAAACGGTTGGACTCTCAAAACAACCTATTGTTACATTAAAACTACTGGTCTTGTATTGACTTGGTCTTCTACTCTTCAACCTTAACTTTGTTGACTAGACTGTTGACTTGTTAACCCAACATTTTTCATTCCAGCACTTTATACTTTGTCTTCATCTTTGTTTGATCAACAGTTTGGTTCCTATAGTTTGGGTAGTTGTTTGAGAAGCCTTCAAGGGGGAAACTTCTTGACCATTGTTATACTTCAACTTATTCCACCAGGCAGGGAAAATGGTTCCCTTGTGTTATGACTTTCATCATCAACAGATTTTATATGACCTAACAGAAAGGAAAAAGTAAGAGAGAGTTCACCTGGTGAGGGGGAGTGGTTCACCTACTATGATGTATTGCTGAATTCAGTAATGAGAAATCATTTGACAATCATTTCTTACAATTCTAGCTACTATTTGATTGATGTGTTTATTATTTACTTGTATTAAAGATTAAATGAACTCTAAACAATTTTTATCAAAAACACCCAAACACACACTCTCAGATCCAACAACTACAAATCAAGAGCTCAATTTTTACCAACTTTGAAGACTCCAAAAACCATTGTTTTCTGAACGAACCAGATAAAGGACCCTAATACGATGAAGACGAATTTACCCCAATGAAGATGAGTGCTTATTAGTGAGAAACTTCTCTGTGGGACTATAATTCAAGAGAAAGAATCGGTTGTCTATGATACTGAATCAGATTTACCGACTATTAAGGAGGATATAAATAAGCAAGAAGGGACTCAAAATGCGGGTACTTCCATGGATTGTGAGAATTATGATTTTAAAATTGACAAACCACTTTCTACAAACAAAAGTGCCAAGATGGAGGGTTAAAGGCAAGAAAGTTGCACTTTTTGCATGTTTTGGTAGGGTGCTAAAAAAAGTCTCTTATCTAACTAGATGGGAACCGAGTATTTTTTTATCACCCGAGGCAACTGAAACAACCAGATTGGGAAAGACGAAGACGCTATTCCAAGTTTGAGGACAAACTTTTTCTCAATTCGAAGAGGATGATGCATATTCCTTTCAATTGTCAATTTTGGAGGCCATGTTAGTACGTCATAATACCCAACGAAGGTATAAACTAGAAAATTGAATCTCTTGAAGCTCTAAAAAAAAAGACCCTTTCAAAATTCTTTATGCATGTTGCACCATGAATGCCACTTCTTTTTTTCATGTTACTACATTTATTTTCCAAGCTTTATTTAGTTGTTGTCTTTGCTTAATATGTGGTACATTGGGTTTTTATTTATCTAAAATGTTAGACATGAGTTAGTGGTAGCTTTCTTTCCTTTAGATATTTTTACAATGAAGAAGTACGTATGTGATCATGATAAAGTTTCTTTAGTTACTTTATCTCATAAAGAAGATTATGAGTTAAAGTTACTTTTCCCAACCTAGTTCAAACCTTGCAAGTTTGAATGGTGTTCTTGGAACCTAAGCTAGAATTGAGTGGTGATTTCTATATCTGAGTTCCCATTTTGATTGTATCTTGATTGACTCGTTGCCTATCAGTTCATTTTTATTACAAATAATCTATCTGTTTCCAACTCTCATTGCTATCATTTAGTTTCCATTTTTTCAACTATTAAACCTTTAAAAATATTCTTGTAATTCTTTTTGTATTAATAAAAATAACAAACTTCCATTTCATGCTTCTACTCTTTCATTGAATTCACCGTTACGCCTTGTACATCCATTGAATGTTTTAAATGTTATATAATATTTGTAGATTATTTCACCAAATATATTTTGTATTGTGCATTAAAACTAAAATTAAATGCTTTAATTCCTTTTATTCACTTCTAACGCATTATTGAAAGTTATTTTTTTCAAACTAAAATCCAACAACTATTTTCTAAAAAGCGTGGTAAATATATTGAATTTGCCTCGCATCTTGTTCATATGAGATATCGCATCTAATTTATTGAGTCCATCTTAGCACTTCATTCACGTCGTTCTGATTACATTTCATAGCTTGGTTTTAGACTTTGGACATCATACCTATCCGCTTGGATTCAAGAGTCATCTTCTCTAAAAATCTCCACATCATTAGAGTCCTTCATTTCTTTCCATCTCACAATCCTTGGGTTAGAAAAAATTGGAGGCAATTCTAAGACCTCAATGGGTGGAGGTGAATCTGGCCTGGAAGGCACAATTACTCCTTGATGTACCACTGACTGATGTGGTAGATTTTGTGGATCTTCCTTTGGAGAATCTTCCAAAGCAACTGTGTAGGTTTCGGTAGCTTGGTTGGAGAAGACATGTGTTGGCTTTCTTTTACTGCCAAGCTTTCCAATTTGGATGGGTGCCTTGATTCTTAGATCTATTAGCATCTTCTTTACTCTTGCAACTTCTACTAAGAGTTTTTGTACATCCTAATTCTGGAAAACATAGAAGTTTTTAACTGGGTAGGGTGCATTCTTCTTAAGCCAATCTATGCTTTCCTTCTTTGAAATGTTAGAAACAGAAGAATTCTTAAATGGAGGTATTTGAGAGAGTCTATGAGATTGCTGGTACATATATTGTTCATAATTTTGATCTCTCTCATCCTCCTGTCCATGATGTCATCCGACCCTGATTTGTTGTGGATTCCTTGATTGCTTCCTCCTCCGTCTTCTTTAAATTTTCCTTATAATAAAGTTTTTTGTCAATCTTCAATGGTTCGAGCTTTTGAAGTGACTTGATGAAGTTTGGAGAGTGAGGAGGTCCTTCTGCGTATCTCTCAGTAAAGCTGCTGAAGATACTGGTTCTTCTGTGGTTTTTTGCAGTTGAGACTGGAGCAGGTGTTGGTGAATCTTCTAGATCATCCTGCAGTACCAGCTTTCTTTTTTGAAGGTTGTACTATTGTTTTCTCAGGAACTTTTGGTTTGTCTTGAACTACTTGTTTTGGAGAAATTATTGTTCTTGTGCCAGGTAATTTACCAATAGTTTTGACCAACTGCTGGTTTTCGTAAGTTATCCTGCCCTGATTTGCCTAAAGAAGTAGATAATAGCAGTATTGGTTTAACAAACCGCCTAGACATTAGGTTATCGAAACTGATTTTATTCTTTTTGATTCTTGTCAAATTGGTTTAATCATTGAAAAGTTCGTTTATCATATATGCTTTATTTGATCATGGATTTATGATTCACTACTTTATTCATATAATATGTATTACAACCTACGTTTACTCCCAAACTTTTTAGTTGACCATTTTATGTTATACATGATACAAAAATGTCGTTTGAGACGTTATCAAGTTGATGATTCGAGTGGGCAAGTATGGACTTTGATTATAATAAATGAGATAGTATCATTCATATTTTGTTATGTTTATTGTGTCGAATTCTTTAATCTGATATGATTATATAAATATCACCTTTAAATACTGTTATGAGTTATAAACAATCTATACGCCCCGACATATTCCGTCGTCGATTTTGGTGTTACACCATTGTTTAAAGAAAAATTGGCATTTCCCTAAGAATGGGCAGTGTGGAAATGAGTTTGGTGTGGGGAATGATTGGTTTGTTTGGATGATGGGCAAGATGGCCACTATTTTTTTGTGAGGAACGGTGTGTGGACAGCAAACACAAACGTGGGTTGATGTATATTAGGTGTGATAATGTGTGTGTTGTTCAAGAAATACTTGTGTGTCGAGAATGAACACCATCAATGACCGACATGTGTTGGGTTTGGTCTAGCCTATTGAGAATGCTATAGGTAATATCCAAGCCATCAAGAAGGGCTTCAATCTAAGTTTTTCAACTCAAGTAATTGGTGGTCTGAAGTTTTAGTGAAGGTGGGAAATTTACACCAATGAGGGAGGGAGTATTGATAAGAACAGTGGTGATGTGGATGGAGAAGTGCTACTCTCAATGGACATGTTGTGGTAACCGAAATAAGAAAATAAAACAGGAGAAGAAAAGGGTTGCAGTCGGCGGAGTAGCTCTTGGAAAATGGGGGGCGCTCTCAATGGACATGTTGTGGTCACCGAAATAAGAAAATAAAACAGGAGAAGAAAAGGGTTGCAGTCGGCGGAGGAGCTCTTGGAAAATGCGGGGCGGGTTAGGTCGCCAGAAATTTTAGAGGGGAGAGGAAGCGTATTTCTTAGGTGATGCCATATCAAGTAGTCAACCTTATATTGATTTATCACTACACTGCTAACTCTATATATACAATGGAGAACCCTAAATAGAAATTTTTCTACGATTATAAAATACAAATATCAAATTGTAATATTCAAAATGTTAAAGAGGTTATTGAGATGGGTCAATGGGTTGTATGACCATGGTTTTAATCAAATGGATTATACCTTTTATAAGCAAGCACATAATCATTTATTCCATAAACTTATGTTAATACTTCCTTTTAAATATTATAGGGATCAAAGGTAGGTTACACTGAAATCTTCTCAACATCCCCATTGTACGAAATTGGGACTTCGTGCCGATGATCAAATATGGATAAACAAACATAGTTGCAACGGATGTAATTTTGTATAGAAATATGTCAAGAGTGATTTGACATAATAAGCACATTATTATTTACACAACACTTTTGTTTAATTACATTGAATCTTATACATACATGATGAAAATGCGCTTTCAAACATTGCACCCTTTCAAAGTGACAGTTGGAAAGAACTAACTTAACAATCATACAAAGGATGAATATAACTATACAAATACAAATAATAACAATACTACTTACATATATAAATCTAGATTATATATTTTAACACACCCCTAAGCAAGATTTATATAGTTTTTGCTAACTTGTTCTCGATAAAATTTTATTTTAGATAGCTTTCACTATTAGTATGAAAGTATTACCGGCGGATTTTAACACCTGAAAATGTATATGCATTAGTGTAATTATTAGTTATCAACGGTTTACCAATGAAATATCGTTGGTTACCACAAGATCTTGAAAAAGAAAAAGGGTATATATACCGACGAAATCCGGAAAAAAAATGTTTTTTTGTCAAAAGTCACACAGAGAACTACAACTATTAGCAGAATCTAAAAAAATGGTTTATTGTCGGAAATTTACCAACGGACGCGTATTATCGTTCTGATCAAAAGCCCAAAAATTGTTTGTAATTTGAAAAAAGCTTAACTTCATTAAGTTTTTTTAACGGGGACCATTGTAGGAAAAATGGTAGAAAGGAGGGATTGGTGGGGGAATATTCTGATGGTGAGATTATTAATGGCCAATAAAGTTTGGTGGGAATTATTACAGTCCAATTCCCCAAAATAACATTATTTTTTTTTTACTTTTTGTGGGTAAATTTATCAGTGATCCCAAAATATAATTTTAATTTTTTATTATCTCATAGATAAGATGTATACTTTATGCAAACTATAAAGATACTTAAAAGAATCATAATTATATACTATACAATTTTAGTAATTTAACTAGAAAAAATTTCACTTTTTGCGATTTTACATACCCCTAAAGTTTCTTCATATTTTACTTTTCCATCTTAATATTCCCCGTAAAACACTTATGATTACCTTAACAATAAAGATAAAATAAAAGTTATTTTTTTTACAAATTTAATACTTTATTATCTCAAAATATTATAGTTTTAAATCATCTTTATTAGAAAGACAGATCCCAATATATACTACTTTCTTAGATGTCGTCGGAATAATGTAGACAAGTCGTTTTAACTACTTTAGGTGTAGCATTTACAACTTATGTACGTTTAATAGGTTAATTGACATGTATATAATGTAAAAGAAATCATAACGGATCAGTTTTGTTCATTATTTTACAATGAAGGTCGATTATGATCAATGTTGGCAAGTCTGTATTGACATTTAGTTAGGGCTATGTTAGTCTGTTAAGATAACAAGGGCTAATTTAGTCATTTAGGGTCAACATGCATGGATTATAGTCAATGAAGGGCTAACGTTGGTATGATAAGATAAATTAGAACCAATATCTATTAGTTAAGGCTAATATAGCCAATCACCGGCCATTAACATTTTTTTCTGACCCAATACAGCTCACTAAAAATCGTTGTATACATTTATTGCTTTTGTAGTCAAATGGGTAGATTTACCGGTGATCCCAAAAAAATAATAATTTTAAAAATTATCTCATATATAATATATTATACTTTATATACAACTATAAAGATATATAAGGTCTAACTTAAAAAATGGTAATCTTTTGCTTTACAATTTTAGTAATCAAATAAAAAAAATCACTTCTTGCACTTATTTCCTCTAAACTTTTCTACTTATTGTACTTTTCCCTTATAATATTCCCCCATAAAGCCCCTCATATATTATTATTGTGATTATTATTAACTTAACAATAATATTATAAATCCACGTTGTTATTAATAAAAAACGTCTGTGATGGAATATATATTAGTCTTTTTGGAAAACAATAAAGCATTTAACTTATGTGAGTTTAATAGGTTAATGGACCCGTATATATTGTAAAAATGGATAGTCTTGTTCATTATTATTCAAATGAAGGTCGATTATGATCAGTGTTGGCAAGTCTTTGTTAATGATGCTTATTTAGGGCCAATGTTAGTCTATAAAGGTTAACAAGGACCAACACTAGTCAATTAGGTTCAATATGGATCGGTTATAGTTAATGTGGGACAACGTTGGTTTATTAAGATTAATTAGAACCAATATCTATCAGTTAGGGCTAATAAAGCCCATCACCGGCCATAAACATTTTTTCTGCCCAATACGTTTCATTAAAAATCATTGTATACCTTTATCGTTTTTGCATGTAGTCAAAGGTGTTAGATGGAAATGGTAGGTTTTTGAGTATGTCAAATAAAAGAAGAGTCAACTTTTATCAAGAGTGATTTGACATAATAAGCACATTATTATTTACACAACACTTTTGTTTATTTACATTTAATCTTATACATAGATGATGAAAATGCACTTTCAAACATTGCACCCTTTCAAAGTGACAGTTGGAAAGAACTAACTTAACAATAATACAAAGGATGAATATAACTATACAAATACAAATAATAACAATACTACTTACGTATATAAATCTAGATTATATATTTTAACACACCCCTAAGCAAGATTTATATACGTTTTTGCTAACTTGTTCTCGATAAAATTTTATTTTAGATAGCTTTCACTATTAGTATGACAAGTATTACCGGCGGATTTTAACACCTGAAAATGTATATGCATTAGTGTAATTATTAGTTATCAACGGTTTACCAATGAAATATCGTTGGTTCCCACAAGATCTTGAAAAAGAAAAAGGGTATATATACCGACGAAATCTGGAAAAAAATGTTTTTTTGTCAAAAGTCACACAGAGAACTACAACTATTAGCAGAATCTAAAAAAATGGTTTATTGTCGGAAATTTACCAACGAACTCGTATCATCGTTCTGATCAAAAGCCCAAAAAATCTGTTTGTAATTTGAAAAAGCTTAACTTCGTTAAGTTTTTTTAACGGGGACCATTGTAGGAAAAATGGTAGAAATGAGGGATTGGTGGGGGAATATTCTGTGTTGATATTATTAATGGTCAATAAAGTCTAGGTGGAATTATTATAGTCCAATTTCCCAAAATAACATCATTTTTTTTTACTTTTTGTGGGTAAATTTATCAGTGATCCCAAAATATAATTTTAATTTTTTCTTATCTCATAGATAAGATCTATACTTTATGTACAACTATAAAGATACTTAAAAGAATCATAATTATATACTTACAATTTTAGTAATTTAACTAAAAAAAATTTCACTTCTTGGATCTTACATACCCCTAAAGTTTTTTCATATTTTACTTTTCCATCTTAATATTCCCCTGTAAAACACTTTATATGTTATGATTACCTTAACAATAAAGATAAAATAAAAGTTAGTTTTTTTTTGTACAAATTTAACACTTTATTATCTCAAAATATTATATGTTTTAAATCATTTTTATTAGAAAGACAGATCCCAATATAATACTACTTTCTTAGATGTCGTCGGAATAATGTAGACAAGTCCTTTTAACTACTTTAGGTGTAGCATTTACAACTTATGTACTTTAATAGGTTAATTGACATGTATATAATGTAAAAGAAATCATAACTGGATAGTTTTGTTCATTATTTTACAATGAAGGTCGATTATGATCAATGTTGGCAAGTCTGTATTGACATTTAGTTAGGGCTGATGTTAGTCTGTTAAGATTAACAAGGGCTAATATTAGTCATTTAGGGTCAACATGCATGGATTATAGTCAATGAAGGGCTAACGTTGGTCTGATAAGATAATTAGAACCAATATCTATCAGTTAGGCTAATATAGCCAATCACCGGCCATTAACATTTTTTTCTGACCCAATACAGTTCACTAAAAATCGTTGTATACATTTATTGCTTTTGTAGTCAAATGGGTAGATTTACCGGTGATCCCAAAAAAATAATATTTTTAAAACTTATCTCATATATAATATATTATACTTTACAACAATAAAGATATATAAGGTCTAACTTAAAAAATTGTAATATTTTGCTTTACAATTTTAGTAATCAAATAAAAAAATCACTTCTTGCACTTAGTTTCCTCTAAACTTTTCTACTTATTGTACTTTTCCCTCTAATATTCCCCTATTAACTTAACAATAATATTATAAATCCACGTTGTTATTAATAAAAAACGTCTATGATGGAATATATATTAGTCTTTTTGGAAAACAATAAAGCATTTAACTTATGTGAGTTTAATAGGTTAATGGACCCGTATATAATGTAAAAATGGATAGTTTTGTTCATTATTATTCAAATGAAGGTCGATTATGATCAATGTTGGCAAGTCTTTGTTAATGCTGCTTATTTAGGGCAATGTTAGTCTATAAAGGTTAACAAGGACCAACACTAGTCAATTAGGTTCAATATGGATCGGTTATAGTTAATGTGGGACAACGTTGGTTTATTAAGATTAATTAGAACCAATATCTATCAGTTAGGGCTAATAAAGCCCATCACCGGCCATAAACATTTTTTCTGCCCAATACGTTTCATTAAAAATCATTGTATACCTTTATCGTTTTTGCATGTAGTCAAAGGTGTTAGATGGCAATGGTAGGTTTTTGAGTATGTCAAATAAAAGAAGAGTCAACTTTTATTAAGGATGTTTCCTGATATATTATATTTATAACATTTAACGACAACAAAAGCCTTCTCGTTGCTAGTGAACTGTTAGGAAGCAATTTCAACACGTATCCGATAAAATTGAAAGCTAAAAAAAAGAATTGAAGTGAAGCTGCCAAAAAGAAAGTTTAGCACTTTGGAAGATCAGCCGATGGAGGTAAAAGCTTTTGGTTTGGAAGTTTTCCATCCAAGACTAGCCAAGCCATCTTCAAACCCCAACTAGTATGAACTTCTAGATGGCAATGCATGAACCATACCCCGGCTCGATCAACACTTAAAAGATATAAATGAAAACGCATAATATATATCACCCTAATAAACAGGCCGGTGTGCATTAAGAGGCCTGGGTTATCTGCAAGAAATCGTATAGCAACCCAGCCGCCGGTAGGGAGCCCAACCGTGTTTCTTTCAATATGGTCCACAAGGTTGAAGTTCTTTAGGTCCTCGTTAGGGTCATAGTTTCCAAATCCTTGACCAACAACAAAGAAGTTGAAGCCATGGAGATGAAGAGGGTGGCTTTCAACGCCAAGAATGCTGGTATCTTGCAACACTAACTCAACACTGGAGTAGGTGTTGGCTTCTAGATCATCCTGCAGTACCAGCTTCCTTTTTTGAAGGTTGTACTATTGTTTTCTCAGGAACTTTTGGTTTATCTTGAACTACTTGTTTTGAAGAAACTATTCTTCTTGTGCCAGGTAGTTTACCAATACTTTTGACAACGGCTGGTTTTCCGTAAGTCATCCTGCCCTATTTGCCTAAAGAAGTAGATAATAGCAGTATTGGTTTAACAACCGGCCTGAGACATTAGGTTATCGAAACTGATATTATTCTTTTTGATTCTTGTCAAGTAGGTTTAATCATTGAAAACTTCGTTTATCATATATGCTTTATTTGATCATGGATTTATGATTCACTACTTTATCCATATAATATGTATTACAACCTATGTTTACTCCCAAACTTTGTAGTTGACCATTTTACGTTATACATGATAAAGAAAATGTCGTTTGAGACGTTATCAAGTTGATGATTCAAGTGGGAAGTATGGACTTTTATTAGATAAATGAGATAGTATCATTTCGTATTTTGTTATATTTATTGTGTTGAATTCTTTAATCTGATATGATTAAATAAATATCACCTTTAAAAAGTGTTATGAGTTATAAACAATCTATACGCCCCGACATATTCCGTCATCGATTTTGGTGTTACACCCTTGTTTAAAGAAAAATTGGCATTTCCCGAAGAATAGGCAGTATGGAAATGAGTTTGGTGTGGGGAATGACTGGTTTGTTTGGATGATGGGCAAGATGACCACTGTTTTTTGTGAGGAACGGGTGTGGGCAGCAAACACAGATGTGGGTTGATGTATATTAGGTGTGATAATGTGTTGTTGTGCAAGAAATACTTGTGTGTCGAGGATGAACACCATCAGTGACTGACATGCGTTGGGTTTGGTCTAGCCTATTGAGAATGCTATAGGTAATATCCAAGCCATCGAGAAGAGCTTAAATCTGAGTTTTTCAACTCAAGTAATTGGTGGTCTGAAGTTTTAGTGAAGGTGCGAAATTGACACCGGTGAGGGAGGGAGTATTGATAAGAACAGTGGTGATTGTGGATGGAGAAGTGCTGCTCTCGATGGACATGTTGTGGTCGCCGAAATAAGAAAATAAAACAGGAGAAGAAAAGGGTTGCAGTCGGCGGAGGAGCTCTTGGAAAATGGTGAGGCGGGTTAGGTCGCCAGAAATTTTAGAGGGGAGAGGAAGCGTATTTCTTGGCTGATACCATATCAACTAGTCAACCTTAGATTGATTTTGTCATTACACTGCTAACTCTATATATACAATGGAGAATCCTATATAGAACTTTTTCTACGATTATAAAATACAAATATCAAATTGTAATATTCAAAATGTTAAAGAGGTTATTGAGATGGGTCAATGGGTTGTATGACCATGGTTTTAATCTAATGGATTATACCTTTATAAGCAAGCACATAATCATTTATTCCATGAACTTATGCCAATACTTCCTTTTCAATATTATAGTGATCAAAGGTATGATTACACTGATATCTTCTCAACATCCCCATTGTATGAAATTGGGACTTCGGGCCGATGATTAAATAAGGATAAACAAACATAGTTGCAACGGATGTAATTTTGTATAGAAATATGTCAAGACTGATTTGACATATTAAACATGATATTATTTACACAACACTTTTGTTTAATTACATTGAATCTTATATATACATGATGAAAATGCGTTTTCAAACATTGCACCCTTTCAAAGTGACAGTTGGAAAGAACTAACTTAACAATCATACTGAGGATGAATATAACTATACAAATACAAATAATAACAATACTACTTACGTATATTAATCTAGATTATATATTTTAACACACCCCTAAGCCTGATTTATATATGTTGTTGCTAACTTGTTCTCGATAAAATGTTATTTTAGATAGCTTTCACTATTAGTATGACAAGTATTAGAGGCGGATTTTAACACTTGAAAATGTATATGCATTAGGTGTAATTATTAGTTATCAACGGTTTACCAATGAAATATCGTTGGTTCCCACAAGATCTTGAAAAAGAAAAATGGTGTATATACCTACGAAATCCAAAAAATTGTCAAAAGTCACACGGAGAACTACAACTACTGGCAGAATCTAAAAAAAATGGTTTATTGTCGGAAATTTACCTACGGAATCCAAAAATTATATTATTTTTTTTATTTTTTGTGGGTAAATTTATCAGTGATCCAACAAAAATAATTTTAATTTTTTATTATCTCATAGATAAGATGTATACTTTATGTACAACTATAAAGATGCTTAAAAGAATCATAATTTTATACTCTACAATTTTAGTAATTTAACTACAATAAAAATTCACTTAATGCGATCTTACTTTCCCCTAAAGTTTCTTCTTATTTTACTTTTCCTTCTTAATATCCCCCATAAAATAAAAGTTAGTTTTTTTTCACAAATTTAACACTTTATTATCTCAAAATATTATAGCTTTAAATCATCTTTATTAGAATGATAGGTCCCAATATAATACTACTTTCTTAGATGTGGTTGGAATAACGTAGAGAAGTCGTTTTAACTACTTTAGGTGTAGCATTTACAACTTATGTGTGTTTAATAGGTTAATTGACATGTATATAATGTAAAAGAAATCATAAACGGATAGTTTTGTTCATTATTTTACAATGAAGGTTGATTATGATTAATGTTGGCAAGCTGTTTTGACATTTATTTAGGGTTGACGTTAGTCTGTTAAGATTAACAAGGGCTAATATTTGTCATTTAGGGTCAATATACATGGATTATAGTCAATGAAGGGCCAACGTTGGTCTGTCAAAATAACTTATAACCGATATCTACCAGTTAAGGCTAATATAGCCCATCACCGGCCATTAACATTTTTTCTGACCCAATACAGTTCATTATACATTTATTGTTTTTGTAGTCAAATGTAGATTTACCGGTGATCCCAAAAAAAATTTATTTTTAAAAACTATCACATATATAATATACTTATACTTTATATACAACTATTGTAACGCTCCGCATTTTCACGTTTATTTAATTATTTATTTATTCATTTATTTATTTAAATACATATTCATTTAAATAATCAATCATTTATTCAATTATTTATCTATTTATTTATTTATTTATTTTATTTATTAATTAATCAAGTTAATAAAAAAGAAGAAATGTATAAAACAAATAAGCCCATCACCTTAGGCCCAAATAAAACATAAAAATATATTAATTGGTCAATTTTTAATATTCCATAATTCTTTCACCACCTTAAACCCTAATCCATCACCTATAAATACCACACTCAATCCATCACTTTTCTTTGTCATTTCTCAAAGAAATCTTCTCCCCGCTTGAAAGTGAGTTCCTTCTCCTTTCACATTTTTTTTTGTTTTCGTACTTCCCCATTTTAGAGAAATCCTTATGAATGTCACCAATGTTTGCGTTGGCAAACAAAGATGGTGCATCACCAAAATAAGGACCAATCTTGGGTTTTCTTTTACATTTTTTTACTTTCAATTATGTCGTTTTTCATCTTACATTACTAACCATGGTCAATTATTATAATGCTCTAACTATATCTAGGTTAATCGCTCTCGCTCGATTCTTGCTCTTTGCTCGTGCGATTATCCAAGAAACTTACACGCAACCTAAGGTGAGTATACTCGATCCCATTTTTAAATACTTTGGGTGTAACATGTATTCTATATAAAAACACGTGAAACTTGAAACTTGTTTATTCACGCTCTATCCACGTTTAAATATGAAACAACTTGATGCTTGTTAATCTCATGTAAACTTTTTATGTCTATATGAGCCCGCCTTAACAATTATGGTACTATGCATATGCTATAGGGGTAACGCACCGCCCTTGAGACTTGGGGTATTGTTAAGTTTAAAAACCCTCCCGTCAGACTTTGGGAAAGACACTTTGCGTTGTAAACTAGGGTTTAATCATATACTGACATCGTTTCAGCATTTTAGTAACTTGTATCATATTATTCATGGTGGATTTGAGTACTGAAACTTTTTATTCTATTATGCTATGTATCAAACTTGTATACTAGCCAACATTTTTTTGTTGATTGTATTTTAATACATGTTGCAGGATGATAGTCAAGATGTGAAGAAACCAAGTTAAGACGAGCTTTAGAAACGCATTCGATTAAACAATTTTTATGTTTGTTTTATTTTATTTGGAACATTGTATTTGAATTATTAGTTATCTATGAAATTGAATTTAATCATATTGTCACTTTAGTGTTACGATGCTATGAACTATTTGTTCGTCTGGATGTTTCCGCCATTAGTTAAGGTGTGACAACTATAAAGATATATAAGGTCTAACTTAAAAAATGGTAATCTTTTGATTAACAACTTTAGTGATCAACTAAAAAAATCAGTTCTTACACTTAGTTTCCTCTAAACTTTTCTACTTATTTTACTTTTCTCTCTTAATATTCCCCAATAAAGACCCTTATATATTATTATTGTTATTATTATTAACTTAACAATAGTAATAATAATCCACATTGTTATTAATAAAAAACGTCTATGATGGAATATATATTAGTCTTTTTGAAAAACTATAAAGCATTTAACTTATGTGAGTTTAAGAGGTTAATGGACCTGTATATGATGTAAAAATTGGATAGTTTTGTTCATTATTATTCAAATGAAGGTCGATTGTGATCAATGTTAGCAAGTCTTTATTAGTGATGTTTATTTAGGGCCAATTTTAGCCTGTAAAGATTAACAAGGGCCAATATTAGTCAATTAGGTTCAATATGGATCGATTATAGTCAATGATGGGCCAACGTTGGTTTATCAAGATTAATCAGAACCAATATCTATCGGGTATGGCTAATAAAGCCCATCACCGGCCATAAACACTTTTTGTGGCCCAGTACGGTTCATTAAATTAAAAATCGTTGTATACGTTTATCGCTTTTGCATGTAGTCAGAGGTTTTAGTTGGCAATGGTAAGTTTTTGAATATGTCAAACAAAAGAAGAGTCAGATTTTATTAAGGATGTTTCCTGATATATATATATATAACATTTAACAATAGCAAAAGCCTTCTTCTCGTTGCTAGTCAGCTGTTAGGGAAGCAATTTCAATACGTATCCGATAAAACTGAATGCTATAATAAAAAAAGAATTGAAGTGAAGCTGCCAAAAAGGAAGTTTAGCACTTTGGAAGATCAGCCGGTGGAGGTAAAAGCTTTGGTTTGGAAGTTTTCCATCCAAGACGAGCCAAGCCATCTTCAAACCCCAACTTGTATGAACTTCTAAATGGCAATGCATGAACCATACCACGAAAGAGATAATTTTCATCTGTTATTCAAAACCTTTCCTTTGTCGTAAGGACTTGCTCCTTTTCTGTAATACCACGAATTTTTTTATTATATTAAATTTACTTTTATTTATTTATTTTGAACGTTTCACTTACAAACCAAGCTATAATATATATAAGCATTCACAGGTTTTCTTTTATATATATATATATATATATATATATAATTTTTTATTTTTTTTATATATAAAAGAAAACCTGTGAATGCTTACCGGATACTATATTCCAGTTGTCACTTTCATTACCACGAATTAATATATGTTACATAATTCTACTTTGTATTAATCATGAAAGATGAAATCCGCCCCAATGTTACTTTGCAATTTTCAATCTTTGATATCACTTCATCTAATTATTATATTTATATGATAAACATATATAGATGAGTCAAACAAGTAAGTATCAACCCTGGCCAAGCTAAGCATGTCATAACTGAGAGGATTTAGAAATCAACTAGCTAGTTTCTCTCCGAAGAGATAGGCTAGGAAAAAAAAATGAAATCTTTTGACATCATAAGCATCTAAGCTCATTAGCACACCACAGAGTTGAATATAATCAATGTCGGCAAAAACTATATGGGTTAACTTAGTTAGTGATGCAGGCACAAGTGTCAAAGATCAAGCCATGGCATTTCTTGAGGCCCTATGATCCAGCTACCAAGGATGATTTACGAAAACGACCATTACTTTTGTCACACCCCGACCCGCAGCGGAAAAGGTGACGGGGCATGATTGGGTTATCATCAAAGCTACTTTGGCTGCAGGTCTCCGTTTTAGGCGTTCGACTAGTCAAATCGAAGCTTGAAAGGAGGAGCACGCCGTGGCAACACAGCCCTGATCATCATCCTACAGAGTAAAGTAGGGGAGAATGTAACGTTTCGTAACTTCATACTTTCTATTTTTAGAATGCATGTATTCGTATTTCATTTCAATCCTTGTAATTCCGAGACCATGATCATAATGGAAATCACATTTTTATCATCCGTGTTTATTCACACATGCACAATACATAATCAATTACGAAATATGCATTTATATTTAAAACCCGAGTCATACACCGAGAATATATTTTCTCGAAATTATATTCAAACGTATTCATACATTACACAAGCTTGTATACACCTTAAGATGCCTAAAACATGCCTAAGTATGTAATTATAGCATAAATGACAAACAACCCAGCTATAGGGACTAAAATTGACACTTTTAAAAATTCGATTTTTTTAAGGTCATACGGACCATACCCTTACGGTCTGTAAGCGTGTCTGATGGGAAGAATGTTGGAGAGCTCGCGAATTAAGTCCGGATTCACCCTTTTCAACCACTTAACACCCCACTAACTTCATTAAAACCCTAATGCCCACTTATCAATACCCCCCCCCCCCCCCCCGTTAAACACTTTCCACACTCTCAATAACTCCCAAATCCTCCCAAATCTCTACAATCTCCAAGTGTTGGCAGATTGTATCAAGGTTCAAAACATTGAGTTTTGAACACCTTTCCTTATTTTTTCTTCTTGTTTTCTTCCTTCAATCTACTTGGACAACCTCTAGGAATGTTTTTACAAGTTTACCATGGTAAACTAAGTTGAACATCACCATTTTAAGGCCCAAAGTTGGACTTAAAATGCTTTTTTGTTAAACTTTTCAAAATATTGTTCATCCGATGTCATTTCTTTAACATCTTCAAGTTGCCATAAATCCCCTTGTTGGGATAGGTTGGATTGATGATTATTACAGAAATGATAGGTGTTTTAGATTACTTTCTAAGTCACCAAACAACTTCCAAGTAACAAAGTGAACAAGACTATACCAAGTCTCCAAACACTATCCATGTTTGGAATGCCCTCATCTAGTCAAGTCACTTGGTTGTTAGGTGAATTAGATGATTTAGTTTATCTAGGTCGCTTCCAAGATATCAAAGTGAACCAACCACACCTCGTCTCCAACGTTTTCCATGTTGGGTATGCACACGTCTTGATTGTTCTCATCAGACGCGCAGACGTTTGAGTTTGCAGTGTGTTTGTTTTCTCGAAGACCTTTCCTTAAAAAAGGCCACTGAGGTGATGAAAATCAGTAGCTTCATCAATGGTTTAAAACACACTCAACTGTGCGAAAAGCTTGGAGAAGCATTTCCTAAGACGTTCGACGGTCTCATGGATAAGGTCAGAGCCTTTGTTAGCGGAAAGGACACCAGCAATAAGGCCAAGGAACTGGACAGTGGCTCCAGGAGAGTTAGTCCTACCCTCCGACCACAGGAAAAAGATAGTCTTTATTCTAAAAGACCTCTTTATGATAAAATGCATAATGATAGACCGAAACCTACCTTCTCCCCCTACAAACCTAGGGGAGGGGACTGGCTCCTTATTACGATAGTTTCACTCCCCTGACCAAGACACCTAGCGAAATATTGGCAACCGGGAGGGTGAAAAACTCTTTTCCAAAACCTCCACCCTTGAAGCCTGGGCCAAAGGCATATCCCAATGAGTATTAAGAATTCCACAAGGGTTGTGGACACAAAAACAGATTATTGTATGTATTTAAAGAGGGAAATTGAGCTAGCAATGAAAACGGGAAAGCTCTCCCATCTGATAAAGGAAATTAAAGAAGGGGAAAGAAAAGGAAAGGATAAAAAAATGGAGGAGCGGGACAGACGTTCAGTAGACATGATCAGGAGAAGGGATGAGTTTGGTACAACCAGAAGTGTCAAGGCCAGGATACTGGGATCTGAAGATTGCATGAAAGGGCCCATACTCATGCCTCACCATGAGGACCATGAAAAAAACTCCCCCTTCACATTTCAGCTAAGATAGTTGAACAAAAGGTGACCCGAATACACGTCGACGGGGGGAGTGGAGTAGAGGTGATGTATGAGCATTGCTTCTTAAGACTTGACAGAGATGTGAGGGACAGACTGGAGGAAGACTCCATGCCCTTGGTGGGGTTCAATAACAGTATTTTGCACCCACTTGGAAAAATATCGCTTCCCTTTACTGGTGGTATAGGAGACAAAGTAAGGACCATCGAAGGCACATTCATGGTAATCAGATCCCCATCTAAGTACATTGCCATACTGGGAAGGCCAGGCATTGGGGACCTTAAGGCACAGGCATTGACCCCCTATGGAGCTTTGGTATTCCAGACCCCCAAGGGACTGACCTGGGTAAAATCCTCTTAGAAGTAGTATCCTCCTTCTCAGAGGAGAATGTGGCTAAGAAGAGCAAAGAAACAGGGGTAGAAGAATGGGTCCTGAATGAAAGATTCCCGGAGCAAACTGTACGAGTGGGGGGCCCACTTAAGTGACAAATGCAAAAGCGCCCTGAAGGAGTTGTTCTTTTCAATATAGACGTTTTTGCTTTTCAAAATGGAGATATGTGCGGGATTGCCCGAAGTCTAGCGGAGCATCGATTAAACACCCATAGCTAGGTTAAACCAGTGAAACAAAAGAAACGAAACATGGGGCCACAAAAAAGGAGGGCAGCTTGCGAAGAAACAAGAAAACTCCTAAGAAAGGCATAATCAGGGAGGTCAGGTACCCTAGCTGGATCTCAAACCCCGTTTGGTTGAAAAGAAAGACGGAGGTTGAAGAATGTGTATATGTTTCAAGGATCTCAACAGGTCATGCCCCAAAGATTGTTAGCCGCTGCCTAAAATCGACGTTCAAGTAGACTCCCTGGCACAATATCCCTTCAAGTGCTTCTTGGACGCATATAAGGGATATCACCAAATCCAGATGTCCCTGGAAGATGAGGAAAAAAGGCATTCGTAACATATGAAGGGACTTTTTGCTACACCAAGATGCCCTTCGGGCTCAAGAATGTGGTGGCCACTTATCAAAGATTAATGAACACTTTGTTCTAGGACCAATTGAAACAGAACCTCGAAGTATATGTCGACGACATTGTAATAAAAAGTTTGTCTGAAACAATAATGCTGGAAGACATAGCTGAGACCCTCAGGAACATGCAAGATGTGAACATGAGGCTAAACCCAGGAAAATGTTACTTTGGGGTGGAAGAAGGGAAATTTCGAGGAGTAATTGTGACAAGAGGAGGGATCAGGGCCAATCCAGAAAAAACACAGGCAATGGAAGAAATGAGATCCCCCGATCCCTCAAGGACGTGCAACAGCTGAACGGAAGGTTAATAGCACTTAATTGATTCCTATATAAGGTAGTTGACAGGACCTTGCCATTCATGAAGGTCCTGAAGGACTGCCTGCAGACCATCAGATTCAAATGTACTGAAGAGGCTGAGGCGGCCTTCCAGGAAATGAAAAAGCTCATGTGCAGTCTACCCACTCTAGCTACTCCTGTCCCTGGAGAAGAACTCTTGCTATACCTATCTACCTCAAGGACAACAGTCAGCGTTGTCATGATGGTCGAAAGGGAGGGAAGACAGATACCAATATATATCATAAGTAGGACCCTTAAGGGGCATGAAGAGAGATATTTGCCGATGGAAAAACTGCCATTATCCCTGGTTTTCACCTCAAGAAGATTAAGGAGATACTTTAAAGGGCACAAAACAGTTCTCCTCACTGGCCAGCCCCTATAAAAAGTATTGAGAAGACCAGAACTTTCGGGTCGACTCGCTAAGTGGGCCGTAGAATTGGTAGAACATGTTATCGAATATAAGGCAAGAACAACGATAAAAGGGCAGGTCTTGGTAGATTTCCTTGTAGAAGTGCCTGCGGAGGAAGAACAAGAGCTCCTCAAATGGAAGGAACTAGAAGAAAAGGAGAAAAGGGAAGAAGAGAGGGCAGTATGGAAACTACATACTGACGGAGCTTCTAGTGAAGAAGGAAATAGGTCAGGGATCACTCTCATCAGTCCCGAGGGATCGAACTAACCTACGCCATAAGGCTAGACTTCGAGAACACAAACAACACGGCAAAGTACGAAGCTCTCCTAGCAGGACTGAGATTGGCAAAGGAAATGAAGGCAAGAAACATGGAAGCCTACACAGATTCACAACTAGTAGTGAAACAATATATTGGAGAATATGATGCCAAGGATGAAGCCATGATTCAATACGTAGCCTGGGTGAAAAAACTGGCCGGGACCTTTGCCTCATTCAAGTTGGAATATGTATCAATGGGGAAGAACAGAAAGGTTGACGCCCTAAGTAAGCTGGCATTGGTGGCTTTTGACCACTTGGCCAAGGATATAAAAGTCAAAGTCCTTACATCACCCTCCATTGCAAACAAAGAAGTGTCTTCGGTAGGGAGAGAAAGGAGTCCTGGATGACCCCAATCACAAGGTTCCTGAAGGAAGGGACACTCCCAGAAGACGAAGCTTCAGCAAGAAGAATCCGGGCCAAGGCACTCTAGTACGAAATGATAGACGACCAGCTCTTTAGAAGATCATACTTAGGTCCATCCCTGAAATGCATTGACGAAGAAGAATCCAGGTACGTGATTCAAGAAATCCATGAAGGGATTTGTGAAATGCATTCCGGGCCAAAAACAGTTGTGGCAAAAGCCATGAATGTTGGATTCTACTGGAATCATATGTACCTCAGTGCCTTGGAAGAAATAAAGAAATGAGGTAATTGCCAGATACATGCTCCACATACTCATAAACACAAGCATCCGATGATACCAGTCTCTACATCTTGGCCCTTCAAGAAGTGGGCCATTGACATCATTGGTCCATTCCCCGAAGGCCCTGGGGGTCAAATACGTTATGGTGGCATTAGAGTATTTTACGAAGTGGATGGAAGTCAAGCCCCTGGCGAGAATACTGGTGAACAAATGAAAAGATTCGTATTAGACAATATCATTTGCCGATTTGGGATGCCCCAAGAAATATTCAGTGACAATGGTGTCTAGTTTGCAGGAAAACTCTTCACACCATGGTGTCAACATATGAACATAACAGATTCTCACATCTGTTACTCATGCCCAAAGAAAAGGGCTGGTGGAATCGGCAAATCAAAGCTTGATTATAGGAATGAAAGGACGATTGGGCAGGAAACAAAATGGTTGGCTGGAAGAATTACCCTATGTCTTGTGGGCATACAGAACGACACCAAAACCTCCAACGGTGAAACACCTTTCAGCTTAACGTACGATACGGAGGCAGTTATCCCAGCTTAAATCGGCTCTCCTACAGCACGAATGAAGCTAAGGGAAGCCGAAAACGAGCAAGATCTAGGATGAACCTTAACATGCTCGAGGAAAGAAGGGAAATCACAGCAATACGAGAAGCTAAGTATAAGAAACAACTAGAAAGACATTACAATGCTCGAATGAAAAAGATGAACATACTCCCAAGGGACCTAGTACTGAGGGACAATAAAGCAAGTCTACAAGAAGGGACCGGGAAATTAGGACCAAAATGGGAAGGACCCTACAGGGTCATATGGGCAAATGGTAAGGGAGCATGCAAACTAGAAACACTCCAAGGCAAGGAATCCCCAAAACATGGAACTTAATGCAGCTCCGGAAATATTACGTGTAGAAAAGACAACCCAAGAAGCTGGGGTGAAGGAACAAGTATGGAGCCTAGGAGCCCATTTTGTGTGACTAACAACGACTGAATGATTCCTTCTTTTTGTAATATGCTTTTGTTTAAGGACAAACATGTATTGGGATATCTCCCATTATGCTAGTAATGAATGATCTTTTTTTCTAAAAATTGTTCAGACACTACATTTTCACAAAAAAGGCAAGGGGATACACCGGGACAGACGTGTCCAATGGTACTAAACCTTACATAACACGCTTAGACATAGCAAACATGTCAAAAAAGCCAGGCTGTGGGGCAAAGACAAAGTCGACTAGTCCAAACTATGACAAACACAATTTACTTCAACAAAGGGCACTACAAATTGAAAAAGCTGTCTAATTTATATACAAGCTACAAATAAAACAATAGTTACAAAAACTATATAAGGATTACAACATCCAATACAATAATAATTTACAACTAATGGCCAAAGTTACAAATTAGAAAGAAAAACCAGACTTTAAAAAGTTTTGGTTCCCCACCTGTTCCGGGAGCTCCTCGAAGCTCGAAACCCTGGACAAAGTGGTATTCCATGCAAAAAAGTGAAACATAGAACATAACATATAAAGCCAAACATGCAAGGCAATAAGCATAAAGTAGAAAACACCTTCTCCTAAGCAATTCGTAGTACAGGTTTAGGCAACCTTGGGGACCCCGACATGAAGGCCCCAGACAAAAGCAAGAGTATTTAAGTAAGTATAAGTTAGTACAACCATATCGAATATTGTTTAAAGAAAGTGTTCACGGAGAGCCATCTCCAGAAGGAGAACCGTCATCAGCAGCACTAGGAACCTCAACAGGGACTTGAGTTCGTCAAGAGACATAAGAGGATTATTTGCAATCTGGGTCAAGAGGGCAGGAACCTTGTCAGCAATATCTTCATCCAGCTTGGACAACTGTTTCTTGGCTTTCGAGCTGTAATGAGGGGTCTTCTTCCTTTTCAAGCCCTCAGCATAAAAAGTATAACCATCCTTTAACCCAGCTTGATAGCCAACGTTCTGATATGCTTGGTAGACCTTCTTCAGCAAACACCGAAAATCAGGGGAATGAATGAGAGCAGAAAGGAAGCGTCCAAACCCTTCCGATATTAACCAATGACGCTCCGCAGCCACCTTCTTGCTATCCTCCCAAGCCATCCCCAGGTCAGTATATAGCGTGTCAACGTCGGCACCAGAAACAGAAGCAGCCTCCTTGTAATGCTTAAGTTCAGCAATCAATTGCTCTTTCTCCTCCGCCCAAGCCCGTTCCTTCTCCCCCAGCATAACCTCCAAATGCTGTCAAAAACGAAGACCAGATAAAGGACAACAACAATAAACAAACAAGGCAAAGAAACGTACCTCTTTTTCTGCCAAACTTCTCTCGGCATTCACCACACGATATTGCAGCAATAGTTTGAGAAACCTTCAGGCGCTCCTCCAAGCTTCTATTCTCGTTTTTCAACTTCTGCATATGGTTCAACATCCCAACACTCCGAAAGAAATTCTCACACGCCGCAATACAATATTGGTCCTCGAAGATTGATGGATCAAGGGTAGTGTTCATAAAATGGTGAGAATGAGGAAGGGCATGCTCCATGAAATTCTGGGCGGTTTCCCCAGTATTTACAACAGATGAAGAGATTATCTTCCAGTTCGGGGCATAAGGAGGGGGACATCCCTCAGCAAACAAAGGTGCCAAAGGAGAACGAGATTGAAGAGGGTGAAGTGATTGCACTCTGCTATGGCTGGAACCCTGAGTCGGGGAAGCCTCAATAGCTTTCTTGGTTTGAGCAGAGGGCTGGACAACCCCTTTTTTGCTTTGGCTTTACTGGAGAGGAGGAGGCTGGAATAACAAAGGGGCCAAAGAACTTCCCTGTTAATAAAAAGGGGGAAGAGAGAGGAACACAAATGACAAAATAAGACACAGTAAGAGAACTTAGGATTCGAGAAACAAGTTAAGTAGACAACTTACAAGAACAGCTCCTGAGACAAGGCTCGTAGAGGGCCGAAGAGTCTTCAAGTACTTAGACACTGAACCCTTAGTGGCTGCAGGAGGAGCTTCAGAAATGACTCGAGAAGCAGGGATAGGCTTCTGATGACTAGCGCTACGTAACCTGGAACAAATGTCTCAGGCCTCTGGCACAACCTTGCTGGATTCCCTTCCCAAGTCAAGCTTTCATTTGCGAGCCAACCTAGTCTCCAAATCCTCATCCCCACTACTCACATTCTCGACTTGGGGAGAATTGTGAGAATCCTCGGACTTTTTAAGAGAAGGAGTCCCCTCCTCCACATGCACCGCCACGCTAGAGCCTTCCACCACTGGGGCACTCCCCCAAAAACATCACCCATAGTCTGATTCTCAACACCATCAACCACAAAGGTCACACCCTTCGTATCCGCTTGCATCAAACTCCACAATGTCATATCTACAAACAAAAAACATACATAAATAAAGCAAGCACCAAAAGAACAAAAACGGACGATCTAAAAGAAAACATGTACTGTGATTATCGACAAGGGCTCGTGGGCGAAGAGGGTAAAAAGGGTTTAAACCCCCCATAGCCAGGATACCTTCAGGAAAGTTATAGGCTCGAGTAGGATGCTCATACACCTTCTTCCACAAAACACTCTCAACAGTGGTCAGGGAAGGAACTTCATCCTCAATAGGGGCTTTCAAATCCCTGATCAAGAGTAGTTCAGACAAGAACGAGGAAGAAACAAAGATAAAGCAGTTTTTCCATTCTTTAGGATATGTGGATGTAGGCATGAAGGAATAACATGGAGACGTGATACTCTCTTTCCATTTCTCAAACGTGAACCTATCGTCGTCGGAACGGAGACGGTAAAATCGTCGGAACAACGATATCGATGGTTCACCGACGAAAGCAGCACAAGTAAGTTCGAAGTGGGCAACCCTCAAAAGAGAAAGGGATGCAACTGAGAAAAATGAATACCGTAGTGTTTGAAAAGTTCCATCTTGAAGGATGATAATGGATAGCGAGCTCCAGAAAAAGAGAAGGAAAGAGTGTAGATCACCATTTTTTCGGTGAGCATGTCGCTGAATCATCCGGACTAGGAAGGGTCAGAGAAAGATGGAGAGGAATTTGGTAAGAAGCAACAAATGAGTCTAATTCGTCTGGTGTAACGATCGATCGGGTAGAAGTTCTGTCTTTATGACTCATTATGTGGGTGATTATCCAGGAGGGTAAATAGAAGTGGGAACTAGAGAGAAAGTGGAAGAAATGGGGAAGAAGGTGTAATGGAGAAGAGGAGGAGTTAAGGAAAAGTTATAATAACTTCTCCAAGTGGGTGGTAACCGTCCCATCGTTAATTCAAAAGAAGGGTCAAGATTAAAGCACGTGGGATTGATGGCCTTTCCCTGACCATTGATCTCATAGCCTGGACAGGCATAGGTAATGATCAAGAGTGTCGATCGTTCGACACCCGGGCCCACTCCTGTAATGGCAAACGCCACCTAACTTTAAGTCCAGGCCCATCCCTCACTCTCATGATCTGGACTAAGGATGACTTGTCGACGAGGGTCCCCGTTTGGGCCTCCTTATCTTGGGCTATCAAGTGAAAGGACAGGCCCATTACATGTAATCTCTGGAGCCTAATGATTCTCGAATTAAGCCCACCTTTCCAAGATCATCTTGTCCAAGCCAAAGGCATTAAATGGATGGAACTTGATATGACCTTTAGCCGGAGCAAGTACAAGGTAGTTGCAGGTCATATTTAATGGAAAAGATCTTCGTCCTCGCTGATGACTGACACGTGTTTGGGGAGAGCAGGCAATAGCCTGGCCTCCGATATTACCGTTAACAGCGTCAAAGACTAACCTGACGTGATAAGGATCTTTTGTTATATAAGAATTGAACAAGGGATGATACAAGGTATTTTCTCTCAGAACTCTCACATTAACTACACTCTAGTTTACTACAGATTTAATCCCACATTCCGGGAAGCATATTTAGTTCTCTCGGACTTTACACCTTGATCACTCCGACGGCAACAGCTCGTCGGAATATTCTATTCTCCGGCAAGTTTACTTATTCTCACGCCGGAGCTTGGTCACGGATCCTCCCTCAGGGGCCTTCCGTGACGAGGCTAACGGTTTTCTCTTTTGTAGTCACTAGAAGGAAGCTTGGTCAACACCGGCGAGTCAGTTGGTCCTTCGACAGTCGGCAAAAACTATATGGGTTAACTTAGTTAGTGATGCAGGCACAAGTGTCAAAGATCAAGCCATGACATTTCTGGAGATCTATGATCGAGCTACCAAGGGTGATTTATGGAAGCGACCATAATTGTGGCTACGGGTCTCCATTTTAGGCGTTCGACTAGTCAAATCGAAGCTTGAAATGAGGGCACGCTGTGGCAACACAGCCCTGATCATCATCCTACATAGTAAATTAGGGGAGAGTGTAACATTTCGTAACTACATACTTTCTATTTTTAGAATGCATGTATTCGTATTTCATTTCGATCCTTGTAATTCTGAGACCATGATCATAATGGAAATCGCATTTTTATCATGCGTGTTTATTCACACATGCACAATACATAATCAATTACGAAATATGCATTTATATTTAAAAACCGAGTCATACACCGAGAATATATTTTCTCGGAATTATATTCAAATGTATTCATCTCTACCACCCGATGCAAAGATTCTCCGGAAGATTCGACATATGTGGAACTTCTTACTCTGCGGCCAAAAGACATGCTAAAGAGGCCAAAGCAGAAAGGGGAGATTAACCAACAAGAATGACAATGTTCACAGATGATAAAGTGATAACTTTCGAAAGTGATGATTGGGATAACATCCAAGATCTCCATCATGATGGGTTGGTAATTACTTTATATGTTGCTAACCATTTTGTTCGCAAGATACTGGTAGATAATGGGAGCTCGGTCAATATCATCCACTTGGAGACATTGAAGAAGATAACTATCCAGGAAACTGAGATTACTTCAAAATCCACTGTACTTGTAGGATACAAGTGGGGAAACGAAGAACACTATTGGGGAAATCAAGCTACCTGTTTATGTTGAAGAGATGAACTCGTTACAACGCTTATGTGTTATGGATTCATTATCCTGCTACAACATAATATTAGGCAGGCCTTGGATTAATGACATGAAAGCCATACCCTCCATTTACCACCAATGTGTAAAGATACCTACTCCTTGGGGAGTGGTGAAGGTTGAAAGTGACCAGCAGGAAGCAAAAGAGTGTTACTCTTCCTCGATGAAGGTATCAGCAAACCTACACTTTGAGTCCCTCTATCAGTTTGACCTGTTACGGTTGACCATGTTTGTTGATACTCACCAATTTGAGTGTCAACAACCTCGTACAAGATGAGACGACCACCATAGTGCAGCAAAAAAGTCCAACTTTTCAGCGACATTGAGAATTTATTTTGCAATTCAAGTTGATGCTCCCATGGAAACTAAAGGGTTGGTAACTGATGTTCATGATGTTGTTGTTAACCCGGGCTCGATTAGGAGCAGCACCACGCAAGACATTTTCAAGGGTTGGAAATTCATATTTGGGGCGGATTGAGTGAATGGTGGTGAACGAGGTCCAGTGAATATGAACGATTCCATTGCAGGTGGTGTTGCTTTTGACTGGCGGTCGATTAGGTTGAGATGGTGGTGGTAGTGGTGGATGGTGGTAGTGGTAGTTGTGGTGGATGGTTGTGGTGCGGTGGTGGTGGCGGATGATGGCGGCAGAAGGGTGGGGTGGTGGTGGATCATGGCAGAAGGTTTTAGAAATTAGGGTTTGTCTGTTTTTTTTTAAATAATGTTAGATTACCAAAATGCCTCTTGGTCTTACGGTCAAACTAATGGAATCTTAACGAATGAAATTAAAGTGTAGGATTTTTCAAACCATAGGGACGAAGATTTCTAAAAGTATTTTCAGAGGACTTAAATTAATTCCGCCCCTAAATCACATGGATAAGATAGGACTTTAGTGTGGATAAATTTAAATTTAGTGGGTGTTTGGGATTGCTTATTTTGGACCTCCTTTTATCTTATTGACTTTATAAAAGTTAATAAGTTATTTTATAGTGTTTGGCAAATGCTATAAGTCCTTCTACAATGACTCCTAAATTGTATTGAAAAAGGGATTTTTGAGAAGTTAGAAATTGTAACTTCTCAAAAATGCAAAGGACTTTTGTGATGAACTTCACATTACACTCCTAAAAAGCCATAAGCTAACCCAAACACTTTTTAAAAAAACTACTTATTGACTTGTTGTCTTATAACCTAACCCGAACACTTTTTTTAAAAACCTCTTCTTAAAAAGCCATAAGTTAATAAGTGAGTAAATTACAAGTTTTGTCCTTTATGTCTACACCATTTTACAGGCGGTGTCCTTTAGCACAAAACTTTGCGAGTTTTGTACTTTATATATCAAAATCTTACAGGTTTTAACCTTTAGGCCAAACCCAATTAGAAATTTCAGTTAGGTCTTGTAACGTGCACTGCACACGAGGGCAGAACGGTCTTTTCCCCACCTCTTCCATTCCACCATCAACCACCCACCCTCCACCATCTCCTGTAACTACCCACTTCAACCGCCACCAATAACCACCCACCTTCATTCAAATCCACCACCAATCCTTCCACCAACAACCACCCCCCTTTCAACCTACCCACCACCGCAACCACCATCCACCACTCTTTGTTATCTCCCTCTCTCTCTCTATCCCCCCCCTCTCTCTCTCTCTCTTTAATAAAACAAGAACAAACAACGTCGAGTTTCAGGTGGGTGGTGTAGGTTGCTGAGTTTCAGATTTGAAACCAGATCCGATTGTCTCCCCCCCCCCCCCGGCCATTGAAACCATCATACTTGCGAGACCTTGAATCGATATGTAGAACTTTGAATCCCTAGGCCTCGTAATCGATCTGTAAAACTTTGAATCCTAAATCGACATACCTTGAATCTCTTGTCGGAATCTGATGGTGGTTCGTATTCCACTACCGTTGGAGTAAACTCCACTCAAACCAATTTCTTTTTATTTAACCAACTCGCCTCTGTTTGCTTCCTTCATCGCTGGAATAAGAGAGAGGCTGAGAGTGAGATGTAGAGAGAGAAAAAAGATAGAGATCTAGATAGAGATTGAAAAGAGAGAAAGAGGGTCGCCGGAGGTGGTGGTCTGTGGTGGATGATGGTTGAGAAAGAGATAGAGAAAAAGAAAGAAGAGAGAGATTATAGAGAGAGACTGAAGAGAGAGAGAGCATTTTAACTTTACAAAAATATGTTTTAATTTTTTTGTTTTTTTTAACTAAATGGACAAAATCACTAAAATACCCTTATCTTTACAAAACTATCCTGAGTTAACCAAAATATTTAATTGGATTTGATCTAAAGGTTAAAGCATAGAAAATTTTGAAACATAAAGTATATAACTCGCAATATTTTACACTAGAGGACACAACCAGTAAAATAGTATAAAGATAAAGGATAAAAATTATAACTTACACGTTAACAAGTTCCTTTTAACAAAGAGTGCTTTTGGATTTGGAACTCCTTTCGGATGAAATGAAAAGCTTAAAATCTACAACAAAAATAACTATTATTGTAGTTGTCTAATTTTTTTTTTTAAAAAAACCCTGAAAGTTCGTTTTGATAATTTTATTGAGGAGAAAGTGAGTCGAAATCTGACAGATCTAAACCCCAGCGATACTTGATGCAGAGTCGTGTATCGCTGATCCTGACATGAGTTATCGAAGGTACGATCTAAACCTAATTGTCTTCTCCTTTTCAATTTTCTGTCTTTGATTTGCACTGTGCCCATTGTTCGTTTCGATCTATAAAAGCCTGCCCTTTTTTAATTGCTTATCATCTCTTAGTTTTGGGTACTATTTTGAGTTATGCTTAAAGAAGAAGAAGAAGAAGAAAATGAACAATTTAATGATTGGTTTTTTGCTATTTCGTGTTGATTATGATGTCTGTTTAGTACTTATTATAGATCATGAAATCAACCTAAAACCAATGCATGTAATTGTAAAGTGGAATATGCATTCAAATCTCATGTCTGTCTCATGCCGCTTTGAATTCGAATGACAAAATTGATGTTAGATGACTGAAAATTTAATAAAATGAGTAGAAAGAATGACCTACAAGGCTACAATACAGTCATGTCTCCATGACTGACTAAAACTTACTTATTACATCTTCTCTAACATAACATAACATGTAATACATTCTCGCACTCAGATCTGTTTTTGGTAGTTGCTACTGCTATTCCTGTGATTTTCATCTGCATCAGGTCTAATAACATCTTATAATAAACTTAACTCACCTTCATTGATTGATGGTGGTTGCTTCAAGTGTTTATTGTATCAACTCATGATTTTATTTATTATAAATTCTTCTTCATGGTTTATCTGTTTGTTTTTTCTAAGTGCATCTAGAACTGCTCTATTTGATAACCTTGATGGCATTGAGGAGGGCGGTCTCAGAGCTTCATCATCGTATTCTCGCGATATAGACGAGCAAGAAAATGATAAATCTTTAAATAGCTTGCAGGACAGAGTTGTCTTTCTAAAAAGAGTAAGTAAGCTCTCTTCATTTTATTTACTGATTTTTCTGTTGCACCTTGTTAGTTCTTAAAGAAGTGTGTTGGTGGTAGTACTTGTTAGTTTAGGTGATAAAAACTAGAATACAGAATGCTATCAACTTAGGGTCAGCAGATAATGCTAAACATGATATTTGTTTGTATAAACAATATAATCTATCCTGAACAGGGCTTGTTGTTCAAAAATAAATAAATAATCTGGAAACAACAAAAAGGAGCTTCAACTTAATGAGATTGTAGTTTTCACAGCAAATTTGATGATGATCTTTTTTATTCATTGGGCGTGTTAGATTTGTACAAAATAGTTTTCTGCACTGTTTTTATTATAGTTTTGACTTTGAGATTAATGATTGACAGTTGACTGGTGACATACATGAGGAGGTGCAGACTCATAACCGTATGCTGGACCGAATGGTACACATTTACGTACATACATACTTAATTGCTCTTTATATACTAACCTGCTTTTTATCTAACAGGGCAACGGTATGGATTCGGCACGGGGGATTATGTCAGGAACTATGGATAAGTTGAAGACGGTAACATTTGAGATCCTTGACTAGTTAGTTAGTTATTAGCTTATTGTTAATGATCTTTGATTGATTCAGGTGTTTGAAACAAAATCAAGTCGGAGAACATGTAAACTCGTCATATATTTGGTCCTGGCATTCTTCATTTTATATTACCTGTTCAGGTATCAATTAATTTTACTGTTTATGTTTTATTTTATAAAATTTACCAAATGATTATTCGATTTTTGTTTCTTCCAGGTTCCTTCTGCCAGCAGCTGTATGATGCTTAATTTGCTAGACCTTATGATGAATCTGAATGAAGAAATATACTTATACTTGGTACTTACTTATCATGTTGTTTAGTGTTCAGATTTTGAATTTTAAAACTGCTGTTACATGCCTTTACCAATATATGTTAATTAGGTTATATTATTCTGAATAATTTCCAATTGTTTTTTAACTCTATTTATAAAACATTATCTTGTTTTATACCAAGTGTTTTTAATGCTACACTTTTGGAAGTGTTCCTGATCTACATTGTTAAATTTATGATATTAGGTTAATATTTGATTATTTTAAAAAGTATACGTTAATGTGTAAAATAAATATTTCATGTCAAAATCAAAAGTACCACGTAAACTACCTAATCCGACATAATAGAGTGAGAGCGCATTATCAGTTCATCTATTAGAAGAGTGTGTGAGTTGGCTGTTTTTAAAAAAAAAACTGATTGAAGATTTTTCATTAAAAATCGACATTAAAAGTAATTAACTCGGATTTGAAATCAACTAACGTCCCTCAAAATTAGCACAAAAACTATTGTGAACAAGTTGATTAAAAAATTGGATGAAGGTTGCTAAGAAAACCAGTATGATATTTAAAGTAGATATTCATAAAGCATACGACTCGTTAAATTGGAGCTTTCTAGACTTCATTATTTCCCTACTAAATGGAGAGGATGGATAGTGGCACTTTGAATTCGGCCCGAGGTCCTCGTAAATGGTTCCCCTACAATGGAATTTGAATGTTATTGTGGCCTTAGACAAGGTGACCCGTTGTCCCCTTTTCTTTATGTCATTGCTATGGAAGCTTTAACGGGGATTATGAAACAAACCATTTCGGTTGGTTTATACCAGGGCATAGAATGCACGAATAATGGTCCACTGGTTTCACATTTTCTCTATGCCGCTGATGTTTTCCTTAGGGAGTGGTCGAAGGAAAACGCTAGCAACCTCCGGAGAATCTTAAGATGTTTTTACATGGCATCGGGCTTGAAAGTGAACTTATTAAAGTGTAGTGTCTTTGGGAGGTTCTTAATATGGCAAATTTTCTTGGTTGCAAAAAAGGGTTCCTTTTCGCAAGCACTTGGGGTTTGATAGTCGGGGCCAACATAACCTTATAAAAAATTGGAAACCTTTAGTGGAGGTCTTTAGAAACTGTCTTGCCATATGGAAAGCTAAGCAATTATCATGTGGTGGTAGGGTCACTCTCCTAAAGTCGGTTTTAAACTCGCTTCCTACATACTTCTTTTCCTTATATTGAGTGCTACTCAAGTGTTAGATACATTGGATAAGCTTAGAAGAGTATTTTTTTTTTTGGGGTGGGTCGGAGGAAAGGCTAGAATGAATTCGGTTGCGTGCGATAATGTTATAAGCCCAGAAGAAAAAGGTGGACCTTCAAGCGATCATTTGGAATTCTGTTGGAAATAGCCCAAATACCTTGTTTTGGTTGGATTTTTGGGTCGGAAATAAGCCTTTACAGCAGGTTTTTCCAGCCCTTTTCTCCTTAGAAAAAACAAAATTATGTTCTATTGCGGAGAGGGTCGGAAGGGATGCTAATGGTTTGCGCATTACGTGGGATTGGGTGATGCCGGTTTAGCTCAGTAATTAGGTTAGCGAGCTGGGTAATTTGCTGAATATTCTCAACTTGTTTCCCTTTTTCCGATCGGCCCGATAGTGTTAAGTGGGATCTCCAAGAGTTGGGTATATTTTCTGTGGGCAACATTAAAAGTTGTGTTCGCGGGTATAATAGAACGATGCCGGGGTATAATTTTATTTGGAATAAATGGGTGCCAAAGAAAGTCGGTTCGTAGCATGGAGAGCGGTGAAAGAAAGGCTTCCAACTAGAGCGGCATTGGCGGCGAGGAATATCCAGGTCAGGTCTTTAAGCTGCGTTTCAGGTGGGTATTACGCTGAAACAAGCGACCACTTGTTTGTTTCGTGCCAATTTGCGCAAACAATTTGGTTACTTGTGATGCAATGGTGCAAGATTCCTTGGTATTTCGCTTATGGCCTTAAGGATATCCTGGACACGAATGGTGACATTACGGGGTCTGGGACAAAGAAAAGAGTTTTTCATGCCATAGTCCATGTTGCCATCTGGAGTATGCGGAACAAGGTCGTTTTTAAGGGCGCCTGTCCAACAGTTGCTAAAGTCATTGATGAGATCAAATCAATGGGGTTTTTATGGGTTAAAAACCGTTGGAAAGACCTG
Source organism: Scalesia atractyloides (assembly GCA_947069175.1). NCBI lineage: Eukaryota > Viridiplantae > Streptophyta > Magnoliopsida > Asterales > Asteraceae > Scalesia > Scalesia atractyloides. The sequence goes on along the minus strand of CAMTDV010000024.1, from coordinate 296,298 downwards.
TAGATTTCCTGGGAAAGTTGGAGTAGGTTTGAAGGCTTTTAGTTTGGATTAGATTGTCCTTGTTCCTGACATTAGCTGGGCATTGTTCTTATGGTGTAGTCTCTTGCTTATATTAATAAAATTTTCAGTTGGCCTTTAAAAAAACATAAAAAACTGGAGCAATCTGAGAGATAATAAATGGAATAAAATTGTATAGAAACAACATCACAACATTGTTATTTGACAAATGATTCCCCATGTATTTGGTTTTAATAATCAAGGTATGGCGTAAAATATTATTTGATGAGCCCATGTCCATGGGCTCATGCACTCACCACCAAATATTTATGGTGGTACACGGTATGCTTTCAGATTCTTGCAGTATTTCGTCAACCCTCATCTGTACGAGATTGTATTCTCGGTCACTCGGTGCCAGCCGCAAATAGGTGGCGGTGTGGTCACTCGCTCCAAGCTCCCTCAAAGCCCTCCCCGAATTCATACCATCCTCTCTAAGACTGACTATATGATGTGGGCTAAAGCTCCTAGGGCCTTTATTGTTAATTGAATGGTGTAAGATAACGCTTCCTTTAAACAATATAAAAAAGGAAAACAAAAAATAAAAATTCTGATTTGTTGAAATAAATAGGCCCCACATGCATACCTAGTTGGCGCTCGTTAAAGGTTTAACACCCTCTTTAAATCCTCTGGGGTGGTGTGCGGGGCGTCATATGTGGCTGGGGGCGTACCATTTAGTCTTTTGTACATATGATTTTATAAAGGAAAGATGGTGTTTTAAATTTACAAGACCATCTCCAATGGTTACCTCAAACTTTATCTATCCTTCCCCTTGTCTACTCAAGAAAAATGGTAAAAAAGAAATAAAAACTAATTTTATTATCCATTATATATTATTCTATACTGAAAATAGTATGTTAATTGAATCCTAACAACTTTCGAATCTCTACATGTAAGAACAAAGACTTGGCTTATTTTTCTTTGTCTTTTTTGGGCGGTCGTTTTAAATTTATTTATTATTTACAGGTAGGGATTTGTGTGGGGGGGGGGGGGGGGGGGGGGGATGGATATATGCAAAGAATCCGACATAAAAACAAAATGATATGTTGACGTGTTATGAAAGGTGACCCTCATTTATACGTATGCCTTTATACATTGAATTCAATTCAAGGTGGCACTATTTCTTCACTTTTTATATTTCAAAAGTCGTGACGTCATCAAATTCATGCATGATTCTCTTCCCATATTATCATCACTTTATTTTGTTGAATCATTTCACAAAATTTTTACTTTACAGCAACTCACTCGTCTATATATATTTTTATATTATTTTTAAGTAAACCTGCAATTTCAAAAACAAAAAAAAAAAAAACCAGAAATAAAAAAGAGAAAAAAAAAATCCTTTCTTGGTTAAAATTGTTAGGTCAACAATTTGACTATGACCTCAAGTCAATGCATGTTGTTGGTAGTATGGACCAAGACTCTCCTGAGTTCATCCGAGATCCCCTTCAAAAGAACCGGTTTCTGAATCACTCCATTGATGCCCATCCGCAAGCATTTTTCCCAGGCATTCTCATCACCCACCCCGCTAAGAGCAACCATCAAAGGCCAGTTTCGACTACGTGACTTTCGGATCCTTGACACCACTTCAAACCCGTCAACATCCGACATTTCAAGGTCCAAAATAACCATCTGGAATGAGTGGTTTAGAGCCATGATGCAGTCTGAACCAGTGGCAACTGTTGACACAATGCACCCCAGTTTCTCAAGTAGCTTGCGTGTAACCGCGCGGTTCACGTCATCCTCTTCCGCTAGCAGTACTTGAAGGCCTCTGAACATGGAGTTGGACAGCTCTAATGAGGATTCTCCGGTTTCCAACATTCCTGCCAGCGTTGATGTTCTGAGCTGAAACCGAAGAACAAGAGCCATACTTTGATCGAATCCTGTGGGATACGGAACTACCCAAATCTTTCCTTGCATCAACTGCTAAAACAAAACAAATTATGTAACAATCTACTTGAAAACAACCGGTAGGTGTGTTCAATGTCCCGTTTGTCTGGTTGTTGTCAGTCAGGCATACCAGTTTGACGGTTTTAGACTAAAAGAATATAGCTTTGTTACAAAACCATAAATATTTGTTTAATTTAAAAAAAAATATAAAAATTGTTCATGACTCTTTTATTCCTTATTCAAATTAAAGATAATCAATGTTAAAGCTTGGTTCCAAGTTTCAAACTATAAACCGTCAAACCTTTAAAACAGAATCATAAACGAGACCGCATATGTGTCAAACAGGCTGACTTTCTTCAATTTGGATGGTTCGATTAGTTTTAACGGTTTATGAACACCCCTAGTTAGCAAGCAGGGATTAACGAAACTAGAAAAAGAAACCAACCTCCACGAGCTTCCTGCACACACCAAAGCTCAAACTTTGCTCCGCTGCTCCATTGTGAATTCTTTTGTTATCACCAAAGCCTTCCGACTGATCATTGATCCAGATTTCAAACTTCACATTGACATAACCATCAGACGAATTCGATTTCCACGTTGCCCATCTTCCATGGCTTCCACTCTCCATTGAGATCCTCAATGTCAAAACCGCTCCACCTCCGCTTTTCGCTCCATTCAAAAGGCTCCCGATCATATGCAAGATAACCTGAAAAACCCGTCTCTCGTCTCCCATAACGTTATCAGGTAGCGATTTATCTGCTTCGACTACAAATTTGTAACCTTTAGAAGAACATAAACACTTTGCAAGATAAGCAGTTTCTTTAATCAAAAAATGGAGCCGAAACGCTCTCATTTCCAATGGGAACCGGTCTTTTGAAGAGTTGTCCATTACATCATCGATCAAAATTGAGAGTACATTGCTTGTTTTCACCGTGGAGTCAACAACAACACGCTGTTGGTTGCTTAGATTGTCATCATTTTGCATAATCGAAAGCAAACCCATGATCGAATGCATCGGTTTCCTCAAGCTTTTACTCATTACTGTCTGAAACAGGTTCCTCGCTTGGCTTGCCCTCATCGCGTCCTGTTTAGCCTGCTGCAAAGCTCGATTTTGCTCGGCTAACTTGTCTCTCATGAGCTGAGACTCTTCCAAAACCGCAGCATGCAAGAGGGCCACGGCTACCTGGTCAGCAACAACTTTGACTATCTCTAGCTCAGCATCGGTCCATGATCGAAGTTCTCCACCCGGAAGAACCAACACAAGAATCGCGTAACACGCCTGGATAATCTCGGGCGTCCCTCCTTTAAAATCCGAAACTCTAAGCATCGGCATTCGTAGCGCAGCCACAGCTCCATGTGGTTGATCATCACCAGACTTTCCTCCACTGCTTAAACTCGCGAGTAGTGATCCCTGATCCAGTAACTTCACGGTCTCGCTTGTTTTAATTTCTTGAACATCCGGATCCTGAATCGTGATGGAGACATTATAGACCGTTGTACAAGATTCTCCCCTCGCCTTTCGATGTGTAAGATTCATGAGTGTTTTCGCAGGGTCGGGCATCCAAATGGCGCAATTCTGCAAGTCCAAAATGGCGGATAACTTATCGAGTGTGGTGTACAAAATGGTGTGGCGATCAAGGGACTTTCGGATCTCCTGTGTGAGCATACTAACATGCCAGCCGGCTTCCTTCTGTTGCTTAATGACCCTCATATCTCTACCGAGATCCCTAGTCTTCTTCCTCAACATAAACTCTCTAACTTTAACTTTCAAGAGCAAAGGTATGAGGGTAACCAAGGTAATGGCGGTTGCGAAGGAGACCAAGGCGGTGAGGAACTTGAAGATGGTGAGGGCGAGCATGAGCTGAAAGGGGTGCGGTTCGTAGGTCCACCAGTTAAGCAAATGGGTCATCCCACAAAGAACAATGAAAGCTATGAATTCAAATAAAACCCATTTGAAAGGCACGTTGGAGCAGGTAACAAAGTAGAGTAATTCGATTGGAATGGAGAAATAAGCGAATGCGATCATCAAATCACTGAGTCGTTGTGTCTCCATGATGTTTCTGTAGCCGAAGAAGCCGTCATCCTCACAGTTACACCCCCCTGCATCGGAGGCGAAGACAGATACCACAAATAGCAAGCAGATGAAGGCAACAGATGCTAATGTTTTTGACATTGCATCCATCGAATTTGTTCGTCAATCCATTGTCAATCAACAATATGTTTGTTTGTTGCCGAATAGATCAACGCCCTGTACGCTTAACAAAATGAAGAAAAAGTAACGTAAATTGATTATTTAAATATTATTATTATTAAAAAAAAAAAGAAAAAGGAAAAGGAAAAGGAAAGGAAGGGATTAAAATAAAGGCGAGTGGAACAACATTCATGCATGTTTCCAACATCGGAATGCAGGAATTGAAATTAAACCAAAGGTACAACTTGTAGAGATAGATAGATAGATAGATAGATAGATAGATAATAAGAATAAAAAGAAAAAGAAGGTAGAATTATGAAATCTAACCTTGGGCAGAGAGAGAGATTCTTCTTCTTCTTCCCTTCAGATCAGATGAGATGAAGCTGCCGTATGTCTGTTTGTTTGTAAGTCCGAAAACTAACTTGAAGAAGCAAGAAGCCTGTATTTAGAGGTAGAAGAAGAAGAAGAAGAAGAAATGTTGTATGTTATGTTGTCATCGGCTGCAAAAATTTCAAAAGTGATGTGCTGCTTTGCCTTTGGGGGATTCTAGAGAGAGAAAATAATAAAAACGTTTCTGGCTGTCTGCCGCCGGTGGAGTTTGCCAGAGAAGAAGAAGAGAGAGAGAGAGAGAGAGAGAGACACCCCAATTTTCCAAATATTATTATTATATTATTATTATTACTTTTCTATCAAAATAGAGAATAATCTTTTTACATAAATTTAGCTTACTCAATTCCACAACAATACATAAAAGAAAAAATTCCTTTAACCCAATTTTATTGAATTAAAGTTTTATATTTTATTTACAATACATCTAATTATTTAATTAAATATGTTGTTATCTTTTAACTTTTTAAAATTTGATGTAATAACATTCTAACTTATTTGCATAAAAGATTATATAATCTTTTTTTAATTAACTTAAAAGATAACGAGTCATTAGTTTAAGGGTTCGATTCCCACAAGTGGTTTTTTTTCCATATTTATTGCGTATCCTTCTAAATTGGTGTATAGGCATTATGTCTAGTGTGGATGGAGATGATCGAGTGGTTCTGCTGGTGACCGATATACTTGGTAGTCCGTCAGTGTTTCAAATTTGTCGTTAAAAAAAATGTTGTTTTTAATTATATTAATAACTTTAGATTTAGATTTTCTGTTTGTAGTATAAAATTTAAATTAAATAAAAAGACATCCGATCATATATATGCCATAAATAAAATAGTTAATTGATATTGTATATTATAATAAATAAAAATAAATAAGAAAAGAGAATATGATAAAAGGAAAAATATCTGGAAAGTAAAAATAAATGAAGCAAACAAAGAAAAACGTGGTAAGTTGGAAAATAAAACAATTATTATATAAGAATGAAGTGAATATAAATGGGTGGTGGGGTCCACAACCCAGAAGATGAAGAGACCTTAGTCGCACTTTTGCTTCAAAACGTCAACTTCAACCCAAATATTATTCACGTCTCTTTCCCAATATCGTCTTCCCATAATTTATTTTCCTATGACCACTCCCTAGATTTATTTTTATCAATTATATTTTAATATATATTTATATCAATTTGTACTTCGATATATAACAATTACTTTTAGCCAAGAACCCAAATTGAAACTTGTATTTCTGGGTGATGCGTACCCATGTGTCAAATGTTCAACTCAAATTGTGTTGAAGCATTTAGGTTTGCTTGTCAATTTGTACATATTTATTTTAAAGAGCCTAAACAATTAAGGAAATGTGTACATATTTGTGTCCCACTTATAACTTGTAAGGGCTTAGGGCCACTGCCATGATGACTCAATGACATGACGAAATAAGTGACTCGTATTAATAAGCGGTGTGGAATGGCTCTCGAGCCACTAAGAGTGTTGGGTGAGGCCTCTATAGACGGTTACATATTGGGTTTCGTCGTCAAAGTCGTTTAACTCTTATCAGCACGAGCAGGGGCGGACCTAGAGGTCATTTGGGGGTTCCCAGGAACTCGTTCGGTTCGTAATTTATAGTGTTAAGTTATATAAAAAATTCTGAATGAACCCTTTAATATTTTGTAGGAGAACCTTGTAACCAAATAAGTTGATTGGAAAACTGGTTCAGCGCGCTTTTCTTAACTTGAGGTCCCGGGTTCGAGTGACAAGGCCTTTAAGAAAGGATATATATGGACTTACATGGGCATCGATGCTCTCAGTTTACTTAAGTAGATGGGCTGCAACATGGGAAGCCAAGTTTCTTTTAACTAAAAAAGGATTTTTCTTTCTTTTTTTTTTGAGATATTCACTCCAGCCTCCACTGATGAAACCCCTTTTGAGTTTGTTTGTAAAATAAAACCTATGTTTTTGTGAATATATATTTTGATTTTCCATGTGGGGAGTGCTTGAATTAACATCCAAATACATAAATTAGCTTCTTGCTTATACTTCACTAAAAGAGAACTATGTTTATAAGTTTTACATTAAACATTACCTTCTAGTTCTGCAAATTTTTAGGCTGCCCTACTCGGTAACCCGACCTATTGACCCGTTATGGCCCGACTTGCAGCCCCGTTATGACCTGCCACTATTTAACCTAGTCATATTTTGCACCCCTGACGAAAAATCCTGGATCCGCCACTGAGCACGAGGAAACCACTTTTTCACCTCAAATTTGACATGATGAAACTCCTTCGTTACTAAAAATCATCAAGTGTGTTTTAATCTTTCACCTCAAATTTCAATTCATGTATATTTTCATTGAAAACCGGATAATCCGAATTTTCGGATTCGGATATAAGTTTCAAAAATTTCAGATAATACGATTATCCGATATCCGAAAACTAATTTTATTTTTATAAATATATATATAGTATATGACCATTATATTTAGTTTGAAATATAGTAAAAATAGTAAAAAATAGAAAATAGTAAAAAATAGAAAATAATCGGATTCGGATATGGATTTATGAATATTCTTAGTTTTTATTGTTGGAAATTTGGAAAATCAAATCTATGCACAAAATGGATTTTTTTTTATTTTTTTATAAATTCGGATATCCGTTTGGATATCCGAATCCGTATCCGAAATTTCGGATATCCGGTTTCGGATACGGATTCGGATATCAATATTCATTATCCGAAATTTTCAGATATCCGGTTTTCGGATATCCGAAAACCGGATAATCCGATCTTGAACACCCCTACGTGCCATCATTCTTGTCGAGTTTGAGAAGAGAGTGGTCGACGAAACCAATTTTGTTCTTTGCGAACTGAAAATTGGACATCTCTTGGTTCCGGTCATTGAAGTTACTATGGATAACCTGGAGTTGTTTGGGTAGTCGGAAGGGTGTAGATAATAAAGAGAATTGCTATCGACTGTCTCTCCATTGTCTTTGGAGCCTTCCGGTTAATGGCCGACCATGAGGAATCGGTTATTTATGATCTTAATCGTGTTGAATCTGCTCTAATACCATGAAGATTTTGGTAATCATAGGGATTAATTTTTCTCTCTTAATTTTTATTCATGGCCAATGATCATACTTAAATACAAGAAAGAAACTTACAAAACAAGAAAAATCCTAAAGTAAAGGAAAGAATAAAAAAAAATATACGTAAAATAATAAGAAGATCTGGCCATATATAATGCAATATGTGATATATGCAATAGAAAGTAGTTGTCAATGATGGCTTTCGATAGTATTTTGCTAGCTCACTTCATGTTGCTCACGGGTAATTGCTAAGCTCACTAATTATTGCTTAATTACTCAACAACATGGTTGTTGCTAGTTAGTTAATGTTGAGCAATTCCATACCATTGTCATGAAATGTAGTTTTGCTTGTTCATATATCATATTAATGCAATTTAAAATTTAACATGCATTTCATTCCTCTTTCTTCTGCCTATGAATATCACGCACATCAAATATGAGAACTACGAGCAGATTATAAATAATTTAGAATACTAGAGTGGAATACTTTGTAATTGTTACATTCATTAAAACAAATACTAAAACACCAAAATAACTCGGTTCGAAATAGTGTGCTCATCTCCAGCAGTACATATACGTGTTGTATCATGGGAAAGAGTGAAAGACGCATTTATCTTAAGGGAGGCGGACTCGTAACGAATTGAACAAGAATACAGCCTAACTGTTTAATTTGATCCCTCCTTGTAACAAGATATACTATAAGAAGACATAGTTAAAGACACAATTTAAGTAAATTCACGTTTATCCAATACATTACATTTCTTGTTTTTTTTTTTTTGTATGGTATTATTTTTTACGAATAAAAACTTTCCTAATTTTTTGTTTATTTGAAAAGACGGATATTTCTACAAGTTTTTATTTAATTGCATGCTCTAGTCTCTCTAAGTCACGACCCACCCCACCCATTTAATAATTGTGCAAGAAATTTGACCTATTCGACATTTGATAACTATGGGTTACCCTAGTTCACTTGTTTCTACATTTATGTTACTCATTTAATATGCATTAAGCTACAAATTCAATAATGCATATAAAGTAATATAAAAAGCTATATAACAATTAACCAGTATAATTATGTTTCATTATAATATCCTATTATATACTGGCGTAGCTTTTAAGGGACGAAGGGTGCCCCTTAATGTTCCGGTTAGAAATGTAATATTTCTGATTTTTTGTCTAAAAAATTTAAACTATATAGATCCGTCATCACCAATTATTTTGCCTAAAAAACTATTGCCCCTACCACGTTTATTGTAAAAAATGTTTATACTTATATTCGTATTGAGTTAAAAAAATATGAAGAAGGACTATTAGTTAGTTTTATAATTGTTTATAAACTTTAAGTAAAGTTTATTATTGCTTTATATATAAATAAAAGTTGAAGGTTCTTTTTTATCTTAAATATGCTTACTATTTATCTTAAAGATCGTTTGGATTGTCTTGAGATCCACCTCAATGTCGGAGTAGGGTTAGATCCACATTCTATGCACATGTGGGTGAAGAAGAAATCGAATTTTAGGAAGGTTTATGCATCTACGAATAAAGGAAATTTTGAGAGGTGTTACGTCACTACGTTGAACCACGACTCCACGGGGAGGGTATACTCCAGAATAAAATGCTTGTCGCGGCACATACCGAGTTCTAAGCATTGTACCAAAATCTGTTTGATAACGCTGCGGCTCGGAGGATTTTGAGAAACCGGCTTGGATAACTTTAAATCTCGTACCTTTAGTTTTAGGAAAATTTGATTTTAGTAATCTTAACTATTCGTCGTTGGCCGCCAACAGTCCCAACTTCAAAAATAACCACTGGCAGTCCCAACTATTGACATATTGGCCACCAATGGACCCTGACTAACAGAACCTTAACGTCGTTAGTCTCCAGCCGCCGGAAAACCGTTTTAGCCAGGAAAAGGTTTCCAAAGGTTTGATCTAAGGTTACAAAAAGGTTTAGGATGAAGATGTTAAGTTTTCCGGTCACAAAGTTGAGTTTTCAGGCCAAAAAGAAGTTTTCCGATGACTTCAATAATGGGGTTTTTACTAGAAAAAAGGTTCCTAAAGGTCTGTAATAAGGTTATAAAGAGGTTTTGGACGAAAATGTTGAGTTTTCCGGCCAAAAATGAGTTTTCCAGCCAAAAACGTTTTTTTTTTTTCGGAGACTAACGGCATTAGGGTTCTGTTAGTCAGTGTCCATTAGAGGCCAATATGTTAATAGTTGGGACAGCCAGTGGTTATTTTTAAAGTTATGACTGTTGACGGCCAACGACTAATAGTTAAGATATTAAAATCCAATATTTCTTAGTTTTAATAATAAAAATATTAGCAGTTTATGTTTACAACCCTGTAGATTTAATATTTAAATGTTACGTTTGTTTTAATGTAATATTTTTATTTAGTTTAAATGTTAGTTTTTTTAATATATAAAAACATAAAAAATAAATAAATGATTAAGTAATGATCGAGTGGGTTACGACGGGTGTTATTGAATTGGGAAAATAAAGTCCATTGTTAAGGTGACGCTGAATTGACTTAGAACGTTATTCTATGCACTCCGGCCTAACCATTACCGTTTACCACTACACATACTCGTTGTAAAAAAAGAGATGATCAAGAGTAGTCTTCCGCATATAGTGAATTCATCAACTTGTATTTATAAAGTTGACAGTTTATACACAATTAATCGTCATAATTTTTAAACTTTGATTATTGAGTCGCTGCAACAAATATTATAGTTTTGCTTATTTGTATGTATGTATATAATTAGAGAATAAGTTGGTTATCCGTTTAGATAAATTATGGATGAGAGTTTTTGTTTAATTAATTATTCTGTGTGTGACAAGTTGTAAAGGATGACTAATTGGGATTAAGATAAAAGCAAAAGGACTTGTATATATATATATATATATATATACACACGAATGAAATGCAGTGGGCAAGATTAGCGGTATTTGAATTCAGTCTTTTTGTTTTGGTCCTCATCTTCGGTGGCTAAAGTCAAAAAGTAACGGCGATTATATAATCAACCAACCACCTCTAAACGTACATTATCTGTTCATAACGGAACTTAAACTTTTACCACTTAAAACATATATTATTTTAACCCGTAATTGATATGAGATTTACCTACGGGTTACAATCATCTTTTATGGATTCATCACCACTGAAGAGATTTGCTTGGTCATCCCAATAACGGATGTAGGACTCGCCTAAGGTCTCCCCTAAACCCCTTGAAATCATCATCCTCAACGGAATTGACGACCATAAGGAACATAACATAAGTGCTTTGTTAGTGTTTGTAACATCCTAATCCTCATACGAACTAATATTTCCTATTTTGCCCTCATAACTGTGTTTAAAGTTGCCTGATTTAAACTTTCGAGGATGTTACCATATTATGAAATTACCCCACTCAAACAGAATTAAGTATACAATTCTACTCCTATTCATCCTCCCATATTACATGAAATTTATATGAAGTTATTTATTTAGTAAAAAAAGCCTTGGGATACTAATTATAAGAGTGAGATTATTAAGTTATTGTCATCTACTAGATATTTGATTACATAAGTATGTTTATGAATTTTCAAACACTCAATTGATTATATAAGTAGGTTTATGAATTTTCAAACACTCAATAATAAAAACAATATAATATAGCACAACAATTATGAATTTGAAATAAATGTCATTTTATGTAGGATTAATGAATTTTAATAATTACAACTATTAGTTATTGGTAGGTAATGGTTTCAACTTAAAAAATAACTAGTGGTGGTCCTACCTTTTCATATATTGTAAATCATTGGACCTTTACTAAACCGAAAAGGATAAGAGAACAAACAGAAATTAAGGTTCTGTTAGTAAAAGTCCATTAGTTTACAATATGTGAAAAGGTTGGACCACCATTGGTTATTTTTTAAGTTGGAACCGTTGCCGGCCAATAGCTAATAATTTGGATTATTAAAATTCATTATTCCTTTTATGTAACATTGTATTGGAAAATTAGTTTGTAGGTATTTTTAAAGACAAGATCATTTAATTTACAAACAAATAGAGGGACTCTGAGTCCCTCTCGCTAACGGATGTTGGATCCTATTCATCTCTCAAACTTAATTTTCGTTGATTGAATCCTTGTGGTTTACAAATGTAACACTCTGAGTCCCTCTCGCTAACGGATGTTGGATTTCATTTTATAAGTTTGTGAAAAGACGAGACTGCCCTTTAATTATTGCTATATCCTATATGTGTTCGTGTGCTTTCAATATTATTCCTTACGTTTAGTTTAACACATTCCCTTCAAAATTCATGCATGAATCAGCCATTTGAAATTGATCTGCACAAAGTGGTTTAATTAAAACTAACTAAATTGTTTCTAAACTAGACACTCTAAGTTTTTAATTATAACGGAAGACTCTCTAAACCTAAACCACACAACTGGAAAGTGTACCAATCAATGTATACGGCCTAAAAAGTCCGGGTATCGAACCCCCGATGTTACGCCCCGACCCTCAGCGGAATAAGAGTCGGGGCATAATTGGATTATCACCAAAGCTCATGATGTTTACTAATATGTTTCATATTTATTAAATTCCAATTACATCTCAAATGTTCAAGTCAAACTCATACAATACAAGGAAAAGAAAAATTAAATAAACAATCCAACATCTAAACTGTTTTATTCCTCTAGGCCGTCCTATATGTTTCTTGCTTCAACTGGATCACCTGTATCATGTGTAAAAATAGGGAAATTTTGGGTCAACAAAAGTTGGCGAGTGAACCTTGTTAAAAACATTTGTTATTGATTCCTTGTTGTATTTAATATGGAAAAATTGTGCAATAATCATATATGAACAAACGTATTGTAAACAAACAATGACAAACCACCTTGCATGAGTATATGACATGAATGATAATGTATATGTTGGCAACGTCTCGTTCACGCTCATAGGTAATGGGGAACGGACGGCCTATGATGATGTATGTGCGATCAAGGCTCAATCAAACGGAGCCGATCGTATGTTGGCAACGCCTCGTTCACGCTCATAGGTAATGGGGAACAGCTCACGCTCATAGGTAATGGGGAGCGGCGGCCTATGATAATGTATGTACTGAAAATGATAAATTTAATCTAAACATTAACCACACAAACAATTGATATATATTGGCAACACATTTGATCATGAATATGATGGATGCACAAGTGTTTAATTGAAAATAGCGACACATGATACACCCCAAAATGTGATTAAAACGGGGAATTGGTAGAGATTCACTCATATTGGATGCGTTCGGTTGATGATGTTGAATGCGCACGAGTTTAGAGAGTTGATCGACGAGGAATAACTAACCTAAATAATAACGAAAAGGTATGGTAAATAAGTGGATTTTATTAACAATTTTAATAGGATTTTTAGATCTCTTTTTGTGAGTTTAAGGTCATTTTCTAACTTTAAAAAATATTATTTTTAAGTATTTTTATTTGATTTTTAATAAAAATATAAAAAAATGTTGACTTTTTGGTTGACCGTTGACCGTTGACTTTGACTGTTGACCGGTTCAGTCTTGTGTAAGTATGCGCTGGGTGAGACTCGAACCCGTGACCTCCCGTACGCGTGCACGCAGCTCTACCAACTGAGCTACGTGTCTAACCCGAAATATTTCTGTTTTTAATTATATTTATACACTATTTAATTTAATCAAATTCATTTATTTTAAAAAGATTTTAATTATATCGAACAGGTGCGCATAACAGGTCTCGAACCCGGGACCTGTGATACAACGTTGCACACAGTCCACCGCTGGACTGTGTGTCTAACCTGGTTAATATACTGGTTTTTATTATACTTAACATCTTATAGTGAGTTAACCCAGTTCGGTTTTAAAAAAAAACATTTTTATTTTCCGAGGATAGGGTCGTGACAGGGATCGAACTCGAGACGTTTGCTGTGTGTTTGCACACAGTCCACCGCTGGACTGTGTGTCTAACCCGGTTTATTATCTTGTTTTAATTACACTTATACATTAGTTCGACTTCATCTTCTTCGTTCAAAAACACAAACAACGATTATTCAACTGTTCTTGTTAAATTCGATTAACGAACTTATAGGTGATTGAAATGTGATGAAATAGAGAGAGTTTTGGAAATGAATGTACCGAACAGATGTTTTTCTCAGAACTCCGGCAAGGATCGTCGGCTCTGTTTCGTGAACTCCGTCTGATCGGATCAATTAACAGTTTTGATCGGTTAGTTGTGAAATTGAATTACTAAACAATGATTATCAGGAGGTTTAGATGATCATACCGATTCACAGCGCGATTTTTGAAATTCCAGAGATTTTCCGGCGAGTACAGAATATCCGGCAACGTCGTCGGGGATTGATTCTAGGTGATGGATTGATGTTAGTAATGGTCTAATAATGGATTGAAACAGAAAGAGTCGAGGTATTTACCGTTTTGATGTGAGTCTCGGTTTTTCGGCGAAAGTCCGGTGATGGCAGAATATCTCCGGCGAGTGAAATTTATTCGAGAAATGGTGCGATTTTGAGCGAAATGATTACCAGAGACTTGGGTGTGTATTTATAGGAAAAAATCAAGACGAATTAGGTCTGAATTCAGTCTTGATTCGTGGTCAGCTTTTCTCCGGCGGTTATGACTGATGTCGCGAGATTAGACATCAGTTATAACCGATGTCGACGTTAATACACGCGTTAAGTCAAAGGAACCCGTCGATAATTGGCGAAATCATCGGAATTTCCGGCGACTGCGAATTGGGCGCGCTGATTCGCTGGGTTTGATTTCGAGTTTTATTATAAATGTTATTTGTTTCACTATATAACACAAATGGGTCAAGTGGCGAAGTTGTTGAGTGTTTGTGTTAAATAAGCCTCCCGGCTGACCCGGGTTCGAATCCCGGTAGCCTGTTTTTCTTTTTAATTATTTTATTTTTACTTTTTAACAATTATAGTTTTTAAATCCTAAATTGTTTATTAATTAGTATTGTTTAAAATTAAAATGAGCATTAAATAAGCAACGAAAATTTAAAACTGACTATTCGATTAATAAACGAAGCGGGTTTTGAAAACCCGTTTTTCGACGGATGTTACAGTATCCCCTACTTTTAGAAATTTCGTCCCGAAATTTAAGTAGTAGTGGTAACAGGAAAAAGATGTGGGTATTTCTCGCGCATTGAGTCTTCACGTTCCCAAGTAAACTCAGGTACTCGTTTCGACTCCCAGCGTACCCTGACAATTGGAATACGACTTCGTCTTAAACGTTTCTCTCCGAAGTCCATAATTTCTACTGGTCTTTCAATGAAATGCATGGATTCGTCGACTTGAATGTCTTCTAGAGGAATATGGAGGTTTTCATCGGCGAGGCACTTCTTCAAGTTTGATACGTGGAATGTGGGATGAATTCTCTTGAGTTCTTCTGGTAGGTCAAGCTTGTATGCTACAGGTCCTACTCTTTCGAGTATCTTGAAAGGTCCTACGTAGCGTGGTGCTAGCTTGCCTTTTTGGCCAAAACGAACCACTCCCTTCCACGGTGATACTTTTAAAAGTACTTGGTCACCAATGTTAAACTCCAAGGGCTTTCGTCATTTGTCTGCATAACTCTTTTGACGACTTTGTGCCGCTAGAAGATTGTTTCGAATTTGATGGATCTTGTCTGTTGTTTCTTGAATTAATTCTGGACCGATGATTTGAGCTTCTCCAATTTCGTGCCAACATATTGGTGACCGGCACTTACGACCATATACCGCTTCGAAAGGTGCCATGCCGATACTTGAATGATAGCTGTTGTTGTACGAAAATTCAACTAATGGTAGATGAGCGTCCCAATTCCCTTTGAAGTCTATGACACATGCTCGAAGCATGTCTTCAAGAGTTTGGATGGTGCGTTCAGATTGTCCATCAGTTTGAGGATGAAAAGCGGTACTGAGGTCTAATCGTGTACCCAAAGCGGCTTGTACGGCTTGCCATGTTCGTGAAGTGAAACGACCATCACGGTCTGAAATGATGCTTAAAGGTACACCATGACGACTTACAATCTCGCTGATGTAGATGCGAGCTAACTTCTCGTTCTTGAAGTCCTCGCGAATCGGGATGAAGTGAGCTGATTTTGTGAGACGATCAATGATTACCCATATAGTGTCATACCCACTGGAGGTGCGAGGTAACCCGGTAATGAAGTCCATGGTTATGTTTTCCCACTTCCATACAGGTATTTCAGGTTGGGTTAGAAGTCCTGAAGGTCTTTGATGTTCAGCTTTTACTTTAGAACAGGTGAGGCACATGGAAACAAACACAGCAATATCCTTTTTCATGCCAGGCCACCAGTAGGTGTATCGAAGGTCTTGATACATCTTGTCGGCTCCTGGGTGTACAGAGTATCGTGTTTTGTGCGCCTCTTTCATAAGGAAATCATGAAGGTTATTGTGATCGGGAATCCATATGCGATCTAGATAATACAGAATACCGTCAGATTTTGTTTCGAGTTTAAGTTCTGCTCCACAAGATAACTCATTGCGTATGTCGTATTCCGTTATAGAAACATGTTGAGCTTCTTGGATTTGATCTTTGATGTCGGTTATGATTTGCGAACATAGAAGACGAATGGAGTTCGCATAACCCTTTCGACTGAGTGCATCGGCCACCACATTTGCCTTGCCAGGATGATACCGAATTTCGCAGTCGTAGTCATTAAGAAGTTCGACCCATCTTCGTTGCTCATATTCAACTCCTTTTGGTTAAAGATATGTTGGAGGCTCTTGTGGTCAGTGTATATTTCACACTTGGTACCATAGAGGTAATGTCTCCATATCTTAAGAGCGAACACAACGGCTCCAAGTTCCAGGTCGTGGGTAGTGTAGTTCTTCTCATGAATTTTGAGTTGTCTAGAAGCGTAGGCTATCACTTTTCCTCTTTGCATTAATACACAGCATAGCCCTTGCCCTGATGCGTCGCAATATACTACGAAGTCATCGCAACCTTCGGGGAGTGTGAGGATAGGTGCGTCACAAAGCTTTTGCTTAAGGGTTTGGAAGGCTTCTTCTTGTTTAGGTCCCCATATGAAGGGTTTTCCTTTATGTGTCAAAGCCGTGAGTGGTACAGCAATATGGGAGAAATTTGCAATGAAACGGCGATAGTAACCCGCCAAACCAAGAAATGATCTTACTTCGGTAGGGGTACGTGGCGCTTGCCATTCCTATACTGCTTTGATCTTTGAGGGGTCGACATGTATTCCCTTGTCATTGACGACATGTCCAAGGAATAGTACTTCTCTTAACCAGAATTCGCATTTGGAGAATTTAGCGTAGAGCTTTTCGGTTCTTAAGAGTGTGAGGATGAGTCGAAGGTGTTGTTCATGATCAGTTTTGGACTTTGAATAGATGAGGATGTCGTCGATGAAGACTATGACAAAGCGGTCGAGATAAGGTTTGCATACCTATTCATTAGATCCATGAATACAGCTGGGCGTTGGTTAATCCAAATGGCATGACGATGAATTCATAATGACCATAACGAGTTCGGAAGGCGGTCTTTGGGACGTCTTCTTCATGTACTCTGAGTTGATGATAGCCAGAACGAAGGTCGATCTTTGAAAAACAGGTGGCGCCCTGAAGTTGGTCTAGTAGATCATCGATTCGAGGTAATGGATAGCGGTTCTTGACCGTTAATTTGTTGAGTTCTCTGTAGTCGATACACATGCGAAACGTTCCATCTTTCTTCTTCACAAACAGAACAGGTGCACCCCAAGGCGATGAGCTAGGACGTATGAATCCTTTGTCAGTCAGTTCTTGTAGTTGACTGGCCAGCTCTTGCATTTCGGATGGGACTAACCTATAAGGAGATTTCGCGACGGGTGTAGCGCCAGGTATAAGATCAATGCAGAATTCGACTTCTCTCATGGGAGGAAGTCCTGAGATGTCGTCGGGAAAGACTTGTGAGAATTCTTTCACTACAGGTATATCTTCGAGTTTCTTCTCCTTGTTTCCCTTCTTGACAACATGAGTTAGGAATGCGACATAATTCTTGCGGAGATATTTTCGGGCTTGAAGACAGAACATCAGTTTGAGTCCTTTCGAAGGGGTTTCTCCAAAGATTCCTAGGGTTTGACCGTCTGCAAGAGGAATACGAATGAACTTTTCGCGGCATACTATTTCAGCATGATGTTGGCTGAGCCAGTCCATACCAATTATAATGTCGAAACTTCCCAACTTCATAGGAATGAGGTCAACTGGAAAGTCGTGATCGTTTAGAGTGAGGGTACAATTTCGTATAATAGAGTTTAATGAGACCGGTTTTCCGTTAGCAACTTCCACCGTTATGGGTTCCATGAGTTTATCACGGGTTTGGTTGAGGATGGGTTCAAATTCTAAGGACACAAAACTCTTATCCGCGCCAGTATCGAATAACATGGATGCATAACTACCATTGATGAGAAACGTACCGTTAACCACGTTGTTGTCGGCCCTAGCTTGGTTGGCGTTGATGTTGAAAGCTCTTCCTCTAGCAGGTGGAGGAGCTTGGTTAGCTTGGTTCACCGGATTTGCTTGAGCTTGAGCATGTATGATGTTCACCAAGCGTGGACAAGTATTTCTAAAGTGGTTTGGGTCCCCACAGTTGTAACAAGCCCGCATGGGTTGCATCATGGGGTAGTTGGGTTGGTAGTAGGTTTGGGTCGTATGTTGTGTAGGTGGTAGAAGTAGGGGTTGTTGGGCTTGACCCACTATTTGATGGTGGGTTTGGGTTGAGGGTTGGTTGCGGTTCATTCGCTGAAGTGTGCGATAGGTTTGAATGGTGTGACCTGCACGGCCACAGCTGGTGCAATATTGGCAGGGGTGTTCGGGAGAGTGATGGTATTGGCAACGGGTGCATTTTGGGTAGGGGCCGGAGTATGGCCTTTTGTATGGTGCAGATGAGGGGGCAACTTGGGTGATGGGTTGCAGCAGTGATTGGGGGGTTTGTTTGGGTGACAGCAAAGTTTTTGTTGTTTCGCTTCCTCTTGCCAGTAAATTTCGAAGAGGAGCCAGAATGATTTGAGGTTTGAGCCTCAATGGGAGCTTTCTTTTTCTCCCCCTTGAATTTACCGTTTCTGATGCGATTCTCGGTAAGTTCGGTAGCTAGTTCCATTGCAGCTTCAAGTGTTGCAGGTGAAGTGCTTAGAACCGAGTCTTGAATTTTCGAGGGGAGGCATCGGATGTAGTGTTCAACCAAGCGGTACACTGGGGTGAACAAGTTAGGAACCATCTGGTTCAGCTCAAGAAATCTTTTGTTGTAGGAAGTATGATCTCCTTCCTTTTGCTTCAGCGAGTGGAATTCATCTTCCAACTTCTTGATTTCGCTTCTTGGGCAGAAGCGTCTTGTCATTAATTCCCTTAACTCTTCCCACGTTAAGGCCATAGCATCTTCAACTCCTCTCTTACCCTTCTCGGTGTTCCACCAGGTCAGGGCCACCCCAAATAGTCTCCCGGTTGCGTAACGTACCTTGCGATCCTCGGGACAATCGCAATTGAGGAAGGTGTTTTCCATTTCCTCAAACCAGTGGAGGAGAGCGGTGACACCTTCGGTCCCTTCATACTTTGGGGGATCGCAAGACTTGTAGTGTTTGTAGGAGCACTTCTTGGAAGGAGGGTTGTCGACGTTTTGATCCTCTTGATTGGGAGGGTTGATAGGATTCGCGGTGAGAGCTTGTTGGACTTGAATTACAATATCAGGAAGCACCGCGGCCATTTGTTTTGCAATTTGAGTGGCCAAGCGTTCGTTTGACCTTCCTGACTTTCGACCTCCACGTAGCTGCCTAGCCGACATCTACAGGAACATACATAGGAAGATGGTGAGTTTAAGGAGTGTTTAGGTGTCATGTGTCGTTAAAAGTAATAAAATAACATAATCTCAATAATGCAACTACATCCATAGGATGTCTTGGGTTTGCTCATGTTTGGGCCTCCAATGTCCCCCATACCATCGCCTGTATAGTCATGTGGGCCCCCATGACTATTAGCTTAGTAGGATTCACATTGGTATTGGCGGTTTAACACTCGCATCACCGAATGAAAACCATGAAATATGTTTGCGAGATGTATGGTCGGAGGGTATCCAGGTATAGACACAATGACAACTCAAAGTGGGGTTAGCTCACACGACGTTTGGTATAGCATGCTTTGGCCTAATAGGTCCTTCGTACTCTCATCGTTAGTCCCCAGGTAGGCAAACTGGTCCTTTATTTTGGATTTATACGAATGCCAAGCCTAGACAGGACGTTCCGACTACCGGTACTCGTACCCTTCCAGTTACTACATGCCCGTCATAAGAACTCACTTTGATGTGATTTGAAAATACAAATATCGTTGTAAGATGAGCATTGTATAATAGTATGTACTTATGAACATGATTGCCTAACATTGAATGTAACAATAAACATAAAGCATATAAACATCATGAATTTTGATGGAACACACAAACAATTTAAAAATTCTAATCAACTATAGTATAGGCTCTAAGGGTCTAATAACCTATCCTATATCCCTATAGTCATGGCTCTGATACCAATCTGTCACACCCCGACCCGCAGCGGAATAAGAGTCGGGGCATAATTGGGTTATCACCAAAGCTCATATGATGTTTTATTTATTAAATTCCAATTACATCTCAAATGTTCAAGTCAAACTCATACAATACAAGGAAAAGAAAAATTAAATAAACAATCCAACATCTAAACTGTTTTATTCCTCTAGGCCGTCCTATATGTTTCTTGCTTCAACTGGATCACCTGTATCATGTGTAAAAATAGGGAAATTTTGGGTCAACAAAAGTTGGCGAGTGAACCTTGTTAAAAACATTTGTTATTGATTCCTTGTTGTATTTAATATGGAAAAATTGTGCAATAATCATATATGAACAAACGTATGTAAACAAACAATGACAAACCACCTTGCATGAGTATATGACATGAATGATAATGTATATGTTGGCAACGTCTCGTTCACGCTCATAGGTAATGGGGAACGGACGGCCTATGATGATGTATGTGCGATCAAGGCTCAATCAAACGGAGCCGATCGTATGTTGGCAACGCCTCGTTCACGCTCATAGGTAATGGGGAACAGCTCACGCTCATAGGTAATGGGGAGCGGCGGCCTATGATAATGTATGTACTGAAAATGATAAATTTAATCTAAACATTAACCACATAAACAATTGATATATATTGGCAACACATTTGATCATGAATATGATGGATGCACAAGTGTTTAATTGAAAATAGCGACACATGATACACCCCAAAATGTGATTAAAACGGGGAATTGGTAGAGATTCACTTACATTGGATGCGTTCGGTTGATGATGTTGAATGCGCACGAGTTTAGAGAGTTGATCGACGAGGAATAACTAACCTAAATAATAACGAAAAGGTACGGTAAATAAGTGGATTTTATTAACAATTTTAATAGGATTTTTAGATCTATTTTTGTGAGTTTAAGGTCATTTTCTAACTTTGAAAATATTATTTTTAAGTATTTTTATTTGATTTTTAATAAAAATATAAAAAAATGTTGACTTTTTGGTTGACCATTGACCATTGACCGTTGACTTTGACTGTTGACCGGTTCGGTCTTGTGTAAGTATGCGCTGGGTGAGACTCGAACCCGTGACCTCCCGTACGCGTGCACGCAGCTCTACCAACTGAGCTACGTGTCTAACCCGAAATATTTCTGTTTATTAATTATATTTATACACTATTTAATTTAATCAGAATTCATTTATTTTAAAAAGATTTTAATTATATCGAACCGGTGCGCATAACAGGTCTCGAACCCGGGACCTGTGATACAACGTTGCACACAGTCCACCGCATGGACTGTGTGTCTAACCTGGTTAATATACTGGTTTTTATTATACTTAACATCTTACAGTGAGTTAACCCGGTTCGGTTTTAAAAAAAAACATTTTTATTTTCCGAGGATAGGGTCGTGACAGGGATTGAACTCGAGACGTTTGTTGTGTGTTTGCACACAGTCCACCGCTGGACTGTGTGTCTAACCCGGTTTATTATCTTGTTTTAATTACACTTATACATTAGTTCGACTTCATCTTCTTCGTTCAAAAACACAGACAACGATTATTCAACTGTTCTTGTTAAATTCGATTAACGAACTTATAGGTGATTGAAATGTGATGAAATAGAGAGAGTTTTGGAAATGAATGTACCGAACAGATGTTTTTCTCAGAACTCCGGCAAGGATCGTCGGCTCTGTTTCGTGAACTCCGTCTGATCGGGTCAATTAACAGTTTTGATCGGTTAGTTGTGAAATTGAATTACTAAACAATGATTATTAGGAGGTTTAGATGATCATACCGATTCACAGCGCGATTTTTAAATTCCAGAGATTTTCCGGCGAGTACAGAATATCCGGCAACGTCGTCTGGGATTGATTCTGGGTGATGGATTGATGTTAGTAATGGTCTAACAATGGATTGAAACAGAAAGAGTCGAGGTATTTACCGTTTTGATGTGAGTCTCGGTTTTCCGGCGAAAGTCCGGTGATGGCAGAATATCTCCGGCGAGTGAAATTTATTCGAGAAATGGTGCGATTTTGAGTGAAATGATTACCAGAGACTTGGGTGTGTATTTATAGGGAAAAATCAAGACGAATTGGGTCTGAATTCAGTCTTGATTCGTGGTCAGCTTTTCTCCGGCGGTTATGACTGATGTCGCGGGATTAGACATCAGTTATAACCGATGTCGACGTTAATACACGCGTTAAGTCAAAGGAAACCGTCGATAATTGGCGAAATCGTCGGAATTTCCAGCGACTGCGAATTGGGCGCGCTGATTCGCTGGGTTTGATTTCGAGTTTTATTATAAATGTTATTTGTTTCATTATATAACACAAATGGGTCAAGTGGCGGAGTGGTTGAGTGTTTGTGTTAAATAAGCCTCCCGGCTGACCCGGGTTCGAATCCCGGCAGCCTGTTTTTTTTTTAATTATTTTATTTTTACTTTTTAACAATTATAGTTTTTAAATCCTAAATTGTTTATTAATTACGTATTGTTTAAAATTAAAATGAGCATTAAATAAGCAACGAAAATTTAAAACTGACTATTCGATTAATAAATGAAGCGGGTTTTGAAAACCCGTTTTTCGACGGATGTTACACCCGAGACTCTATTGATTACGTTAACTAGACTTGATTACTTATCGACTGACTCTACTTAACTTTTTCTATTGTTTTGAGGGGTGGGGTTTCTAACAACCTAATGCAATTAATTAAAATAGACTAAGACACGAACTATAACAAAAGATGTGATCAGATGATGAGAAAACACTACCTAGGTTTAGAATCCTATTTGTGAATCATGTTTTGCAAACGGTATTGGTAACCAGATGGAAACGGGATCTATGATATTAAACTAATAGGAAATCCTAGAGTATCCTCGACCCTTCTCAAGGATAACAACTAAAAGAACCCTAAGAGTTGTTAATCTCACTGTTAGTCGAATAGCCTCATAACGAATCCAACAATATTAAAGTACCCTAAAGACAGTCTACCTCACAACGCGATAATACTAACCCGGGTCTAACAATTGGTCTTCAACAGATGAGACCTAGATTGGGCTAAACAATATGACAAACAAGACCCAATCCAATTTACAAATTGTAGGCCAATATGAACCTACTAAGTAAGACATATCAATTACACATTTACACCCATTGTCTCTTGGGCCCAACATGAAGCCTAAAGTCAATATACCCCTTATTACCCTAATACAAACGCGAAATATAAAGATACTCCTACCACAACCAAACCAAAAGCCCACGTTCCCAAACAAAACGCTACATAGCAGGCCCGTTTATCAACTCAAATATTACAATACAACGCCACCTATATAAGGAAACCATCTCAATTCTCACATGGGTCACTTATGTAATATGTATTAGTCTGTTTTTACTTTTTATTTGTAATATAAATAAGTACAAGGATTATGTATGTCAATGTTGTATAGTGTATAGGTGTGTCGTATCTTTGAACGATGCGTCTCTTTGTAGTAACGGTACAACACCGAACAACCATGTACCGAACAAGGGTTACGAACCCTAATCATTCATTCAATATAGAAACTCTTTTTGATTCTTTTGTGTTTGATCTTGGAGACTTTAATTGTTAGGTATCAATTCTAAGCAAGAGTTCATGAGTAATCCACAGGTTCCTCGTTGGGATGTTATGTGGCATAAACTGTGGGTTTTTTTTTCCTAATATTCAATGATTACATCTATTTTATTTCTAGAAAGATCAGAAGTGGTCAGAGCTGTAATTGTTCGTACTTGTAAAGAACTTAAACGTGACAACGGTATGATAATATCATACAAAAGAATGCATTTATAAAACAAACCTTACATTTTGACCACTATGTTTTTATTTTTTCGGGAAGTCTGAAAATACAAGTCTGCAACCAAGGGTTATAGAAGAGTTGAGCCTAATTCAAAAGGTCGTTTTATGTGAGTTGAGCTAGGTGGGTTTCCCCTTGTGTTTAAGTGAATTTAGTTTCTTTAATTATTGTGTTTTCTTTTTTATTTGGATATTTAGGTTTTGTAGTTTTTAAAGGTAGTGAGCACTTAGATACTTGGGTAATCCAGAAGTTGAGTATTTTAAGTAGTTTTGAGGTGACAAAATTTGATTAAAAGGTTTAACTGACTTTGAGTACTTGACTAAGGTGGTCGTTGTTTCTTGTTACACACCATCATATGGGTTCATATTGAGAAATTACTTTAAAATGTTTAAAAATATTATGTCATTTTATATATTTAGTGGGTGTTTTAGAAAGCACTTTGATTCTCACAAAAGTAACATACATACATACATACATACGCTTTTATCCTTACAGATAAAAATTTAGGGTTATAAAATCCATTTGTAGCTTAAAACAAAAACGGCAAGAACAGTTGCATGATCACATGCATCATCTCACTCACTATCAAGCAACGAGACTTGATTAAAGATTCACAAGAAAACCGCTTCAACCCCCCCGGCCCTTTACTTTTTCTCATGTCCAAATTAAACCCAAACCACAAATTCACATTAATCGTACAATGGCTCACGATGATCATGAACTTGATTCCAAAAACAAATTAAGATCACACTACCCACTCCACCCCAACAGTTATGAGATCCTCCATGAAATCGGTCGAGGATGCAGTGCCATCGTCTACAAAGCCTTATGCACCACCACCTCCACCGTCGTTGCCATCAAATCCATTGATCTTGACCGATCAACCACCTGTGATTTCGATAACATCCGTTGTGAAGCTAAAACGATGTCGCTTTTATCGCACCCCAACGTTCTCAAAGCCCACTGCACCTTCACAGTGGGCCGTCGTCTGTGGGTGGTCATGCCTTTCATGTCTGCAGGCTCTCTGCAATCAATCATGGCCTCTTCTTTCCCTAATGGCATTTCTGAGAGTTGTATATCGATCATTCTCAAAGAAACACTAATGGGTTTGTGTTATCTTCATGATCAAGGCCATCTGCACAGAGATATCAAGGCTGGGAACATTTTAATGGACTCCAACGGGTCAATCAAGCTGGCAGATTTCGGTGTTTCAGCTTCGGTTTACGAATCAAGTTCTCGTTGTCTGAACCTCAACGAAATCACGGGAACGCCTTACTGGATGGCACCTGAAGTTATACATTCGTATAATGGGTATAGCTACAAAGCTGATATATGGTCATTTGGAATAACTGCACTTGAACTAGCACAGGGGAGACCTCCCTTATCGCACCTTCCCTTTTCGGAGTCTTTAGTGATGAAGATCACAAGAGGGATGCGATTTTCAGAGTACCAGAAAGAAGAAGAAAAGGGGAAGAAATCAAAGTTGTCAAAGTATTTCAAGGAGATGGTAGGATTGTGTCTTGAACAAGATCCGTGTAGGCGGCCTACTGCCGCGAAACTTTTGAAGCATTACTTCTTCAAGAACTGTAAAGGGTGTGATTTTCTTGTAAAGAACTTGCTGCATGGATTACCTTCTGTTGAATTTAGGTTCAAAGAAACTAAGGTTCAAAGAATGAGTATGGAAGAAGAAGAAGATGATGAAGAAGAAGAAGAAGGGAGTAGTAATGTGAAGAAACACAGGAGGATTAGTGGATGGAACTTCAGTTTGGATGCTTGTCAGCATGGTCCTGTTGTGGACTCAATAAGTGGTATCATTTATTCTAAACATATGTTTTTTTTGTATTTAAAATAACTTATTATTTTTTGGTTTTGTAATACCACTTTTAACACAACTCGGTTTTCAATAAAAACTTATATTAAAACATACAAAAAAACAAACAAAATTTTGTATCTAAGTTTTAAAAAGTATAATATATTACAAGTTATTAGTGTGCAAACAAAGAAAAATAAAAAAAAAATCAAACTAAAAATGGGAGGGAAAGGTGGCAACTTTATTTGTGTAAAAGTTTCAAGTGTAATCACACTCTTTTAAAATTACCCATTTAAAAATCAATGTTTCCCAAGGGATGGCTTGTTATGAAAAGATTTTATTGTCTATATACTACTATTTTTATAAATGTATACGGATGAATATTGAGTCTTTCATGTAGGTCCATCCACGAATACAACTTGTGGAGAAGAGGAAACTGCGAAACAAGTTGCATTTTCAGGTGAAAGTGTTGTGTCTGAAAATGAAGGGAGTTCGCGTAGTAATGTAACAGATGGTGGTGAGCGAGAAGTGTATATTGGTAGTGGGAGTTGTGTTGATAAGGAGGTTGTGATGGGGAGTTTGATGACATTGAAAAGGAGTTTGGATGATCAAAGAGAGAAGGTAATGTATATGCTCGCGGTGGTTGGAGCAGAAGAGACTAGCGGCGGCTTTGGTGAATTTGGTGGCAAAGAAGAGAAGCTAATGCAAGTGATTGAAAAGCTAAAATTGGAGTTGGAGAATGAGAAGAGAAAGAGGACTAGTTTGGAGATGGAGCTAGAGTTCGTAAAGCTTAACATCACAAATACTTGATGTCTAAACTTTTCACTTGTCCATAGAGGACTCTTAGATAGCGTTCGTTTTGTGGAATGTAATTCCGTAGAATTTGCATAGGAATTGAAATCTGATTTGGAATTGTAGGTGTTTGTTTCACATAATGAATGGAATCTCAATAGAATTGGAATGTAGATTTGTTCTTTATGTTATTGTTCACCTCTAATTCCTTCTTTTGTTAAAAGGAACAACATAAGAAATGGAGTCTACATTCCAATTCCATGCAAATTCCATACCATTTTGTGAAATGAACACCGCCTTAAGTTTCCTTTTTGAAATTTAGGTCACTCACTTTTTATCTCCATTTCTCTTTCTTTAATGTAGATTTTACATGCAATAAATTAAGAAAAAAACACTCGCTAGTTATACATTTGAATTTTTGTTCCCTAAACAAGTTAAACTTTGTAACCAGAATTGTATTAGATTGTGATTGTGTAATTAGGGTTACGTGAGATGGGTGTTTATATACAACACCATATTACACATCTAGTCCCTATACTATAATACTTTGTCTAATAAAACAAAGATTGTTATACATCAATATTTATTAGAATATATGCATGATGTATATAGTAAATATAATGTAACAACAAATTCGATTTTAATAATCGACCAATTGATTGACTATCATTCATTCATACTGAAAATTTGACCAATGACAATTATAACAATTTGCCTAAAGTTTATTTTCGTTGCAAAAGACAACACCACCATAACAGAAAAGTAACTATATATAGCCATGCAGTTGACATTGCATATGTTGTGTCAACGAGGTGACATCTACTTGGAAACATACAATCCATCATATGCCAACTATAGCAATTACTAAACCAACATCATACTGTCTCGACCCGTCATACCTTCTTTGACATGTTCGTTTTCTAGCCTCTTAATATCTTCCTCTAACATCCTTTTACCTAACTCCATATAACGTGGATGAAATAAAGGCTTGAAAATGAATGTGTAAATGACAAGGTCCAAAAAGAAACAATATGTTGTTCGTTTAGTAATTGTAGTAGTTGGCTTGTGTTGAATAGTATGTTTTCAAGTAGATGCCAAATCATCACGAGTAGACCAAGTTACTCCTTCGTTAGAGTAAGATTACTCTTGGCAAAAAAAATGAAAATCAGAAGTATCATTTGTCATTTTGCCAATAAAGAGTATTGTTGGCAAATGAGTCATAGTTTGGATTATAAAAATCCAATTTGCGGGTACCTTTGTGCAGGTATATTCTTCTAGTAATTAATGTGAGTGTCATGCTACAAAAAAAAAATAGCAAGCATGTTGAATTTGATTTTATTGACCCATATTGGGACGTTAAATGCACTACTACAATGCGTATTCCACTAAAATATTAACCAGACCTAAAAGAATCTGATTTCTTGTCATAATAAATAATACCATTTCTAGCCCACCCAAAAACAATGCACAACACCAATTAAAGTAACACAACCTAATTTCTAGTAACAACTTGTTTCAATCTTTTAAAATAAAACATGGTTTACATGTATCAACTAGGATCAGTTAATTCCTCACAACACATCTAAAGAAAACGAAGGAACACGGTTCTATTTGTCTGCGATGACAATTTATGAAAGATATTCTAAGATGGCCAAAGCCAAAACGTCAAAATGACTCTTGGAACGCCCCAAGTGGTGAAAAGCCGACATCGAGGTGTTAAACCTTCCCGTGGATGTAAGCTCTTGGTGACATTATGTATTATTATTATTATTATAAGACTTGGTTTTAACAGTAATTAATCCCCTTGAGAAGTGAACAACTAAGATTTTGGTGTATAAATAAATATATGAATTCAATGTATATCTTCAGTTATATAAATTAAATAGCCAGGGTGTAAGAATCTGTTACCTTGGTCCGTAGGATTGATTTCCCCTCCTTGAAGTCAAACAATTACATGTAAATCAAACACACATCATGTCATCTGGGTCCATTGAATATCTGTATGTATGTATGATGTATGTATCTTCCTTGATGATACACACAACTCATAATAATATCATTACTACCATATCATATATGTTAAACTTCCAATCCCAACTCACCCCATACAAGCAAGGTTCATTGACCTGTTATCATCATCCGTAGCTACAATAATAATATTTAACATTCAGAAACTGTAAAGGTAAGTTTCCAAGAATATACAAAACCGGACACTCGTATTTCATCGACCATGGAGCTAGGTTTAAGTAGTATTTTTCAGATTACCTGCGTTCAATTCACTAAAATCTTTCAGATTAATTACCCCTCTCACTCTTCCTTGTTTGTTGTTCCTCGACTTCACCCACACACACATTATGTTTTATAATAAGTAATAAATTGCAATGAATTTAGTCCGTCTATCTCGTTTGTTTTCTTTTAGTAATTGCAATGAATTTAGTCCGTCATTTGCAGACCTTGATTTTTCCGAAATTGTTTGATGAGTGTTTTGTTACTACGCATACTTGTAGCCATTTTATACTTGTAGCGGAGGTCTATCGTGATCAAGGAGCATGAACAGGGATCAAACACTCTTTTGTCGCTATCAATCTTTTAATATGCCTTGTCTAAAATCTACTACACTCCTCTTTTGGGATATAATATTTTGTAATTAAATTCAGCATAAGCCCATCATGATAAACCTTTATGAAATGTAAAGACTGGGACCCAAATTCCGCTCAGATTTCAAGTATCGAGTTTTTAGAAGATGATGATGTAGTAGCATCAGCAGCAGGTGATTTTAAAAGCCTCTGCAACCAATTTACTTTGTTCACCAGTTCCTCGAGATCAAGTACAGCAGCCTCTAGCGTGTCTTCACGCATTATATTCAAGTCTCTTTTTTCAACCTCCTCTGGTGCTGCTGCTGCTGCCTCTGCTTTTCTCTTTTCCACACGCAAACTCGAAACACTCTCAGAAGATTCCACTAAACCGCAATCCATTTTCGCATTTTCATTCTGCTCACTGTCTCTATCTCCCTCTGTTGGTATACAAGTGGTAGAAGATGCATTCGCAGGTCCATCAGCTGCATGCTCCACTTCCAAGTCAGTGCCTGAAACATATGTACACTTTGCTCAACCAAATATAATCAACTGCCGACAAAATAAATAATCCCTTCCCGTTTATATGATGAACATGTGATTATACGCTGTAAAGATGATAGCTAAAAGTACATTTGGTGTTAGAAAATATTTTCTAAGCAAAAAAACATTAATCAGAAACACAAATGTAACTGCTTTTACCTTCCTTTGTTGGAAGAATCAGTTGTGCATCACATAACGTCTGACCTTCCTGCATGTAGCAATATTTGATATCAAGTTTAAAGAAAATATTAAAAAAAAAAAAAGTTTAATCCAAAGTGTTGGGATTCAACAGACACGAAACTAAAAACATGCACACGAAAGCAATAAACAAACACTGAGATTTAAAGTGGTCTCGGTCGGTTGACCTGGTCCAGTGTGTTGTAACTAGGGTTTCTTATATTATTCGGGTGCTACAAGTACAATGCTATCATATATAGATACAAATCTAGGGTTAGATAACTTAATTCTCAAGTTAGGCGCAAGCCCGCATAGATTCATTAGGGTTGGCTAAGCGCCTAAGCTAAAACCCTAATTACTGCCACTTAGAAACCGTGAGAGCCAACTCAAGGCTAGGGCCGGCGGCCCTCCGTTGGTCGAGTCCCACACCAAATCGCCTAAACAAACAGAATGTTATAGTTCAGATGAAGAATTTATCACTATTGAACATCTGAATAATCTGATCTACATTAGGAAAACAAACTACTCCCACAGTTGTTAATAGCGCTCATAGTGGGCGCCATAGCGAATAGCGTAGCGAAGCGCTCATGTGTCGCGATCTGATTTTTTTTTTGCTGTTTTAATGTAAATAGCAGGATTCTATAGGTATAAAATAGCGGGATTTTGTTTTTTTGTTAAGTATACATATACAACAATGTATTTGGATATAATATACATATAAAATATTTCAAAAAAAATTCTTCTACTGTGTCGCTAAACATAAAATAGCGCCCCGCTATCGCTACGTAGCATATAGGTAGCTTGTCGCTATTGTCTGCTATTGGCTATGATAACATTTTGTTTAGTTTAAGCACTAGTTATGTATATAAATAATAAAAAAAGGCATAACAAGTGTCTAAATCCTACTCTGTTTTTCAACTATTGATGAATCCTCTCCACTACAAACGCAGATATCGATATATTGAGCATTCAACCATAATTGCAGGGTCAACATTATCATTTGAGCATAGGTAATTTATTCAATAATGTTGGAAGAAATTTATAGTATATTTTAAGCTCCCGGTTGGGTTAAGATGTGCCAGGACCAAATTGGATAAAACCACGCCACAACGTGACAATATCAAACAAGTCAACTCACAAAAATTGGGTTATTAGTATGCCTCTAATGCACAAGGCCTAATCCGCTAAAATTTATAAGAAAAAGAGGAATGAAGGAGAGAAAGAAAGGGTACCACGATATGAAAGGTCCAGCCTTTTGTTTCGGACCAGTCTAAGCATGGGCGTAAATCCTTACACAATGCTTCAAGCTTTCTCTCTTCACCGTCTTTCCCTTCTCCTACCGGAGGCAATGGCAACTCAATCTACAAACATATCAGATCATGGGCATTATACTTGCTTCAAGGACACCACAATTAATTAATGCATCATAAGTAATCTCCTGGCTAGAGTATGAGAGGTATTGCCTCAAAAGAGGAATAATATCTAAACGGTTCCAAAATATGACGGACCATGAAAGATTTTGTCTTCGTAGGTAATCTTCTTTTAGAACTTTAATATTTTGATGTAGTGAGATATGATGTATATTGAGTAGTAATCAGAACCAATATTATGAATCGAGATTTTGTAGCAAAAAATGTAAGATTTGGCTGAAAGGAAGGGGTAGGATTTAAGTAGAGATTTGCTAGAGTGAATATACCATGTACATACTTGTTATAATAAATCAACGCACAGCAGCCACGATTTGATCTTGCAAGAGCAATTTCTAAAGTTGAATAGCTAAATCCAACAAGAAGTCGTAATTAATTATATATCAACAAGTGTGGACTATCAATACCACTATAACCATCAGCATCTCCATATTCAATGTAGCACAACTATCTACTAAGCATGGCATACTTAACTTGTACTATTGATGAATTTGTTGTTATAAAGAGACTTCATTTTTTGTGATTACATGAGGAATAAAAAAGAGTTGCATTTAGAAAGGTAGGGCAAAGAAGAAAGATAATAGTAAATCGGTGGGGGTACTAACTAACTAACTAACTAACTAACTAACTAGTAAGTACCTGAACCTTGTGGTCGGTCAATAGTTTGACGACCCTTGCAGACCAAAAACAATCATCTTTAAACCAATCTACCATATTTCCAACCTTCCATTTACCATGAATGACAACAGAATCTTGTGAAATAGAGTTGAGAGGTGGCATTTGATCTTTGTAATAGATGAGAGGGTACTGAGGGCGCACCATGAGCTGCCTTTTGATATGCTTTGACTTCCTGGCATAGGGAGGCATTTGATATATCTTCACCCAGCCTGGTTCTGAAAGAAAAAGCATTCATTTAATTTAATTTAAACTAAAACTGAAATGGATGGAGGATGCTTTCGTGTTGACCGACAATACAATCGTATATAAATAAATAAATAAATGACCTTCCAATTCAAAATCGATGTAGTCCAGCAAAAGCTTGTTCTCATTGGATTTGATATCGTTGATCTGGGGAAGGAAGATCAGAGAACATAAAGTAGGCAGGTATTGGTGGTGTTGTTATAGGAAGAAGAAGAAGAAGAAACCTACCTTGCATCGGAACCAAGCAGCACGGAATCCGTCCTCAAATGTTCTCATTTCAGCCAGTTGCCCAACTTTAAACTTGTTTGCCTTCTTCTCCATTCTGCACCAGTTACTTCACAATCTCAATCTCAATCTCAATTCAGAGAAAGCTTGAATGAATTTATTTATTTAGGGTTTATTCTTCCAACAGTAAACTTTCCAACCCAAACAAACAAAAACTTAAACTACGCTTCTAGTATTTATACCCAAGTAACTCACTTTTCCACAAACTAACATGTTTGCTCCTCAACTTCGATACTTGTTCATTTTCTTCTAAAATACTCTTCATATATAAAACTAAACCCAACAACTTCCATGAATGTGACAAGGTGTGAATGATGTGTTGCAAAACACATGCTTTTATCGTGTATATTTATGGTGTCATTTTCTTTAGGTTTTATTGATTAGTTTGTGTAAATGCAGGTCCCGTGATGAAAGGGAACTAAAAATGAGCTTAAATGATCAAGGGTTGAAGAGTTCGTGAAGTAGCGTATCGGAAAAAGAAAAAAACAGTTGTTTGAGACCCCTTGCGGACCATAAGGGGGTGCCATACGGTCCGAAAGGGCTATGATGGTGGAAAAAGAAGCGGGAGCCTTGCGGACCGCAAGGCTTTAGCCATACGGTACGCAGAGGCTTCGTAAAACTGAAAAATTTTGTTTTAAAACCCTAATAGCCATGGGTTTTGAGGAAACTTGCAACAGACATAAACACATCAATTTGAGGGCAATTTGGAGTTTTTCTTGAAGATCATAAGACTTAGGATCATAGGATTGAAGCAAGAGTGGGTTTGTATTTCGGTTGATTTCCTGTTGTTTAAAACCTTGGAACCATGTTTGTTATTGCTTTGGTTACTGATTTTAAGATGTTTTTGAATCTGGTGAGTAGCTAAATCATTAAAACTACTTAGGTTTGGATGATCTTTTTATGCGTGTTTAACAATTGTTTTGACTTTGACACTGTTTTAGAGTAAATTGGTTGTGATTTGTTGCTAGAATTGATTGTGTATGCTTTCGTTTTGCTGAATTTATTGATATTGTTGAGGAGTTTGGTGCTTTTGGTAGGAATAAGTCACCATTAGTTGTGTTAAACTCGCTTTTAGGTTGTTTATTCGCAATTCTCTATCTAATTGTTTGAAAATTGGTAACAATTAATAAGACAAATCAATTTAAATTTAGCTAGACATTAGTGTGTATCCATCTTCTTTGATTTGAAAGATAATTAGAAGTTGCTAGGTAATTCTTTGCATTGTTTGGTAGTTTTTGAGCACCCGATAACTCGGGGTTCGTCTGCTTATTCGTGTGTCAATCATTCCTAGGATTTTGGTGTGTCATCTTGTAGCTTGGTTCACATCTATATGGTTGGTTTAGGGTAATCTTTTACAATATGATAGTTGTGGGATTTGGGACCTTTAATTAGGCGTGTTTCCTCATAGCACTCCATTGCATATTTTGCTTGTTTCCATTGATCGGTTGTTAGGTTCTTGAGTTTGTGGATCTGATGCAAGGTTATCTACGAGATTAAATAGAAGATTATTTTTATTACTATTATTTGAATTTCTTATTTTTATTTTATTTAGTTTCCTATTTAGCATATGATTCCTATTCTATACAAAGGGATCTAGGGTTTACGGTTTTGTTAGAGTTTTTGATTGAATTTTATTGAAAAGAACATTGTTCTTGAACCCTTTGGGTTGTTTATCGTCTTTGATTAATCAATTGTTCTTGAGCCATTTGATCGCTCGCGAAACTGCAGCAGTTGGTATCAGAGCTGTGGTTTATCAAATGGCTCGATGTGATAGTGATTACACTCGTTTCCGTAGAATCACCGACCAAGGTAACGGTGGAGATAGTCTCGATTCACGTGCTTGTGGTGAAGATCGACGCCCTGTTTGTAGAACCGTCTACTAGGCAGCGACGGAGTTGATCCCAACCCACGAGATCTTAAAGATCAAACGACTCCGGCAACAAGTCAAGGATCTCGAGTTACAACACGAGATTAGACGACTCAAGCAAAGAATCCGAGATCTTGAGGACTCTTCAGCATGGAAGGAAACGGAACCGGAAGAACCCGTTCCGGGGATGAGGAGCATCCTACCAATGACGATACTATATATAATTCACCTCCTGTGTATGATGAATACGAGGATGAGGAATGGTATTTTTGGGTTACCGGTGGTGATCGGAACTTACCGGATGATGAATCTGGTTCCAAAAGTCATAATGTTGAAGGTCTTAAAGCGGTAGAAAACGGAGGTGATGTGATAGCTTCTTGTGGTTCTATGGTGGTGATAGATGGTCCGACGGCTATTGGTGGGTCTCAATCACAATCAAAATTATTTTAAGGACATTTTCTATTTTTTTTCAATTTTTGAATTTTTTTTTTGTTTTGTTTTTTTTTTTTTTCTTCAAAATTTACTTAATCAAACTAACCTAAAAACATAGTTTCTCATCTCCACACTTAAATCACACATTGTCTTCAATGTGGATGGAAAACCAACTAAAAATAAATAAGACATAAAAACTAAACTAAAATACAAAGAGAGAAATAGAAAAGACTTAGTTGGTTAGGATGAACATCATTGCCAGCTATGCGTGTCTTAAATCCAAGCGACTTTTCACCACTTCTAAATCACTCTCAAACACTCTTTAATCTTCCAATTCTTCCACTTTGGGTAGAAAGTTCAAGAACCAAAATAGTGAGTTTTGGTATTCCTTCTTACACTATTTTTCTTGTTCTTGTTCTTATTCTTCTTCTCCTTCCTTGGATAACCTCTAGGAGTATACCACATGTTTAAAAAGGTAACAAAGTTGGTATACCACCATTTTTTAGGTCCAAGTGAGGATTTTTGTTAAACTTTATAAAGATGTTCATCTTTACTTTGTTTTGGAACATTTTCATACCAAACCAAGTCACCAACAAACTTCCATGTTGAAGGGCTTGTGTTAAGTTTTGTTCCATAAAATTTAAGGTTCATATGCCTTCTTTTTAGTTCTTGTAACTCTCTAAGTAATGTCCAAGCCACTAAGTGAGTAAACCTACACCAAGCCTCCAATCTCGCAATGTTGGAAGTACTCGTCTAGGTGATATCCGACTTGGTTACTTAGCAAATAGATAGTTTAATTATGTACGTCTACTTGTATTGATGACCATCCGAATCATCCATGTTATCCATGTTGGTGATTTAGTGCAATGGTGAAAATCTTAAGGTTAGTGGATTACCCTACCTTAATGCATGACAAATACTTTATTACGTAAATAATAATAACCTATGTATATAGATATCATACTTATCTCCAAAACCAAACCATAATATCAACCAAATTAATGGTTGATTATTATGTATTAAGGTGGAGAATATCTTAATCTTAGACTCCTTGTTTTGGGCTTCTAATGAGTGTTAACACTCATGAAAAACACAAACTAAAAATAGTGTCCAAATAAGTGCCTAAGTAAGATATGTTTTATGTAATTTCATATACGTAAATTTCATTTACATTCCAAACTCCAAATCATCATACTCATACACCTTTGTTTACCTTTTCAGGGTAAACTTTGGTGACTCCATCCTTCAAGACCGATTACTCGCTTTTGTGGACATCTTCGCAAACGGTGAGTTCATACTTGACCTAGTTTAAGCTTTAAACACTATTTGGGTTGCAACATGTATCCTTATTAAGATCACAATCACACATACAACCAACAATCTTATGCAAACACTCAATCCTTAAAACATGCTTACTTGTTATGTTACTTGTTTATACATACTAGGACAATCTTATGCATGTTATCTATCATTAACTTTAAAAGCCTCCCTTAACATGTATATCGCTATAGAATTAACACACTGCCTCGTTTGTTGGGTCATTGTTAAATATTCTATCTTTACGATCTTATTCACTTCGATGATAAGGTTACGCTAGTGGAAACTTTGGGTTGATATTTAGTCTTGCATGCTAGTATAATTATATGACTTAGTATACAATTAACATGTGGATTGAGATTTTATTCATACTTATGCTATGTAGACAAACTAGTATGTTCACCGACATAATTTGTGTTGACGGATATTTTATACATGTTGCAGGAAATATTTGATGATGATTCCGCTAGAAAAGACGTAGGGTGGATTTAGATACTCGCTTAGTTTTAATTTATGCATTTTAATATTGTTAGTCTTGAAATTCCAATTATCATACTTTCCATTTTCATGAACAATCTAATGCTTGATTCAGTGAAATGAAATTTTGAATTTTAATTCATTGTCGCAAATTTAGTTTTGTGTTGTCTTTGAGCAATCTATTATATCTCACCTTGATGTTTTGTTATCGGTTGGGGTGTGACTAATGCAAACAAGCAACTCCTATAAGGTGATGCTTTGATTGTTGAAGCGTATGTTGTTTCCATACGTAATTATCTAAAAGACCTATATTTTGGCCAAAACCCTTTCTTGGGTTTACTCCCCTTGTGTGGAGTTTTCCCTAATTTTTACAAGCATGCATAATATATTAAGATAACAGCTAAATCATGTATCTTATATTTGAAAGTGTTCATGAAAACTCACATGTTGGATTCTTTATCCTCTTGGGTTTATATCAACATTGTTAACCATTAAATCACATCTTAGCTTCTGCATCCTAGTTCCTACCCTATTACTAAAAACATAGGATGTAATCTCATGTTATCTGGAAAATCATATGTGGTTATAATGCGTCTAGTAATCGTTAGTATATTTTGTATGTTCTATACAATTTTGTATACAACCCATCTTCATTAATTTAGACCCCCATGTAAAGTTATAGAATCTTAAAGTTGTGTTTAACAAATCGTTAAACGTCTAATTGAAACCTAGACCCTTAAACTCTTATTTAAATCTAAACCCTTTATTTTGGTGCATGTCATCATGTTATCAAGGTTATTTGAGAGGGTTGTGGAAAGAGTTAGAAAACTTAAAAAAAAACTTCACATTTAGGTCTTGGTGTATACCCTAACACTCGGGGCGTTGAAGTTGACATGACATGTAGGGGCGCAGGATAAGTGGGTATATCCCCAATTTTTCACTTAGTAGTGTTAAATATGTAGTTTCGTATACAAATTTTTGGTATATACGTTTTCGCCTCCCCCCCCCCCCCGATTTTCGAGGTCAAGCTTCGCCACTGATGACTTGTTAACTGCCGTTGCACACCAGTCCTTCCTTGTATTAAGGGCGTTAAAAACGTCACTTGTTAACATGTTAATGGGATGTTAAGAGATTGAATTACTTTTTTCTTTAACCAAAAATCACTAAAAATCGAGTTAGATGAAGTTAACAAGATTAATATTTCCTTTTTGAGTGATCTGAAGTAAAATGAAGAAAAGTAGATAATTTAACACCTTAGTAGAGTTGAAAAGGATTAAAGTATAGCCTAATGTGTTTAACACTAAGTGGTGATTAAGATTATTTATTTTTTGAAGAGTGTAACATGAAATTATGTTACATAAAAATGACACATGGACCTATGTGGGTGCGGTGTAGAATTGGGTAGGACACTCACTAATTGTGAATATCTTCTATATAATAAAGGAAGGATTTTTAATCCTAGGTGTCAATCCCACAAGCCCCCACTTGTCATTTTCACTGATGTGTCATTTTGTAGGATTTTTTTCTTTTTTTAAATAATCATTTGTTTGTGCTGAACAATTTTGAGCGGCCATATCTGAATTTAAATTTGAATTGCCCTCCACATCCTCAAAACCCATTTATTCCTTTCTTCTTTTCATCTGTACAGAAGAAATTTAACCTGAAACCCTAGAACCCTTCATCTTGAATCCCTCTAATCTCCTTTTCTTCAATCATCGCCACCCAAAATTGCTTCAAAACCCTAATCTTCTCCACCGCCGACTCCCACATCACCAACACACACAAACCCTAATTTCTCTTTTCACAACACGCATCGTCGATCCAGTAGTTCATACCCGTCTATAGCAATGCTTCATAAACGGTGTAAGTCCACCAAATGGTAAACATTCATAGCCGATTTCTGGAAAATCGTATTTTAAGGTTTCGATTTTTACGATACTTGTGTATGTTTTCGCTATTTGATTGATTCAATAACGTTATATCATTTTACTCAAGTTTTCAGGTAACAATATCAGACGGACCAGGAGGAACAGGTAACCATGTTATTCAAGTTTGATGACCACGTGTTCAACAGATCCAGTGAAAAGATTAGATCCGGTAGTTAGAATGATGGCGGCGGTTTGGGTTTCTTCACGCAATTTATAGTGGCGGCTGTGATTTCAATTGATCATTTGTGCTTCGTTTAAGGTATGCTTCTGGTTGGTAAAGAAATCTGATTTTGTGGAAGGGTTGGGAATTTGGATAATTCTAAGTTTTTTTATTGTTTAATAAAAAAGACTAAAGATCAAGATTTTTAAAGAAATATATATGGTTTGAGTGCAGGGCAAGAAAAGGAGACATACAATTTGTGAAGCACTTGCTGATGACACCTGTTAAGAACTAAATATTAGGACAAATAAGGTTGTCGAGTGAGTCGGGTCAAATTTGAGGGTTAGACTCGGGGATGTGGTTTTAGTGCATCAATGTGCTGCTGATGTTAAGTATGCGAAGCGTGTTACCCTTCCGATTGAAGATACTGTTGAAGGAGTTACTGGGAATCTGTTGATGCTTACTTGAAACGTATGTTTAGTTTATAAGCATCTACCTTGCCATTTATCGTATGTTTATGATCTGAGTGTCCGTTTGTTAGTTTGCATGTTTGATCTTGCATCTTACTTTCTAGAAGCGTACCACCCTGGGAGGAAGGGGGCTACGTTTTGGTAAGGAGAGGAATGAGAAGTGTTGAGTTTAAAGTTATTGAGACTGATTCTGCTGAGTATTGTATGGTTTCGCCTGAAACTTAGATATTCTGTAAGAGTGAGGCAGTGAGAAGGAAGATTAAGACCTGTTTGGACAAAAGGTTGAATAAAGTCCAAAGGAAGAATACACAAAGTTCTACCACAGTCTTGCGAAGGTGAATCTAAAATTTTCAAACCACATAGTCCTGTTATAGTACGTTCTGATATGATTTTATGTTTGACAGGACTTTGGTGATGACAAGCCAATGGCATGGAGTCACTTTCTTGCCGAAGGTGATGTTGAGTTTAAGGCTGTTCTATTTGTGCCACCCAAGGCTCCTGCTTGTAACAAATCGAAAATTTGTTGTTATCTTTTCATTTGACTTTCCGACGTACCAATCCTTTGTAATCCCAAGATTCAGTTGATAATAAAGTTTATGTTAACTAATTATGGTATTGTACGTTATTATCGCATCAAATCGCTTATTAAATCGCATCGCTAATCTCATCGAATCATAAATCGCAATTATTTATGTGGTTTTATATTATTTATGTGTTATGTGTGTTCGTGGTTATGATTTCGCTCGCTATCGCATCGCTCTCGCACTCTTGAATCACTAAATCGCACTATTATATCAATTATAACGCTTAACGCCTTGAATTTAACGCTTAATATAACTATCTTATACGAACCGAATAACCAAACGAACACTTAAAGCGAAACAAACGAAGAAAACCCAACTTTTGAGTCAAGTTCGGCCGAACTTGACTGGCCCAGATAATCCCTTCTAAACCTCAAGTTCGCTTGAACTGCACCTCAGGGAGGTCAAGTTCGGTCGAACTTGGCTCTCTTTCTCTCAACATCCTACAAGTTCGCGCGAACTTGTACACTTTTGTACAAGTTCGGCCGAACTTGGCTCCACCAGCTCACCTTTTTGCTTTCTCCTATAAATACCAAGCTCTGTTCTCTCATTTGAATTTGCTGCAAGTTCGCCCAGAGCTCTCAAAACCCGAAACCTTCGTGTTCTAAGTAAGAACCAGCCCGATTTCAACCGCAATGATGTTCAACAACATTTTACAAACGTTTACAACGATTTTGGCATAAGGCATAGCCTTCGTTTTCATCAAAACTCATTCTTTTATGAAAATCTTCATCTTTTTCTTTCAAAACTTCTGTTTTAAGCTTAGATCTACCCCAATACGAGTTCGTTGGTGTTCGCAGAGGCTTCCCAAACACGTGCAAGATCTCGGCTTGTAAGTTATAGATCTGAGAAAAACCTTTGATAAACATTGATTTCTACACAAGATACGGACCTTTGATGATGTTTTGTTCATCTTCTGATATGAAACGAAGCATCTATCATTCGAGATCCCAGATTTGGAAGCACAAGGACATTTATGTTGGTTTACCAAGCCGGACTAATCCGAACGAACCCCGAGTTCGCCCGGATTAGCCCACGCTTTTGTAAAACGGCTAAAACAGCTCTAAAGGACCTTCTGACCTAAGTTTGCTCAGTAGCACAGGGTTGGAGGGATGAACACTCGATTTTCCTCAGCAAACGACGCGAAAACGCAAGATTTTGGACCCGAAAACATCAAGTTTGCTCGAGAATCACCAGCTCCCCAGGTCAAGTTCGACCGAACTTAGGCTATTTATCACCAAACTTTCCTACAAGTTCGACCGAACTTGTCTAGTTTCTTAGGAAACTACACAAGTTCGCCTGAACTTGTCATCTCAGCAAGAAATTCTTACAAGTTCGCCCGAACTTGACAAGTTTCTCAAAGAAACTCTTTAAGTTCGACCGAACTTGACTCTAAACCTACCAAAACCATACAAGTTTGCTCAAACTTGTGTATTTACACACAAGTTTGCCTGAACTTGTCTACTGCCTAGACCAAACTTAACCGTTTCAGCTTTTCGGAGACTGATGCACTCCCGTTCGCGTATGCAGGCTGATCCGGCGCTCCTCTCAACTCCTCGCAGATCCCGAACTGTTACCTAAACGCACCTACAGTGAGTATACTTGACCCATTTTCGCTTTAACGCACTTTTTGGGTGTTACATACGTTCCTATATTAAAATCACTTCACAAATCAAAACTGTTTATCACACGCGAATAATCTGATTGTATATGCTCGATACGTGATACTAGAAACATGTGACGAGGACTTATTTTCGTTAACTTGCCTCCTTAGCTAGTATGGTACTATAGTTTGGCTAACACCCGACGGGGTCTAGTTAGGATGGTCGCGCAAGCCTTTTCACAGTAGTTAGCATGAGAAATGAGCCTATGTTATGTTAAGTGTTTTGGTGTATCATGATATGTAATTAGATTGTTTCGCAAATGCTTTCTCGACTATGCTAGTATTATTCAAACCCGTATGCTCACCTTTACTTAATTGTATTGACTTGTATTTTAACGATGTAACAGGTTGAGGATTTTAGCTATGGATGCTTGGATGTTGCATGCTTAGCATAGTTTAGTTTTGTCTTTATTTTGTTTAGTTTCCAAGTGTAATAAATCTAGGGGATATCACTTGTTGTTTTTGTGGGAGAACTTAGATTCTGTAATGATTGTTTAAAATGTTAAGTTAATGGTATGGGACGTTAATGTTTGAATGATATTGTTAAATGATTGTTATGGAATTCTCACGAGACAATCCGGTCACCTAGTGCCACTACCTTGATGATTCCGCCATCGGTTGGGGTGTGACAGATTGGTATCAGAGCGCCATAACCATAGGATAGTAGGTAGAATTGCCATGTTCGACCTAATAGCATGTTTAAGTACCCGATTGACCTATCTTTGACTTAAATGTTAAACTACTTGCCATAAATGCTTAAATGTGCCTTTCCTAAGGATAATACAATATACACGATTATGAAACGCTCGTATCTCACAAACGAGGATCAAGTTGAGATTAGGTGTGATAACCAAGAACTCTCAATAAGATCGCTCATTCCGCGTATTACTCATCAGGAGATATCTTCGTTGAGTTAGGAGTGACATCCAAACCTCGACGAACATCTCCCTTTCTATGTAGTGGAATGCCCGATGTGATCGG
This sequence comes from Scalesia atractyloides, assembly GCA_947069175.1. NCBI lineage: Eukaryota > Viridiplantae > Streptophyta > Magnoliopsida > Asterales > Asteraceae > Scalesia > Scalesia atractyloides. The sequence goes on along the minus strand of CAMTDV010000024.1, from coordinate 253,905 downwards.
TGAGCGTGGTCACAACTAGGAATGATGTTGTTAAGTTAGGGGTGAAACCCGCATCTTAATAACTAATTCCGTGCATCGATTTTCAATCTCACCAAAATCTCGGTTATGCTGATGGTTTGGAACACGTATTAACTGGAAGGGTAAACGTCGTTAGCCGCTTGCGGGGAGAACGTTTATCTATTAGGCCAAAGCATGGGTCCAAATGCAAAGGGTAGTCGAATCACTTTGGGTAGTCAACGTCTCAAAACCCCAGACACTCCCAACTGATTTAAGCCTATATCGTCGATTTACGCACCATCGAGTTTATTATTATTTATGTGTTTAAAATTTTGAGAATTTTCGCTTTATTCGATTTCTCACTTAATTGTTTATTGCTCGCATTATCGACTTCTCGAATTATCGCATTTACGCTCCATCGAATATATGCACAACTCGCACAGCTCTCGTAATCTAAAACACTAAATTAATACACCAACCAAACTAATCGCTTAACTCACTTACTCCTATAAGGACATGTGTGTCTCATACGCGGTATTATCTCGCCTATCTCGCTATATATATCGCATACATCTCGTTTATATCTCCCTATTATATCGCATCTCATATCGCGCTATGCATAATGTTTAATTAGAAGGTGAATACGTGCAAAATATGTGCTTACGTGGATTATGTGCTTACGTGCTTACGTGCTTACATGCTTATGTGCCTACGTGCTTATGTGTCTACGTGTTTACGTGCCTACATGTTTATGTGATTTTGTGCCTTGTATAAATAATAATAATAATAAATATTTAAGCATAACTCTATTATAATCGAATCTCATCTAATTTAAATCTTTCGTGTAGATGTCTTCTATGGGATCGCACACCCGAAGGAACCTCCAACGCAGCAACGCCGACAAGCGTATTGCCACCATGGTAGCCAAAGAAATAGCTAAGGTCATCGCGCAAATCATCTCAAAATTTCATGTTGTGAGTAGAAACTCATCAGTCGACTCTAAAACTGAGAATCCCAAGCCGCGTTTCAGCTTCAAGAACTTCAAGGCTTGTGCACCTCTCGCCTTCACGGTCAATGACGGACCGACTTCTATGTTTCACTGGTTCGATTCTATTGAGGTCACTTTTAGGCAAAGTGGATGCCCCGATGACCTCCACACCGTGAACGCTACCGGAGTCTTCCAGTCCCGTGCTCTCGACTGGTGGACAGCTGAAAGAAACAAGCGTGGAAATGATGAAGCTTACAATCTATCTTGGGAGGAACTCAAGGAAGTAATGATGAAGGAGTTCTGCCCTCCGCATGAAAAGCAAAAGCTCGAAGATGAGTTTTGGGGGTATCAAGCAAGATGGTCCCGACAATGCTGGTTTTACTGCTCGGTTTAAAATTTTGAGCATCATCTGTCCCAGCCAGGTTGATACGACGGAGAAAACTATTAACAAGTACATCCGTGGTTTACCCGAATGTGTTACAAGTTTCATGAAAGTTGCTCGTACTACAACCATCGAGGAAACCTACATGCTCGCCGCTGAGATCAATGATCAGCGAGTCCAAGATGGTTATTTTAAGAACTCTGCCAAAGTCGCCAATCAAGCCGTCGTCGAACCAACCGCTGCTACCGAATCATCAAGTGAACCAAAGGGAAAGCGTCAGGGACGCAAAAGAGGAAACCCGAGTAAGAACTATGCCCTCGCCGCTCCAGTAAACCCTCAGCTGCTTCAGTCAGCCGCTCCGAACGCACCTCCAGCTAAGCGTGCGTATACCGGACCTACCCTATGTGCCCTAAGTGCACTTATCATCATGCTGTTGGTGGCAACTGTCGTTTTTGCACAAACTGCAATATCTACGACCACTTTACTGTGAGTTGCCGATCAGGTCCTCGTCAGCCAGCTCCTCCGGCTCCAGCAGCTCTAGCTTTACCCGCTCTTCCTCAAGCCAATCAGCAGCAAGCTCCAAAAGCACGTGTGTGCTATGTGTGTGGTGATCCGAATCATTTCGCCAATGTCTGCCCGAATCGTCCTGTCAAGCAAGAGCAGCCAGCACCGCAGCCTCAGCAACAGCATCAGCCACAACAGCAGCAGCAACCACAAGTTGCGTGTGGCAGAGCCTTCAATCTCAACCACCGCCAGGCCCAGAATGGCAACAATGTTGTCAATGGTACGTTTCTCGTTAATGGTATTTATGCTTCATGTTTATTTGATACTGGTGCCGATAATTGTTTTATATTTCTAGAATTCGAAAAGGTTTTAAATTGTAAGCGCGCTAAACTCCCAAAGACTTTTGATGTGGAAGTCGCCACCGGAAAATCCGTTACCGTTGATTCCGTCTTACGTGGTTGTAATCTCGATCTCAACAACCATGTCTTCTCGATCAATCTCATACCTATGCAGTTAGGTAGCTTCGATATCATAGTAGGCATGGATTTTCTTCGCGAGAATCATGCTGAAGTTGTATGCTTCGATAAAATGATTCGTTTTCCTCTTCCTAACGGTGATCAACTTCATGTATACGGTGAAACTCCCTCAAAGAAGTTGATGCTTGTATCATGTACTCGAGCACACAAATGCTTGCAAAAGCGATGTGTTGCCTTCCTCGCCCATATTGTGAACCCGGAGAAAGAAAAGAAGACTTATAAAGACGTTCCCGTTGTTTGTGAATTTCCTAAAGTCTTTCCCGACGATTTACCCGGTTTACCCCTACTCGAGATGTCGAATTCCGAAATCGATTTAGTTCCCGGAGCTACTCCCGTTGCTAAAGCTCCTTATCGCCTCGCACCATCCGAAATACGTGAGCTATCAAGCCAACTTCAAGAGCTTCTTGATAAAGGTTTCATACCTATCCTTTTCGTGAAAAAGAAGGATGGATCGTTCCGAATGTGCATCGATTATCGTGAACTTAACAAACTCACAATAAAGAATCCGCTACCCTCTTCCTCGTATCGACGACTTATTTGATCAGCTTCATGGTGCTACTTGTTTTTCTAAGATCGACCTCCGTTCTGGTTATCATCAGTTACGCGTGTTGGATGAAGATATTTTGAAAACCGCCTTTCGTACTCGCTATGGACATTTTGAATTCGTGGTCATGCCTTTTGGTATTACTAATGCACCCGCGGTTTTCATAGACTTGATGAACGTGTGTGTAAAGCTTTCTTAGATCGCTTCGTTATTGTTTTCATCGATGATATCCTTATCTATTCGAAGTCGAGAGACGAACACGCGCGCCATCTTCGTTTAGTCCTCGAACTTCTTCAAGGTAATCGCCTTTATGCTAAGTTCTCTAAATGTGAATTCTGGCTAAAGAAGTCCAATTTATCGGGCACATTGTTAATAGTCAAGGAATTCACGTCGACCCTGCAAAGATCGAAGCCATCAAGAGTTGGATCACACCGAAAAATGCTTCTGAAATCCGTTCATTTCTTGGATTGGCGGGTTACTACCGTCGATTCATCACCGACTTCTCAAAAATCGTCGTTCCGCTTACTGCTTTAACTCATAAAGACAAACCTTTTGTTTGGGAATTCAAGGAAGAGGAAGCTTTTCAAACTCTCAAGCATATGCTATGCAACGCTCCTATCCTCGCTTTACCAGCCGGAAACGACGATTTCGTTGTTTATTGTGATGTCTCTAATCTTGGTCTTGGTTGTGTTCTCATGTAACGAGACAAAGTTATCGCGTATGCATCTCGACAACTCAAGATCCACGAGAAGAATTACACAACCCACGATCTCGAACTAGGAGCAGTTGTCTTTGCATTAAAGATATGGCGACACTACCTTTACGGTACAAAGTGTACGGTCTTCACCGACCATAAGAGCTTACAGCATATCTTTAATCAAAAGGAACTAAATATGTGCCAACGCCGATTGGTTGAACTTCTCAACGATTACGATTGCGTAATACGCTACCATCCCGGCAAAGCAAAAGTCATCGCCGATGCTCTAAGTCGACGAAGCTATGTATATAGTGTTCGTAACTCTCAAGCATTGAATGATCTCGAAATCAAGATTCGCTCCGCTCAATTTGCCTGTTTTAACGAGAATACTTTGGAAGAAGAAATGAAATGTGGTGCTGAAACTCAACTCGTATCTAAGCCTAATGGTATTTATTACTATCTCAATCACATTTGGATTCCCAGTCGTGATAATATTCGTAAGTTGCTAATGACCGAAGCTCATAAATCTCGATATTCCATTCACCCTGGTGCCGACAAGATGTACCAGGACCTTCGTCCTAAGTACTGGTGGCCGGGCATGAAAAAAGATATCGCCTTGTACGTCTCAAAATGCTTAACTTGTTCGAAAGTTAAAGCTGAACATCAAAGGCCCTCTGGTTTACTCGAACAACCCGAAACCCCGATGTGGAAGTGTGAGAGTATAGCTATGGACTTCGTTACTAAACTCCCGCGTACTTCATCTGGTCACGATAGCATTTGGGTTATCGTTGATCGTCTTACTAAATCTGCGCACTTCATTGCTATACGAGAAGACTTTAAGGCCGAACGGTTAGCCCGAATCTATACCGACGAGTTATATGTCGACACGGGACGCCTCGTGACATCATTTCTGACTGCGACGTCGCTTTACCTCGCGTCTCTGGGAGACCTTTCAATCCGCTCTCGGTACTACGCTTAATCTAAGTACCACTTTTCATCCTCAAACCGACGGTCAGACTGAGCGCACGATCCGCACCCTCGAAGACATGCTTCGTGCGTGCATCATATATTTCGGTGGTAACTGGGATACACATTTACCTTTAATCGAATTCTCGTACAATAATAGTTATCATACCAGCATTCAAATGGCTCCTTTTGAGGCACTGTATGGAAGAAAATGTCGATCGCTTATTGTATGGCACGAGATCGGAGAAGCACAAATCACCGGTCCCGAGCTAATTCAAGAAACGACTGACAAGATCCTCCAAATCAGGTCAACCTTTTGAAAGCTCAGAGTCGTCAAAAGAGTTACGCCGATAAATGCCGCAAGCCCCTGCAGTTCGAAGTGGGAGATCACGTTCTCCTAAAGGTTGCACCTTGGAAGGGAGTGGTCCGCTTCGGCAAGAAAGGGAAGCTAGCGCCTCGATACGTTGGTCCCTTTAAGATTCTGGAAAGGATCGGTAAAGTAGCCTATCGTCTCGAATTACCGGAGGAACTTAACAACGTACATCCGACTTTCCACGTGTCTAGCCTCAAGAAATGCCTAGCCGAAGAGAATCTGCATGTCCCTCTCGAAGATCTGCAAATCAACGAGACTCTCCATTTCGTGGAAAAGTCTGTGGAAATCATGGACCGAGAGACCAAGAAACTCCGACGCTCTCGCATCCCTATCGTGAAAGTCCGATGGGAGGGCAAACGCGGCGCCGAGTTTACTTGGGAATTGGAAAGTGATATGAAGGCCAAGTACCCGCATCTATTTATTACAACTACTACTTGAATTTCGGGACGAAATTCCTTAAAGTAGGGGAGACTGTAACAACTCGAAAATTCGTTGTTATCTTTTTGACTTTCCAATGTACCTATCCTTTATAATCCCGAGATTCGGTTGATAATAAAGTTTATGTTAATTAATTATGGTATTGTACGTTATTATCGTATCTAATCGCTTATTAAATCGCATCGCAAATCGCAATTTTTTATGTGGTTTTATATTATTTATGTGTTATGTGTGTTCGTGGTTATGATTACGCTCGTTATCGCATCGCTCTCGCACTCTCGAATCGCTAAATCGCACTATTATATCAATTATAACGCTTAAGGCCTTGAATTTAACGCTTAATATAACTATCTTATACGAACCGAATAAACAAACGAACACTTAATGCGAAACAAACGAAAAAAACCCAACTTTTGAGTCAAGTTCGCTCGAACTTGGTGTTACCAAGTTCGGCCGAACTGATGAAATCTGGCCAGCGGAGGTCAAGTTCGGTCGAACTTGGCTCTCTTTCTCTCAACATCCTACAAGTTTGTGCGAACTTGTACACTTTTGTACAAGTTCGGCCGAACTTGGCTCCACCAGCTCACCTTTTTGCTTTTCTCCTATAAATACAAAGCTCTGTTCTCTCATTTGAACTTGCTGCAAGTTCGCCCAGAGCTCTCAAAACCCGAAACCTTCGTGTTCTAAGTAAGAATCAGCCTGATTTCAACCGTAATGATGTTCAACAACGTTTTACAAATGTTTACAACGATTTTGGCACAAGGCATAACCTTCGTTTTCATCAAAACTCATTCTTTTACGAAAATCTTTATCTTTTTCTTCCAAAACTTCTGTTTTAAGCTTAGATCTACACAATACGATTTCGTTGGTGTTAGCAGAGGCTTCCCAAACACGAGATCTATAAGATCTCGGCTTGTAAGTTATAGATCTGAGAAAAACCTAGAGTGGAGTTTGCAAAACTTTTACCCAACGATGATATACTCCCTTCGGGTAGTGGGCCAACTAGAGTGGAGTTTGCAGCCGAGCTTCATGGTTTCGTGTCTCGAGGATTTGGTGAACTTGTACCCGTCTCAATACTTTAAAGATGCTTATATTTTTTTACAACTGCAAAATTAGTTAAAACATATAGATTGAAAAGCCTTGTCAGAAGATTTTGTGTCTTGAGCATTTCGTGAAATTTACGCCTCTTAATATGCTATTAAAAGTTCAAATGAAGACTTAAAGTTCAAAGCGTTGTTCGGAAAAAGTCATGATTGTCCACTTAAAGTTTGGTTAAGCCCCATAATTGACCATCAATGAAAAAAGTCATGGGTCCGCCATTGATACACATAGTAAAGTAATATGGACACCAAAGTTTATTTTATATATATTAACACTTATATTTTAGTTGATTTTTTTGTAGAGAGGACTCATATAAATAAAATTCTCTACCGGTAATAACCTAGTTCCAAATATTATATGGAAGAAAAGCTGCGTATAGTTTGTCGATAGTGGATGTGGAACCCCAATAAATACGTAAACTAAACCCACCCCCAAAATCAACAACAATAATAATAACAACAACAACACATAATAATAATAACAATAAGAAATAAACAACAACAATAATAATAATAATAATAATGGCTTCCAGATTCCTTCTTCTTCTCACCTTGTTCTTGATCGGTAATTGCATAGAAGAAGAAGAAGATGACATCAAAACAACAATGGAACAATTCTCTGGATACCCAGCAGCAGCAGACCCTTCTCATTCCATTCCTCCGGTCGATTCTCTCGCTCTTCAGCAACAGGTTTCAAACTTTCCATTTTTTTAGGTTCAAAACTCATCATATAATTAATTAAAAACAATTAATATATATATATATATATATATATATATATATATATATATATATATATATTCTTTTGTTGATTGTTTGGAATGCATATAAGATTGATGAGCTCTCAACCTTTTCGGATTCACCGGCTCCTTCCGTAACAAGGATCTTGTACACCCATAACGATGTACTGGCAAGAAGGTATCATCATCTACTTCACTTGATCATAATCAGTCTTATTAGTATTTAAAATCTTCATTTTTAGTCTCATTAGATTTTGGCTTGATAAACAGGTTTTGTTTTTAATATACTGACTGACTGATGTGACATACAAATATAACATCTATTCCTTTTGTCACTGAATTAAATGTTTTGTTGACCGGCCTCTGTCCCTCCTAACAATTTTGAGTTTTGGACTGCTGCTGCTGCTGCTGCTGCTGTTTTCTTTCTTATAAACAACAGACCTTCCACCAAATCTTATGATACATACTCCCATTGCTTGCACTTGATATATCTATCATATTTTGATCATCTGGTTGCTTCATCCTATCTATCTAGGTTCATCAAAAACTTGATGGGACGGGCTGGCCTTTCTGTCAGGAGGATGCTGTCGGCAACATATTTGGTCGCTGGTCAGTTTTTCTTTTCTATGTCCTTTCTGGACTGGACTCTTTTTAGTTGAATCAAGCTCGTTAACTCCATTCATTTTTCTTCGTTAAATCAGGGATATTTTCGCTTTTTTTATCTACTTGTTTTGTTTTGTTTTGTTTTTATACTTGTACATTATGCTAAACGCTTGTACATAAAGTGGAAAAAAAAACGAATTGCCCTTTAAGTTAACAAAGAAGACAGAAATACTCCTGACATAAAGTGGAGAGCCCTGTTGCCTCACTTCGTTCAGACTATGTTGTCTTTAACCGCCCTGGCTTTAGAGTTTGCCTTGAGCGTTCCCCGGGAAGCCATACCGCTGATCGCCACTTGACAACCGTTGTGCCACCACATGAGTTGAACACTCTCTGACGTAATACACGGTGGGACAAAAACCTGGTTGGGCTCAAGAGATAACCTGACACCTCTTTAAGAAGACTAGGCTCTATCCATCATTACCTAACCAAAAAAGTGACACAAGTGAGGATTAAACTTAGGTCTCTATCAAAGACTCCCTACCACCATTGTTATTTATAATAATAGTTATTATATCATCAATCAAATAAATTTAATATAAAATTAGTTATGAATTTTCAAATAAACTTATCTTTTCTAATTAAAAGCTTTTACTCAAAATATCACCAAGTTCAAAACTATATTCGATATAATTCTATTAATAGAATCTATAATTGTTGTATTAAAGTTTTTTTTTCTAAAACATATCTGGACGATCGTACGTGTTATGCGATTACGTCATATTTTGTTTAGCATGTGCAATAAGCAAGTTTTTAAAAACATTTTTCTTATTATTAGTAACTACTAGTTGTAGAAGTCGCTAGACGCTCTCAAGTTGATCGATTTGGGAGTTGCGAGTACCTGGTCTAGGCGGAGAGTATTCGAACATGTTAAGTTATAAAGAAATCAGTTTTAGGGAAATTATACACATGCCAAATCTCATAAGTTTAGTAATATTTATAACAAAATACGTAAATATTAATATAAAATTAAAAAATACATATTTAAATAGTAAAGTATTTTCAACAGTTGATATTCATTCATTGAAATAGGCATTATGTTTTATTTTTATACGGTCTGAGTTAATAAACTAGGTTTGATTATAACCGAGGTGAACTCTATATGATCGATTCTGAATAATTAGACGGAGTTGAATAAAGTCACTTAAGCAACCTACCAATTACTCAACTTCTAAAACCTTGCTTAAAACATTAATAAATATATAAAAATACATTTATTAAATCGTGTATGGTAAGCTAATTAGTTAATGTGTAAAACTGTAGTTTTTAAGCTGAATAATAATAATACACATATTCAAATATTAAAATAAAAGAGTTGCAAAGGATAGTTGTGTTTTCATCAGTCTTGTAATTCTGCGTGTCGAATTGATTTGATGAAAATAATATAACAATAATAATATAGGTGGAATGTTATAATAAAAATAGAAAATACATTTTGGTGTATAGAAAGGGGCGACTTTGTGGAATAGATACATACATAGATACATACATGTCTCCGAGTTTCTCTCTCCTCGGAGCAGCAGCAGCAGCAGCCATTAAAGCATCTTTAAAGTAACACTCTTCATTTCTCCGATCAAAAAGTTGAGTTTGATCGAGTTTATTACTTTTGAGAGGAATGAAATCAACAACTCGTCTGGATTCTGCCGTCTTCCAACTCACCCCCACAAGAACAAGGTAATTGTTTCATGCATTTCGTCTGCCCCAAATGTACATGTGTAGTATGTATGTATGTATGTATGGTTGTATTATGCTCGATTGATTGTTATTATTAATTTTCCGAACCCTAGAGAACAGATAGATACTAACTAGGTGAGTTAACTTGACAACCGAGAATTGAAGAAGATATAGGGTTTTTTGATATATTGATTGATATCAAGTGTATTTATAGTATAGTATACGCCTGGACTGAGTTGTTTCTCTGCCTTGGACCAACCGCCAATTGATTGCTCCTTACTTACTTACTTACTTACAGATATGCCGCTCCCCTTTTCATCTCTTAGTTAAGCTCATCGCTTCTGTCAGACTTAAGCAATGCTATAAGATAAAACCAAATGTATCTATGTGTTTCAAGGAATTAGCTACAACATCATTCATTTGACCACCAGAAAATTAAAACAAAACAAAATACAGTAACCACCACTAACGAGATGGTAATACTTACCACCCCTTTTCACACAATATTAGTTTTTCTTTTTTTCTTTAATAGTGTATGGATAATTTTTAACTGCTGCAACATACCAGGTGTGATTTATACATCATTGCAAATGGGAAGAAAGAAAAAATTGCTTCTGGTTTGCTCAACCCATTTATTGCACATCTAAAGACTGCTCAAGATCAGATTGCAGAAGGTGGATATTCGGTATTGCTTGCACCACAAGCTGGAAGTAATGCCACATGGTTTACAAAGTGTACTGTGGAAAGGTTTGTGCTACTCCTGTTTCCTTCTCTAATGTCTTTTGTAGATATCACTCAACTCATAATAATGATTTTCATTTTAGACAACAGTTTAATTGTTTTGATGCAAGTAAAAACACTGATCATTGACATCTTGTTGAATCCTTTGTGTTGAAATGTTGCCCTCATGCCTTTTGGTTTAAATGACTGGAAAGTAGAACAAAAGTTGTGCCAGTTTACCTCATTGTATCAGCTTTACGGGAATTACCATTTTTTTGAACCTTTGACGCGAAAGCTATTTGTTGTTTGTAGTTTTGTTCGCTTTGTGAGCACTCCGGAGATTCTGGAACGTGTCTACACCATAGAATCTGAAATCTTACAGATAGAAGAAGCAATTGCCATTCAAGGAAACACTGATATTTCTGTGAGCATTATCTATTTTAATATATATACAAGATGGTTATTTTGAGAACGCTAAATATTGCGAGAATCGTGAGAACGAATGAAAAACCGCGATAACTTTGTCAAAAACAATTTAAATTCATTTTTTAACACTTATCATTATTATTCGAATACAATATTATAAATTAAATTTACAAGTTAAAGTTCACATATATTCGTAAATAAAGAAAATTTTACACGTGTGTAAATTTGTTGTATTTATACTTGTGTAAAAAATTTATTAAGAGTGATTTTGAGAGGATAGATGAATTATTTAAAGAGTGAATTTTATTTCTAATGTTGTATTTTAATTATAATGAGGTTTGTACGAAATAAATGATTTTGATTGTTTTTTTCATTCGTGCTCATGGTTTTCGCAATATTTAGCATTCTCAAGATAACCCTCCCCTGTACACACACACACACATATATATGTATGTCTAAGTAGCACTGGAACGGGTACGGGATCAGGATACGGGCACGATACGGGAACGAGGAACGGCAAAACTCAACATTCCAAGATACGTGTACGGCAATAAAAATATAAAAAATAAAAATATATTAAACAGACTCCAAAAAATACTACATCTTCCAAAGGTAATTAATTATCAATAAACAAATCATTTTCAAATTCTGGTTCATCTAGTGAGAGATTGGCAATCGATAGAGAATTAGAGATGATGAGACTTGAGAGTTTAGAGATTAGAGAAGCCGAATATGATAGGTCTATTTATTTAATGGCCGGTTGTGGAATTTGAAAGGGTTTAAACCCTAAAAATAAATGGAAACGGGCTGGATACTTCTACCAGATACGTCCCCGACATTAGAAACGTTAAGGAAACGTCCCCGGCGAGTACCCATGGCGTTTCGGTCCCCGACAAGTAGTACGGCCACGTTAAGGAGTCCCCGTGCTACATAGATGTATGTATTATGTATGTATGTGTATGTGTATGCATGAACTTTTTTCTTAATCAAAGTGTTCACCATGGCAGATAGAAGACCAATACATAAAGCCTGTGGCAAGCAATGAAGGTAGGTGAGTTGGACCATCTGGCAAACTGGCAATTTTTAATTCTCGTCGTTTTTGATCTCTTGGTATTCAATTCATTCCACAGGAAACAAACCGGCAGGTGACGTTATTGAGGAGGAGAAGGCAATTGTTCTATACACGGTAACAAATCACCAACTAGAGTATTCTTATTTTCTAATGTGTAATATAATAATCCATTATTTATTCTATTTCTCGTTTCTTCTGTCAGCCCGGTGTGCCTGAGCTTCCCAGTCCAAGCACTAAGGAGAGAAATTCAAAGTATTGGTGTTTCCTGCTTAACATTTTATTCTGTTCTTATCGTAAGAGTCGTTATGATAGTTGTATTGTTATGTATGTATTTTCAGAGCCCAGCTGATAAATGTTCTCGAGACACGTAAAACAGTGCTGAAGAAAGAACAAGGGATGGCGTTTGCACGCGCTGTCGCTGCTGGATTTGAAATCGAGAATGTGGCAAATTTGTTATCATTTGCTGAATGCTTCGGAGCATCATGTCTCATGTAACCATAACAAAACGCTTTTTTGTTTCCGTTATATCTACCTATCAACTCTTTTTAACAATTTCGGTGTACATACATTCAGGAGTGCTTGCTTGAGGTTCATGAATTTGTGGAAGATGAAACACGAGTCCGGACAATGGGTTGAAATAGAAGCAGAAGACGCAATGTCAGATTGCACTGCATCGGCAATCATGTATTCGGAAACAGCAGGCACCAAAACAAATGCTGCGGGTAAAATTCTTACATGAACACATTACTAATACATTTTCCTTCGATAAACAGCTTACCGTTTTCGTTTTTACGTTGGAGGCGGTGAGCAACAATATCACGGAGGACAACATCCAGGTTTCCCGCCATGGGGTATGCATTCTTCACCGCAAGGTGACGTACGCGTACCGGTGTATCAAGCATACCCGATGCCCTACTATCAACATTATCCGGGATTTTATCCTCCACCGCCACATTACCCGTTATCATCACCCGTTGAAGAAGAGAGCCCAGAACACCGTAAAAGTGCTGGTAGAAAGAAATCAGGTAGAGTGGTTATTCGTAATATCAACTTCGTTAACTCGAAAACTGAGACTTCCTCAGAATCAGCTTCTTCCGACACCGACACTGGTGATCATGATCATACGCAACAACAAAAAAGCAACGTAAGATCCCCAAAGAGAAAAGGTTACTGTAAAGAGGAAACAGATGGCGGCCACTGGGACGCATTTCAAACGTGTTTGCTTAAAAGTGCCGAAGAAGGTGACCGTGAAGATATGTATGCAATGGAAAAGGATCCCAAAACAAAAAGACGCCAAAAAACTGATAATGATCCATTATCGGCTCATGCCAGACACAATGACGATGGTGAAGGGCGGCATATGCAAATGTATGATACAAATGGAAGAAAGATTGTCTACAGGGGTGCAAATGATGATGATTTTGTTACGGTAGGTAGACGAGAAGAAATGAATGTAAGAGACGGTAACGGGTTTGAGGAGAATGCCAATTAGGACAAAAGTAACGGGTTGCAGCACGATGAAGCGGTTATGGTATCATTGCGCTCAACTTCAGGTGTAAACGACTACAATATTACAAAAGGGTTGAAACTGTTTGACCTCCCTGAAAACAATCTAATAAGCCCCCAGATGTTAAATATGAGCCTGATGCGTTAAGCTTGATGCCTGAACGAGATGTTGAAAATGAAAATATTGGGTATGATCCTGCTATAGACTATGAAATGCAGTTAGCGGCTTCGGCTTCACATGATAAAACGAGCAAGCAAGATAAGAAAGGATCAAAAAGTAGTGCAGAAAAGCACCAACTCTCGAAACCGAACCAGGGTATGGTAAGAAAGGTAAGACCATCGAAGGTGAATAATAATAATAAAAGTACCCTAGAGGATGCACGCGCACGTGCTGACAAACTAAGATCCTATAAAGCTGAGCTCCAGAAAATGAAGAAAGAACAGGTACTCTCCTGTCGCTCATTTCTATATAGTTATTATTATTTTCCCTAGCAGAAGGGGATGAAAACCAATATAGGGATGAAATTTTTTCCCCAAATACCCGTACCAATTTTGGCTATTTGGTACATGTATCGGTACCCAGTTTTATTGATTTCGGTATTTGGTACTTTCGGTATCGGTACGGGTACGGGTAAAAATGGTACTGATACCGACTTTGATTACGAATGAATTTATGTTATTTTCGTATTATAGTATTATGGAACTCGTATTGATTTTACGTATTTGGTACCCGTATTGTATTACTACTCGTACTGATTCTACCATATTGGTACCCGTATTGGTTTTACTTATTTAGACCATCCTCATTTACAACCCAACCAAACCTAGGTTGAGACCATCCCCATTTCCACCTACACAACCCAAACCCAACCCAACCTACTCTAATTATACTTGTAAGTAATTGTGTTAAAGGAAAATAAGGAAATAAATATATAAATATCATCCAATCTCTTGTGGACATGTGGCAGGAAAGGTGTGAACATGGGTGTCACAACCTAGTTCGTTCCTTCGACCAGGTTGTTGGATTTAATTGAATTTTCTTTTTTATTATTTTGGCAACCTAGGTTGAGACAATATCACCAATGGGGATAGTCTTAGTACCCGTATGAGTGCATAAAAGATAGAAAAAAACAAAATGGTACCAATTCGGGTACTCTACCGAAGTACCGATACCCGTACCCGTGCTGTACCATAATATTTGTTACGGTATTCGGTACCCAGTTTTGTTCATATTCGGTACCAGTACGGTAATGTACCGATCCCATCCCTAAATCAATGTACTCGATCATTGCGTATGTAGTTTATCTGTTTTTGTTTTTTTTTTGCAGCAAGATGCCGAACAAAAAAGACTTGAAGCGTTAAAGATGGAGAGGCAAAAGAGAATTTCTGCCAGGACCACGAATTCCGGCAAAAAACAGTTACCATCGCCATCATCATCAACATCTAAACTTTCACCGATCTCCCACATGCGTGGGTCCACCAAATTCACGGATTCCGAGCCCGGCTCATCATCACCTCTCCAAAGGTCGAAAATAAGACCTTCCATTAACAATTCAAAAAAACCATCGACAAATTCAGCAGCAGGGAATAGGATGACTAGATCGTTGTCGTCCATGTCGGATACAAAGGCTTCTTCGTCTATGACTCGCATTAGAAGGCTATCCGAGCCTAAAAAGATCAACACCACTAGCATTCATACTAAGACAAAGAGTGCAGAGTCTGTTTCGAAACCGAAACCGTCCAGCGGGTCAACTGAGACCAAAAAGATTTCTGAACCTATTGAATCAAGCAAGGTGAAGGTGAAGCCCTCTGTAGAAGAAACTACTTCTGAAGTTGCTAAACTGAATTTAAACAACAGATTGAGTGATGCTGCTAATGACAACAACCCTGTTGTTATTGACAAGACTGTTGTTATGCTTGAACATAATAATAAGCAGCCGTCATCAACAACTACCGGTGATCATAGAACAGGGGTGAACATTCATGAAGTGCCTACGGAAACTGTTGATAAGGGGACCATTTCAGTCCAGTCACAAAAGCATCCTACTACATCTTCTGAGGTACGTTTGCATATAAATGTGACATTTTCTTTTTGGATTTAAGATTTGATTTACGTTACACCTCTTTACCCTTTAGTAACCATTAAAGGACAAAAATAGCATCGTCTTTGTGGTCCATGATGACATCTTATTTTATCATTACATAGTGGTAGTTTAGAAACACTTGCATTTATCATGGTCTGGAGGAATTGCATTACTTTACTTTCTAATCAACATATAATAGTTTGTAAATAAATGAGACAATGTTATATTATCTTGAGTAATACACAAATGATCCCTGTGGTATGTCCAAACTTTGGATTTGGTCCCTAAGTATGAGAAAGTACACCAATGGTCCAAGGTTTGGGTTGGAAATAAATGAACATGTTACCGACTGTTCACGAACATAAATGAACGAACGTGACCTCTGTTCATGTTCGTTCATTTATTAAAGGAACGAACTTCCCGCCAAATGGTCCACGGACTGTTTGCTGAAAGTTCGGTTCGTTTGCAGCCCTAGCAGGGACCATATGTGTTACGAATATGAATAAGTTTGGACTAGTTGTGTACTTTCTCTATAAGGACCATATCCAAAATTTGGACATACCACAGGGACCATCTGTGTACTTTTATCATGTCACACCCCGACCCGCAGCGGAAATGGTGATTGGGGCATGATTGGGTTTTCATCAAAGCTCATGACATTTATTATAATGTTTCATATTTATTATTTCATTTTAAAGGAGAATCATTACAATCAATCATACTAGTACAACATGTTCTATACATTTTTCAAGACTTCATTATTTTTCTTCTAAGCAATTTCCTATGTGTTCCTTGCTTCAACCTGTCCACCTGTATCATGTGTAAAAATGGTTTTTGGGTCAACAAAAAGTTGGCGAGTGAATCCTATGAAAACATTTAAACGTGTTTATTGTATCGATTATAAAATAAAGTGCATAACCACATATGAGTAAACGTAAATGTAAATTAAATCACAAATCACATAATATTAATTAATACACTTTGTTTTTGAGGCACGCGTTGTTCAGCTCGTCTCCCACGAGGAACGAGCAAATGATGAGGGTCCAATGATGGAATGATTTTTGAGGCACGCGTGTATGTTCCACAGAACTGATGGGCCTAATGAATGATTTTGAGTGCACGCAGTGTTGTTTTCAACTCGTCTCCCACGAGGAACTGATGGGCCTAATGAATAATTTGCACACAACTTGACAATATGTAATACATCACAACAAACAATATTCACATTCTATGTTTAGCTCATATAATGGTATAGCACGAGTTTGAATAAGCGAATTAATTTAAGCGACACATGATACACCCACAAAACATGAATAAAAAGGGGAATTTGTAAGAATTTACTCACATGGGTGCGTTTCTTGGATTGATGATGAATGCGCACGAATTTGGATTTAATCGGCAAGGAAACTAACCTAAATAATAACATAATAATTCGATAAATAAATAAACTTTTATTTGAGATTAATATTTTTAATTAGTGTTCTTAATGGGATTGTTAGATTTATTTTTATGAGTTCAAGGAAATTTTCTAACTTCAAAAATATTATTTTTAAGTGTTTTTAATTGATTTTTAAATAAAATAAATAAATAAAAAGAAAATAAAAATTTTTGACTTTTTGACCGTTGACCGTTGACCGGTTGGACCGTGTGTTTGTATGCGCTGAGTGAGGTTCGAACTCGTGACCTCCCGTACGCGTGCACGCAGCTCTACCAACTGAGCTACGTGTCTAACCCGAAATATATTGAAATTTAATTATATATATATACATACTAGAGCTAACATATTTTTATTTAATTTAAAAAGGTTTGGATAATTTCAGGGGCGGTGTAACTAACCGGATTCGAACTCGAGACCTTGGCTTCGTGTTGCACACAGCCCGACCAATTGGGCTGTGTGACTAATCCGAGGATATAAGATTTTTATTAAATTTATATATTTACTAGATTATTTCGTTAACTGGTTTTAAAAAGGTTGTGTATAATTGGCGAACCGGAAAGCATGTACAGACTCGAACTCGGTATCTTTATGTTTCAAATGCACACAGTCCACCACTGGACTGTGTGTCTAACCCGATACAAATCCCATTTTTAATTATACTTATAAACTACTCGCTGTTCATCGTCTTCGTTTTTATGAAACCCGGGAATCAACCCGACTGTTTAATCAATCATTCTTATTGATTTGGTTGATTGATCAGTACTGTTAACGAAATAATTTAAACAGAAAGAATTAAAGGTGGTGTACCGAACAGTTGTGATCTCGATGAAGTTCCGGCGGCTGAGGTTAACTCCGGCGAAGTTTATCTTGCGACAGAGGCTCTATCAGAAGTTTGAGGTGAGTGTGGTGCTTTCTGTCTGAGCTCTAGAAGTCTTATTTTAGAGTAAGGCAGAAGAGATGAAATGGGTTCGGTTTTCCGGCGACTTGCAGAGAATTCCGGCGAGTTGCAGAAAATTTCCGGCGACTTGCAGCGAGGTTTTTCAGAGTGAGTTTGAGAGTAATAAACGAGTTGGATTGAGGAATTAGCCCTGTATTTATAGGCTGCTATGGTGAGGTTTGATTTCGGTTAAATCGGCGGTTACGACTGGAATTGGGGCTAGACATCGGTTATAACCGATGTCGTCGACGGTTATAGCGTTATAGTCAAAAGGAATAATGGCTGAACTCGCGGATTGCCGGATTTTCCGGTGATTGCGAGTTCTGTCGCGCTGAAAGTCCGATTTCGAATTCGAGTTTTATGTTAAGTATTATTTATTTCAATATTAATCCAAACTTAAGCGTGTGGCGGAGTGGTGTGTTGGTTGCTTGTTGAACCGGCTGACCCGGGTTCGAAACCCGGCAGCCTCAAATATTTTTTTTATTCTCTTATTTTTATGATTTATTAATTATGTTTTAAAATTCTAACAATGTTTATTAATTATGTATCGTTTAAAATTAAAATAACCAATATATACGCGACGAAAATTATGACTGACTATTCGGTTAATAAACGAAGCGGGTTTTGGAAACCCGTTTTTTTTACGGATGTTACATATCATTCTTTCTTTTATCTTTGAACCTGAGGCTCCGTCATCGTTGAATTTAGGTGAGTTCTTGTTACAGTCGTTGGGTCTTGTTGTTGGCTATTGCTTCACCTCAATTAAAGACAAGATAGTTAAATTCCTACGATTCTAGATGTAGGCTCTCATAAAGTAGAAAAAAGTTGATTATTTTGTGAGTGAATAGTTGTGGAATACGAAAGAAAGAAAACAAGACAGAAATGGAGGAAAATATTGATTACTTTGAATCTCTCAGGTGTGTGTGGAGGAAGTTGGGAAAAAGTACAAAGCTCCTTATGCGTGCGCATCATCTTTTGAAGACCAATCTACTAGGAATTCAGAATACGCGAAAGCAGTGCCTCATCATCAGGCGTTTGGTGGAAATGGAACTGCAGCGTATGTTAGCAACCTGAAGATGGAAAAGATCCTTGAAAAGCCGCAATCGAAAGGTGGATT
Organism: Scalesia atractyloides; assembly: GCA_947069175.1. Taxonomy (NCBI): domain Eukaryota; kingdom Viridiplantae; phylum Streptophyta; class Magnoliopsida; order Asterales; family Asteraceae; genus Scalesia; species Scalesia atractyloides. The sequence goes on along the minus strand of CAMTDV010000024.1, from coordinate 235,006 downwards.
TAGACGACTTATAAAACTTGGAAAGAAAACCCCGTCAGTTCAACTGCCTCCTCCTCCTCAAGGTAAATCCATCCCCGTTCTTTTGGTGTTTATTACTTTACTTACTAATATCATCTTATGTTATCTTAAAGTTGATACCTTGAAGTCCTTAATCTTCGTCGATGAGCATGCTCAAAAGTGTGAGTCACTCTACCCTAATTATAAATAAAAGAGTAAAATGCCATTTTCGTCCCTAAGGTTTGCCCTTTAAGTCACACAAAAAAGACGAAAATAACCCTGACTTAACGGAGAAAAATGGATGGAGTTAACGGGCCGGATGAAAATGGCAAGATTTCAAACCTTTTGAATCCAGTTGCGGAAAAACAAACCTTTGGACGAAAGTCGCAAAACTAGCCAAACCTCATAGGGACGAAAATGGCATTTCACTCTAATAAAATGTGGTGCAAAAGTAGAGCAGACAATAAAGAAATAAACATTTGGCTTGTTTTGTTTTAGGGGTGTTTATTAATTTGTTGTGCTTGACTGCAGCTTCAAGACGTTTATTCTCGTTCCAGTTCCGTGGTAAGAAGGCAACCAGTTCTGGATCCTGAAGATGCGGATGGATTCAAAATCTATCTACCTGGGTTTGGGTTGGACATTTCGATCGTTAACTTTTGTTCTAAAACATCATTTTTAGGGTAATCGTTTTCATTGGTTTGGTTGCGGGATAAGGTAGTGACTATGATCTTTATTACATGGTCAAGGACTCAAGGCCTTACCACCCATAAACCATCTTAAATAGTCTGCTGCTTTACCTTTGCTAAATCAATGCTTTTATTATAATTCTAACAACATATTTTAATTTTAATTTTAATTCTCTTTTATCCAGAATCTTGATTTTCAGAACCTCCACTTTTAAATCGTACTTTTACGTAACTTGTGTTTTATTTGAATATCCTTGAAACAAAGTTTTACAATCATCGTATACGGCTTTTGTAATCACAACATATTTCCATCTTGTACTAGTAGAAAAAATAAATATTAGGCCAAACATAGTTGTGCCAATGTGGGGCTAACTCACTTGAGGGTTGTTTGGCAACTTATGAATGGTTAAGTGCTGAACCATTAAGAGGTCTGAACCATTAAGTGCTGAACCATTAAGAGCCAGTATAATGTTTAACCGTTAAGAGTTAAATGTTTGACAAATTCAGATTAGAGGTCTTAACCATTCAGACTTGGTGTAATGTTTAACCATTCAGAAGCAAATGTCTTAACCATTCAGACATTTGTTCGCAAACAAACAATCTAAACCATTAAGTGCTGAACCAGTAAGAGTCTGAACCATTCAGAGCCTTATTAAGAGGTAAACAGAGGCCCATGGCTATTAGAGGAGAGGTCTCATGTTGCATAGAAGAGTGTCCACATACCAGTTTGGCCGGTTTTGATGAAAATTTGAATTGAAGTGCTAACTATGGTTTTGGAAGAAGAGAAGGCGAGTTGGCTGGGTTGGCCGAACCGGCTAGTTTTATAGTTTTGACAATTTAGTTTTGGTGGTTTGACAGTTTTTAGACAAAAAAGGTGACTTTTTCAAAAGCGAAATTTTGTATTGAATTCTCAAAAAATGATAGGGTTATTCATAATAAAAAATACAATATATGAACATAACTTATATTTTTAAAAATTCTTTCAAAAAGAAAAAAAAAACATAACTTTATATTTTTTAAATGAAAAAGATAAATATTAAACGTGTAAGTATGGGTTTCAAACTGTTGAACTAGACTACATACATATCAAGCCAGTCGAATTTCTTTAGTTTGGATGTTTACAAACACCCCTAAAACAAAATCATTAAAAGCAGGTTGAAGTATAATGTTTATTTAATTAACACTGATCTTTACAAAAACGGATATGTTTACAAAATCTACCAAAAATGCTAACAATTTTAGAACAAAGACATTTCGTTTTTGGTTTTTCCTATATCAGAAAAGTGTTGGGTACTTGACGTAATGCATGAGAGTAATTTTGGGAAAACACCCTCTGCCACCTCAGCGCGCCCAACTTACCTCACCATCTCTTCTCTCAAAATACAACGTTTTCACCGTGTTCCCAAACAACAACGTGAACACGTTTGATCTGAACCACCCGTATTATGCAAACCATCAACCGGTGGATGAAGACAAGATAACTTGTATTATTTCAATCAAGCTACGAATGAGCGCGAGTATCGACAGGTAATGCTATTACTCTTATCAAAACCCACAAACTCTGCATATGTGGCAAACCATACCCGAAATCCAATCGGCTACATCCAAACGTAGAAAGCAACCAGAAGAAGAATGTGCTCCAAAGACCTTTTTATACATTATTTTTGTTATATTAAAACGTTCCTTTTTGTTTGTGTTGGACTATGTCCAGTCTAATTATTGAGTTTTGTGGTCAAAGAAGCACAAGAATGTGAAGTTAACATAACTTTGATAGGATCGTACAATCGAGAATCTTGAAATATAAAGGCGAGCACATGCCAACTTCCAAATAAAATAAACTATAAGTCCATTAAAAATATATTTAGGTTGCATGGTGTGGAGTAGCGTTCCATACCATCTCAGCCCCTTAACACCGCCTCGCCTTAGTTAACGGGGGCATTAAGGGTGACTTTCCCATACATATAACGAGCACCAACAACTCATTTTGTGGGGCCCATTGGCACACGCCAATCGGATTTCTTTAGTATTTTTATTTCCTTTTTTTCTTTCTTATATAACTAAGCAAGCTCTGCTCCATACCGTGCAAGTTAGCAATAAAGCCCACAGTTTATATGTCGCTTACATGGCATGATAGGCTTATAGTGAAACTTACATAATTGCCTATTTTATGCAACTAATCAAATGTGATGGGAACTTATTTCAGATAATTTTCCAAGTGGTTCAAACCATGTTTTGGATTTAAACCATGTATGTTATCACTTAGCAATAACTAATGGTTTAAATTTAATGACTTTTTGCAAGGTAACTCTCCTCAGTTTCAAGAGAAGGGTTAATTAAGGTTTGGGGTGGAGATTGAGATCGAACTTTTGGATCTGGGTAAACTCTGTATGAGGTAGGGAATTTAGGGTGTTCACATTCCGGTTTTGATGGTTTTAAGGTCATATCTTGAGGCAAATTGTTAATAAAGAGTTTTCAATAAATAAAAATCAAAACCGAACCGTTAAAAGTTTAACGATTTATCACAATGTATTTGATGTTAACTCACCAAACTTTTGAAACTGAAGGTATGCCGTGTAAATTACGACGGTCGGTTGAAAATCACTAGTAAATTTCGGAGTCAGGCCGGGTCATCTTATAACGAGTTCTTTCTGTGTTGCAGTTGAGATATAAAGCTCAAAACTGCTAGGTGGGTGCACTAGAGAAAGCATTCATACTCATACATACATATTAGTAGTGATTCTTCACAAAAATTCCCATGCCCTTCCTGTAACCCCTTCTCTATGAAATTCTTATTTGTAACCATCCATCACATTTTATATATATATATTATATATATATATATATATATATATATATATATATATAACACACACATATATACTTGTTCGTAATACTTGTGATTCACAACATAGCTTAAATACTAAATTTGGTTTAGATTATTATTGTTATTATTATGATAATACAAAGTTTGCATCTGTTTTTGGTTATGGAAAACTGGTGTGTAACTTTATGCTCGTATACTTGTTTGTTGATAGGCACTTTCATTATATCTTATATAAAATGATGAAATCATACAACATCCATAACCACTAAATTTTACTTGCTTCAAGTCATGCCCAATTGTAGAAAAAAGCATATTTACATCATATCTTTAATTACAAGTCACAACTCAAATACATTATGCTTTAGCACCTCAAACATCTAGCATCAAAATTTGAAACTTATCTAGTTTACTTGGTGAGAAAACAAAGGTGTAAATCTTAGAGAAAAAAAAATAAATAAATTCAGAATCTGCTATATGTATATATATAATTTAGCTATACCTTTTGACTTTTTATCCTCACTTCAACTTCTTTAGTCCTTCACTGCAACCACACATAATTTAGATTAGGCATGGTACACATATATATCATGGTAGAAATTTAAGATTATTATTTTCATCAATCAACTATTACTAGCCTTAGCATGTTTCAAACCAACACATGCAAGTACCATTTTTTAGCAAACCAAGGTATTAGCTCTTCAACCGCCTTAACAACTAAGCCATCGTCTCCGTCTTCCTCTTCCGGGTCCTCCTCCTGAGTAGCTTTGCGCTTTTTTCTCTTGCTGTTTCCCTCTTCCGCTCCACTATCTAGCTGCTCAGATCCTTCTTGTATTTGTGCGTAGTATTCATTCAAGATATGATCAATCAGACGATACGCTACCACACTCGCCTCATCAGTAGCAGCTTGGACAGCAAGGTACTGGTTATTCTTACACTTGCTCCTCCGGTCATCAGACGCCACAGTATGGCCCTCTTGTTGCGGAATTTTCACCCTTACCAAGTGGTGTCGCATCAAATGCATACGTTGTGAGAAGTGACATTTACTGTTCCCTGTACTCACTGATGAAATGTTAACTTCTTCATCATCATCATCATCATCATCACCTTCTACATCATCCTCGTAACTGCTTCTAGATCCTCCACGTATGCATCAGCAAACTCTCGGTCTAGTTTTTCATCTTCAGAAGAAGGAATTATACCCCACACAAGTTGTTTCATCGAAGCACTCACACTCAAAATAGATTCTACATCTTGTTCTATATTCATTTTCTCCGGGTGAGGAACTGGAGCTTTACAACTTTTCTTTATGATGGCAAGGACGTGTCGTAAGCATTCAGGAACAATCTCCATGTCACCGCACTCATAAAGAAACTCCGTCAACACGTTCCTTACCAACGTTCGTAAACTCCTGTCGGCTATTTTCTCACCAGCAGCATTTAACGCTTGTTGAATGTCCTTCAACACCCGTAATTCCACTCTCTCATCAAGCAATTTAAGACATTTTGCAATCTCGTTTTGCAAAGCATTTGTTTCAGGCGACGGCTGTATTACAAAGTTGGTCGCAAACTCACATCCTTGAATCAGCTTAAAACTCAAGCCCGCAACATCCATCGCTTTTGCCAACGGTTCCGGTAACGAATCCCCTTCGTTAAGTTTCGACAGCAATTTCAACGATTTCTTTCGCAAGCGTTGGATCAACGCGTCTTGTCCCCAGCCAGATTTTTTAACCGGTATTAACCGAGGCATGTAATGTTTAATTCCTTTGATTTTCCTATGCGTCGCCACAAGAGTTTGAGTGGGTAACGCTTCAAGGGCACCAAGTATCTTATAAACAGCTGCACGGTACGAATCAGAGTCTGCGGGAAGAAAACGGCACTGGCTACTCCAACGGTAATTATGTGGATTCCTGAGCACTGCAAGTTGATTCTGGGATAGCTGTAGCTTCTGGCGCTTGTTCAAAGAAGAAGACAAGAGGTATTGTTTGATGGTCTGGGTCATCTTCCAACGGGTTTTTGCAAAATCAAGTGAAGCGTTTGTTAGAGCCTGGAGAAAACGATCTAGCCCTTGATTGGTCATATCCTTAATTAGGTGTAAAACACCTCTGGCGTCTCTAGGTAAATGAAGAAGCTGCATCTCATCCTCACTAATATGATATTTGTTACATATTATTAGTCCCTTTTCGAGCGAAGACTTTATAAGCTCGTAGGAAACCTGTAAACAAAAATCATAATTGAAAGAGGACTCAAGTATCAAACACAGACGTTATTGTTGTTGTTTTTTGTTGTTGTTATTATTATTATTATTATATTATTATTATTATTATTATTAGTATTATTATTATTACTACTATTATTATTATTATTATTATTATTATTATAAAAAGGTTAGCACTCACATCATCTTCCCGAAGCAGGGATTCAGGTATGGGGTGCCGCCTGCACACAAAAATACATCATAATCGAGTGTCGGTCTGCGTTTAGAAAAGGGGGAGCTGCTTCGCGTGAAAAATATCTACCTTTTAAATTGAGCGTTAGACGTTGTTTTCACATCTTCATCTGTATCGGTATCTTCACCCCCATCTCCTGCTTCTTCATCTTCAAATGTTGTTAATCCAAGCAACCACCTTCTCTTAGTTAAGAAGAAAAGTAATAAGGATTTACAGCTTCTTTTTTTAGTAAAAATAAAATAAAACAAAACAAACCTTCTCTTTTTCCTAAGTTGCTTCTCCTCAGCATTGAGTTGTTCCAACAAAGATTTGCAATCTTCATCCACAGATTTCTTCTCACTTAAAATAACAACAAGTAAATCAAGATTTGTGAAAATCAAGTGCATATATATATATATAGTTCATTAATAAACAAGTCTCGCTTTTTTTTTTTAATTTAATTTCAAAGAGATACAAACCTACCTTCCCTGAGCAATCAGCAGTTCCACCAAAGATTTGTCATCTTCATCAACAAATTCCATGCCACAAAACTCCGTCCGGTTTAGGGCTAACTAGAAAGAAAGAAAGAAAGAAATTATGAAGCAAAAACGGTGTCAGAGATTGATAAATTATCAGTTGTCTGCCGTCAACCCAAGGGACCAGGGCTTGTGATGAAGGGCTGTTTGTTTCTCTTCGGGGCTCTTTGTAAACTTTTGAATGGTAACAAGTAAAAACTTTAAACCCGAGTCTCATTAAACAGGGGCAAAAGGGGAAGAAAATGAATTAAGAGAGAAAGGAAGGAAAATATCTGATTTTTTAATGAAAAGTAAAGGAAGAGAAGAAATCAAACATTTTATGTGTTCCGAGTTAAGAGTAAAAGAAAAGAAATGAACAATTTTATCATTATACCCTTTAAACATTTTAATTAGATATGAGGGTAATTTAGTAATTGATAAGATTTTATCTCATAATCTTTCCAATTTGGGAGGATAAATATACTTACAATTTTTCTTTCATTTTCCCTCCTTTCCCCTCCCTTTCTATCCTTAAAAAATCTCAGGAACATTATTTTTTCATATTTTCATCTCTTTTCTTTCTCCTCCCCTTGTTAAATGGGACTCGAAGACAGAGTGTAAAAGTCAGTATAATGCTCAATGTTTAAAAAATTCAGATCAGAGGTTTTAACCATTCCAACTCAGTATAATGCTTAACCATTCAGAAACAAATGTCTTAATCGTTCAGACACCTACTGGTGAGACAAACAGTCTGAACCATTAAATACTGAACCAGTAAGAGGTCTAAACCATTAAGAGGCTTATTAAGAGGCAAACAAACGGCCCCTTCAATTTCCTACTCAACACAAAATGAAAATGTTATTTTAAACTCAAATCTTAAAATGAATGGGTGTGGTTCGACTATAAAGTCCAAATTTCCTAAAAAATCATAAAACACTATAATTTCAGTCATAAAACACACATAAAACCCACAAATAACAGAGTGAGGGGCTGTTTGACAACTTCTTAATGGTTAAGTGCTGAATCAGTAAGAGGTATGAACCATTAAGTGCTAAACCAATAAGAGGTCTGAACCATTAAGAGCTAGTATAATGCTTAAGCGTTCAGAGGCAAACGCCTGACCAATTCAGATTAGATGTCTTAACCATTCAGACTCTGTATAAATCTTAACCATTCAGAATGACATCTGCTTGCGAAACAAACAGTCTGAACCATTAAGTGTTGAACCAGTAAGAGGTCTGAATCATTAAGAGTCTCAATAAGAGGTAAACAAACAACCCCTGAAACTACCATATTCAAACCATAATAATCCATAAAAATTTCAAACACACAATTTAATTAACATAAAACACAATAATATTTGTCATTCAATAATCAGAGCCTTATAATCCAAAACACAAAAAACAACTCACATGTATGATGTTTTAGTAATCTTCATTTTGTTATTTGTGGTTTTTGGGTATGTTTTATTGTTGATATTTCGGTGTTTTATGACTTTTTCCACTTTAAAGGAAATTTGGATTTTGTAGCCAACTCCTAGTCTATTACATATATCACTCTTATTGGAGACCTTAATTACATATATACCCATCTTTAACAAAAAGACAAATATACCATTTTCATATAAATATCCTCCCTCTATGCACCTGTTGTTTCATGCTCCCTAGCCACCGTCAAATTCTTCACCGGTGACCATTACCGGACTGCCGATGACAAACGGAAATGGCTACAGGGGACATAAACGACGACAATGGAACACAACATGTCACAAGGAACAAAAACAACAAAGATAAGAACTACGTTTTCAAAACTTTTGCAGGCTTCAAAACCTCCACTAGAACGACGACGACAGTCGGCCATGCGTAACAGATGCGTTTTTTTATTAATTTCGCGATTAACAAGATTTATTTTGGTATTAGACTCTTTATTATTTTTGAAATTAGTGTGTTTGATTCAAGATTTCATCAATTTTTTCAGAGTAGGTTTGTTCAGGTTTGATTTAAGATCGGATATAGTAGTGTACATATGGTATTTGTAAGATTAATCAATGATTCCCCCTGGGTTTGACCCATGAACCTATGGAAATAAAGAAGGGGCCTAGCAGGGATGCGAGGAATGCTGAGTTGAATTTATGAAATTGAATGTGATTTTTACATATTTCCCCCTACTAAGCAACCTTATTATGTATTTCCAAAAAAAATTACATATTTCCTTTTTTTTTTCCTGAGAAATTATCCAATTACCCTTTTGTTTTCCCATAACATTCAATGATCATATCTGAGTGTTTCCTCTTCCATGCCAAACCCTACATCGTCCTGCAGAATAAACACAAACGCCAACTTCAATCTTCAGAGTTTTTTTCATATAAGAAACGAAGAAAAGTAGACGCCATCTTAATCTTCAGACGAGAACCCTAACTTCGAGTAACCCTACATCATATCAGTAGAATAAATGTAGACGCCATCTAACTTCGAACCTGTAACGCCCCAAAACTTGAATGTTTATATTCGCCATATGTTTCCACATGATATAACATGAAATAAAATAACTACACTAATTAACCTAGTTAAAATACTTAGTAAAACAAGTAAGGAATGAGTTTGATGGCAATTGTGATGGTGTGACAAACTAGAGGGACTAAACTTGGTAAATGTGGTTGAAGTTTGATAAATTAGCCTTAGTGTGTGCAGTGTGTGTGTATGTGTCGTACATGGAGAAAAAGAAAGGAGAAAACCCTTTCTTGAATGAAGATGCAATTCAACCCCAAATCAAGGTCCGGATCGAATGGAAAACGTTGCATGTATGAAGATTTCTCACCATCTAGCTTTAGCAAACAAGTGGTAAGTTGTAATTTTTGATTTGGAGATTTGATGAAGTGGGTTTATGATCAATCTATGAATTGTATGAAATTGAGTATGAAGATGTGTTAGACTCATCAAATAGCACTTGAATTATGAATAATTTTAAGTAATTTGATGATTGAAGTTGAAACCCACCATTGATGGTGAAGGTAGTAACATGGGTGGATCACCCATGTTCAAATCATGTGCACATTCGGTTGATTATGTTGAATATGATGAACTCTTTCAGGTTAGGTTGAATATGGTTTGAAGTTAGTTTGATGTCTTCTTGTGTTGATGATTGAAAGTAGGAACTTGGAAGATTATGCATGAATTAGGTGTACATTGTGCAAGATAGTAGTACGCACACCAAGTATTTGATGAAAAGCCTAGACTAAGACTATTGTTGAATACGTGATCAAATGAGAAATAAAGACTTGAATGGGTACGCCACAGTATGTCAAACTGAGTTAGGATGCTTAGTTTAGCCTATAAACATGGTTAGACGATTTAAAGTTGAGTTTTGGTCCCTAATTTAAAAGATTTACAAAGCTGATTGGAAGTAATTATTCTTACGAACCTATTTTGATAGGACCGTCCTCGATAGCACAGGAACCTAGAATTTGTATCTAACGTCCAATTAGGCGGAAACTAAGTGACGTGTTAATCGTATAACAAGAATTACTCATTAAATATCAGTTTATTGATCAATAGTCATAAACGTTCAAGTTCCGGATCCGACAGAGCTTCGCCGTCAGTGTGCCAAAGTTTTTCTCCTTCCTAAATGAGAGATCACAACTCACCTATATATAGACTACCAAGTTCGCTTGGGAATAGACAAGTTCGGGCGAACTTGTCTTGAACAAGTTCGGCCGAACTTGTTCTCACGACATACTTCCGGGCGAACTTGGTGTCCAACATACATAAATACGACGTTTTCTAACGTGATCTCACTTATTCTAAACAGACTCGATCCAAGACTAAGACATAGACGTACTGTACTAACAGACTCCCCCTTAGATATCGTCTTTGTCTTGATCGATCTTCAAAAGCTCCGTTCATTCAGACTCGTTCTATTATAATGACGTAGGCAACAGACATATGCACCAACATACTCCCCTTGGATGTGGCTGTAGTAATTGACTTCAAATAATCTCCTGAGTCTTTAACAATCTCTGATATTTAGTCTTGAATAAACTTTAACGTCCTCAATCTACAAATTTTCTTCAACTTTTTTCTTAAGCTTAACTTGATAAAACTTTAATCTCCATGCTCCCCCTAGCTTTTAGCTTTAATCTTCAAACTCCCCCTTGCTTCGAGCTTTCTGAGATCTTTAGTCAACGTTTTATCTAGCTCCCCATAAAACTTTACTTTCTGTTTCAAAGTACTTAGACATTCAACTAAACATTTCAGATTCAAACTTTGAAATTTTGTAACATCACCATTTCAAATTTTAATCTCCACTTTAAACTTTCAAACTTTTTAGATATTCAAATTCAAATTAATGACCTTGAACACACTTTTACATTTTAAGACCTTGACCATTCACATGTTATCAATTAAGAAATCCACTTAGTTTACCAAGTCCAAGTTAATGACTTTGGTTAACCAATTTTGTCTACCGAGTCCAAGTTAATAACCTTGGTTCGACCCGTTGTGAACAAACCAATGATATCTTGAATTTTTAAAGTTTCAATTTAATGAACTTTTCAACACTTTCGATCATTTTGGTTTTTAAACAAATGTCATCAAGATTTTCACCATTTAGCACCTTACCAGACTTTGAAGAACCGTTCTCCATCATTGGCTTGTAGAAACTAATGAAGAAACACAATCTTTTTGAAATTTTTGAAAGTTTATGCTAAAACACATTGAAAATCTTTTTGGTTTTAATCTGTTACACAAGTGAAGAAAGTAAACTATGTACAAACATATTCATAGACATATTTTTTGTGAATTCGTGTCTAAGGATCATATCAGTTGTTTGAGACATATCACCAGTACCGTTGACCTTTTGATGACTTTAAGATTTTAAACTCGTTTACCTAGATTGTCGATATGTTTGTCCATTTAAACTTCAACACATTTCTCAATTGTTCCAAGATATCTTAGGTAGAATTATGAAACTTGACTTAACTATGGTTCCCATCTCAGAATATACTCTCGTATCAAGATTCCTTAGATTTCATCTTACAGGTGAATATAGCGTAATTGATATCTGTATCTGGGTTAATGCGAAGCCTTTAGAGCTCATGTTAATACCACCGTATCGACAAAGAGATGAAGGCTCGACTTATAAGGTAGTGTCCAAAATGGAATCTTTTTGTACTGCAATTATAGTATCTTTCGATATTTTCAATTGAATACAGTTATAGGAGATTTTAGCAAAAGCATTATAGAAGTTCTAGGCTATTGCTTCCGCAAAATCAGAAGTACTTGTATAATACCCAGATATCAACTATCTATAAGGACCTCGTATCTCAGAATCAGGCAATCTCTCAAACGAAATTTCGGAGTACTAAGTCCATATATCCGAGAGATGTTAATCCACAAGAATAAGCAGTTGTAAAATTTAGTTATATCTCAGAAACAATTTACTGAACGTGTAAAGTCTATCGACACATCCACAGTAAGACTTGCTTATCACTTTTAAACTTTACAATTCTTTAGCATACTGTGATAGTCCACTGATGTACTATCATTTCCTTTGTGACACCAAATTCTTTTTGTCTTTTTCAATGTTTTTGTACTTTTTGAAAATTTTCATATGTTTTTGTATTTTCTCAAATATTTCTCCCCCTAAAATCAAAAACATATTTTTGTATTTTAGTTTTTAAAGAAATACTAATCTAAAAGATATACAAACCAATGTGGATCACGTGAACTCGTCATCCGATCCATATTCAACCTCTGCTTCCGCACATGTCAACAAATTTTTAATACCGTTAAGCCTCATTAGATATTTAAATCTTGTTAAAGGAAAAGCTTTGGTAGAAAAATCAGCTTTTTGTTCATCGGTGTAGATTTTTCTATTCGCACCAACTTCTTTTCATAGCAGTCACGAATGAAGTGATAACGAATTTCTATGTGTTTAGTTCGAGCGTGATGAACAAGATTTTTAGTGATGTCGATTGCTGCCTTATTATCTACATATAAAGGCGTATCAAGAAATTGCAATCCATAGTCCCTCATCTGTTGTTGAATCCATAGGATTTGTGAACAACAGCTGGAAGCAGAAATGTATTCTGCCTCACAGATAGAAAGAGAGACCGTGGTTTGTTTCTTGCATTGCCACATTACTAATCTAGTTCCGAAGAACTGGCAACCAGTCGTTGTAGATTTAGAATTCAGCTTGTCCACCCCGAAGTCAGAATCAGCGTATCCCGTCAGATCAAAGTTATCGTTCTTTGGATACCACAAGTCGGTGCTGGGACATCCCTTCGAGTAACGGAATATTCTTTTGACTATCTGCATGTGCGACACTCGGGGACTGGACTGATATCTCACGCAAAGGCAGGTAGGATACATAATATCTGGGCGAGATGCCGTCAGATACATAAGAGATCCTATCATCGATAGATAGAGCGTATCATCCACTTTGGTTCCTGTTTTGTCAATGCAAATCCCATGATTCAGTGCCAGCGGAGTCGAAAACGGCTTCGAGCTATCCATTTCAAACTTCTTCAGAATATCGTGAACGTATTTGGTTTGATGAACAAATATGTCATCTGGTAACTGGTCGACCTGTAAACCGAGGAAGAATTTCATTTCACCCATAGAAGACATCTCGAATTTCTTCTTCATGATCTTTTCGAACTCTTTGCAAAGACTATCATCCATTGAACCAAAGATGATATCATCCACATAGATTTGTATGATGATTAGATGACTTCCGACTTCCTTGGTAAACAATGTACTATCCATTGTGCCTCTAGTAAATCCATTTCCAACGAGATGGTGAGATAACGTCTCGTACAAAGCTCTCGGGGCTTGATGTAATCCGTATAAGGCTTTGTCTAGTAGATAAGCTTTGTTCTTGTTCAGCAGATCGACGAACCCTGGTGGTTGGCCAACGTACACTTGTTCGCGTAGCTTACCATAGAGAAATGCGGATTTCACATCTAACCGGTACACCTTAAAACCTTTCCAAGCTGCAAGTGCAAGGAAAATGCAGGACTGACTCTAAACGTGCAACCGGTGCATAAACTTCCGTATAGTTAATTCCTTCTTGCTGGTGGAAACCTTTGACAACCAACCGAGCTTTGTTTCTAACGATCACACCTCGATCATCCCTTTTACACTTGAAGACCCACTTCGTGTCAATTGCTTCTACTTAGGTGGTAAATCTACAAGCCTCCAGACTCCCAGTTTCTTGAACTGTAACAATTCCTCTTGCATCGCTATCACCCAATTCTCATCAACCAGAGCTTCATTCACAGTCTTCGGCTCTATTTGAGATATGAAACATGAATAATAATAATAGTCTTGAGTTGGAGCCACTCGGGTATAGAAACAACTTAATGCTTTGTTGATTTGACTTCTTGTTCGCGCACCAGTCTGTAACTCTCCAATTATGTTTGTTGAAGGATGATAAGAATAAGATCGTGGCATCTCTTCGCTAGGAACATCAACCGTACTAATTTGATTTTGCCATTCAGATCAGCAATCAAATCAACTTCAGGGCACTAGATGTAGCTTCATTTTGATTGCTCGGGCCAGCAGATTGATTCAACATGTTGGATATATGCTCAGATTCTTCATCGGAAGAGGATTCTCCATCATCATCGAAAGTCGGAGCTTCATCATAGTCGGAATTCTGATTCTAAGAAGTATTTGGCACTGAGGTTGTATTTCCTGGTTTGATGGAAACATTTGCTGGGGTTGTAGTAGGTTCTGCTTCTGCTTCAGAAACTTGTTCAACCATAACACCACTATTACTTGGACCTGCACTAAAAGACGAAGTACCATCAGTGAGTTATTTAACTACAATTGGCCTTAGAATCTGTTCTTGGTTTGCCGATTGTTGAAGATAATAAAGAGCTGCAAGTTCTTCATCAGACGGTTCTTCTGGCAAGTCGAATGACTTCCACAAATCTTGGTAATTGAACAACCACACATCGCCTTTCTCTGAATAGGAGTTGTGTACCGAAAGCAATCGGCGTGTTGTGCTTCGATCACCCGTCTCAAAGCAGGAACATAAACTCTTCTTAGCGGACTAGCATACCCGACAAAGAAACCTTCAAGCGATTTAGCACCAAACTTACCATCTTGATCAATCACTGTACATAATATTTCAAATTTAGTTTCCTTCGGTTGATCATTTCAAAACATGTCTTTTTAGTCGGTTTGACAGTTAAGACTCTGTTTAGTGTGTAACATGCCGCTGCAACCGCCTCACTCTAGAAGCTAACAGGAAGTTTCGAGTCTGCAAGCATGGTTCTTGCTGTTTCGATCAAAGTTCTATTCTTCCTCTCAGCTATGCCATTTTGTTGTGGAGTATATGGTGCACTGAATTCGTGCAGAATTCCTTTGGCGTTGCAAACTCTTTCATTTTATTGTTCTTGAACTCCGTGCCGTTATCACTTCGAATACGCTTGACAGGCAGATGATATATATTTTTGAGCTTCTTGAAAAGAATCACCAGATTATCGAACGTTTCATCCTTGGACTCTTGAAAGAAAACCCAATCATCTGTGACAACTAAACAATATAGATCTCCGGATATACTTTGGACGTGCACCGGACCGAAAAGATCCATATGAAGACGTTCAAGCGGCAACTTTATAGAATTCAGAATCTTCTTAGGATGTGAATTTTTCTTCTGCTTCCCTTTCTTACACTGAAGACAATGATCTGTTATGTGGAAGCTTCGAAGATTCACCCCCTCGACTAAATCGTTATGAACCACAAAATTCATTTTCCTCAAATGTATATGCCTCATTTTCTGTGCCATAGAATCGAATCCTTCTCCGTGGCTTTGGTGACAAAACATTGAGCTGATTTCGATGATGTTGTAGCAGTGCTCATGTCTAACACGTAGAGATCGTTTTCGCGTGGAGCACGCATGAGAATCCAATCATCCAGAATTTTGAAACCCGGCTTAAGTATCATACACTCTTTATCATTGAAATGAACAGTGAACTGTTTATCACAAATCTGCGAGATGCTTAGAAGATTGTTCTCTAGCTCAGCAATGTAATTCACGCGATCAAACGATACTACACCATTTGAGAGTTTTCCTTCAGCTACAATCCGGCCTCCTTGGTTTCCAACGAAGCCAAATAACCTCCATTTATCGCTTTGATGTCGAAGAGTAACGCTTTCATCCGGTCATGTGCCTTGACGCTCCGCTATCCAGAATCCACTTTGATAGAATGGATCTTTGGAGCCCCTGTACACATTAATATTTCAGTTAAAAAGCGCGACCCAAGCCTTCTTGGTCTTGGGTTTGGGATAATAAGCTTCATAATCATCCTCAAAAACACCATCTGAGATTTCACTGTCATTAACATTTTCAAACTCAACTTTCTTTTTATATTTTGAAGATTTGACAGTTTCAGTTTTAATCTCAGATTTTGACTCTTTGTTGTTACCAATCTTAACAGTTTCAGACTTGGCAACCTCAGATGTTGTTGATATCTTTTTTGCAACCCAGGATTGTGATTTAACCTGTGTTTTTTAATGTAAAACCTTGAATCTTTGTTTACATTTGTTTTGGAAGTTTCAGCTTTCTCAAAAATTGAGTTTTCAAACTTCGATTCAGTTTTAGGTTTCACTTCTTGTTTAGATTCATTTCTTTTCAGAATTATAACAGGTTTTACAAACTCTGGTTGCTTAAGCTTTTCAACTTCTGAACTTGTCTTTCTTCGAAGATAGACAAGCTTAGACTTCGGACACTTGCGTGCAATGTGACTGTCACACCCCAACTGATGGCGGGAACATCGAGGCGGGGCGAAAGAGATTGCTCATTGCTCATAATGCTAAATGCGACAATATTTAATTAAACCGGATTTCATTTCATAAGTAAAATTGTCATACAATACATGGGAAATTCAATTACAACAATGGTAAAAGGACAAAATTTGATACAACAATTATAAACCTAACGTCTATGGTGTATCTAATCATCATCACTATCCCGATTTCATGGCATCAACTTCATCAACCTGTAACATGTTTTAAAATAGAGTTCAATGCAAAAGCAAAGGCGAGTACACAAGTTTGGTGATACATAGCATAAGTATAAAGGTTTAACTCGAATCCACATGTTAAAATTGTAAGCAAAGAATATACTAATCATGCAATACTAGATCAAACCCCGAGTTTCCACAAAAGTTTAACGAGATCGAGCTTCCCTTGTCACAAAAGCCACAAGACTAAAATGAGTATGATAATCTTAACATAACCCCGACGAGTGGTGTGCTACTCCTATAGCGCAATATATGATAAGTTAGGCTAGCTAAATTAGTGATCGGGCATGTATAATTCTAGCATGTATCTAAGCATAACAAGTATCATGTATTAAGGATTGAGTATGTAAAAGTATGAATTTGTGATAAGTGTATTTTGATAAGTAAACATGTTGCAACCCAAAAGTGAGAAGCGGTAAATGGGTTGAGTGTACTCACGGTTTTGCTAAAGTGTTCCACTTAAAGAATCCCGCGAGCTTGTTGTGATTAGGGTTTGGAACCTTGTCCTTCTACAAGAAGAACATAGGTATTAGTTATGAGTGTAACGGAAGATTCGGATTATTCGAGCAAGGTTGAAGGAAATGAGAATAAAGTATTATAGTATGAAAATAGTCACTAAGATATAGTTCTTGTTCTTGACACTATGATAACCCGAATGGGTTTGATATGGTTTCATAGGTTCGAGACCTATTATAATCGTGACAAGAAACTACATACTTTTGTGATAAAACTTAATAACTCGATAGATGATTACTTAGTCATTATCAAGGGTTCGGTTTTTAGGATTATATTATAGTCCATAATATATATACATAGTTATATAATCATGTAGGAGGTGGGAGGATGAACCATCCACTTTGGTATCTCTTAGTGTTTATGTAAGTCAAGTAGGAGGTGGGAGGATTAACCATCCACTTTGGAACCTTGATGGAATTCACCAGTACGTAAGTGTCATAGACACAAGGAGGGTCATGAATAATAAGAACAGTAAGACAAGAATGTAAATGGTGAAAATCATCAAGTGATATGTGGTCCCAAAGTTAGGATAGCCCAAGCTAACCAAGGTGGACACACTATCATCAAGCTCTTGGCTTGACATCACTTGTGAGCTTAAAGCTCTATGAAAACATAATATTTATAAGGATAAATCCTCTAGTTTGAATGTCTCAACCTTGTTTTTAAGCCTAGCCAACCACAAATAGTGTTGTACGCATTCGGACATAGGTTTGAGATGAGTTAGACTCAAGTTTTGAATAGATTAAACAAGTTTTGAAAGAGTTTTGTTTAAAACAGAAAGTTTCTTGCACTTTGAACTCAAATATGAAGGAGTTCCATATTGGTTTCCATGGGAAAACCTAAGGAAACAAGCCTAGAGGTGTCCCAAGTGCTAAGAAGGAAAAAAATAATGAGAAAGGAGAGTAAGGTGAGCTAGAACTCACTTTGAAGACCTTGAACTTTCTGCTCAGATTCTGAGTTTAGGAACTGATTTTAGAGTGTTAGAGTGAGGATTAGTGAGTTTGTAAAGTGGGAGAAGTGTGGGAATGAGTTGGGTTTTATAGGAAGTGATTAGGGTTAGTGATTGAGTGCAATAAGTGCAAGAAATACAATCGTTGTGACTTAAAATTGACCAACCCATGAGCTGAATAAACTTTTTGCGGATAAGGGGGACTGGCGGGGAGCGAGAAGAAAAGGCTTACACGCTCGCGGCCCGCGAGAGGATAAATTTTCCAAACTTTGTTATTTTTGTCATTTTTAGTCCCTGAAGTTTATATTTGATGGTTTGAGGGTGTTTTAAGCATAAAATGTGCATTTTAAGTATATGAAGCATATCATAACATATGTGTATGTACCAAATGATCGAGATCGAGTATAAATGTCACGTATAATGTATGTATAATGTATCAACGTCGCGTATTAACAAGTATGTCACATCTTCGAGTGATATATGTAAAAATACACATACTTTTGCCCCCCGTTTTATCCTTGTTTTACGCTTTTCTTGGCTATAAAACCGAATTTTTGGCACTTAATCATTTATGTTTTGGTTTACAGGCCTTAAACAACATACCAGACAAGAAAATGAAGAAAAAATGGATTTTCCGGCCGAATCGGCAAAGATACGAGGATTCTGTTAAGTTCAGCACCATTGGCACGGCCGTGCCAACTTTGGCATGGTAGTGCCGATCTTGATTCTGTGGCGCACTCTCGGACATGCACGCGCAGTGCCACCTTTGGCACGGTAGTGCCGACCTTGATTCTGCGGCGCACTCTCGTACGGTACGGTCGTGCCACCTTTGGCATGGCAGTGCCGACCTTCGGCACGGCCGTGCAACTTTGGCACGGAAGTGCCAACTTTGGCACGAAAGTGCCAATTTTGAAATATTTGCCCAGATCTGCTAACGTCACAAGATTTCATGAATAGTGCACAGCCGTGCACTTTATTGGCACGGCCGTGCCGATTGAAAATGTTATAAAAAAAACAGATGACATTCTGGTCGAGATCTGAACTTTTGGGAGTATCTCAGGCGACTTTCTGGGCTTCGGAGACACCGTCTTTTACTCGGAATCAAGCCCCCATAGTGCCGAGAAGCTCTGTTACCATCCGGATCTTCAGTCTCTTGCTTGTTTATGGTTTGATTCTTGAATCTTTCCATGTTTTTTATTATGTTCAAGTATTTGGTTGATGTATTATGTATTATTGTAGCCTAAGGGCAAAAACACTAGTATTCCTTGATTCATAAACAACCATTAGTATGTTAATCATGTTTGTAATGACACTTAACAACTTTTTATGTTAATCCTTGATGATTGTTTTGCAACCTTATTATTGATATTGTATTCTTAATTATAGTTAATTGCCTTGGATGATTAGTACATGGTTAGTTAGGATATTTGAAAGAAGAAGCTTAATTAATCTTGTATTAGTAAACTTTAGCTTTGTTAAAATGTTTACCCCATGAGACTAGAAATGGGTGTTGTAACATTTGTTAAAAACGGGTTTCCAGAACCCGCTCCGTTTTGTAACCGAATATCAAGTTATAAAAATCACGTTGAATATTTATGATTATTTTGATTTTTAATGATACATAATTAATAAACAAACTAAACTATAAAAATTATATTTGATAAAAAATGAAAACAAAATAAATAAAAATAAAAAGTTGCTGCCGGGACTCGAACCCGGGTCAGCCGGACATTGATATCCAAAGACTTAACACTCACACACATCACCGCTCCGCCACTTGTTTGTTTTCTGTCAACATTAGGAAACAAATAAGTCTTATACACAAATATGGTTAAAACCGGTTGCGTCAACTGAGAAACTGAAATCGGCAAATCAATCGTCTAATCGTCTGATTAATCGTTCATTCAGTTTATAACCGATGCACCGACGATTTTTAATCAAGTCTGAATTGATTAAACATAAAGCCTCATTATTTTCGGTTTTTATAACCGAAAAATCATCAAGTCCAAATTACTTCAATTTCAGACCACTCTAGCAACTCAAATATTTTACCCACACTCCATTTCACTTTCGTCACAATTTCAATTCGTCAGAACGCTTAAATCAGCTCGCCGGAATTTTCTGCAAATCTCGCCGAAAACCGTATTCATCCTCAAACGGTAAATCTCTCAATATTATTGCAGTTCAACAATTCTTAAGCTATTTCTAACTTAAACCTCTCAATTTAAATCGAATTCAGGCGCTGTATTTAGCTAATTCCAGTTCGCCGGAAATTTCCTGAAAGTTTCTATTTCCGTCTGTGTAACGGTAAGGACCTTCAATTCCATCGTTAACGTTTGTTTATCACTTCAATTCCACAATGGACTAATCAAAAACGGCTAATTGTCTGTTCAGTCGTGGTGCACAAAAACAGAGACCGACGCCTGCCGGAACTCTGTAACCAATCGTTCACCGGTATGTTTTTCCGCTAATTGTCATTCCTGCTATCTCTTATCAGTTTGAGTAATGCTTAGCAATCGAATTAATAAGTTTCAATGATGTAATCTGCTGTCGGTAAAAATCCAGTGAAGAAGATGAACTTTGACAATACTATAAGTATAATTAAAATTGGTAGTTTAAACGGGTTAGACACACAGTCCAGCGGTGGACTGTGTGCAAAATACATACGCACGTCCCAAGTTCGAACCCTGCTACACGCACACCTTATACAATAAAATGCCTTTTTGTTTAAAAACTAAACCGGGTTAACTCAGTTAGATATTAAGTATATAAAAACCGAGATAATAACCAGGTTAGACACACAGTCCAGCGGTGGACTGTGTGCGAAACTAAGACACACGTCGCGAGTTCGAAACCCGTCACTGGCACCGAGTTACTGAATTAAAATGTTTTTACAATTAAAAGAATTTCGGTTAAACCGAATAAGTGGATATATATAATTAAAAACAAGATTATTTCGGGTTAGACACGTAGCTCAGTTGGTAGAGCTGCGTGCACGCGAACGGGAGGTCTCGGGTTCGAGCCTCACCCGGCGCAGATTGTATCACTGACCGAACCGGTCAAACAGTCAACATGGTCAACGGTCAACGGTCAACGGTCAATAAACAATTTTTTTTTATATTTTTATTTATTTAATTTAATTTAAAAATCAATTAAAAATACTTAAAAATAACATTTTTAAAGATAGAAAATAGCCTTAAACTCACAAAAATATATCTAAAAATTTCATTAAAATCCTTAATAAAATCCACCCATTTAATATATTTTTCCGTTATTATTTAGGTTAGTAATCCTCATTGTTCCGCTCATCTAATTCGTGCGCATATCACCATCTCCAATCCAACGCACCCAATGTGAGTGAATCTTTAAAAATTCTCCGTTTTAATCACGTTTTGGGGTGTATCATGTGTCTTGATATATTTATTATAATTAAACCATTGTGCATGCATCATATCATGAACTTGTGTATGCAGTTTTGTTTATGTTGTGTAGTTAATATTGGATGCAATTTATTATTTTCAGTACATGCAATTTCATAGGCCGCCGCTCCCCATTTATGAGCGTTGAGCATGTTCCCCATTTCATTATGAGGTTGAACCTGGCGTGCCCACATACGATCGGCTCCGTTTGATTGAGCCTTGATCACACAGACATTTTCATTTTCAGTACATGCAATACAATCGGCTCCGTTTGATTGAGCCTTGATCGCACAGACATTTTCATTTTCAGTACATGCAATACGATCGGCTCCGTTTGATTGAGCCTTGATCGCACAGTTTCATTTATGTTATTTACAGTATGATGTTAGTATGTTCATGTATGCTGTCATATGTTATTGTATGTTATAGTTGTGACTGCTATTTGCCATTGCTTGATTATTTACATTTGCTCATCTATGATCATGCACAAATTTTCATTGATAAACTAACAATTAATTCATTAATAAATGTTTATCTAATAAGGTTCACTCGCCAACTTATGTTGACCCAAAAACCCCCATTTTACACATGATACAGGTGAACCAGCAACAGCTAGGAACACATAGGACTTGGACTAGAAGAATAAAACGATTTAGAGATGGGATTGTTATGTTTGGTTTATTTTCTTTGTATTGAATGAACATGTTTGGATATTTGGAAATGTAACTTTGACTTTATTAAATATGAAACATATTAGTAAATGTCATGAGCTTTGGTGATAACCCAATTATGCCCCGACTCTTATTCCGCTGCGGGTCGGGGTGTGACAGATTGGTATCAGAGCCATGACTATAGGGATATAGGATAGGTTATTAGACCCTTAGAGCCTATACTATAGTCGATTAGAAACTTATAAGATTTTTGTGTGTTACATGCCAAACTTCATGATGTTTATATGTTTTATGTTAAATGTTACATTTGATATTGTGCAAGCATGTTCATAAGTATGTATTATCATGTAATGTCTATCATGAATCGTATGCTCATAACATATCACATCCATGAAAGCACACACCACATCATGATTGCTTTTACAATGATTTTCGTGTTTTCAAATCTCATCAAAGTGAGTTCTCATGACGGGCATGTAGTAACTGGAAGGGTACCAGTACCGGTAGTCGGAACGTCCTGTCTAGGCTGGCATTCGTATAAATCCAAAATAAAGGACCAGTTTGCCTACCTGGGGACTAACGATGAGAGTACGAAGTACCTATTAGGCCAAAGCATGCTATACCAAACGTCGTGTGAGCTAACCCCACTTTGAGTTGTCATTGTGTCTACACCTGGACACGTTCCGACCAAACATCTCATGAACATATTTTGTGGTTTGCATTCGGGGGATGCGAGTGTTAAATTGCGAATACTAATGTGAATCCTACCAAGCCAATAGCCATGGGGGCCCACATGACTATGTAGGTGAAGGTATGGGGGACATTTGAGGCCCAACATGAGCGAACCCAAGACATCCTATGGATGTAGTTGCATTATTGATATTTATGTTATTTTCATTTTCTTAAAGACACATGACACCTAAAAAGACACCATAAACTCACAATCCTCTCATTTTATGATCCTGTAGATGTCGTCTAGACAGCAACGAAGGGGTAAAAGATCAGGGAGGTCTAAGGAACGTTTGGCCACTCAGATCGCGAAACAAATGGCCACGATACTGCCTGACATTGTGGTCCAAGTACAACAAGCCCTTGCTACAAATCCTACTAACCCTCCCCAACAACAGGACCAAAACATCGATAACCTTCCTACCAGCAAGTGCTCTTATAAACATTTTAAGTCCTGTGATCCTCCTAAATTTGAAGGGACCGAGGGTGTCACTGCTCTCCTACATTGGTTCGAGGAGATGGAAAACACCTTTCTAAACTGCGATTGTCCTGAGGATCGCAAGGTTCGATACGCCACCGGGAGACTATTTGGGGTAGCTTTCACTTGGTGGAATACTGAGAATGGGAATAGGGGAACTGAAGATGCAATGGCCTTAACTTGTGAGGAGTTAAGGGAAATCATGACTAGGCGTTTCTGTCCTAGGAGTGAGATTAAAAAGTTGGAGGACGAATTTCATTCTTTAAAGCAAAAGGAGGGAGATCATACCATCTACAACAAGAGGTTCTTAGAGTTGAACCAAATGGTCCCTAACTTGTTCACCCCAACTTATCGCTTGATCGAGCATTATATTCGAGGTCTTCCCTCGAAAATTCAAGATTCAGTTCTCAGCACTTCGCCAGCAACACTTGAAGCTGCTATGGAACTAGCCACTGAACTGACCGAAAATCGCATTCGAAACGGTAAATTCAAAGAGGAGAAGAAGAAAGCCCCCAATGAGGCTCAAACTTCAAACCATTCTGGTCCCTCCTCGAAGTTTACTGGTAAAAGGAATCGAAGCACAAGAAACTTCGCCGTCACACAAACCAATTATCCTATTCCTACGGCACCCATTACCCAAGTCGCCCCTTCACCTGCACCATACAAAAGACCATACACTGGCCCGTTACCAAAATGTAACCGTTGCCAATATCACCATTCCCTTGATCATCCTTGCCAACATTGCACCAGCTGTGGTCGCACAGGTCATACTGTTCAAACCTGTCGCATACCTCAGCGAACGAACCGTCACCAGCCTTCAACCCAAACCCACCAACAAATAATGGGTCAAGCCCAACAACCCCTACTACTACCACCTACCCAACATTTAGCCCAAACATACTATCAACCCAACCATCCTATGGTACAACCTATGCGGGCTTGCTACAATTGTGGAGATCCTAGCCATTTTAGAAACACTTGCCCACGTTTGGTGAACATCATTCATGCCCAAGCTCAAGCAAATCCGGTGAATCAAGCTAACCAAGCTCCACCACCTGCAAGAGGAAGAGCTTATAACATCAACGCCAATACTATTGAAAATAATAACGGCCCAAACGAATCATCCAACTAATCCTTCCTCGCCAAGCATCAAGACTCAACTCTAATCGTCTAGTTTTAATGTTTTCTCTATGTTATCTCCATCTTTCCGTATTCCAGTTGTAAAATTTGGAAATTATGTATCCAAGAATTTTAATGCGATTTGATATTACAGTTTTGTTCTATACTCATTGATTTAACATTTATATCATCATACATCTCGACGTATCTCAATCTCATCATTTAAAGAAGTTGGGTTGTGTCACACTTTTACATAGACTGACCCCTTCATCAGAACCAACGAGAGAGGTACTGTCAACATTTAGTCATGTATCATTTCAGAATTGAGACTCAAGTTTTGTTCGTTGTGTTGTTTATGTTTTTGAGTCACATAGAACTGATCATGATTTACTGATAAAGCCAACGAAAATTTGACAAGAATATGGTGGATACGCCGCTGGTACTTCCTATATATAAGTATTCTTGGCAAAGGATCAAAAGCATTACCAGGAGGTTATGAAAAGTTCCGTGTAGGTTTAAATATCGTCATGGTTGAAGTTTTTGTTTATGATACATACCTTATCATTACAAATGTATCGGTTCCCTCAAAACTGTTATAAATAAAATCGTAAGCGACATCAAAGATCAAAATCCGAGAAGCCAAGCATGTTTCAGTAACAGAAAGGAGACGTACGCAAGGAGCTGTCTTGAGGAGCTGAACTTAAAAATTGAAACTAACGGTATTCTATACTGTCTAGATCGCATATAGATTCCTGACCACAATAACCTTCATGATATTTTTCTTATGAATGAGGCGCACGAAACACGATATTCTATACACCCAGGAGCCGACAAGATGTATCAAGACCTTTGATACCCCTACTGGTGGCCTGGAATGAAAAAGGATATTGCTGATTTTGTTTCCAAGTGCTTTTTATGTTCCAAAATAAAAGCTGAACACCAAAGACCCTCAGGACTTCTGGTCCAACCTGAAATACCTATATGGAAGTGGGAAAATATAACCATGGGCTTCATTACCAGATTACCTCGCACTTCTGGTGGGTATGACACTATATGGATAATAATTGATCGACTTACAAAATCAGCTCACTTTATTCCTATCCGTGAAGATTTGTCATGTTAGGATTCCCGAAAGGGATACTACTTGTCTTTTTAAAAATAGAAAATTGACCAAGTGACTTAGTGGCATATCAGACTTAATTAACATATTCCGGTTGTTCATAAAGCAAGGCTATATTTATATTCTTCATATTTGGAGTCTATTATCTTTACAAAAAGAAAAAGAAACAAAAATCTTATGTTTTAGTCATTTACTAGTTTAAACACTTAACTAACCTATCTTTTTACCGGTAGAATAATGACAAAGGTTTAGTACTTTTGCTTCCGCCCGCATCCATGGATCGATACTTGCTTCTTACCGATACTTTACTACATATATGACGGGGTACACTTGCCATTTCGTGTGTGTTTTAATCTTGAAGTATAAATCATTTTTATAAATTTAAAACCGGATCGTGTGAATTCATTGTAAAAATATGTATATACACGCACACGTCAAGTTTTTGGCGCCGTTGCCGGGGATGTGGCGAGCTTTAGGAACGACCCGAGTCAATATTTTACCGGTGTACATACTTGTGAATACTCGTAAATATTTTCCATTCCATTTATTAATTAATTTATTTATTTATTTGTTTGTTTGTTAATATTTTATTTTCTAGTCGATTCAATTTGTTCGTTTTCAAGCTTGTTCAAAGTTTATTCGATTTTTTTTATTATTATTCCATTTGTTTGTTCGAATCGAACTAATTATTCATTTATCTCTTAAATTTTTGGAACCGAAAAACTACTCTTGTCTTAACCGGTTCAAGTATTTTTATTCTTTTTCAATTTTTATAAATTTCCGGCCTACCTTTGAGTTTTAGAAGTATTTTATTTTTTTTAACAGAAAAATGCTGTTTATTACAGCAAAAAAAAAGTTACACTTAAGATGGATGGTACCTTACAGTGAATGAGGTGTTCACGTACGCTACCGTCACGATCGAGAATGCCGACGGTGTAACTTTCAAGTTGAACGGCCACAAATTAAAGCTTAATGTTGCCGGGCCGGTTGATTCGGCGGTAGAGGTAATCGAACTCCACGCCCCGCACGCGTAACAAGTGTGGGGGAGGGAGTCTAGCTATCGACTCACTGAAAAAAACTTAGCACGCGTGTTTAGCACGCTTGGGGGTAAATTTGTAAATATTATATATATTTTTATTTCTTTGGTTTTACTAATTGTTTCAATATTTGTAAGTTTTTATAGTTGTGATTCAAGCCTTGTAGAGTTTTGGCGTTGATATGGTCCCAACAGGTAAATCTTGTAAAAATTTGAAAAATGGAGATTTTTATGAAAAAATCAAGTTTGGAGGATTTGCAACATCTGTCTGCAGGACCGGCGTGCGGTTATCCGCATGGCCGTGCACTTCACTTGTCCGAGAACTGGTGTGCAACTCAAAAAAAACTAGCAAAAAATGTTATAAAAAAACAAAAACAAAAAAAAAACAAAAAACAAACAAACAATATATATATATAATATATATATATATATATATATCAAAAGTAAAAACCGTATAGTGCATAACCGTTCTCTCTTTTTTCTCCTCCAACAAATCATCGTTTTTTGTAAGAAATCATCACAAAGCACACCAAAGGTATGAATCGTTTCTTACTTCTTTTATTTTATTTTATTTTTCATATTTCATCCTGTCTTTTATCTTATATTAGTATTTTTCTTCAAGAAATTTGAGGGTTTCTTTATAAATCCAAACTAAAACCCTAATTCTTGATAGTTTTGTATAAACCTTGTACTTTAATCGTGTCGAGAGCGTACGGTTCGCCATTGCAGCTCGTGTCTATCTATTATTTTCTTGGTTTGTTATGTTTTATTTGGGGTTATCATTTTGTGTATATTTTTTTAGAACCCCCCGGATATGTTTTCCTCAAAAAATTACTACTTTTTTCTACTTTATTTTCTTTTTAGCTAATGGATAGGATGGTTATTTTTATTATTATCTATTATATGTTTTATTTTACGATCAGTTTGTTGCTGTGGTTTTTGTTATTGTGACATTCATGCAGGTACTAGATATACACTGGGCGAGATAAACAGAACCGAGCGGCAGTTCATTCCTCACCTTCATCACTGTTCAGGGGAGTGTTATTCTCCTTTTTCTCTATTTATGGGTTTCGCATTGGGTACAATGCGAAGTCCAAGTGTGGGGAGGGGGTTTAACATTGTGACTTTGTTTATCCCTTAAAAAAAACCTCGCTATATTAGTACACTATAATATAAAATAAACACTTATAAAAAACATTCAATCAAATAAACTGGTCGATTGTTGTTTAGGAAAGCATCGGATTCCATAAAGAACCAACAAGCCTAATAAATTCCGAAAAAGATAATTAAAAAACGTGACAAAGAAAGAAAGACTTGCATGTTAATTTTCACACTTTTACCCATTCCCTCCGTTATGTGAGCATGTTCTTGAGCCTAAGATTAGTTATATGTTTGTTCATTTCGGATTAGGAGTGAGCCGGATGTCTTGTGTAGTTTAGAACTTGTCACTAGCATACTTGTCGAGACCATAAACATGTGAGATTGTGTAAAAATGATAGAGACACTTAGAGAACATTTTGTTTCTAGCCTTTTTCTTTCATTTGTTTTCCCTAAATCCTATGTCATCCACTAGGATTAACCACGTTGAGCCTTATCTCGTGTTCTTCTTTCTTTTACCCAACCAATTAACCCACTTAGCCAAATTTAGCCTTTTTTATTTTTAAACCTTAGTGTTAAAACTCGGTTAAAGTTACCGTATAACTAGCGTTCTTTGTTGTACAAAAGCATTAAAGTAAAAAATCAAAATAAAAAACTAAAAAAAACAAAAAAACAAAAACAAAAAAAAAAACAAAACAAAAAAACAAAACAAAAAAAAAACAAAAGAAAAAGAAAATACAACACCCTAAAATAGGGTGAAGATGGCAAGATTCGAGCAATTTTGATTGCAAAAAGAGAAGAATATCGTCGACTAGCTCGAAAACTCACATGTTGTCTTTTTAAAGCGTTATTCATGTGTAGTTTTTTGTTTATTTTACGCTAGTTAAATGTATCTACCGAGTTTTAACCATTTAGTCACTTTTAAATGTCCAATCCACACCTTTCACCCTAGCCTATCCTTACAACCCGTAAAGACCTCTTGACTTACACTTTTTCACATGTTACATGGTAGAGATTAGATCTTTTGACAAGCTTATGATATTACATGATTCATTGTCTAGGCGTCGAGTGTTTACACATACACATTTTATGTATGTTTCACAAATATAGCCGAGTGTGTGTGAACAATGTGAGATGTGTGAGAATTTGCATGCTAAGTCAATCGAATGTGGAATCATGGCTTTTTGGTTATCTTTACATATATTTGCATGCGCTTGTTTGGTTTAGATTCTTTGACGATGTCTTTTGAACAAACCGGTTAACTATTATATATGTGTATTTGTCATGTAGATTCTAAATTACTTAATCTTGTTAGAAATTCTCTTTTCTTCTATTCTTATTTTAGTTTGCTTGAGGACAAGCAAAGTTCAAGTGTGGGGAGGTTTGATATATGTAAAAATATACATACTTTTGTCCCCCGTTTTACGCTTTTTTTTGGCTATAAAATCGAATTTTTGGCACTTAATCATTTATGTTTTGGTTTACAGGCCTTAAACAACGTACCGGACAAGAAAATGAAGAAAAAATGGATTTTCCGGCCGAATCGGCAAAGATACAAGGATTCTGTTAAGTTCAGCACCATTGGCATGGTCGTGCCAACTTTGGCATGGCAGTGCCGATCTTGATTCTGCGGCGCACTCTCGGACATGCACGGCAGTGCCACCTTTGGCACGGTAGTGCCGACCTTCAGCACGCCATGCCGACTTTGATTCTGCGGCGCACTCTCGTACATGCACGGTCGTGCCACCTTTGGCACGATAGTGCCAATTTGAAATATCTGCCCAGATCTGCTGACGTCACAAGATCTCATGAACAGTGCACGACCGTGAACTTTATTGGCACGACCGTGCTGATTGAAAAAGTTATAAAAAACAGCAGATGGCATTCTGGTCGAGATCTGGAACTTTTGGGAGTATCTCAGGCGACTTTCTGGGCTCCGGAGACACCGTCTTTTGCTCGGAATCAAGCCCCCATAGTGCCGAGAGCTCCGTTACCATCCGGGTCTTCAATCTCTTGCTTGTTTATGGTTTGATTCTTGAATCTTTCTGTGTTTTTTATTATGTTCAAGTATTTGGTTGATGTATTATGTATTATTGTAGCCTAAGGGCAAAAATACTAGTATTCCTTGCTCATAACCAACCATTAGTATGTTAATTATGTTTGTAATGACACTTAACAACTTTTTATGTTAAT
This sequence comes from Scalesia atractyloides, assembly GCA_947069175.1. NCBI lineage: Eukaryota > Viridiplantae > Streptophyta > Magnoliopsida > Asterales > Asteraceae > Scalesia > Scalesia atractyloides. Next base: position 205,201 of record CAMTDV010000024.1, on the reverse strand, counting down.
CCTTGATGATTGTTTTGCAACCTTGTTATTGATTATTGGATTCTTAATTATAGTTAATTGTCTTAGATGATTAGTACATGGTTAGTTAGGATATTTGAAAGAAGAAGCTTAATTAATCTTGTATTAATAAACTTTAGCTTTGTTAAAATGTTTACCCCGTGAGACTAGAAATGGGTATTGGGTTAATAAGAGGTAATTATTATTAATCAAGAGTGTTTTCCATCACGTAAGGGCTTTAGCGGGTTAGATGGTGTCGTTATGAATTCTTAACATAAAGCATAAGCTTAGTTAGTAGTTTCGGCCAAAATTGCTTTCTTAGTGAATTTATGCTTAAGATTCGTAAATGAACTTGGTTGTGATTTAATCTAGTTTATGCTTGTCTTGGTGGTTGCATTGTGTTTATCGGTGTCTCTTTCCTTGTTTAAGTGAGGTCAGAAAACTCTTAACGGACGACTAACTTATCTTTAGGGGATTTTCATAGACATTCATTCAATAGGGCGTTAAAGAACAATTTTAGGTGGTTAAAGTGTGTTTATCGTTTTAACTTTCAGAAGAGTTGTCATGTTAGGATTCCGAAAGGGATACTAATTGTCTTTGAAAAATGGAAAATTGACCAAGTGACTTAGTGGCATATCCGACTTAATTAGCATATTCCGGTTGTTCATAAAGGAAGTCTATATTTATATTCTTCATATTTGTAGTCTATTATCTTTACCAAAAGAAAAAGAAACAAAAATCTTATGTTTTAGTCATTTACTAGCTATACTTTTGCTTCCGCCCGCATCCATGGATCGATACTTGGTTCTTACCGATACTTTACTACATATATGACGGGGTACACTTGCCCTTTTGTGTGTGTTTTAATCTTGAAGTATAAATCATTTTTATAAATTTAAAACCAAATCGTGTGTAGAAATCATTGTAAAATATGTATATACACGCGCACGTCATCGAGTATATGCATTATGTATAAGTATGTATGAATAAGTATGATTGTGTATAACAAGTATAAAGATAAACATGTATTTTCCATTATGATTCAAGTCTCGATTACAATGATTACAACGAAATGAAGGATACGAATACAAGGATTTCCAAAATAGAATTACAATATGAGCTTGCTATAAATAGAAAGTATCGAAATGCAGGAGTTACAGTCTCCCCCCCTTTTTGGAAATTTCGTCCCAAAATTTAGGAAGATGTAACGAAAAGATGTGGATACCTAGTCTTCATATCACTCTCGAGTTCCCAAGTAAACTCAGCGCCACGTTTTCCTTCCCATCGAACCTTGACGATAGGAATTCAACTACGCCTTAGTTGCTTGACTCCTCGGTCCATGATTTCGACCAGTTTTTCCATGAAATGCAAGGTATCATTGATTTGAAGATCTTCGAGCGGAACTTGAAGTCCTTCTTCAGCTAGACACTTCTTTAAGTTTGAAAATGAAACATAGGATGAACATTGTTGAGTTCTTGAATCGATATGCCACCTTGCCAATCATTTCGATAATTTTGAAAGGACCTACGTAGCGAGGAGCGAGTTTGCCTTTCTTACCGAAACGAACAACGCCCTTCCAACGGGATACCTTGAGAAGTACATGATCACCAGCATTAAATTCCAAAGGATTGCGTCTCTTATCTGCGTAGCTCTTTTGACGACTTCGAGCTTTGAGGGGGTTATCACGGATTTGTAGAATCTTGTCCGTCGTCTCTTGTATTAATTTGAGACCGGTGATCTGAACATCTCCAATCTCGTGCCAACAAATAGGCGAGCGGCACTTACGACCATACAATGCTTCAAATGGAGCCATTTGAATACTAGCTTGATAACTATTGTTGTACGAGAATTCTAACAAAGGTAAGTGCGAATCCCAATTGCCGCCAAAATCGATTACGCAAGAACGAAGCATATCTTCCAAAGTTTGGATGGTACGCTCGGTTTGACCATCAGACTGAGGATGAAAAGCGGTGCTAAGGTTAAGACGAGTGCCAAGAGCGGATTGAAAAGTTTGCCAACGGCGGGAGGTGAAACGAGCGTCGCGATCAGAGATAATATCGAGTGGAGTACCATGATGACTGATGACTTTATCCGTGTAGATACGAGCCAATTTCTCGACTTTGTAATCTTCACGAATGGCGAGGAATTGAGCGGATTTGGTCAGTCGGTCAATGATAACCCAGACGCTGTTATGACCAGATGAAGTACAAGGCAACTTAGTAATGAAATCCATGGCAATGCTCTCCCATTTCCAGACAGGGACTTCTGGTTGTTCGAGCAGACCAGAGGGATGTTGATGTTCGGCCTTGACTTTGGAACATGTAAGACACTTTGAGACGTAGAGGGCGATATCTTTCTTTATTCCATGCCACCAATAAGATGCTCGGAGATCGTGATACATCTTGTCGGCGCAAGGATGAATGGAGTATCGGGATTTGTGAGCTTCATCCATCAAGGTGTTTCGAAGATTGAGACGGTTGGGAATCCAAATACGATTATGGTAGTAAAAAATACCATCAGATTTAGCTTCGAGTGGCTTTTTAACTCCACAATTCAACTCATTATCGAGGTTGCCCTCGTTAATGACGGCAAATTGTGCTTGGCGAATTAACTCGTTAAGTTTTCCCAAGATTTGGTAGCAACGAACACTCCTAACATGAGGTTTACGACTGAGTGCATCGGCCACGACATTCGCTTTACCAAGGTGGTAGCGAATATCGCAGTCGTAGTCGTTTAACAATTCTACCCAACGACGTTGACACATGTTGAGTTCCTTTGATCAAAGATACGTTGGAGGCTCTTTGGTCGGTGAAGACCGTACACTTTGTACCATAAAGGTAGTGTCGTCAAATCTTTAATGCAAAAACAACCGCACCAAGTTCAAGGTCGTGCGTAGTATAGTTTTTCTCATGAATTTTGAGTTGTCTTGACGCATAAGCGATAACCTTGTCCCGTTGCGTAAGAACGCAACCAAGACCTTGGTTTGAAGCATCGCAATACACGACTAAATCGTCGTTTCCATCGGGGAGTGTAAGGATATGAGCATTACAAAGTATGCCCTTGAGAGTTTGAAAAGACTCATCTTGTTCGGGACCCCAAACAAAAGGTTTATCTTTTTGGGTCAAAGACGTAAGCGGAACGACAATTTTAGAAAAGTTCGAGATGAAGCGGCGATAATACCCAGCTAGGCCAAGGAACGAACGAATTTCATAAGGCGATTTAGGTGCATTCCAATTCTTAACAGCTTCTATCTTTGCGGGGTCAACATGAATACCGAGTTCATTGACGGTGGACCAAGGAATTGAACCTCTTTTAGCCAAAATTCACACTTGGAGAATTTGGCGTAAAGACGTTCGGTTCGCAAAAGCTGAAGGATAAGTTGCAAATGTCGCCCATGTTCTTCTTTCGTCTTGGAGTAGATGAGAATATCGTCTATGAATACAATTACGTATTGATCGAGGAAAGGTTTAAACACGCGGTTCATGAGGTCCATGAACACTGCAAGCGCATTGGTCAAACTAAAAGGAATGACCACGAACTCGTAGTGTCCATAGCGTGTGCGGAAAGCAGTTTTAGGTACATCTCCCTCGAAAACTCAAAGTTGATAATAGCCAGAACGGAGGTCGATTTTCGAGCAACAAGTCGCACTTTGAAGTTGATCAAAGAGGTCGTCAATGCGAGGAAGAGGATATCGTTTTTGACTGTGAGTTTGTTAAGTTCGCGATAGTCAATACACATCCGAAAGGATCCATCTTTCTTCTTAATGAACAAAACGGGAGCTCCCCAAGGAGAGGTACTAGGGCGTATAAAGCCTTTATCAAGAAGCTCTTGAAGTTGGCTTGATAGCTCTTGCATTTCCGAGGGTGCTAAACGATCGGGAGCCTTTGCAACAGGAGTTGCGCCAGGGATGAGATCCATACGAAAGTCAACAGATCGAGCAATTAGAAAGGACGGAATCAACGGTAATGGATTTCCCGTTAGCGACTTCGACAACGAAAGGATTAGGCATTTTGGAACGTTCACACTTAAGTAAAAGTTCAAATTCGACAGACATAAAACTTTTATCGGCACCGGTATCAAACATACATGAAGCATAAATATGGTTGACAAGGAAGGTACCGGTAATGACGTCATTGGAGTTTTGAGCCAGTGCAAAGGTAAGCATCAAGGCTTGTCCTTTAGCAGGCTGAGGCTGCTGGTTGAGTAGAGGACACACATTGGCGAGATGGTTGGGATCGCCACATTTGTAACATGCTCGCACAGGAGCATTCTGACGTTGAGGTTGAGGTTGGTTCGGGTTAGGGTTAGGTATGATAGCTTGGTTGTTTTGGGGTTGGCGACAATGGCTAGTGAAATGCCCCAACCTATTACAGTTGGTGCATTTTAGGCACGGGGTGGATGGGAGATGGTGGTAAGTGCACCGTTCACATTTAGGCCAAGTACCGGTGTAGTTTCGCTTGGGTGGCTCGGTGTTTTGGGTAGGGGAAATGGCATTTAGTGGTGTAGGGGCAGGCGAAGTAACAACCGCATTATTCTGAATAGGAGCCTTCCGCTTCTTGTTCCTTTGATTGTTGTTTTTTATCTTGGCTTGGAAGGGAGGTGAGTCGGTAGTGGGGGTGGTATCGGCGATAGCTTGGTGTGCATGCTTCGTGGAGACCTTGTCATAGGCTCCATGACGAATGCTGTGACAACTCGTGCTTACGAGGTTAGCGCCGTTTGTTTTCGTGTTTATAAACCAATTCATAAACTTATCCTATTTATATAAAATGCATGAACTTGTATGATGAATTAATTACACTTATCTAATTTGTTTTATACAAATGAATACTTGAAACCAAATCATTTTTGTGTTGAACCGACCCGAACCGTTTGAACCAAAACACTTTCCTCGCTTGTCAACCTAACCACTCGTGTAACTCAAAACTCATGATTATGCTTTTGTATTGGTGTTCGAAAAAAAAAACAATATTACAGTACTACAACAAAATTATTTAATTTGGGGTAGTTAATTTACAAGGTCCCATATTTAAAATATCTTATGTCCATGTCTAAATATACTTGCATGCATAAAAGAAAGTTTATAAATATTAAACGTTTGCTTTTGTTTGAATTGGAAGTCAATTATCAAACCAACAGTTAGTGACTTAATATTTAATTATGAAATTCCTTGTTTCCTTTTACGTGAATATCATGTTGTGATGATAACTCCTTAAAAACAAAAATCCTTGTGCAGCCCACATACACATCTAACCAAAACTGTATTAGTGTTTCAGTAGGATATGGAATGCAAACATTAGTGGTTTCAGCCCAAACACCCTCTAACCCAACTTGCTACCCATTTTTTTTAATCCTTGTTTCTTTGTAGTTCGGCCCAACCGCCCACACCTTTGTACCTTTATTATTTACGTAATTTTAATCAATTAGGATAACACACAACTCCTCAAACAAAACCCTAACTGCTATCTTGTGCTCCCCTCTTCCCTTCACTGTAGACGATCAAGGACTCCAAGAAAACGACTTCAAGTCCTTCCGTCCTCCACATCTAGCAACCCTTGTCATCTTTATACTTGGTAATCCATTTACATATCATATAATCATGCTAATTATTCGTTATACTTGGCTGTGGTTATTTGTTATGCATATAATTTGATGATACATGAGATGCTAGGTACAAGAAATCATGTATTTCAATATTTATGTCGTTTATGTGTTTGGTTAAGCCACTAGGGTTTTAATCATGTGTTTAATCTTGGGTTTCGGGGTAGTTGTTAACATTCACGCATGATTTTTATGGAATTATATTGCCTGCGTTCTATGAATAGATGCTGCTTTCTGATGTTATGTTGATCACGGGTTCGGGTATGTCTCTCGGATGTTGTTTATGGGTTTAACATGATAGATAGTGATGAATTAGTTGCTACATGGTCTTATTTATGATACAAACTTGCTGTGAATAAAGTTTATGGGTCATTGGGTTCGCTAGTTAATCGTTTGTGGGATTTGGGTAACGAATCAGCTTTAGTCCAAAACGTTACAGCCGACTTTAAGCGGCTGTAACCGTGTCAAACTTTATCAAAAACTCATGTTTCTTGAGTCCATAATTAACTTCCACAAAATACCTTTCAAACCCAATTGGAATCGCATTTTTTTGACGTTTTTTGATATTTTAAATGATTTATTTCGTGTTAAAGGTCCAGGCTGCGTTTTTTGTCAGAATTTGCAGCCCATTACGAGGGTCATAACTCAATGTAGGAATTGAGTTATGATCTGATATTTTTACCGTAAGTACTTCCAGGTGATTCCAAAAATCTCCAACTGGAATTATGTCAATCAGATAATCGAGGATTTTTAAATGAATGTTTCCGTGAGCTGCAGTCAGAAAGTGAGGAATCTGATTGTTGTTTAGTAAAAGATTTTTTATAAATTTTTGGTAAAGAGTTAGACTCTAAAATTTTAATACAATGTTCTCTAGTTCAATTGGCACGTTCTATAATTCTTCGAGAACTATCCGGTTCCCGAACGGTCCCGATTAACGCACCGCAAGTTGTCCGAAAATGCATTTAAAAGCTGAATTTTTGTGACAAGATTTATTATGTGATTTGCGACGAAAAGGTTGTCGCTATTTCGAATAGCGACACTTTGCATGCATGTGTATATATGTTATAATATTTTACGTGCTATGTGTTAGATACGTGTAGAACTGATGTGTTTGCATTCATACACACTAACGAACCTATGGTAACCATAATTGGATGTGGTTGACCACTTCAGCTCGTAAAACACATAAGCCTTACCGAGCAAAACAAATGTGAGTTCACTGCTCTTTTACAAGCATGCGTTCCGAGGGAACAAACAAACTATTATTCCTTGGAGGAATACATTCACGAAACTACTATTCCGTGGAGGAATACTTTTCATAACTGTTGAATTTTAATTTCGATGTTGGATAATCTACTCACTTCTATCACTTAAGTCCCATCTTATTACCAAACTAGTTGCTTGGAGGGCAACGGGGTATTAGTTGATAGCGATATTAGGCTTGACAACCTCACACCGTACCTGGATTGGACGGGCGTGAACTAATGACCTTAACCACATGATCTCAATGTTGATAGGCACTGGGTAAGGGCAAACAAACTGACGTCACTGCGGTATCGAGTTATTATCAATATGTCTTTAAACTAAACACAAACCGGTTTTCGTTAAATAAAACTGTGAACTCGCCGGCTTAATCGCTGATACACTTTTTCTGCATGCTTGCAAGTTGTTAGATATATCTTGCATGGGAACTTGCAGTCTGAGGAGTAGGAGCTGTCATGGGTCGTATTGTTTGATGAAACGCTTAATGTTATGTTTACTTTTTGAACAAAAATGGTTTTTATTATTTAAACAACTGAACCTTTGCTTCCGCTGAACACATACTATTTTTAAATGTTTAATTTGAAGTTCATTTTTCATGTTGGACATGATGACTTGTTTTATATTATTACTATAGTTCGACATGGTTAGTGGCTGGATCCTGGGCAGTCGCACGCCTCGCGGTAAAACTCTGCAAGTGGTAATTTGAGGGTGTGACAGATTGGTATCAGAGCCATTGGTTATAGTGAACTAGGTTTTAAAAAGTTTTCTTAAAACCAGACTATAACCGAATTAGTTCTGAAAGCGACCATGACACTACGCTCCAGATTGCAAGGTTCGTCTTCTGTTATCGTATACATTACACATCTAGCATATACGTGTGCATTGCATTGCATATAGTCACACACACAACATTACAGTTTGACTTTATGTGTTATCTATTTATACTATGACTGATCATTAGTATGATTTTACTATTAGACCTTTTATGATCTTGATCGTTGTCTTGATCATTTTGACCACATTTTTTTTGACATTCGAATATGAGGATCTCTTGATACAAGTTAGGAGAAATTGGGGTAAACATGCAAATCGAATTATCATGCACACGTAATAATAATTGGGGATGCATGTGAGTCCCAGTGAGATCTAGTGTGTTTAAAGGATTCTGACCCATTATTCAACATAATTGGGGACTCAATTATCCAAAGGAGCCATAGCGATGATGGACTCCTACCTAATCATAAAGTATACTCTCTTCACTCTTCTTGTTTACTTGTACTAAACATGGAAATAATATGTGCTACATTTTTTTTTATATATCGGCTCCAAACCTCTCTTGAAAACCAAACACATTAAGGAATTGGCTGATGGTCAGTCGAATGAAACATCCTATTTTTTTATGCTGGGTGCAAACTCGATCTTCAGGTGAGGTGTTTGACATTGACCTCCTTCCTGTTACTCTTGTAGTTTTGATGCAGTCATCTTACGCATTCCTTTCACTCTTCTGTGACTGTTTAGCAAAATTTCAGGACGAAATTCCCTTTCAACTTGGGGATGATGTAGTACCCGAGAAAAATCCACATTCATCTTAACTCGTCTTTCACTCTCCTGTGTCTACTTACCAAATTTCGGGACGAAAGTTCCTTCAACTTGGGGATGATGTGACAACTCGTGCTTACGAGTTAGCCGTTTGTTTTCGTGTTTATAAACCAATTCATAAACTTATCATATTTATATAAAATGCATGAACTTGTATGATGAATTAATTACACTTATCTAATTTATTTTATACAAATGAATACTTGAAACCAAATCCTTTTTGTGTTGAACCGACCCGAACCGTTTGAACCAAAACACTTTCCTCGCTTGTCAACCTAACCACTCGTGTAACTCAAAACTCATGATTATGCATTTGTATTGGTGTTCGAAAAAAAAACAATATTACAGTATACAACAAAATTATTTAATACCGGCGAGAGGCAACGAATGAGCTTGGCGATTGCCTTGGGTACGGTATCCACTTGCCCAGGCAAAGGGTACTTAACTGTTTGAAGCGCGTGATCAATCCTTCGGTGTCGCTCCCCTGTTGAGTGAGATTCCAGAATTCGTTTTCGAGTTTCTGGGTCTCGTGAGGAGGACAAAATTGGTCATTCATGAGCTGCTTTAGCTCTTGCCAAGGTAGTGCGTGAGCTGCTTCATTGCCACGCTTGTTTCTTTCGGTGTTCCGCCACTCAAGGGCTCTCTCACGAAAGACCCCGGTGGCGTTCAAGGTTTGGAGCTCATCAGGGCATCCACTTTGCAAAAAGGTGAGTTCGATCGCGTCGAACCAGTTCATCATGGCAGTAGCGCCATCATTACTAGTGAATTCCATGGGCTTACAAGCCATGAACTGTTTGAACTGGAACGTGCTTTGGGAGGGTACACCTTTGAGTCAACAGGGGATTTGGGGGTTTCATGGACGGTTTGGATTTGGGTCATAATGTTTGGGATGATTCTAGCCATTTGCTCGGCCATTTGCTCCGTGATCAACCCGACTAGTTCTTGCTTGGAGATAGAGTCTTTTTGGTTGTTTGAACCTCTCTTGGAACCCTTGGATTTCTTTGAAGAACTTGGAGAAGACATCTAGGGTTTAAATAGAAAGAAAAGGGATGAGACTTGTAAAAATAAGTTTTGCATGTATAAGCATGGATAATTCACGTATTTTGCATGTATTTAACGTGTATTTAACGAGTATTCCACAAGTATTTAACAAGTATAACCACGTATGAATGCGTATAAAGAGTATAAATTTAGTTTGTTCACGAGGATTATTATTGTTTTTGATTGCGATCGACGTGCGAATTTGTGTAACGATTCGAAACGAATAACGTAACAAGTATAAAATCACATAAAAATTGAGATAACATAAAAGATTGGCTTAATAAAACATGTGATTGTTTCCGGTAGAGAAACGTCGACAATTCCAAAGTGAATCGAATATCCTTTCTAATTAGAGAAACGTGCTTTGGCCTATGGGTAAAATGCTCTCATCGAGAAGCGACTAACGGTATTTTACCCTTCCAGTTACTATACGTCTCTAATCGATTAGAAAATCGAAACTTTGGCGAGGGCGAAAATCAAGGAATGGGACTTAATCGACAGGTGCGGGTTTCACCCCTAACTTGACGATTTCGTACCCTAAGTGTGATTGTTTCTTACTAAACGAGGAGCATATTCCGACTCGTTTGTAAGATCCACTAGAGTATGAAATGGAAGTTTCCATCAAGGTGTGGATATCACTCCTAACTTGATGGTATAACTTCGTATAAAATCGAATACGCAGAATGAGGGATTTCACCAAAAATTGTAAGTCATTGGACCTATTTTGGTGCAAATCGTCTCGTTTGCATCGGGAGTGTCTTCAAGTCTTCAAGTGTATTATGTAAAATGTCTTAGAAAAGACATTATGTAAATTTTAAGACCAAAAGTAAGGAAGAAGCAATGAGGAAGTATAAAGTTTTAAGCATGGCATAAGAATGGTAAAAAATAGACACTTAAACTGTAGACTAGGGCGAACATGGCAATTCTACCTAATTCCCTATAGTTATGGCTCTGATACCAATCTGTCACACCCCAACCATTGGCGGAAACATCGAGGCAGGATGAAAGAGATTGCTCAATGCTCATAATGCTAAATGCGATAATATTTAATTAAACCGGATTTCATTTCATAAGTAAAATTGTCATACAATACATGGGAAATTCAATTACAACAATGGTAAAAGGACAAAATTTGATACAACAATTATAAACCTAACGTCTATGTGTGTATCTAGTCATCATCACTATCCCGATTTCATGGCATCAACTTCATCAACCTGTAACATGTTTTAAAATAGAGTTCAATGCAAAAGCAAAGGCGAGTACACAAGTTTGGTGATAGCATAAGTATAAAGGTTTAACTCGAATCCACATGTTAATTATAAGCAAAGAATATCCTAATCATGCAATACTAGATCAAACCCCAAGTTTCCAAAAAAGTTTAAGGAGATCGAGCTTCCCTTGTCACAAAAGCGACAAGACTAAAATGAGTATGATAATCTTAACATAACCCCGACAGGTGGTGTGCTACTCCTATAGCGCTATATATGATAAGTTGGGCTAGCTAAGTTAATGATCGAGCATGTATAATTCTAGCATGTATCTAAGCATAACAAGCATCATGAATTAAGGATTGAGTATGTAAAAGTATGAATTTGTGATAAGTGTATTTTGATAAGTAAACATGTAACAACCCAAAAGTGAGAAAGTGGTAAATGGGTTGAGTGTACTCACGGTTTTGCTAAAGTGTTCCACTTAAAGAATCTCGCGAGCTTGTTGTGATTAGGGTTTGGAACGTTGTCCTTCTACAAGAAGAACATAGGTATTAGTTATGAGTGTAACGGAAGATTCGGATTATTCGAGCAAGGTTGAAGGAAATGAGAATAAAGTATTATAGTATGAAAATAATCACTAAGATATAGTTCTTATTCTTGACACTATGATAACCCGAATGCGTTTGATATGGTTTCATAGGTTCGAGGCCTATTATAATCGTGACAAGAAACTACATGCTTTAGTGATAAAACTTAATAACTCGATAGATGATTACTTAGTCATTATCAAGGGTTTGGTTTTTAGGATTATATTATAGTCCATAATATATATATATACACATAGTTATATAATCATGTAGGAGGTGGGAGGATGAACCATCCACTTTGGTACCTCTTAGTGTTTATGTAAGTCAAGTAGGAGGTGGGAGGATTAACCATCCACTTTGGAACCTCGATGGGATTCACCACTACACAAGTGTCATAGACACAAGGAGGGTCATGAATAATAAGAACAGTAAGACAAGAATGTAATCATCAAGTGATGTGTGGTCCCAAAGTTAGGATAACCCAAGCTAACCAAGGTGGACACACTATCATCAAGCTCTTGGCTTGACATCACTTGTGAGCTTAAAGCTCTATCAAAACAGAATATTTATGAGGATAAATCCTCTAGTTTGAATGTCTCAACCTTGTTTTTAAGCCTAACCAACCACAAATAGTGTTGTAAGCATTCGGACATAGGTTTGAGATGAGTTACACTCAAGTTTTAAATAGATTAAACAAGTTTTGAAAGAGTTCTGTTTAAAACAGAAAGTTTCTTGCACTTCAACCTCAAATATGAAGGAGTTCCATATTGATTTTCCATGGGAAAACCTAAGGAAACAAGCCTAGAGGTGTCCCAAGTGCAAAGAAGGAAGAAACAATGAGAAAGGAGAGGTAGAAGTGAGCTAGAACTCACTTTGAAGACCTTGAACTTTCTGCTCAGATTCTGAGTTTAGCAACTGATTTTAGAGTGTTTAGAGTGAGGATTAGTGAGTTTATAAAGTGGTAGAAGTGTGGGAGTGAGTTGGGTTTTATAGGAAGTGATTAGGGTTAGTGGTTGAGTGCAATAAGTGCAAGAAACACAATCCTTGTGACTTAAAATTGACCAACCCATGAGCTGAATAAACTTTCTGTGGATAAGGGGGACTGGCGGGGAGCGAGAAGAAAAGGCTTACACGCTCACGGCCCGCGAGAGGATAAATTTCTTAAACTTTGTTATTTTTTGTCAGTTTTAGTCCCTGAAGTTTATATTTGATGGTTTGAGGGTGTTTTAAGCATAAAATGTGCATTTTAAGTATATGAAGCATATCATAACATATATGTATGTACCAAATGATCGAGATCGAGTATAAATGTCACGTATAATGTATGTATAATGTATCAACGTCGCGTATTAACAAGTATGTCACATCTTCGAGTATATGCATTATGTATAAGTATGTATGAATAAGTATGATTGTGTATAACAAGTATAAAGATAAACATGTATTTTCCATTATGATTCAAGTCTTGATTACAAACGAAATGAAGGATACGAATACAAGGATTTCCAAAAATAGAATTACAACATGAGCTTGCTATAAATAGAAAGTATGGAAACGCGAGGCGTTACAGTCTCCCCTCCTTTAGGAAATTCCGTCCCGAAATTTAGAAAGATGTAACGAAAAGATGTGGATACCTAGTCTTCATATCACTCTCGAGTTCCCAAGTAAACTCAGAGCCACTTTTTCCTTCCCATCGAACCTTGACGATAGGAATTCGACTACGCCTTAGTTGCTTGACTCCTTGGTCCATGATTTCGACCGGTTTTTCCACGAAATGCAAGGTATCATTGATTTGAAGATCTTCGAGCGGAACTTGAAGTCCTTCTTCAGCTCGACACTTCTTTCAGTATGAAATATGAAACACATGATGAACATTGTTGAGTTCTTGAGGTAGATCCAGTCGTTACGCCACCTTGCCAATCATTTCGATAATTTTGAAAGGACCTACGTAGCGAGGAGCGAGTTTCCCTTTCTTACCGAAACGAACAACGCCCTTCCAAGGGGATACCTTGAGAAGTACATGATCACCAACATTAAATTCCAAAGGTTTGCGTGTCTTATCTGCGTAGCTCTTTGACGACTTCGAGCTTTAAGGAGGTTATCACGGATTTGTAGGATCTTGTCCGTCATCTCTTGTATTAATTCAGGACCGGTGATCTGAATATCCCCAATCTCGTGCCAACAAATAGGCGAGCGGCACTTACGACCATACAATGCTTCAAATGGAGCCATTTGAATACTAGCGTGATAACTATTGTTGTACGAGAATTCTACCAAAGGTAAGTGCGAATCCCAATTGCCACCAAAATCGATTACGCAAGAACGAAGCATATCTTCCAAAGTTTGGATTGTACGCTCGGTTTGACCATCAGACTGAGGATGAAAAGCGGTGCTAAGGTTAAGACGAGTGCCAAGAGCGGATTGAAAAGTTTGCCAAAGGCGGGAGGTGAAACGAGCGTCGCGATCAGAGATAATATGAGTGGAGTACCATGATGACTGATGACTTTATCCGTGTAGATACGAGCCAATTTCTCGACTTTGTAATCTTCACGAATGGCGAGGAAGTGAGCGGATTTGGTCAGTCGGTCAATGATAACCCAGATGCTGTCATGACCAGATGAAGTACGAGGCAACTTAGTGATGAAATCCATGGCAATGCTCTCCCATTTCCAGACATGGACTTCTGGTTGTTCGAGCAGACCAGAGGGATGTTGATGTTCGGCCTTGACTTTGGAACATGTAAGACACTTTGAGACGTAGAGGCGATATCTTTCTTTATTCCAGGCCACCAATAAGATACTCGGAGTATCGGGATTTGTGAGCTTCGTCCATCAAGGTGTTTCGAAGATTGAGACGGTTGGGAATCCAAATGCGATTATGGTAGTAAAGAATACCATCAGATTCAGCTTCGAGTGGGTTTTCGACTCCACAATTCAACTCATTATCAAGGTTGCCCTCGTTAATGACGGCAAATTGTGCTTGGCAAATCAACTAGTTGAGTTTTCCCACGATTTGGTAGCAACAAACACTCTTAACATGAGTTTTATGACTGAGTGCATCGGCCACGGCATTCGCCTTACCAGGGTGGCAGCGAATATCACAGTCGTAGTCGTTTAAGAATTCTACCCAACGACGTTAACGCATGTTGAGTTCCTATTGATCAAAGATACATTTGAGGCTCTTGTGGTCGGTGAAGACCGTACACTTTGTACCATAAAGGTAGTGTCGCCAAATCTTTAATGCAAAAACAACCGCACCAAGTCCAAGGTCATGCGTAGTATAGTTTTTCTCATGAATTTTGAGTTGTCTTGACGCGTAAGCGATAACCTTGTCCCGTTGCGTAAGAACGCAACCAAGACCTTGGTTTGAAGCATCACACGACGAAATCGTCGTTTCCATCGGGGAGTGTAAGGATAGGAGCATTACAAAGCATGTCCTTGAGAGTTTGAGAAGACTCCTCTTATCCGGGACCCCAAACAAACGGTTTAACTTTTTGGGTCAAAGACTTAAGCGGAACGGCAATTTTAGTAAAGTTCAAGATGAAGCGGCGATAATACCCAGCTAGGCCAAGGAACGAACGAATTTCAGAAGGCGATTTAGGTGCATTCCAATTCTTAACAGCTTCTATCTTTGTGGGGTCAACATGAATACCGAGTTCATTGATGGTGTGACCAAGGAATTGAACCTCTTTTAGCCAAAATTCACACTTGGAGAATTTGGCATAAAGACGTTCGGTTCGCAAAAGCTGAAGGATAAGTTGCAAATGTCGCCCATGTTCTTCTTTTGTCTTGGAGTAGATGAGAATATCGTCGATGAATACAATTACGAATTGATCGATGAAAGGTTTACACACGCGGTTCATGAGGTCCATGAACACTGCAGGCGCAGTTGGTCAAACCAAAAGGCATGACCACGAACTTGTAGTGTCCATAGCGTGTGCGGAAAGCAGTTTTAGGTACATCTCCCTCGAAACTCGAAGTTGATGATAGCCAGAACGGAGGTCGCTTTTCGAGAAACAAGTCGCACCTTGAAGTTGATCAAAGAGGTCGTCAATGCGAGGAAGAGGATATCGGTTTTTGGACTGTGAGTTTGTTGAGTTCGCGATAGTCATACACATCCGAAAGGATCCATCTTTCTTCTTGACGAACAATACGGGAGCGCCCCACGTAGAAGTACTAGGATGTATAAAGCCTTTATCAAGAAGCTCTTGAAGTTGGCTTGATAGCTCTTGCATTTCAGAGGGTGCTAAACGATAGGGAGCCTTCGCAACAGGAGTTGCGCCAGGGATGAGATCAATACGAAAGTCAATGGATCGAGGAGGCGGAGGACCAGGAAGATCCTCTAGGAAGACATCGGGAAATTAACAAACAATGGGAACATCATTTATGCTCGGACCTTTATCTTTCTTCTTCACAACATGGGAAAGAAAGGCAAAGTACTCCTTGCGTAAGTACTTGTTCGCTTGAATACACAACATAAGTTTGAGACCTTTAGAAGGTTTCTCACCATAGACGTGTAAGGAATCGTTATTGGGAAGAGGGAGACGAATGAACTTCTCGGAACAGACAACTTCGGCACGAACTCGTCTGAGCCAATCCATCCCTACTATGATATCAAAGCTTCCCAATTGCATGGGAATGAGGTCAATCGAAAACGTAGATCGTTAAGATTCAAGGAGCAATTAGAAAGGACAGAATCAACGGTGATGGATTTCCCTTTAGCGACTTCGACAGCGAAAGGATTAGGCAATTTGGAACGTTCGCACTAAAGTAAAGGTTCAAATTCGCAGACACAAAACTTTTATCGGCACCAGTATCAAACAGACATGAAGCATAAATATGGTTGACAAGGAACGTACCAGTAATGACGTCATTGGAGTTTTGAGCCTGTGCAGAGGTAAGCATGAAGGCTCGTCCTTTAGCAGGCTGAGGCTGCTGGTTGAGTAGAGGACACACATTGGCGAGATGGTTGGGATCGCCGCATTTGTAACATGCTCGCACAGGAGCATTCTGACGTTGAGGTTGAGGTTGGTTCGGGTTAGGGTTAGGTATGATGGCTTGGTTGTTTTGGGGTTGGTGACAATGGCTAGCCAAATACCCCAACCTATTACAGTTGGCGCATTTTCAGCACGGGGTGGATGGGAGATGGTGGTAAGTGCACCGTTCACATTTAGGCCAAGTACCGGTGTAGTTTCGCTTGGGTGGATTGGTGTTTTGGGTAGGGAAAATGGGGTTTAGTGGTGTAGGGGCAGGCTGAGTAACAACCGCATTATTCTGAATAGGAGCCTTCCGCTTCTTGTTCCTTTGGTTGTTGTTTTGTTTCTTGGCTTGGGAGGGAGGTTACTCGGTAGTGGTGGTGGTATCGGCGATAGCTTGGTGTGCATGCTTCGTGGAGACCTTGTCATAGGCTCCATGACGAATGCAGTTGTGGTTCATCTCAATCGTGATGCTATAAGCATCTTCGAGGGTTTTGGGGCTAGCGGCGGCGACATGGTTTGTTAATACCGGCGATAGGCAACGAATGAGCTTGGCGATTGCCTTGGGTATGGTATCCACTTGCCCAGGGCAAAGGATACTTAACTGTTTGAAGCGCGTGATCAATCCTTCGGCGTTGCTCCCCTGTTGAGTGAGATTCCAGAATTCGTTTTCGAGTTTCTGGGTCTCGTGAGGAGGACGGAATTGGTCCTTCATGAGCTGCTTTAGCTCTTCCCAAGGTAGTGCGTGAGCTGCTTCATTGCCACGCTTGTTTCTTTCGGTGGTCCACCACTCAAGGGCTCTCTCACGAAAGACCCCGGTGGCGTTCAAGGTTCGGAGCTCATCAGGGCATCCACTTTGCAGAAAGGTGAGTTCGATCACGTCGAACCAGTTCATCAAGGCAGTAGCGCCATCATTACCAGTGAATTCCATGGGCTTACAAGCCATGAACTGTTTGAACTGGAACGTTGCTTTGGGAGGGTCAACCTTTGAGTCAACGGAGGATTTAGGGGTTTCATGGACGGTTTGGATTTGGGTCACGATGTTTGGGATGATTCTAGCCATTTGCTCGGCCATTTGCTCCGTGATCAACCCGACTAGTTCTTGCTTGGAGATAAAGTCTCCTTGGTTGTTTGAACCTCTCTTGGATCCCTTGGATTTCTTTGAAGAACTTGGAGAAGACATCTAGGGTTGAAAAGCGTGACCCAAACCTTCTTGGTCTTGGGTTTGGGATAATAAGCTTCATAATCATCCTCAAAAACACCATATGAGATTTCACTGTCATTAACATTTTCAAACTCAACTTTCTTTTTATATTTTGAAGATTTGACAGTTTCAGTTTTAATCTCAGATTTAGACTCTTTGTTGTTACCAATCTTAACAGTTTCAGACTGGCAACCTCAGATGTTGTTGATTTCTTTTTAGCAACCCAGGATTGTGATTTAACCTGTGCTTTTTTAATGTAAAACCTTGAATCTTTGTTTACATTTGTTTTGGAAGTTTCACCTTTCTCAAAAATTGAGTTTTCAAACTTCGATTCAGTTTTAGGTTTCACTTCTTGTTTAGATTCATTTCTTTTCAGAATTGTGACAGGTTTTACAAACTCTGTTTGCTTAAGCTTTTCAACATCTGAACTTGTCTTTCTTCGAAGATAGACAGGCTTAGATTTCGGACACTTGTGTACAATGTGACCAACTTCATTGCATTTGAAGCAAGTCCGATCATCATGAGAATGTCCACTAGTGGGTTTTACACCACTTGCGGCTTTAGCCTTATCTCGAAGTTCTTTTTCTTTCTTAAACTTATCGTTTGATTGCTTTCCAATCAAACTTTCTTCTTGAACCGTGCTCGTCCTATATACGAATGTCATGTTTTTATCTTTATATTCGCGAAATGGTGACTTTTTCTTATTCGGTTCTTCTTCCACATCCAAACCCAAACCCACACTCCTATGTTCCGGAAAGTCACCACCATTCCTTCGGTAGTTTTTTCTTTTAGGTTTGGAGTAAAACTTCTTTTCATTAATTTCCAAATCCTCTGATGAAACTTCAACGAGTTTGAAGAATTTATCAAGCTGATCTTTTTTCACATTCCGAATCAGAAAGCTATCATCAAAATATAATCTATCAGAATCCTTAACTTTGTACATGACAACGTTAGGATCATCACTTAGACTATCTTCCAATGATGTATCGTCATCTTCAGATTGTGAATCAGAATTGTTCAAACTCGAGTTGGCGCTCTCATAGCTGCCATCATCTGATCCATTTAAAACATTTTCAACAACATTTTTAACCACCGCTTCGCCATCATCACTTGTGTAGGTTATATCAATGTTCTCAGGCAGCTCATTTTTCTTTTCAGTTAAAAGTTCAATGTTAAGCGCCTTTTCCATCCTTTCAGCCTTTTTGCGACAGTACTTTCGCACAAGGGTGGTGGAACATTGCTATAATCTCCACATTTCTTACCTTTGGCTTTCTGAACATCTTCTTCCAACTGAATCGTTGGAAGAATATGATCGATGACATAAGCATTCGTGGTATAGCTTTTTAAGAGCTGTCTTACCCTTTCGGATTTGATTTTCATGTCTTGAAGCTCTTGTTTTACTTCAGCAATGTTGTTTATGTAAACGTTAATAGCTTTTGTTTTTCCATTAATGTAGCTTTTAACATTCTGATAGTGTCATGTTGTTCAATGTTATTATTATCCAACTTGTTGTAATCATCTTTCATTTTGTCATAAGCCTCTTTCACAATGCGATAATGTATTTGAAATTGTTATTATGCACATTGATTTCGCTTATGATCTGAGACTTTTCAGCATATTGAACACACGGTTCAGCACATTTAGTACATGTTTTTCTACCTCAACAATTTGTACCTTTACCTCTGGACCTACCTTCGTTAGATTTGCCATCATAGCTTTATTGGCAATCTCTGTGAGGTTTTCTTCATTCATTTCTTTGGTTACATTGATCACTTCCTCAACCACAGGTTTTTCCTCAGCAACATGCTCCGAAGATGTTGTATCGCCAAAACAACCTGCAAAACTAGTAGTCATATTAGGAGTAAGGATACTCTGCACCTTTGTGTGGTGATAAATTTCCTCTTCCTCAGCTTGTTGCATATACTCTTCTAGCATTGCATTCTCCATGGCTGCATCTTCAGCAGATGTATCTTCTACGATCTCAGCCATTAGAGCAACTCCGGTCTTTTTGGCAATATAAGAATTCCAGTCAAAATCGTCATCTTCATTCGAAGCAACCATTGCCTTTTCTGCGGTGTTTGAAGGTTTATCTTGAATTTCGACTTGAGTCTTCTTTGGGAAAGGCTTGTATTGTAGTGACTTCTTGTAGTATTCACTGCCACCTCCAAATGGACTTTGATTGCCAGTTGCTTCAGGATTTTTGCATTCTCTTTTGAAGTGCCCTTTTTGTCAGCATCTGAAGCAAGTAACCTTTGTTTTGTCAAAACCTAATTTGCTGTTTGAATTCCCGATATCTCTGCCGGTTAGAGCAACAAACTTAGTAACCCTCCGAATGATTGATGTTAAGGACCATTTGATGTCCATTAGTTCAAGCTCTTCTTCGTCCACCTGATCATAATCCTCTGCAGTCATCTCCGGATTACCAATTTTCCCGGCCACCAAACTTTCATACGATTCCAATACTGTGGCAAGAAGTGTCATGTGTTGTTTAGCGACTTGTTCAGAAACGAAATTGTTTAAATTGACTGCGATGTTGCATTTGAACACATTTGAATCAGAATTTGATTGATTATTCTGATTTAATTGATTCTGATATGGAGAATTTGATCCCGTGCTTGGAAATGATGAACTCTGAGGACTCTGATCATATTTCGGATATGATTGAGCTTGACTTTGTGGCAAATGATTTGAAGAATTCAGATTCGCGCTTAAAGCGGTTTGGATCTTTGGGCTAGTGATATTCTCTTGAGCTCCTGTCTTGTAGTAGAGCCCTACATCTTGAGTGACGTTTGAATTCTTTGATTTGGCTATCTTTAACAACTCCATCTCGTGCCCCTCCAGCTTATCAATGAAAGTAGATAGTTTGAAGAACTCCCAGCTAGCACTTTCTTTGAGCACCATGAGATAAGTCGTCTACTCACTTTCAGGCAATGCGTCAGCCAGTTTATCAATTTATTCTTCTTCCTTTTTCTCAAGCCCGTGTCTTCCCATTATCACTTTTAGATGACAAAATCTTTCAATCATCTGTTTCATTGTTTCGCCTTTTATCATCGTGAATATGTCGAATTCCTTCATGATTAGTGTTTTCTTGCTTTTAACCATTTCTACACTTCCCTGGTACTTGTTCTTCAAGAATTTCCATAATTCCTATGCAGTCGTATATTCTGGTAGCAGCACCAATGTATCTTCTTTCATCGATTGTTGGATCAAACTTATCATTTTCTTCTCAGCGATGTAGGCATCCTTTTGTATAGTATAGAACTTGCTGATGTCGATAACATTTTCATTCTCATATCTGGGCCATGTGTAGCCAGTCTGTACTGCAACCCAACTGTGGGAATACGTAGCTTGCACCCAGTTAGAAAATTTTTCTTTCCAACCCTCGTACTCATCTATACACATGAGTTTTGGCGGTTTCACGGATGTGCCCATTTCGTTATCAATGTTCACTTGATTCACCATTTGAGCATTTGATGCTATAGCAATCATGAATGCACTGTGAAGATCTTCCATCTTGAAAAATTGACGAATATCACTGAAAACACACATTCACAAACTTCGAAAAATGATCAATACACTGACAAGTTCGGGTGAACTTGCAGTTTGAGAAAATTAGGTTTTGATTTTACACAAGTTCGGGCGAACTTGTGTTGAGAACTTGAAAATTTCACCCTGATGCAAGTTTGGGCGAACTTATGTAGACTTTCAAGAAAATTATCAAGTTCAGGCGAATTATACTAGATTTTCAACAAGATTTAATCAAGTTCGGACGAACTTGATAAAAATTGAAAGAAAATTAGGTAAGTTCGAGCGGACTTGTATAAAAAAACCTTGAAGTATCAGTCAAGTTCGGGCGAACTTGATTAAAATCAATGAATTTCAATCAAGTCCGGGCGAACTTGATGTTAAGTTCGACCAAATCAAGTTTTTGAAACATGGTTTTTTCAACTTTTTGATATCAATTCGTTTGAATTTGATGTTCAAACTCTCAGGGGTTTACCATAAGTGTATTTTACATGACATATTCAGTTTTTAGCAACTTTTATCCGTGAATTCATTGTTTTTCTTGAAAAAATGAAGAAAATGTTAGAAAGGAGTAGAATAAGAGTAGATCTTGCAATGATTTCACCAATTCAGGTATCCAGGCTCTGATACCACTTGATAGGACTGTCCTCGACAGCACAGGAACCTAGAATTTGTATCTAACGTCCAATTAGGCGGAAACTAAGTGACGTGTTAATCGTATAACAAGATACTCATTAAATGTCAATTTATTGATCAATATTCATAAACGTTCAAGTTTCGGATCCGACAGGGCTTTGACGTCAGTGTGCCAAAGTTTTTCTCCTTCCTAAATGAGAGATCACAACTCACCTATATATAGACTACCAAGTTCGCTTGGGAATAGACAAGTTCGGGCGAACTTGTCTTGAACAAGTTCGGCCGAACTTGTTCTCACAACGTACTTCCGGGCGAACTTGGTGTCCAACATACATAAATACGACGTTTTCTAACGTGATCTCACCTATTCTAAACAGACTCGCTCCAAGACTAAGTAACATAGACGTATTGTACTAACAGACTCCCCCTTGGATATCGTCTTTGTCTTTATCGGTCTTCAGAAGCTCCGTTCATTCAGACTCGTTCTATTATAATGACGTAGGCAACAGACATATGCACCAACAGAAATGCTAGTAGAGCGTACTACATTTCATATTTGAACATGAGAAGCTAGTTATGATGTTTGGCGCGTCAAAACAGCAAGTTAAGTTGACTATTTAGTTTTGACAGCAAACTGAATTGTGTCAATTTTATAAGTTGTCCTGATTTTATAAAAACTTAGCACAAGCCTCGACAAGTAAAAGGGGACGAGGAAAGAATACAAAAAATGTGAAAGTAATTAGTCAAAGTTGAGCGGTTGATTTTCAATTTTTGGTATCGTATTTGGAGTTCATAATTTTTTTACGAAACTTTATGTTTTTTTAAAGGTATTTAATTATGAACAAGTAAGGATTGGATTTTGATGAAAGTTTGTGTTTTTATTATGAGTATTATTGTTTTGTTTGTATTGCTTAACAAGAATTGGGTAATATGTAATTAACTGATGATATTAGAATGATGAAATATGTAAATATTCACTTAATACTTCATTAAGGGTAAAATAGTCATACATAAGAGTCATTTTAATGAAAAGTGAAAATATGTAATATATATGGGTTAGGGATGAAAAATATGTAATTGTTTTTTGTTTTTTTTTTGTTTGGGGAAATAGGTAATGAAACAATGGGGTGTGGAGGTGCTATATACAAGAAAAACTCTGTTAAAATGGAGTACGAACGTTAAGAAACGCTTTGTTATTAAGAAAAGCCAGATATAAAAATTCATAATATTAAAGTTGAAAACCAAAGCTGAAAATTGAAATCTAAACTCAAGTGTGTTATGACTTAAAATAGGTTGGAAGACAGCCTGGTAAACTTTTTCACGATACGATTAAGAAAAATATAGGCAAGAGAAGAACGAAAAGCAAAAAAAAAAACGAAAATGAGGCTTAAAAACACACGTAAGAAAAAGAAAAAAAAAACTATTACTTAAAAAGGGTAAACTAGTTTTTTTGGAAAGAGAAATATATAATTTATTTTTTAGGTTGGGTAAGTGTGTAATTTATGAAGCTTATAGAGGGATAGATGTAATTGCAATATTATATATTTTTTTTCTCACAAAACTCATTCAATAATTTTCTTTATATATAAATACAAAAATACTATAGTTTTTATGTATTATTTTTTTTTCTAAAAATCGCTAAACAACTTTTTTACACGTAAAAATCCATCACATGTTAATTTGGAACAAAATTATAATTTATTTTATTTTAAAAAACCTAAAACTGAAATATTAGGTTGTGTTTGCTTAAGTGTGTTTTGTTGTTTCATATGTGGCCTATATATGTTTTAACCTTAAAAATAATTCAAAATGTTGAAGTTGATGAACAAGAAAGTTAAGTACTTCAAGTATCTTACATCGACTATAATGCAATGGGTAATGTGTTATTTTTTTTCTTGGTTAAGAATTGTATAACTATTTAAATTAGCAAAACAAATATTATTTTGATTTCAAAGAGAGTTTTTTTGTCATATAATTTGTTACAAAAATAAATGTGTTATTACAAAGGATCTAAAAAAATAAAAAATAAACACTAACCACATCACTAAAGAAAAAAAAATGTCCTTATAATTTGCTTGTATGCCCGTGCCAGAATAATATATTTTACATGTGTGTCAGTTAAGCAAATGGTACAGATATCAAATTTTTCGAACTGAAACATTTTCGGCACCGGTTTGGTACCAGTATTTACCAGCTTTTACCTGTAAATACTGGTTTGTACAGGTACCGAACCGTACAGTACCGGTACCCACTTTTAAGGATTTTCGATACTGGTTGACACCAAGCTCATCCTTATTGTGTCATAGTTTTGTTCCAAGTTCATATGTGGGGGGACTTTTATATGTAAAAAAAATTTGAGTGATTTTTATGATTAAAAAAGAAAAGAAAGGAAAAACACAAAATATAGTGTTTTTTATGTGCGAAAACGTGTTGAGTGACTTTTGTAATATAACGTTTTTATAAAATTTCGAATATACGTTGCAGACATATTTTAATCTACGATTCCATAATAATTCTATTCGAGCAGATCAAATATAGTCGACTTTTTTTTATTCTTTGTCGTGACAAACCATTAGGTTACTTGAGAAGATGGACTATATTAGACATGTTTACGAGGCAACGAGTGAGTTCACCTATGCACAAACTTAGCTCAGCCAATTTAGCTCAAGATTATTTCAATCGATTTTTTCTTACCCATTATATCTAAAAATAATCATTAACATACATTAATACGTAAATGAAAATATAACTTTACACGATGATTAATTTAAACTAAAGTTCTTACGGATGTAAAAGAAATATCTTATAGTTAAAAAGCAACAATTTATTGATTGCCACAGTGTAATTCTTGGAAATCACATATCGGGTTCAAAACCACTTGGAATATCTAAAATAGGAGGAGGATCAATAATTGTAAGTGTTATTTGGCACCTTGACACATATGCAGTATGACATGTATATGATTCGTATACTAGTAGGGGAATGTCATAGTGTGTTTGGTTGCACAAATATATGACCCATATACACATATACGAGTAGGGACCAGGGATGAGCAATTCGGTACCGGTACCGAATGGTACCATACCGAAAAAAATCACTACTAATTTGGTTGCCACTTTTTGGCATTTTCGGGATCGGTACAATCCATATACAAGGTGTCAACAGCTTTTTGGTCGTACATAACCCTCAAATTTGAGGGACTAGTCTCAAACCTACTAGTTCAATCAGTTCCAAACTGGTTCCACCCAAACGGGTGAGTTTTTTAGTTTCGGTTGGAGTTATAACCGGTTTTTCTCACTCACGAGGATGTTCACGAAAGTACATATATGCATCTACAATTACCGACTGCATATCAAACTCAAGATAGAATGCAACTACCATGTAATGTACAAAAACCCTAAACATGTATATGCATCCAAAAGGTCCCAACCTTTTTGATTATCATGTGATGGTGTGAAATCCGATATTGAGATCCGAGGATATGGAAATGAGGAGAGGTAAAGACTGGTGCCAAGCAGCTTTGAAAACACGTGTTTGGTGAGCTTTAATGGACCGCGAGGGTTGACTACCATTGTATCTGATGTCCAAAATGTGGATTACTGGGTCTGCAGAACCAGATGTAAGATACAAACCGTCAGGAGACCAAGCTTGATTTATCAACGCCAATTGCGACGAGCTGCTTTCTTGATTCCACCCAAATTCATGCACTTGTGACACCTTCAGCCTCATGTCAAACAGTCGTAGCTGCCTTTGTGGAGCACTATTTGCAAAATATAACAAAACACATCATTGTAAGTTATTTCTATAACTAATTATTGGAAATTAATTAAAATGTAACCAAGACACCAAGTTCCATTTAACTCCCTTAATTTTAAATTTATAAAAGTGAGAGTAACTTTAGTGAGACACTAAAGCAATTGAACTCTCATTTGATGGAATATTCCTTTTTTTCAAAAAATAAAAGAGTAAGATGCCATTTTCGTCCATCAAACCTTTGGACCAAAGTCGCAAAAGTGGTCAAACCTCAGGGACGAAAATGACATTTTACTCTAATAAAAAAAAGCTAGGTTAGGTTAGCGTACCCGGTCTGAACCATAAAAAGATTCAAGTCACGAGGATTTGGTAGAACACTCATACACTTGCTTTCTATCCGATGGTTATAATCAGCTACCTCAGAGTGTAAGTCGAACCCAATGATCTTCTTGTCAGCACCAACAGAAATCACCATACGTTTATGTTGCATACCAGCTACTCCCATCACAGCTGAAGAATGCAAAGTTGTGTGCAGCACTTGGGGTTTCCAGGAGTTATGTTTCGCAGTCCAAAGAACAACAGCATGATCATTTCCACAAGTACTGAAACAACTGTCACCCCATGGCATGAACATCACATTGTTGATCACACCCTTTACATGAGGTTTATCTTCCAAGAAAACTACCTGCTGACATCAGCATAATAACTTGTTCAAAACCAATGGAATGTAACGGAAAAACATGTAAACAAATAAAGACGAGAGTTGGGTGGTTTACTTACTTCTTTTTCTTTATTATTAAGGTTTAAGATTGCTAGCTGAGAGTCCCCACTGTCAGCGTTGTACACAGATACGAGGCTGCCTCCATTTGGATGCCAAGCGATATCTTCGGGCCATCTCCTTTGTTTAGGGGATACAGCGTTGATCGAACTAACAAGAGTAGCATGTGACCTGATCCATCTCAAATTACCAAGTGGTTTAAAAGGCAAATCTCAAACCATTAATTAGTTACCATTGTTAGATGGATTATAAATGGTTGAAAATACACACAACAAAGGGTAATGATATATATAGAGTGTATAAATATAGCAGCATAACATACCCTCTGTCCTGGATTTGCCAGACATTTACAAAACCATCCAAAGCACTGCAAAAGACACAAAGTTATAACAAAAAAAGAAGATGTATGTATGTATGTATGTATGTATGTATGTATGTATGTATGTATGTATGTATGTATGCATGCATGCATGCATCATGCATGCAGATGCATGCTGTATGTATGTATGTATGTATGTATGTATGTATGTATGTATGTATGTATGTATGTATGTATGTATGTATGTATGTAGTATGTATGTATGTATGTATGTATTAAAAGTAAAGTAAAGTAAAGTAAAGGATCCCTGGTGAGAAATTGGTGCTGATTTGTGGGACTGAGAACAAGAGTTCTGAGCTTTCTCTTATGTTGACTATTGAGCATTGTGGTGGATGTTAATTCACAATCAACCTGACAGGGTGAGGAAGAGCTAGATACCATCTCAGTCAACCTAAAATCAACCCCACTCTCTGACTCTGCTGTAACATTATTATGATTAGTAATAATCCTCATCCGAACAAGTATAAGTATTAGAAGAATGCAAGTGTTACCCATCTTCTTCTTCATTGGAAAGGGAGATACGGTGGGGATAACAAGCAGCGGTTTCCGCTTCGTGTTAATAATTTTACAATCTTCTTCTTCTTGGTCTTGTGGTTTGGGCTCAAAATCACAGTCTTCTTCTTCTTCTTCTTCTTTTCTTCTTCTCCACTCTCGATTGCTAAAACAGGGGGGGCTTTAGAACTTCGAATGCGGGCAATTTACTCCGCGTCTCCTCCAACTTCTTCTCAGATTTATCAAGCTGCATAGAATAGAATAGAAGAGATTGAAGTTAAAGTAATGTTATGTGAAATGTGGAGAAGGAAGGGAAGTAGCGACCTACCTTGGACTTGTAATAGGCGACTCGGGTTTGGAGATGGTCGAATAAGGCCACCAGAGTCTCTTCTTCATCGTTAGCCGCCGTCATCTTCATTCACCCCTTTTCCTTCCGCTTCTATTCTACGATGGATGATTCTTCTGTCAATTCTACGTTTCATTTTCGATTAACCGCCCAATTTTATTAGCTACCTCCTCCCAAAAAAACGAGCATCGAGTATAAAAATTAAATTTAGGTTTGCAAACCAACCAAACGTTTGGCACACATTTTGTTAACCGTTTGGTGGAAAGTTCATTTGTATTCGTTCGTTTATTAAACAAACGAACATAAATAAGAAATTTTGTTCATTTAGTTAAATGAACAAACATGAACAAAGGTTGCGTTCGTTCATTTATGTTCGGTAACGTGTTCATTTGTATTCGATAGCTCATTAGTAATTTTTAGTTTTTATATTCATTCGAATACTTTGTTCGATAGCTCATTAGTATTTTTAGTTTTTACATTTAGTCAAATACTTTAAACTTCGAACAAAATAAATATTTAATAAGTGTCAGTGTATTATATAGTCTGTTCATTAACAATTGTTTTTGTTCGTTTATTTCAATTTGTGTTCATAAACATTAGTTTGTGCTCACTTGTGTTCATCAACGTTCGTTTTTGTCTGTTGCCTAAAATTAACAAACAAACACAAAAGAACACGAACTAGATCATTTCCTTAACAAACGAACACGAACATAAAATCTCGTTCGATAAGTATTCGCGAATGATTCGCGAACACATATATTTTTTTAACTAACGAACACGAACAAGGTCTTGTTCGTGTTCGCTCGGTTTGTTTGCAGCCCTAATTAAATTTTATATCCGATATATCAGATAATCCCTAATTCGAATATCCCATTTTTTTTAAATTCGGAATCAGATATTTCAGATAGTTTCGGATATCCGATTAAAAATAAAAATTAGATTTTCGAATATTTCGAAGAAAAGATTTAAAATCACTATACGAATCCAAATTTCGGATAGCTCGAATATCAGATTTTTCGGATACGAATATTTTTTATCTCTTCTAATTTCAGGGATCTCAACAATGTTTGCTCATAAGAATTGTCACACCCCAACCAATGGCGGAAACATCGAAGCGGGACAAAATAGATTGCTCATTACTCATAAGACTAAATGCGACAATCATTAATTAAATCCGAATTTCATTTCATAGCAAAATGTCATTACAATACAAGAGAATTTCAAATAACAACATTAATATGACAAAATTTGATACAACAATATTAAACCTAAACGTCTAAATGTGTATCTAGCGTTATCGCTACTTCGTTTTCATGGCATCAACCTTCTCAACCTGTAACATGTTTAAATTACGAGTTCAATGCAAAAGCAAAAGCGAGTATACAAGTTTAAGCATAGCATACATATAAGCATAAGTTTAAACAAATTCACATGGCAACTAAGGGTACATACGAGCAAATACAAGGCATGCGATATTTCTAGTTAACTCTCTGTTTACGCAACTAGTATAATAATTCAACATGACCACACGTTCACGGGGGGTGCGTTACTCCTATAGCGCTATACATGTCAAATGGAGGCTCAAAATAAGCTAATGACTATGGTATCACATATGTTCGGTCCTAGTATAAGCATAACATACGTATCAAAGCGTTCATATATAACGAATTGTTCGTGCAAGTAATAGAGCATAAGTTTTGTGTTGTTTTTTATATGTAAACATGTTACACCCAAAAGTGGTAAACGTAAAAGGGGGTTCGAGTATACTCACGGTTTTGCAAGCGTTCCGACTTGGTAATCTGTGAAGAGTTGTTAAGTTGCGGGATGAACACCGAGTTATCCTACAAGAGGAAAACGTAGGTGTGAGTGTTGGAATGATAATGGAAGATTTGGGATTTGGAATAATGCACGCAAAGTAGAGTATACGAAAATACTCACTAAGGTATAGCACTCGTTTTGACACTATGGGAACCCGTAAGGGTTTATATGATTTCATAGGTTATACACCTATTAGAATATAAACGAGGAACCATACTCTTTAGTGATTAAACTTACTAACTTGACACATGATTATGTAGTCATTATCAAGGTTTCGGTTTTTAAGTATGTATTATATAGATTAGAGTAAACTGCCATTTTGGTCCCTAAGGTCAATTTTGCCACATTAGTCCAAATCTCAAAGTTTTTGCATCTGGGTCCCTATGGTTTCAGTTTTATTGCCATTTTGGTCCAAAAGTGAAATTATGTCATATTTTTCAAATTAAATCCTGTTGTTTTGTCCTTTTCCTTAGGGGCAAAATGGTCAAACGCACTGGTTTTCGCCATGTCATCCTAGGCCAAACGCTATTTTGTCCATTTTGCCTCTGAGGAAAATGACAAAATAGTAGGATTTAATTTGAAAAATATGACATGGTTTCACTTTTGGACCAAAATGGCAATAAAACTTAAACCACAGGGACCCAAATGCAAAAACTTTGAGATTTGGACTAAAGTGACAAAAGGGGCCAAACCTCAGGGACCAAAATGGCAGTTTACTCGATAGATTAATATAGTTATATCATAAGTCCTTCAAGGATATCATATAAGTCATGTAGGAGGTAGGTGGCATAGCCATCCATTTAGGAACCTCATAAGAGTTCACCATTACACAAGTTGTCATAGACAACAAGGAGGGTCAAGAACAAGTACAAGAATAATAAAGAATAACTTACATACTATTATACACTAAGTAGCCAAGTAAGCTACAACCCGGTGAGCCGGCGTCGACGCATATCGAAGGCTAGATGGGGTTGTGTTACTTTCAACTAGCAAACTACTTAGGATGAATGGGAAAACATCAAGTGTTGTGTGGACTTAGGTGTAGGATAGCCCAAGCTAACCTTGTAGTCACACTAACCTCAAGTTCTTGACTTGGCAACACTTTTGAGCTTAAAGCTCAATGAAAACAGAAAGTTTAGGGTGTTAAAACAGCTTTTAGTTCATATAAACAAGCTTGGTTAGGTTTCA
Organism: Scalesia atractyloides; assembly: GCA_947069175.1. Lineage (NCBI taxonomy): Eukaryota > Viridiplantae > Streptophyta > Magnoliopsida > Asterales > Asteraceae > Scalesia > Scalesia atractyloides. Next base: position 174,808 of record CAMTDV010000024.1, on the reverse strand, counting down.
TTAGTCATAAACTTGATTTGGAGCATAAGAACTCAAGGTTGTTTGAGGTAAAACATGAGTTTAAAGACTTTTAGTTCAAAACAGGAAGTTTCTTGCACTTTATCCTCAATATGGAGGAGTTCCTATCTTGGTTTTCCATGAAAAACCTAAGGAAGCCACCCTAAAAGGTGTTCCAAGTGCTAAGAAAGAATAAACAATGAGAAAAAGGAGTAGAAGTGAGCTAGAACTCACTTTGAGAACCTTGAACTTTCTGCTCAGATTCTGAGTTTAGCAACTGATTTTAGAGTTTTAGAGTTTTAGAGTGAGGATTAGTGAGTTTGTAAAGTGGGAGAAGTGTGGGAATGAGTTGGATTATATAGGGGTTGAGTAGGGTTAAGTTAGGTGGGTATTAAATGCAAGAAACACACCTAACTACACCAAAATGACCCAATCCGTGACCAGAATTCAACATTCTGCGGATTGAACCTTCTGACGGGGCGCGAGAGGGAAGGGCTGGGACGGTCGCGGCTCGCGAGTGGGCTTCGGCCGTGGAAATTGTTTGGTTTTTGTCATTTTTAGTCCCTGCAGTTTGTGTTTGACGCGTTTTGGGGGTGTTTTATGCAATAAAGGTGTACTTTATGGGTCTCTTAAAGTATTTTAAGCATAAGAATAAGTATAAATAAGTATGATTACGTATAGACGTTTACGTAACGTATGAAGTATGAATGTCATGTATTTACAAATTTTCACACGTTTACGAATATCAACCATGCATGTAAGATTAAGTATAAGTATAAAACGATTACGAATAAGCATAACATGAATAGGAATAAAAATCGAGTTTTCATTATGATTCAAGACTCGGTTTACAATGATTACAAAGATTATAACAAAAGAACAAATACAAGATACAAAGATTTCAAAAAATAAAAATACAACACGAGCTTTCTAAATATGAAAAGTATGAAAACGTCGGGTGTTACAAGAATGTTAAGCTCTCTTATGGATCGATCATGCTCTAAATGTTATCTTGACATATAAAAGGATACCGTCAGATAAATACATATATTAGTGGAAGATAAAGACAAAAAAACGTTCTTTACAAACGCAATATCTTGTTGTTATACCAAGTTGAAGTCATGAAGGAAGAATGTTGGATCAAACCTTGTGGATAAGGTGTTCAAGAACCAACTTTGTCGTACCATGTGTCTGTGAATAATTAGTAACATGTTCTTTCATTTATGCAATTGTTAGTTCAACACCGCGAGAACCAATGTGAACACAATAAAAAATATCTAAAAACATCTAAAAAACATACAAAATTTATTCTTCTTCTTTTTTTGAGTAAACTTTTTCATTTATGCAATTGGTTAATTCAACACCGCGAGAACCAATGTGAACACAACAAAAAATAGCTAAAAACATCTACAAAACATACAAAATTTATTCTTCTTTTTTTGAGTAAACTTTCATTTTGGTCCATGAGGTTTGGCCAATTTTGTCACTTTAGTCTAAATCTCAAAGTTTTTGCATTTGGGTCCTTGTAGTTTAAGTTTTATTGCCATTTTGGTCCAAAAAGTGAAACCAGGTCATATTTTTCAAATTAAATCCTGCTATTTTGTCATTTTCCTCAGAGGCAAAATGGACAAAATAGCGTTTGGCCTAGGATGACATGGCGAAAACCAGTGCGTTTGACCATTTTGCCCCTAAGGAAAAGGACAAAATAGCAGAATTTTATTTGAAAAATATGACATAATTTCACTTTTGGACCAAAATGACAATAAAACTGAAACCACAAGGACCCAGATGCAAAAACTTTGAGATTTGGACTAAAGTGACAAAACTGCCCAAACCTCAGGGACCAAAATGGCAGTTTACTATCTTTTTTTTAACATTTAGCTTTATGGTTTAGTTTTTTAGCATTTAGCTTTGGTGGAGGGGTGGGGGTGGGGGTTAAGTTTTTTAAGGTTTTGGGTGGTGGTGTAGTGAGTTTACTTTTGTGTTCACATTCGTTCTCGCGATTCTCACAATAAAGGTGGTTCTCGCATGAACCCTACCATATATAATATATATATATATATATATATATATATATATATATATATATATATATATATATATATATATATATATGGTGGGATTCTAGAGTGAACACTAGTGTATATATATATATATTAAACACCCTGAAAATATCAAGGGACGATGTAAAATAGTCCTTGATAATATCCTACATATTAAACCTTATTTGGCTAGAAACATGTAAATACATTTAGCTCTTTTATTATAAACTAGAATTTGGCTAATAAATCAAGCCCTTTTATTATCATATAAGAAAGTGGGTCGATCCGGTGGTAAAACATTAAGCTCTCTGAGAAGGAAAGTGATCCAAATTTTTTCTACAACAATATTGGCCATTGCCCTATACTTTGATTTATAACTTGAGCGAGAAATTGTAGGTTACTTTTTAGTACTCTATGCGACAAGGTTTCCTCCCAAATAGATAGAATAATCGTAGAATAATCGTAGGTTGATCTTCTTGTAAAGCTTATTGTATACAACCACTGCTAGGTCGGGTTATGCACATATTAACTATTCGGCTTTCTATAGTACGCATATCTTTTATCCTCAACACTTAATGGCCTCGATTAGAAATCTACTAAAGTAGAAAACGCAAGCTAGCAACACTATTGACCTAACAAAACGTGTAAACTGATCGGCCCTTGGTTACTCCTTATTTGGTTTCGCATGCTATAATGACTTCGGTAACACAAATAGAACTCCCGTTGATAGTACTTCGACTCATCCTATGCAAACTCCGTTCCAAATTAGGTATTTTTAAGAGAAAATATATAGATGTGCTTGCTTTGGTTGCTAATCATCCTGTATGCTTTGCATTATTTGCCTTTTCCTGATTCAAGGCTTTACTAATTACAGAGTTGGTTGTAATGGTTGCGATTTTTAAACTCGAGTGGTCCTTATCACTAACCTCTTTTAGATTTTTCCAGTTAAATGTGTGTGAAATGCCTGATTAACCCCTAAGATTAAAAAAACAAGTAAAAAAATAAAACATGAAAGATGGCCCTACTACCCACTTTATTTTCTTTATCACTCTTAAAAACTTTTCTTCTCTCTTTGTCAGTTCAATTTTCTTTCGGTCTCATTTCAGCTCTAATCCTACACAAAAGCATCCTCACAAAGCACATTTTGGAGGAGTTGAAGTTTAGTGGTTGAGGGCGTTCATCACCAGAAAGTTGAACTGGTAGAAAAATCGATGAACGAAAAGTCTGGTAAAGATTTGCAAGCCGATGAAGACCTAGTGGGAGAATTGGCGCTAAACCTATATGGTTCAGACCACCACACAGTCATGTATCCGTCATCATAAAACAATACACGCCGCATTCGCGATTATCATCAACCTCTCACAACTCTCTTCACCAATTACAACACTGCAACGGTGGAATGACAGCAGTTGTTTATCTTCACGGTGAATTGACGTCGGTTGACGGAATCAAAAAAAGGAATGAAGAATGTAGTCTTGCCGGAGTAATCAAAGTTGAATAAATATATATGGGAGTTAAATGGCTGGTTAGGATTTCGATTTTGGTTGAAATTTGGAGGAATTTGAGGGAGAAACCGAATATGGGATGAATAAAGAAAGTAGAGGTGGAGGTGGCAGGTTGAAGGTGACGGTGGGGATGGAGGTGGTGGGTTGATGGTAGAGGTGAAGGTGATGGTAGGGTTTTTTTTTTCAGATTGAGAGAGATAAGAGGAATCAGACAAGGTCTTTAATTTTTTATTTTTAATTGTTTAGGGGTATTCTAGTCATTTTATACATACTTAATTATAAAATTTAACAGAGGCTAGTGATAAGGACCAACCGATTTTAAAAATTGCAACCACTGGGACAAACTCTGTAATTAGTGAAGCCTTGAGACAAAGTCTACAATATTAGCAAACCAGAAGGACCAACCATACATTTAACTCTTGTAATATTATTGGTGGAAAAGAAGGAAGGAAAAGAGGAGTTTGTGGGTGATTTTAGACTGTGGGGTGTGGAGAGGCTTAGGTTAGGAGCATTGCTCGACACGTGACAGATGTGAGCTCTATCAGTCCACACCCAATAAAGTGGGGCGTGAAAGGGGCGTGGCCAGGCCATGTTAGGGTGCCATGTGACACATAATTTTTTTTATATTAATCATAGAATTTAGTAAAGTAATTTGAAAAACACATTTTATTTATATTAAATAACTACAATAGAAAATACATTACATTACCAAAAAAAAAAAAAAAAAGAAAAGAAAAAAATCAATCATTTTCATCTTCATTGGAGTCGAATCTAGGAAGTGTTGAAACATGTTCTATCAAATCAGCTCGAAGTTTTGAATTTATTTGTCTTGACTCGATTAGATATTGGTTTTGCATTATCTCTTTGTCACTAATGTCATCGTTATTTGATTCGGGCTCCTCGTCATAATATTCAACGATTGCACGCCCTTCATCCTCTAAAAACATGTTGGGTAGAATGTCGGCAAAAAACATAATTATCCTCTAAATCGATATTCTTAAAAATAATTTTTTACTCGTATGAAAAAGACGCCTAAACATTCTTTCATCATACGTTGGTTCGGGTGAGAAATAATCACTTACCAACAAATCGTTTGCGGTTTCGCGTTCACGAACAATATACTTTATCCGTTTGGGTTAGGAAGTCCCTTCGTTTGCATCGTCAACAATAGCTTTCACCACAATCGCCACTGCTGATAATAATAATTCCGCACCATCTTCCGATGAGGATGACAAAGCAAATTTCTCATACGAATCGCTTGAACTTGAAGAAGCCATTTTATATTTAAATGCTTGGTTGGTCTCTGTGGTTTGTAAAAATTGCAGACTTGGTCTTAGTGGTATACTAATTACACACGTGGTACCAAAATTTGTCAAAAATGAACTCGCTTAGTCCCCAGCCCTAACATCAGTTAAATATCTATGTTAAAACACCCCATGTGCTTGGCACGTGAGGGTAATTTGGTCCTTTCAATCCAGCTTATTATTAAAAAAGTTAAATACCTAGTTGGTCCCACCCCACCCCCTTCTGCTTCTTCCCCAAACCACCACCAACGTCTCATCACCTACCCATCAACACCAACAACCACACACCGACACAACACCATGAACCGCCATCAATCTCCACCGCAACCAACCATCATACACCCCTAACCTCTCCCTCCGACCTGCAACCAACCACCATACACCCCTAACCCCCATTATCAATAAAAAAAATTACTCTTGATGAAACAGAGGATCAGTAAGAACAACTAAATGTTACGAACTACAAAGTCGCTTAATCGAGATCCAAAACAACCAGATATTATCTCAAATCTCCTATCACCTATCAATATACTTTTAAAATCATATGAATAAAAAAATTATCTGAATAAAAATAATTTAAACAAACTATTGATATCAATGATCTATCTGCATGTTTTTTCCAGAAACTTCCCTAACTCTCCACAATACTAATCGAAACATCCACTTTTAGACATGAATCAAAATAGTGATAAATTTCGTCCAATTTACTAATCAAAATCAATCAACCTGAAACCCCCCCCCCCCCCCCCCGCCGATCTACCGTCCAATTTCCGGCAAATTCATTTCACCGGTGCCGGTGCCTTTCACTGTTGATTCAGAAGTCGGAGTGACTCAGACGCGAAAAAAGAGAGACCTGAGGCTGGGCAGAGAGAGAGAAAGTGTGGTGCTTGTAGTGGGTTCATGGTGTTGTGTAGGTGTGTGGTTGTTGGTGTTGGTGGTGGGTAGGTGATGAGATGGTGGTGGTGGTTTGGGGAAGAAGAAGAAGGGTGGGGTGGGACCAACCAGGGTTTTAACTCTTTTTATAATGGGCTGGACTGAAAGGACCAAATTACCCTCACGTGCCAAGCACATGGGGTGTTTTAACATAAATATTTAACTGATGTTAGGGCTGGGGACCAAACAAGTTCATTTTTGACAAATTTTGGTACCATACGTATAATTAGTAAACCATTAGGATTAAGTCTGCAATTTTTACAAACCACAGGGACCAACCAATCATTTAACTCTATTTTTTAGTTTGATAGTGGTTTTCCAATTTTTTGACGGTAAAATGAGTATGAAATAAAAGCTTTATAGAGGAAAAAATTGAAAGTTTTTTTTTTTTAAATAGATGTTGGCCAACGGCTAGCCAAACGGTCATCAACACCCATCTATACATTGCCAGCCATGTCACCCCAGGCCAGCGTCCCACACTAAGCTAGATTGCCACGTAAAGCGGACAACGCTGACCAAAACGCTAACCTGGAGTGAAGCAACCAGCGTTAAAAGGCTAAAACGCCAAGCTAGCCATGCCCACACCCACCAAAGTATAAATTGGAAAAGAAATAAGAATAAGAAATGGGTAATTTGATTTCATTATACCCCAAAATCCCAATAGAAATAGACATAGAAATAGAATAGAAATAGAAAGCAGCAGCGTCGTCGTCGTCGTCTTGTTTCCTGCCTGCTGGAATCGTATCTTCAATCACAGGCAATTCGTCCATCCTGTTGGCTAAAATCTCCACCCTCCTCGATCGAACCAGGTACCATTCACTTCTCATCTTCAATCGCTATTTTAGGGTTTCTGTAGACATAGATCTCTGTTTCAATCGCTACAATTTCTTTATATTGTGTTGAACTTCTCATATCATTCATGACAGCGAATGTTTTCACAACCAGAGAAATGTGCCCTTGATTGTTATTTTAGATTAATAGTCACCCAACCAATATTCACTACTGGATTGTGCTCTTTGGGTTGGGGGTTTGTTTCTCGGATGTCATATTGAATTATAATAATTCTGTATTGGTGGTCATCCATGACGTCGCCGGTGAGGAAATGATATCAATTCGTTGCGCTGGATTTGTCGACCCTGGATGGGAGCATGGTACTGCTCAAGACGACAAAAAGAAGAAGGTGAGATGCAATTATTGTGGCAAAGTAGTTAGTGGCGGTATATACCGCTTGAAGCAACATTTAGCCAGACTATCTGGTGAAGTCACCTATTGCGACAAGGCTCCAGAAGAGGTCTGCCTTAAAATGAAAGATAACTTGGAGGGATGTCGTATCGGTAAAAAACCAAAGCAAATTGAATACGACGACCAAACAACATACCTCAACTTCCCACCTTGTGCGAACGAGAATGATGTTGTGGAAGAAGAAGAAGAAGAACACATCATGTATGATAATCATAATAATCGGAACAAAGGAAAACAACAACTGGTGGTGGTAGGTGTAGGTGGGGACAAGGGGTTAGTTATAAATATGGCTCCTCCACCTCATCCGCTCCGGTCACTAGGATATGTTGACCCTGGATGGGAACACGGAGTTCCTCGGGATGAACGGAAGAAAAAAGTTAAATGTAATTACTGTGATAAAATAGTTAGTGGTGGCATTAACCGCTTTAAGCAACACCTTGCTAGAATACCCGGTGAAGTTGCGCCTTGTAAAAGTGCTCCTGAGGAAGTATATCTCAAAATTAAGGAAAATATGAAATGGCATCGGACTGGAAGGAGGCATAGAAGACCTGAACCTCATAAGCATTCAACGTCTTCATCTGCATTTTATACGACGCATTCAGAAAACGAGAACGAAAATGAAGATGACGATGAAGAGGATGAGCAGGAGGAAGATGATGCTGCACATCTACTAATCGATAAAAAGAAAAGATTTGTCAGAAGAGAAGAACCGTCGTCGAAGAAACCAAAATCCGAGACTAATGATAAAGTCTCAGGACGAAAGGAGGAGGTCGTGTCTGCAATTTTCCAAATTCTTTTATTATGCTGGAGTTCCGACACATGCGGCAAACTCACCGTACTTTCATAAGATGTTGGAGATGGTATCGCAACATGGTCCACCATCTCCTTCAGCGTAATGCTATCTTCTCGTCTTCTTGAGGACGAAGTTCTAACCATTAAAACACACTTAGCTGAATATAAAGCCTCTTGGGCAGTTACTGGGTGCTCTATATTGGCAGATACTTGGAAAGACGCACACAACAGGACATTAATCAACATTTTGGTTTCATGTCCTCGTGGTTTGCACTTTGTTTCTTTGGTTGATGCCACTGAATTTGTTCATGATGCACCGAGTTTATTCAAACTTCTTGATAAAGTAGTGGATGAGATGGGGGAGGAAAACGTTGTGCAGGTACACCATCATGTTACATTTTTTGTATCAAGTATTGATAATAATTAATACCCTTTCTTAATTCATTATAGAGTAAAATGCCATTTTCGTTCCTGAGTTTTGGCCAATTTTGCGACTTTCGTCCTAAGGTTTGTTTTTCTGCATCTGGATCCAAAAGGTTTGAAATCTTGCAATTTTCATCTGGCTTGTTAACTCCATTCATTTTTCTTTGTTATGTCAGGGGTGTTTTCGTCTTTTTTGTTAACTTAAAGGGCAATTCGGTCTTTTTCATATAAGGGCTTGCTTGTACATTATGCTAAATGCTTGTACATAAAGTGAAAAGAACCGAGTTTTCCTTTAAGTTGACAAAAAGAAGAAAATACCCCTGACTTAACAGAGAAAAATGAATGGAGGTAACGAGCTGGATAAAAATGGCAAGATTTCAAACCTTTTGGATCCAGATGCGGAAAAAAACAAACCTTAGGGACAAAAATGGCATTTTACTCTTCATTATAATACCATTCGTATTTATTTTCACGTTTTGTGTGTGTGTGTTAATTCGCTATAGGTTATCACACAAAACACACCCATTTATGAAGCGGCTGGAAAGATGTTGGAGGAAAAACGACAAAATCTATTTTGGACGCCTTGTGCTGCTTCTTGTATCAAACAAATGCTGGAAGATTTCTTAAAGATAAAATGGGTGGCGGAATGTATCGAGAAAGGACAGAAGATCACAAAGCTTGTATACAACCAGATGTGGTTATGGAATCTAATGAAACGAGAATACACTAACGGACAAGAACTTGTGAGAGCGTCTTTCACCGGCGTTTCTTCAAGTTTTCTGACATTACAAAGCTTGATGGATCACAGAACGGCTCTCAAACGCTTGTTTCAGTCCACAAAATGGTTGTCATCTCGACTTTCAAAATCCCACGAGGGTGAAGAGGTTGAAAAGATTGTAATGAGTGCAACATTCTGGAAGAAGGTGCAATGCGTGAGGAGATCGGTGGGCCCGATTCTCGAAGTGCTTGAAAAGATAAATGACGGTGGTGACTCCATGTCCATGCCGTATATATACAGTGACATGTACAAGGTGAAATTCGCGATTAAAAGCAACCATGGAGATGACCCACACAAATACGGTAACGCATGCAGCATAATAGACAATCACTCTCTCAATCATCCTTTGTATCTTGCTGCTTACTTTCTAAATCCGTCCTACAGATACCGACCTGACTTTGTTCCCGTACGCTACCTACGTAAAATCTTTCGTTTCTTTTCTCTTATTGCCATAACAAACTTGCTCTTATGTTTTTTTTTTAATTTTTATATAATTAGTACCCAGAAGTTGTTCGTGGTCTAAATTCATGCATTGTTAGGTTTGAGCCAAACAATGCAAGGAGGGTTTTAGCATCGAAGCAGGTAGGTAAAACACTAAAACAAACGCTCCTCCCTTTGTTATTCCAGTTAGTTTGATGATGGAAATACTGCAGATTGCGGATTTTTGTTCTGCAAAAGCTGATTTCGGAACTGATTTGGCTATTAGCACGCGAACAGAACTAAATCCAGGTTAAAGATACTTCTTTTTTTAAGAGTAAAATGCCATTTTTGTCCCTTAAGTTTGACCAGTTTTGTGACTTTCGTCCAAAGGTTTAATTTTCCGCATTTGGATTCAAACGGTTTGAAATCTTACCATTTTCATTCGGCTCATTAACTCCATCCATTTTTCTCCGTCAAGTCAGGGGTATTTCTGTCTTTTTTGTTATCTTAACTGGGAAATTTGGTCTTTTTCACTTTATGTATAAGCATTTAGCATAATGTACATATAGTGAAAAAGACCGAATTGCGTATTAAGTTAACAAAAAAGATGAAAATACCCTTGACTTAACGGAGAAAAAAATGGACGGAGTTAACGAGCCGAATGAGAAAATGCCATTGGACAAAAGTCGCAAATCTGGCCCAAACCTCAGGGACGAAAATGACATTTTACCCTTTTTAAAATACGTTTAATCATGTTATAAATAATGACTAGAGTTGCGGGGCATTGATTATATTATTATGCTCTAGCTGCCTGGTGGCAACAGCATGGCATAAACTGCTTAGAGCTGCAACAGATTGCTGTACGCATACTGAGTCAAACATGCTCGTGTTTTGGTTGTGACCATACATATGATGGGATCCACAAGCGCAGGTACAACCGTCTGGCGCAGAAAAGACTAAAGGACTTGATCTATGTTCACTACAACTTACGATTCAAGGAACGTCAAATAAGGCCGAGGACTAGCTCAGACAGCCTATTCGTGCAAGAGAATCTTTTGTATGACTGGATTGTAAAGCCAGGAAAACAAGAAGACGAGGTAACACGCTCTTCACTCCTTTCATTCTATAGAAAAATATTTTTTATTTAATTTTATTTTTGCAGGAAATGGATTACGAGGAGAATGGGTTGTTCGAATATGAACAAGGAAATGGAGAGAGTAGGAAAGGGGGTTCATTAGACATACAACCATTAGACTCTCATCCGCTTGAAGATGAAGATGAAGACGACGACCTCAATTTCCTGGATGAGGAGAGTGATTGATTCTTAGGTGATGTATAGGGAGGGGTAAATTGTCCACGTTGTAATGAAAAATCATGTATTATTTATTTTATATGCACCCTTTTCTCAATCATACTCGTGTTCATATCATAAACGGTATCAGTTAGTTATATATAGAAATGAAAAGGCTAAATATTTAATAACTATAAACGAGTTAATTAACAGGTAGAGCTCAAGTAAAGCTTTAAACTTGGGCTCTAAACAACCAAGCTTGAACTCACCTTCGCATGGTTACACACCTACGTGGTTTCATTTTCTCATCTAATATGGATTGTTACAAATTTTACTACTTTTTAAAAACTCAGTTATGGACAATATGGATTATTACAAATTTTATTACTTTTCAAAAACTCAGTTATGAAGTTTTAAAATATTAAGCATTAATGGATAACACATTTCAACAACTATTTGAGCAAATGTGTGTGATTATATTAGAAATGTCTCAACACCATAAAATTCTGGAACATGTCTCAGCATTATTAACTATAAGCTAAGTAATCAAAATGCAGCTTTGAGGATACACAAATTGAGTAAAGTTCATGCTTTTAGAAAATGGCCGCTTCCTGTCAATTTAAAACAGTTAAGGGTTTCAAGCAAGCTACTACATGTGTTTTTAGCATAACTATTGGAGTTTTAGCTAAACCTTTATCGGTCTATGAAAAAGAAGTATAGCAATTCTATTGGTTGTGTTGATCAGTTTTGTTTAAACTGATGGAAAACATGTAAATAATATCTGTTACAGCAGACAGACCAACAAAGAATCCAGAGACAGATGAAGGCATGGAGTTTGACATGATAGTCAGCTTGATCTGGTTCGCCTTTAGGATGTGTGTCAATGATGGTAGTACCGAGTTCTTTAGGGTTGAAGAACTCGTAGTAATGGAGAGAGAGAGAGAGAGAGGAGGTCAAATATGTGTGATGTTATGAATGCCATCCCTCTCTAGTAATCTCTTTATATACACCCAAGGAGAAACATTTATTAGTTAATAAGGATAAATTAGTCCATCAATAATTACCAACTAATATATATTGTAAGGTTTTATATATGTTGATCTATATTATATAAATGATAATGATGACTATTAGATTAAATATATATATATATATATATATATATATGAGGGTAAGGTTCATGCGAGAACCACCTTTATTGTGAGAACCGCGAGAACCACCTTTATTGCAAAATAAAATATATAAAAAAAAAAAAAAAACACTCAATTTTTTTTTTAATTTTTAAAAAAAAATCGCTATATTTAGTTTCAAAAAATAAACTTTTTTTTTCGAGTAACAGTTATCCATGCACATGTGCATATGTATCATAACTTCGACAAATTCCGTAATACATTATCAGTAGTAGACAATTGCACTTTAATTTACAATACCATCCGTAATACACTACTTTTTACATTACTAATATTCAAAATGCACATGTGCATCATTATGTATAGCCATTATATAACGTGGGTTTTGGTATAAAAAGTTTGTGATTTTGAATGATGTAGTAGGTCCATATACATGTTTTTTGGTTAGTTATATCTAGTGGTTGATGGTTTGGTCATAGTTGTCACTTTATGATGTAATATGTTGATTGGATGGTGTAAATGGTGTTGATATACTTATAGATGGTAGGAGGTAATTGTATTGTATTATGGATGGTAGGAGCTAATAGAAGTGTATTATGGATGGTATGATAGATGAAAGAGAAAGTGTATTCAAAGTAGTGTACCAAAACACCTTATTTAACGTTAATACATATAGATGCACATGTGCATTTATAATATTCGTAACGTAAAAAGTAGTGCATTACACATGGTAGTGTAAATGAAAGTACAATTGTCTAATATTTGTAATGTATTACGGAATTTGTCGAAGAAATGATACATATGCACATGTGCATAGTAGTGTATTATGGATAGAAGATAGATGAAAGAGAAAGTGTATTCAAAGTAGTGTACCAAAACACCTTATTTCATGTTGATAAATATAGACGCACATGTGCATTTCTAATGTTGGTAACGGAAAAAGTAGTGTATTACACGTTGTAATGTATTACGGAATTTGTCAAAGAAATGATAAAAATGCACATGTGCATGGATAACTGTTACTCAATTTTTTTTTGATTTTTTTGTTGACGAAATATAGCGAATTTTTTTAAAAAAAATATTTAATTTTTTTTGGGTGTTTTTAGATTTTTTAGGTATTTTTGGGTGGTTCTCGCAGTTCTCGCAATAAAGGGTGGTTCCTAACGGATCCTTCTCATATATATATATATATATATATATATATGAGTGGGGATCCTGCGCAAAGTGTGTTTTTCCTAGAAAGTCTAGGAAGCGATCTGGGCCATCCGATGGGTATGTTTAATGGTTGAGATCATCTTGGTGGCATTTTGATAATATGTGTGTATTAAAATATGATTATTTAATTGATTGGGGGTAAATGTGTCATTTAAGTTGTTTTAAATAAGGAAATAACTACCAATCATAAAACCACATCAAAAAATGTCGCAATTTTTTCCCTCTTTAATCCCTCACATTTGAAACCACCTAATCATAAAAAAACGATAAATCAGATCTAGATGTGTTCATGGTGGTGTGTTTTAGTGATAAAACACAATGTGATGAACTAGTGACTGACTGCTAAAACACAACATCAAGAATGCCAAAATCATATCAACCAGTCAATGATAGAACACATTGTGATGAAACAAGTAACTGATAAAACACAACATCAAGAATGCCAAAATCACATCAACCAGTAAATGATATAACACATTGTGATGAAACCAGTAACTGATGAAACACAACGTGAACTAATAACTGATAAAACACAACATCAAGAATGCCAAAAATCATATTAACCATTAACTGATAAAACACATTGTGATGAAACAGTAACTGAAACCACTAACTGCTAAAACACATTGTGATGAAACCAGTAACTAATAAAACACAACATCAAGAATGCCAAAATCACATCAACCAGTAAATGATAGAACACATTATGATGAAACAGTAACTTAAACCAGTAACTGATAAAACACATTATGATGAAACATGTAACTAATAAAACACAAAGTGAACCAGTAACTGATAAAATACAACATCAAGAATGCCAAAAATTATATCAACCAATAACTGATAAAACACATTGTGATGAAACAGTACCTGAAACCAGTAACTGCTAAAACACATTGTGATGAACCGAGTAAATGATAAAACACAACGTGAAGGAATTGTTAAAGATTTGAACTTCGTAATTTAAAGTAACTGCCCTTTTGAAATCCTAATGATTTAAAATTGTCAAAGAGATATACGTTTCCATAAATATCTGGATAGTTAGTTTAGGATTATTAATATTCCAAAATTAAATTAATAATCAAATTACCATCATGCCCTTTCGAATAAAAAACTAAAAGCCACATGTCACCTCCCTATTGCTTCCTAGACTTTCTAGAAAACTTAGGCTTTCTAGCCAACTCCCACTCATATATATATATTATATATATATATATATATATATGTATATGTATGTAAATACATATTTATTCTTACATTCTCCCACTTAGCTGAACAATCATTTATTATGAGTATTAGATTAGTCTAATCAAAAGTTAATACTCATTTTAGCTTTAAACCAAGAACCGTAATAGATAAAAACAACCGTTGAATCATTATGCAACTCAAGATCCCTATTAGTCATACTACAACCTCAATTTAAAACCTAACAGTTATGATCAAAATATTCAAGTAAGCCCTTTAAACGTTTGATTTGTGTTTATATATGTCTATATGTCATTATACCGACAGAATATATGTTAGAGACATATAAAATCAAACTGACGAGGAAAATTAATAGTTAATCATTCATAGTACGATATGCAGTTGAACATAGTCATCAACAAACCCGTCATTATTATAGGCGCTTACATAATAGTTATGGGTGATAGACTTTTTAGTTATAGGATCCTTAAGCATATCATGAATGTATTTGACACAAAATTTAGTTTCCTCAATTCATTCATAACTGAATAATCACTTCACATTGAAATTTAATGCAGCACCTCTTGAACTGTTACTGTTCAAGGGAACATGGTAGCTGACTTTATCACAATAAGTCTTCAATATATAATTTATATGGAGTTAATAAACTTATGAGTCCACTAATAAATTTTCAACAACATTTAGTAACTATTGCTTTGTGATCAACAACGTATTATGTCATTGTAACTTAGGTTGTTGTTATCAATTTTTTATGACTCTTCCACGAGATAGATTTTGTCTGCTTACATAAGATATACCTGAAATTACATTTTGATATATCTTTGAATATTACAAAGTTAGAGTAATCAACCGGTTTGAGTTCTCACTTCTTCTTTAAATTATAGTCTCTTGTTTCCTTTATAGATATTTTAATACTCCATAAGATGCTTCACATTAATCTAGACATATCTAGTATGTTGCAATGTGAGTAATATTTAAACGAGTATAGACTTAACCTACATGAATATTGTTTGCTACATATGTAAGGACCCATTTAAGGTTAAACTTATGGAAGATGAATAATGTCCCATTGGGTCTATCTCGGTACGTTATGATATCTATCACGTAAGAGATATATCTGAGATCTATTATATCAAAGTTTGTGTTAATAATGCTTTGACTTATGTAACATATACTTGTGAAAGAATGTCATCTATATAGAGTCAAATTTGTTTTAGTTGCTCCCACTCATTTTGAGGTAGGTACATTAATCCACTTGGTTCTTGGTGAAAATAACTGGATCAAGATATTTCATCACATTTTGATGTTTGCATTAACCCATACATGGATTTTATTGGCTTACAAACAAAGTGTACGTTAACCTTCAGTTTAGAACTTTCAGGTTGTTTTATGAACATGTAAATATGTAAGTCAGTTGTTAGGCAAAGTTGTATTAATGTTATTCTAATGTAGCTCTAAATTGTTATAAGCTACCAGAACAGTGATGATCCTCAAAGTTACTTTTGTAAGACAGGTAAGAAATTCTGTGATAATCTATCTCTTTCTGAGCATAACCTTTGACAATCAATCACGCTTCTTCGTGTCTTAACATTTATATTAGGATTTGGTTTGGTTATGAACACTCTTACGTAATTCAATCAGATCCCAAACATTATTCAAACACATAAAATTAGCTTTACTAGAAAACAATTTTATTCCATTTATAAGATTGATTGACGCTAATGGCTTAGATAGAAGAGATAAGATCAATAAACTTTCCAAAATCCATTTCAACTTTAGTCAAGAAGGATATGTATTCATCATAATTAGTAGGCTTTTAAACCTAGATGACCTTCTGAGTTAATTAGTGGGTTTATTAGGAGTTCAATTTTATGGATTAGCTTTTGGTTAGTTTGATATCATTTTTCAGGATTCTAAGTGTGTAAGAGTTGGTGCAGTATGGTGTACAAGAGGTGTAATTGGAGTTAAATTTGGAGTAAAATTTAATGACTTTCTTCCCCCGCCTCTTGTATTCCTTGCAAGTCATGATAAAGACTTCATTGCTCCCACTAACCTTATAAATCTTTAGGAACTCTGCATGTTTAGGATCATTATTAAAAGACCAACAAATTCTAATAGAGAAACAAGTTAATGACGTTAGTCATAGTTTCTCTTGTTGAGGATTATTTTAGTTTTGGTAAGAAATCTGAGTGTGCCCACAGTTAAGCAACAATGAAACCTTTGTAAGAGTAGCATTAAATTCTAAGGAGACAAGTATTAATAGAACAGTGGTCGAGATGGAGCAGTGTCTTGTACAAGAGGTGTAAATTGAAGTTATATGAAGTTTTCACTCCCCCACCTCTTGCATCTATTGCAAGTTATTATTAAGACACTTAATGATCCCACTGATCTTTGATATCTCTAGAAGTGCTACAAGAGAATTTTCAATGAGGTATGTGACGTGGGAACCTATCATACACATGTTAGACTTTATTTAATTTTCTTAAAGTCCAGATGTCATAAGAAGCTTAGGGACATATTTAATAGAAATCATATTAAGTATATATACGAAAGATCTCTTTAATATCATGGACCATATGAGACAAATTTAGACAAAAGTAGGTAGTCTTTAAATGATAAATGACTTATATCTGAATATTCCATTTAAAAAAAAGTTCCATGAATGTCAAAGAAATATGACTTCTGGTGAACCCATACTTATTCCTTAAGCCAAGTAATGTTTAGGGCATCTATCACATGATTGAAAATCATTAAGAATGAGATTATGAGAAAATCACCCTCATTAACCTTGTCATGATTTCTCATGAAATCTTGTTTTAATGGATGAAATTCATAGGTCTCATTTTTCTTTTGTTAAATTCTCATTTGCATAATAACAAAAGATGTGAAAGTGTATGGTATCATATGGTTCCATCTTATTAAGGTTTCTATCCAGATATTGATAACAAATAATATGAGAGTTTAAGGTAAGAGTGACTTTAGGTTGGCTATGCAAACCTCACAACTGTCATAATGTAGTTTAAGTATTGATACTGAATTCTGGTTAATATCCAGAATATATAAGGTATCATAAAACCTAATTACAAGACAAATTAGTATGGTTCTTTTAGTCTTAACATTTAATTTTGTCACTAACTCTCATGTTAGTTATGTGTTGAATTCTGGTAAGGAAAACGTCTAGAACTAGACTCAACATATCATGTGTAAATTGGAATATTTGGATTATCAGACTTAAAGATCATTAATAGGGGACTACCTATTTTAGCCAACTCTTCTTTTGAATTATGGATAGTCTCGTTGCTTATGCCAAGTCTAATGACATAATTATGCAATGAGATTCTCTCTTTAATAACCTTAGAGTTGGAATTTATACTTGCAATTTGACTTTGGACCTTAGAACTATCATCTTTTAAGGTTTTAATGGTTATAAGGTGAATAACATCTTATTTTCCAGTTTCAAACATTTCTTTCATCGTACATATGTTGCTTATCAACACGTTCAATTTCCTTTGGTACTTTTAAGTGTTATAGCTGTTTTTAAGGCATCAAATTGTAAAAGTGGACAATTTAGTATGCAATGTACTGGAAAATTGTACTTATTTTCATGTGTAAGCCCTTTATTTTATTGGTCATGGTATTGTACCTTATGACGTATTCACGGGTGCCATTTAACCTTATAGTTTAAATTATGAAATGAAGACATGCATCTTAGGAGTTCTCTTGATTATTCCACAAGAATTAGATTAGTCTTAGGAAAAACTTAACCTGGAATAAATCTAGTGATAGCATTTATTTAAGTGAGTTCATGATTATCATAAGAGACATTATTTTTGACTTATCCCATTTGTCATGCTCTACTTTTCTTCTGCAATACTTTTATCAGAAAAGAGCAGTAGTATTGTCGTGTCTTGAAAAATAATCAAGAATCTAATTTAAGAGAAAATATTATAGAAACCTTTAATAATGTAAAACATATTAGGTTTTAAAATTAGAGTGGATGATTTAGATGAGATACAAAATTTATAGAAAAAGTTGTAACCAGTGATGTTATGGGTATTAAAATAATGCAAACAAAAAAATATGATTATAGGATAAATGAAGGATCATTAATGTGAGGATCATTATTTGAAGAAGTTGTGATATGTCTATTACTAACATTAAAATAATAGACTAATTTGAAAAACAATCTCCTTAAACAAAGACAAATCACCTTTGGGCAGAAGTGTGACAATTACCTTAGTTATGCACAGCTAGATATGCAAGACATGAATGAATCAAATCACATTTGGACAGAAGTGACACATTTATGTATGTATGTAAGGCATAAATAACGTAGCTTATCATTATACTTGAACAATAAGATAGATGTATCAAATCACCTTTGGGCAGAAGGGATACATTAGAAACTCATTCAAGTTAAGCTATTTGGTTTTGTAAAAGTTATCTGATTCTGATTAAGTATTTACAAAACCATTTAGTTAAAATAGAAAACTACCTGTTAGCGCGGATCAAAGTAAGTTAATAACAAACCACCTAAATTTTAGTTCACAATAACAGTTGGTAAAATAATGAGTTTCTGAGAATCAGTAAGTTTCTAGTTCCTTATGAAAATCTCAAATTCTGATGGTTTCTCGAAATTTGATGGTTTCTCGAAATCTTATAAGATTTAGAGTTTTAGAGCGATTTCGAGTTTTCCAATGATTATGAGTTAACTGATGATATCTCGAAAACTAATGAGATTTTGAGTTAACTTGAGATTTCATACTCTGTAAGATTTTGAGTTAGGTTTGAGATTTCGAGTTTTATGTAGTCTCGAAATCTCTTATGGATCTTGAAAACTTGTTCTCCAAGACTCGAAAACTACTGATTAGTACCTGCTAATTGTGATAAGGATGAAATTTGAAAATTTAAGGATTTTGGTATATCATGTTTCCTGTTTAAAAGATATTTTATATTTATCCATTGATTTCGAGATAATATCTAATAACATTAACAAATTTTTTCAAAATCTTAACGAATAAAAATTAATCAAAACACAGGAAAAACTCCTGTTAATCCTGAATTCATTTCAAAATAAGGGAATGTATTGAATTTTATTAAGAACATGAAGAACCCTAATTTTAATAAAATTAAATTCTGGAACCGAAATCTGAAAATTTATATACTTATACAGATTTCAAAATTTGTTATGATGTGATTAAACATCCATTTAGAACATAAAGTCCGTGAATATTAAGTTTAGTCGAATTTCTTGTTCTTGAAATTTATCAAGTTTTCAAAAAGTTTGTTTTCCAGATTTTAATTCCAGATTCATGAAAATAACCAGAAATGATTGAGCAACATACGCTCTGATACCACATGTTGATCAGTTCTGTTTAAACATAATGGAAAACGTGGAAAACATGCGTCTGGACCAAGGTGCCTGTCCCTACCTCTTTTGACTCGAGTTCTCACTTGTCGCAACATGTTTTCGGCCAAGTTTTGGATGAAAAGATGAAGAAAATCGTTTATTCGGTATTCGTCATGACTTTCTGGAGGATTTGGTTTAGGAGGAACAATAAAGTTGTTAACCGACAATGTTGACGGCAAACGCGGTGGTGGTGAGATCAAGATGGACTCGTACTGGTGAATGTTGAAGAGGTCCAGATTGGCTAACCTTACTTTGGAGAACTAGAGCAGATTTGAGGGTCTTCAGTTCAGTTAAATTAGTTCTGTTTTGGTCTTGTTCTCCTCTGTTGTGTTTGGATATTTATATTTTTCTACCCTCTCTGTTGTTTGCTGTATGTTTGCCCTTAGTTCCTTGCTAAGGGGGCCTTGTTTAGGTGAATAAAGTTCTCTTTGGTTGGAAAAAAAAAACAATACCTATTACACCAGATAGGCCAATAGAGAATCTAGAGACAATGCAGCCATGTATTTTGACATGATAGTTAGCTTGATCTGGTTCCCCTTTAGGACGCGTGTCAATGATGGTGGTACCGAGTTCTTTAGGGTTGAAGAACTCGTAGTAATGGAGAAAGACAGAGAGGAGGTCAAATATGTGTGATGTTATGAATGTCTAACCTTAATCCCTCTTTAGTAATTTCCTTATATACACCCAAGGAGAAACCTTTATTAGTTAATAAGGGTAAATCTGTCCATCAACAATTACCAACTAATATATATTATAAGATTTTATATATTTTGATCTATATTATATAAATGATAATGATAGCTACTAGATTAAATATATATAAATATATATTTATTCTTACATGATGTGTAACACTGGCACACAGACCAAAAGAGTTTCAACCAAATTTTAAATTAAAAAGATCCTGACCATCTTAAAACAGGCTATCTAAGCACATGGGCTACGTACGACTATGAGATAATCTATAAGAAAGGAGGAGACAATGTGTTCAGATGAACTATAACTTTAATTGATCCATTATTGTAGGCTAAATTTTAGAATAGTTGGGTCCAATCTTCAAAGCAAATATAAACTGGTTGTTGTAAAAGACATACAATTGAGGCTGGAAATAATTAAAGGTTTGCGTGCTTAAAATGTATATTTATGAGAAAGTGGCTTATCCGGGTCTGGAAAATCCATCGCCAATCCCTACTGCATTTTTCTCTCATACACAACCATGTATTTCATTAGAGCTTACCCAGATCACATGAGACGCTATATCAATGAACCGTAGGTTACGGTTGTGTTGGTGCACGATGTCTAATGTCTAAGTCTTAGATTGAGTCTGTGTGAATAGGGTTCGAATATGCTAGATTTTGTGTTATTTAAGGATGTTATAAGTCAAGTTCGCACGAACTTTGTTGGGATTGAACCCTACAAAAGAACAGATGATAGAAAGCCAAAAACAGGTCTGCTCTATATGATCCAGAATAAACAGAGTTTAGATTCACTCCTTACAAAGGCCAGCTTCCAAACCACTGATAGTTCTAACAACTACCCTATGCCAAAGCTCTGCTAGTTATAAAGTCTGTTGATTCACCAAACCACTGATGGGTCAAAGGTCTGCTCTTAAGTCAAAGGTCTGCTGGAAGTCAAAGGTTTGATCATCATTTGAGAAACATCTGCCAACACCTTCATCAGAGTTTATGTCTATCAGCGGTTAGGGTCATCAGTGCTTTACGAACAGAGTTTAGGTTAGGCAGTGGTTGGAGTTTGTTAGTATTGTTAGATGTCATTGTCAAGATGATGTCAGCATAAACTAACAGTGGTTAGGTTAGTACTATAAATAGACAGTGCATGTATTGTTCTAATTAGCTTTTTCACACCTTTACTTCATTGTACATTCTTCTGTGTGTGTAAGCTCGGTCTGAGGGGGAGTTTAGTGATTCATACATGTAAGTTATCTTGTAATATTTCTATCATACGAGCAATGAAAAACATGTTATGATGAAAACTATTCTCTCATTGATTGTGTTATAAAGTTTTAGCTGTTATTCCGCTGCAAATTCTTCATGATTTATCATTTTAGTACCAAATTGGTTAAAACAATATAATCAATTCAAACTCAGATCTTAACAATTGGTATCGAAGATTTGAATTAAAAAGGATCGGCTCGATCTCGTTGATATTGTGCTAATTCTTAATTGTTGAAATGGAGTCGAAATTGTGTGGAAGTTCACGATTCATGTGGTTTTATTGATTATGTTCGAGTCTATGTTGATTTCGGGGTTAGTTGATGAAGAGGACCCATATCAGTTTCATAACAATGACTGAGATGAACTCTTAATTCATAAATCTCTCAAAAGGATTGCTGGAAATCTATCAGATCTAATCGATTCACTTATCACGAAATTTTCTACGAATTTATTTTAGTTGATTTCATGCTTATATCAGGTTTTGTATTGCTCTTATGAATTTGTATTGAAGATAATACACCTTGAGTTTTGCTTGTTTTTGATAGACAAAACTTAAGTACCTGCCTGAAGTAGAACCCTATTTTTAGTAAGGGAAGATACTTCCTGTGATAGTGAATAAAGAGGACTCTAGATGATAACCAGTTCAAATCAGATTAAGTGTCCTTGAAAACCTGTCTCTAACAGACAAAATAGTTGTCCCATCTGAGATATTCAAACTCTGTCAAAGTCTGTAAAGTGTTTGTACACAAGGACGGAGCATGTAAATGAAGCTTTGACTGAAAAAGGTTAAAATCCTATGTCATTGAAAAATCTTAGAAAGACATTTGAAATGGTCTGTCAAAATTAATCTTGCAAACTATCAAAATTTTTATCAAACACATTGACATCAGACATCACTATGTGAGGGATTGCTATGAAAAAGGTCTTATTTCTTTACAACATGTCCATACCAAGGATTAACTAGCAGATGTGTTGACAAAAGCATTTGATGCTTCCACATTTGACAGTTTGATTTCTAAGCTTGGAAATGCTAAACGTGGATTAAAAACAAAATTTTCTTGTTATCCATGCGTAAATAGCAATAAAATGTTTTTAGAAAATCAGAAATTCATCCTTAAAAATAGTTAAAATTGAATTTCTCAATAAATCCTTAAAGTCTGTTCAAAGCTCTGATAGACTAAAAACATTGTTGAACAGAACAACCTATCCACTGATGTGGAACCTCTGATAGTATTAACTATCAGTAGTTAGCCAAACAACTGTCTTCCATTGCCAATAAGAGGTTACACGTGGACAATGTTATTCGACACTTGTTGCATCAGATGCCACGTCATCATCACTTTTTGAAAACTTTATAAAACCCTATCTCATTCACAAACAAAGTTTTCACTTTTACTGTGCCATTTCAAAAACTCTGAAAATATTTCCTCTGAAAGTCATGGCACCCAAAGCAAAATCAACACAAGAACCTCCAAAACACACTCTTAACATCAAAAATCCACACAACTATCTCTGTACTTTTGAGAAGACAAAGAAGAATACAGAATTTCATGAAATTATCGATATATTGTCTTCCTCAAAGTACAAGACTCTGTTAACATGTAACGCACCGGTATATCTAAACGCCCTTCGAGACTTCTGGGCAAATGCTGAAAATGAAAGTTTGAATCAAAAACCTTGGGCAATCACGTCAAAAGTGGGAGGGATCTTGGTTCCAATAACCCCACAAACCATCTTAGAGGTTTTTTCAGATGAACAACCTAGAAGGAAAAATTTCTTTCCCCAAAAGTGAGTATCAAATTGTTTCGAAAAACAAAGGGTATACAAGAGATTTATCAAAGTTAATCATGAAAAAGGGAAAATTCCCACCTCCTATGAAATTTTTGTTTCATACCCTGCTCACATGTGTCTCAAATAAAACAACTGGGTTTGATGAAGTACCATTGAAAATTCAATTCTTAGGGTATGCCATTTTGTCTAAATCTGATTACAATTACTCCCAAGTATTATTTAATGATATTGTAACAAACCTAGAAAATATGAAAAAAAGGAAAATGCTTTTCTGCTATTTCTAGGTTTTTAAGTTATTATTTAAAACAACAAATTCCAAATGAAAGTGCACATGTTTTGTTCAAGGTGTGCCTTTCCAAATAAATAGTCTATCATATGAAACATATACTCGCCTTATGGATAAAGAGTCAAAAGTTTCAAAAACACAAGCAGGGGAGTCTGAGCAAAATTTAGATGAGTACACATCTGTTCCTCAGATTCCAGCTGCTGAGCCCACTGCTCTTGGTGACCACAGCAGCAAAACCACTACTGTGCAACCCACATAAAAACTCCTAAAAAGACCAAAAAGAAACCATCAAAACTCACCAAACCTATCAAAAAGGACCTTCTGGAAGATGAGATCCTAGAAGTTAATCCAGTGACAACACAAAAGTCACATGAAACCACTGCTGCTACTTCCTCACAGCAGATGGTAGAAAGATCTCCACCCAAAACCATTACTCCTCATGATTCCTCACAAAAGGAACATGTTGAAAGCAAGGGAACCCACAACTGATAACATCACCCTCATTTGAGAGTATGCTAAAATGTCCATCTCTAAGGACAAATCTGCTTTCCACACCACTCTCCACACCTCAAATTACAACAACCACCACATCACTATTTGAAACCTTTGATAGTCAGTCACAAAAAGGCCACTCTCACCAACACACTACTGAGAGCAAAACCTTTACAATGGTTGTGTCTGACAAAAATCAACTGGTTATCCCACAAAAGTTAAGGAGGCTACATCACTTGGATATCCTAAAATCCTTGTTGATAGTTCAATAGGAGCAGCTACTACAGATGTTGAATCCACTGATTTACATCTGGACAATAGTTTCATATGTAAGTCTCCTTTGAAGGCAACCACTGTTGAGGTTACTTAGGTAACCTCTGCTGCAGTGGGAAGACCCCAGTACCAAGAAAAAAGGGGCATCTAAAGTTGAAGCAAGTGATAAATCACATGCTCATGATACTCTAGATAAAACTACCACCTTGGGTAGGAGCTCAGATGATCCTATTAATTTAGGAGATGAGCTAAAACACAAGAAATTGACGGATAAAGTCACAAGATTGAGGCATCAGTGGGAGATATCAAAAATGTGCTGCAACATATGTTACACTCTGCAAAATCTCAAAACACTGCTCAATCCTCTGCTCAAGCCACCAAAATTGCAACACAAGTGTATCCTCTGCTTCAACAACACATTCAGCATGCTAATCAGCTATATGATTCAAAAGTGCAGACATTTAAAGAAGAAGTTGAAGTAAGGTATAAAGACACACAAGAAGAGCTTAGAGAAATCAAGAAAATTCTCATTCCTGGCACTACCCCTGCATCTATCTTTGAAAGAGTTGATGATGCCAAAAGGGGGAGAAAAATGACTCTGAGGAAAATCTCTCAGTAACTTCTGCTGAAACATCTGTCAAAGAAAAAGAAAAGGGAGGTGATGAATCCCTAAAAATTCAAGCAGATGATGAATATACACAAATGAGGATAGTTCAAAGTTATGTCAGGATAAAAGAGAAGGAGATGAAGGATGCCACTGCTGGTCTCAAAACCGCTGCTGGTTCTGAAAGGCCAACAACTGACCGTTCTATTGTATTGCCTTCCTCATCTCAGCAACCACCTGTCACAATAGCAGATGTTGATACTACCAAAAGTACAACAGATGTTATGACAACATTGGTTTGCACAAATGCTCCTGCACCAAAATTGGTTTATGCTAGAAAAAGAAGAAGAATGGCTACAGTGAAAAATGATGACATCCATCTACAGCTGTTGTCCAAACAAATTCAATACCAAAACCAGCTATCACCCATTCATCATCACTACAAATTAGCCTTGCTAAGTCACTCAAAGGCCAAAATCCAACAAGAAATATTCCAATGGAGACATCATATCCTTTAGAGTTGGCTGCAGTAAAAGGAGAGATGCTACAATTCTATACAAAGCTGATCCATCCAAAAGAACCTTCCCATCTCTTCATGGCTATAGAAATCCCAAAATGTGATATCCCGGGTTTTTCGGATAACTTAAACGTAATACTTGTCAAACTAATTACGTGCTATGTGTACGAACGTGTACGAATTAAATGAACACGTGATGTGTGTGGTGTGATTGTTTTAAGTAGTTGAATAATTAGAGTAGATACGTACACGAACTGAACCGAACCACGACACGAACCAAAGTGATTCATTGTGACTCTAGGAGTTAACAAGTCTTAAACCTTAACTCAAGTATTCGGCCGGGAACGAGAATTAAACACAAACCGAGAGCAACCCAAACCGATATCAAGCCTAAGCTTTAAACTCCAACCACACGGCCACAAGATCAAACCAACCCAAGTTCTGGCCGCGAGATCAAGCCCAAACCCAAACCAAAGCAATCCAAGTATCATCGGCCACATATGCTTACCCAAACCAAACCAGATCAGACTTTTCGACCGAGATCAAACCCAAACCAACCACCCTAGTTCCTCGGCCAAAATATCAAACCAAAATCCGCAATCCTTATCTCTTGCGCCTATATCTACGAAACTCATGCATGCTTCCTTCTAAAACACAAACTCTAATAGCAAAAAAATCGCCTTCTCTTGCTCCATAAATCACGAACAGCTGATCAGTCATTCCATTCAACCGCAAACAGCCTTTGCTCACTTCCTTCGATCGCGGCAGCCTTTGCTAATCACCTTCCCGATTACAGCTTTCATCACATCCGAAGCAATCCTGTCCAAGTCTCGGCTTATTGATCGTCGATTCCTCGTCTACTCACGGTTCATTAAGCTTAATATTAAAGGTTAGGAATTACAATTGTTTGCAAGATTTCATTCGGATTATATGTGTGTTTAAAGGTAGTAAGTATGTTGTTAATCGGCTGAACTATCATTATTGCATGCATGATTGTTTTCGGAACTCATAGCTTGCGACTGTGTTTTGTTTATAAAGACTAGAATTATTGAGTAGGGTTGCATGGATAGGTTATTAGTATTAATCTATGATTAAAAATCGGTTCTTGATCGCCTAGGCTAATCGCATGAACGAGTTATACGAGTTTATTATAAAGAGATGCTGAAACAGTCTGCTGAATAATAGTTACAGCCGACTTCATCTGGCTGTAACTCGGTCGATAGTTGTCGAAAAACGGATTTTCTGATGTCTAGAACGTAGAGATTTGAATAAGGAATCTAATGGCGCTGGATTCATAATTTTCAGAAGTCGTTTGATATTTTTAAAGGGTTAAATAAGTTCAGTAACTAAAACTGTGAAAATCCTGAAATTTTGCTAGTTGTTTGTCAAGCTAGATTTTCCAATCAGTAGGGAGTTGAGTCATGATTTTTGTACAGCAACTAGGTATAGAAATTTCCGGGCAACTCCAACTGGAATTTTGTTAATCGGACGATCAGTGATTTTTAAATAAATTTTTCCGTGGACTGCAGTCAGAAAGCGGTAAATCTGACTGCAGCTTAGTGAATTAATATTTATGGTTAATTGGTAAAGATTTAGGACTTGAAAAAATTATATAAATTTCTATGGTATAAATGTCACCTACTGTAAAAATATGGGAATTTTTGGGATGCTAGAACTATTTTATAAAAATCCTAGAAAACAGCTGAATAATTGAGTGTTAAGCAGAAAGTTGATAACTTGTGATTTTATGCATTAAAGTGTTGCATGGATTTGGAATATGTTCATGATAAGTTGTTTGATTACTATGATCATATGAGAATACTTACATGCATGTTTGAGTGTTAGATATGTTGTTTGTGTGTATCACTTTGTGAGTAAATTGCGTGTGGAATTTGTATTGGTGTGATTTCACACTGACGTGTAATTAATTGGTTTGTTAGGACGCAACTAGCGGTCCCATCTCTTATAACATCTTTGCTACACTAACCGAGCAAATAAAGGTGAGTTCACGGCCCCTAACTTTATCCGGTTTTTAAACAACAGGGGGAGAAACATGTATACGCTCTCAAACTCAAACTCTTTACGTTATACGAATTTAACGTCACATAACTATACGGTAACTAAGTTAATGTTAATGTAATGTTATGGGCACTAAGCAGCTTTATCACTTAAGTCCTCGACAATCTCCTCGGATCGTTAGTATTTGGGTTAAATAGCGGGGGAATTATAAGTAGTACTACTGGGTCTGACGAGCCCCATCCGAGCTAGTCGCGCTAGCCGACCGGGTATGGTCAACGGGTGTATGATTGGCCTAACATCGCCATGGTCATGTGATAGGCCTGGCAAAACGGAGGCACAACTGTCAGCTTCGATCGCGAACACTTAATGACATGACTTTAGGCTAGCTACCTATATACATTAATATTGAACTTAATTACGGATCAACTTAATATTCCGGGTTTGGAATATTGGAAACATCAACTTATTATCCCGGGTTGGGGATAATGGAAACAACAACTTAATATTCCGGGTTTGGAATATTGGAAGCAACAACTTATTATTCCGGGATTGGAATAATGGAACTAATATGTTATCCCGGGTTAGGGGTAACGGAGTAACAAACTGTAACGGAGTAAACAAACGAGTTTATGAAAACCTGTGAACTCACTCATCTTTAATGTTGACACTTGTTTCTTTACATGTTTCTCAGGATGCTAGGAGCTCTAGGTGCACGCACATGCATTGAACAAGACATCATTATCGAGTCATATTTATTAATATTGTTTTGGGATTTTTCATTTGTTTTGGCGTTTGTGTTGGCGCCGCAGCACTACTTATTTATGCTTCCGCTCAAACTTAAAACTAATGCTCTGCTAAATATTGGTAATTGATATAAAATCTAAAATGAACGATTTTGGAAAAACGTATTATCAAATCATGTAGAGTCGTTCGACATACTAGTGTTTCAGATTCTGGTTTGTTCACACGCCTCGCGGTAAAACTCCGCAAGTGGAAATCGAGGGTGTGACAGATTGGTATCAGAGCCACTAGCTATAGAGAACCAGGTTTGCATTAGAAGTAGACCTAAACTATAGCTGATATCACGACACTAGACTTAGTTTGGCACCAAATTATTATATCTTGTTATGCAATATGCTATAATCGTGTTTGGTAGGTTATACCTTCATAATAAGAAATGAAAACAACTCGTAACTAACTACACGACCTAACAGGCAATGTCATCATCGTCATCGTCATCATCGTCCGACAGACTTACACCACCAAGGGCACCAGGAAAGGCACCAATGGTGGAACCCATATCACCTTATGGCGTGGAGACACGCTCAGCAGCGAGGAAAAGGCTCGCTCTGGGGGAGGAGTCGTCGTTGCGCCCAACTATTGCTGTACCGGTTGAACCGGTTAATCCTGTAGAAATAGGACTTGACATGCTTAGAATCCTGGTACATACACAACAAAAACAGCTAGAAAGAATGCAGGAAACTATCCTAGCACAAGGATGGATGATCCGACACCTCACAGGAAAGACCGACTCGCTCGAAAAAGAGCATCGTACGAGTAAGATAGCTCGTAACACCATAGCCAGAGATCTGCGAGCTGAGCAGATAAGAGCTGACTGGCTTGAGGACAGAGTCCTGGAAAATAGTTGGAACATTCAGGAACTGCAAAATCAAGCACTTGAACCAGCACCTGCCCCTCCAGTGCCGGTAGAAGAGGATCCAGAGGAGGATCCAGAAGAGGATCCGGAGGAGGACCCAGCTGAAGAAGCTGGAAATGCCGCACAGGATGACGGCAACGACAGTGACTTGGGGAATGGAGACGTAGACGACTGACACGTCTCGTTTATATTTGTTTTCCTTCAGTTTTTTTATTTTCTCACTTGTGTTTAAACTTGAGACTTTATAGTGAATTCGTATGTGTGATTTGCACTTTTGCAAGACGTTGAAATTGCAGTTAATCAAGTATTTCTTTTGATTATTTAACATATTAAGTTGACATAATTTACTAATTATTAAAGTACGAAGTAGGATAACTATATTGGATATATAGACTGATCGGGGTGTGCTTGTGTTGTGTTTCGAAGATCTAAATGGCGACTGGAAGACGTGGAAACCTTAACTTGACGCCCGAAGAGCTAGCTGCCATGATTCAGGAGCATGTGAACGCAGCTTTAGCGGGTGTTCAGAATCAGCCGGCAGGTAACCATTATTAAATTTTCGCGTGAAAATCTAATAGTGAGGCTAGTACAATTCCTTGCTGACTTCCTGTTCTCTGTCAGCAGGAGGGGGCTTTAACCCCTATAAGATGTTCCTTGACGCAAAGCCAAGCAAATTCTCGGGGGCGGAAGGACCCATTGGATTGGTCCGCTGGATCGAAAAATCAGAATCCGTTTTTGAAATGTGCAACTGCCTAGAGGCAAACAAGGTCAAATACGCAGCCTCAACACTGGAAGATGGGGCACTAACATGGTGGAATGCCCAAGTCCAAACACGTGGACTGTTAGCTGCAAATGCAATGGCATGGGCTGAGTTCAAGGCCCTGATTAAAGAGGAGTACTGTCCACGAGACAGAGTGCAACAATTGGAGCAAGCTCTATGGAACCACAAGATGGTGGGATCGGAAATTGAAGCTTATACTGCAAAACACCATGACTTGGTATTTCTGTGTCCTGAATTGGCCAACACAGTGGAGAAAAGACTCGAGTTCTATCTCGGGGGCCTGGTTCCGGAAATTCAGGGTATGGTGATGTCTAGTAACCCTGTAACTGAACATCAAGCAATCCGATTGGCTCACAAACTCACCGATAAAGCGGTGGAACAGAGGAAACTGCCAGCACGGGGTACCACCGAAGTCGCCCCAGATAACAAAAGAAAATTTGAAGACTCCACTGTTCGACAGTCTTCGTCATCACATCCGCAGCAAGGGAACCAGAAACGGTTCAATCATTACCACAGCCATCGGGGTCATCAAAATCGTTCCACCACCACCACCACCACCACCAACAACAACAACAACAACAACTACAACAACAACCAGAATGCAGGCGGCTATGTAGGTCGAAAGCCGCAGTGCAACCGCTGCAATCTTCACCATAACGGCCCTTGTGCCGGAAATCGTTGCCAACGATGTGGCAAGATAGGTCATGCGGCAAAGGATTGTCGTGGGGAAATCATGTCCCGACAAAATCAGAATCAGCCTCAGGGTCAGCAGCAGGGTATAAACCGGGGATGCTATCAGTGTGGTAGCACTGCTCATTTCAGAAGAGACGCCCACAGTTGCGCAATAACAACAACAATGGTGGAAACAACCACAACCACAACAACCACAACAATAATAACAACAACAATAATGGGAACGGTGGCACAGGAGGTGCCAAAGGTCGTGCATTTACCTTGGGCCGCGGAGAGGCCAGGAACGACACGAACGTGGTCACCGGTAAGTTTCCCCTTAATGAACATTTTGCTTCTGTGCTTTTTGATACGGGTGCGGATAGGAGTTTTATATCTGAGTCTTTTAGGAAGAACCTAAATCTCACGCTTAAACCCTTAGAGACCCCTTATGTGATAGAATTAGCCAATGGTAAATCGGTAGATGTGACCCAAATCGTATCCGGCTGTCAACTCAAACTCGCGGGCCACACTTTTACCATTGATCTGATGACAACTACCCTGGGTAGTTTTGACGTGGTAGTCGGAATGGACTGGCTATCCGACGTCCGGGCTGAAGTTCTCTGCTTCGAAAAGTCTATCCGTATTCCACTCTCGAACGACGAAATCCTGACAGTACAAGGCGATAAGGCAAGCGCCGTCACCAACATCATCTCATACATGCAAGCGCAGAAGTATCTTCGGAAAAAGAATTCTTTCGCTTTACTCGCACTAATTACCGAACAGCCTAAGGACGAGAAATGTATAGAAGACATCCCTGTTGTCCGTGATTTTTCCGATGTATTCCCAGAAGAACTACCTGGTCTTCCACCACATCGACAATTGGAGTTTGAAATCGAATTGGCAAGCAATGCAACTCCTATCGCCAAGGCTCCATACCGCCTAGCTCCAGCCGAGCTGCAGGAGCTGTCTACCCAACTTCAAGAGCTGCTAGAGAAAGGATTTATCCGACCAAGCGTTTCGCCATGGGGAGCTCCAGTCCTGTTTGTCAAGAAGAAGGACGGGACTTTCCGCATGTGCATCGACTATAGGGAACTCAACAAGGTTACAGTTAAGAACCGATACCCGTTACCTCGCATCGACGATCTCTTCGACCAACTTCAAGGGTCAAGCTACTACTCCAAGATTGATTTACGGTCTGGTTACCATCAGCTACGCGTCAGGGAGGAGGATATCGCTAAGACGGCATTTCGCACTCGGTATGGCCACTACGAGTTTTTGGTCATGCCATTCGGTCTCACTAACGCACCTGCGGTGTTCATGGACCTCATGAACCGCGTGTGTAAACCATACCTCGACAAATTTGTCATTGTATTCATCGATGACATACTCATCTACTCCAAAAGTGAAGAAGAGCATGCTGAGCATCTACGATTACTGATAGGATTACTTCAACAGGAAAAGCTATATGCCAAGCTCTCGAAGTGTGATTTCTGGATCCGGGAAGTTCAGTTTCTCGGGCACGTCGTGAATGAAAAGGGTATCCATGTAGACCCTGCCAAGATTAAAGCCATTAAAAACTGGGAAGCACCTAAGACACCGACGGAGATCCGCCAATTCTTAGGATTGGCTGGTTACTACAAACGCTTCATCGAGGGGTTTTCAAAGATTGCACAACCGCTCACTACCCTCACCCAAAAAGGTATCAAGTATACTTGGGGTGACAAGCAAGAAGTAGCATTTCAATTGCTGAAGCAGAAACTTTGCAGTGCACCCATTCTGTCCTTGCCGGAAGGGACAGATGACTTCGTAGTGTATTGTGATGCTTCCATTCAGGGATTGGGATGCGTACTCATGCAACGCGATAAGGTCATCGCGTATGCGTCACGACAGCTGAAAGTTCACGAGAAAAACTACACGACGCATGACCTGGAATTGGGAGCAGTAGTGTTTGCACTTAAGATTTGGAGACACTACCTCTATGGAACAAAGTGCACAATCTTTACTGACCACAAAAGCCTCCAGCACATCTTTGATCAGAAGGAGTTGAACATGTGACAACGTCGCTGGGTCGAACTCTTGAACGATTATGAGTGTGCCATTCGGTATCACCCGGGTAAAGCTAACGTGGTAGCTGATGCCCTCAGTAGGAAGGAACACTTGAAACCTCGTCGCGTACGAGCACTACAACTCACAATTCATTCGGGGCTACCCGATCAAATACGCGACGCCCAGTTAGAAGCAGTTAAAGGGGAAAACATCAAAGCCGAATCAGTGGGAAAAATGGAACGCGATTGGGAAGTAAAGCCCAATGGAGCCCGGTATTTTATGAATCGCATATGGGTACCTCTCTACGGAAACCTTAGAGAGCTAGTCATGGACGAAGCTCACAAATCTCGATACTCTGTCCATCCGGGTTCGGATAAGATGTATCAAGACCTTAAAGTTGCGTATTGGTGGCCCAACATGAAAGCCGATATAGCTACCTACGTGAGTAAATGTTTGACTTGTGCAAAGGTCAAGGTGGAGTATCAAAAGCCATCGGGGCTACTCCAACAACCTGAGATCCCAGTATGGAAGTGGGATCAGATCTCAATGGATTTCATCACTAAACTCCCGCGAACCTTGGGGGGTTGTGATACCATCTGGGTGATTGTGGATCGTTTAACGAAGTCCGCACATTTCCTAGCTATTAAAGAAACAGATAAGATGGAGAAGTTGACTCGCATCTACATTAAGGAAGTAGTTTCTCGGCACGGTGTGCCAACGTCCATCATCTCAGACAGAGATGCTCGTTTCACGTCAAACTTCTGGCAGTCACTCCAGAAAGCGTTAGGAACACGCTTGGATATGAGCACAGCTTATCACCCTCAGACTGATGGTCAAAGCGAAAGGACCATACAAACCTTGGAAGATATGCTTAGGGCATGCGTAGTGGACTTCGGAAATAATTGGGAAATTCACCTGCCTCTAGTAGAATTCTCATATAACAACAGCTATCATACGAGTATTTCTGCAGCACCGTTTGAGGCATTATACGGTCGTAAATGTAGATCACCGGTCTGCTGGGCAGAAGTCGGTGACAGTCAACTCACAGGCCCTGAATTAATACTTGAGGCTACTGAAAAGATTGTACAAATCAGAAACCGCATGGCGGCGGCACGAGATCGACAGAAAAGCTACGCTGATCAACGACGCAAACCGCTCGAATTTCAAGTAGGCGACCGCGTCCTACTAAAGGTGTCACCCTGGAAGGGTGTAATCCGCTTTGGAAAACGGGGCAAACTTAATCCACGGTACGTAGGCCCGTTTGTAATCTTGAAACGAATCGGACCCGTAGCATACCAATTAGACCTTCCTGCCGAACTCAGTGGAGTTCACAACGTATTTCACGTGTCAAATCTGAAGAAGTGTCTATCAGATGAAACTTTAGTTATTCCATTGGATGAGATCCAAGTGGATGAACAACTACACTTCATGGAAAAGCCTATTTAGATCATGGATCGTGAGATCAAGACTCGAAGGCATAGTAAGATTCCAATCGTTAAAGTTCGTTGGGACTCTAAGCGTGGACCGGAGTTCACGTGGGAAAGAGAGGACCAAATGAAAAGCAAATACCCACACCTCTTTGCAATTGAGCAGCAAACTAATGATACCAGTAACTAAATTTTCGGGACGAAAATTCTTTCAACATGGGGATGATGTGACAACCTGGAAATTTCTCATACTTTCGTGTACTATTGTTGACTAAATTCTTGTGCATGGCACTTGGAAATATTTGTGTATGACACTTGGGAACTTCTTGTAACGTTGCGTACCATTATAAACGAACTAACTCTTTGTACGTGGCACTCTAAACATGTACGTTACATGCTAAACCGCGTTTACTCAATTTTCGGGACGAAAATTCTTTCAACACGGGGATAATGTGATATCCCGGGTTTTTCGGATAACTTAAACGTAATACTTGTCAAACTAATTACGTGCTATGTGTACGAACGTGTACGAATTAAATGAACACGTGATGTGTGTGGTGTGATTGTTTTAAGTAGTTGAATAATTAGAGTAGATACGTACACGAACTGAACCGAACCGCGACACGAACCAAAGTGATTCATTGTGACTCTAGGAGTTAACAAGTCTTAAACCTTAACTCAAGTATTCGGCCGGGAACGAGAATTAAACACAAACCGAGAGCAACCCAAACCGATATCAAGCCTAAGCTTTAAACTCCAACCACACGGCCACAAGATCAAACCAACCCAAGTTCTGGCCGCGAGATCAAGCCCAAACCCAAACCAAAGCAATCCAAGTATCATCGGCCACATATGCTTACCCAAACCAAACCAGATCAGACTTTTCGACCGAGATCAAACCCAAACCAACCACCCTAGTTCCTCGGCCAAAATATCAAACCAAAATCCGCAATCCTTATCTCTTGCGCCTATATCTACGAAACTCATGCATGCTTCCTTCTAAAACACAAACTCTAATAGCAAAAAAATCGCCTTCTCTTGCTCCATAAATCACGAACAGCTGATCAGTCATTCCATTCAACCGCAAACAGCCTTTGCTCACTTCCTTCGATCGCGGCAGCCTTTGCTAATCACCTTCCCGATTACAGCTTTCATCACATCCGAAGCAATCCTGTCCAAGTCTCGGCTTATTGATCGTCGATTCCTCGTCTACTCACGGTTCATTAAGCTTAATATTAAAGGTTAGGAATTACAATTGTTTGCAAGATTTCATTCGGATTATATGTGTGTTTAAAGGTAGTAAGTATGTTGTTAATCGGCTGAACTATCATTATTGCATGCATGATTGTTTTCGGAACTCATAGCTTGCGACTGTGTTTTGTTTATAAAGACTAGAATTATTGAGTAGGGTTGCATGGATAGGTTATTAGTATTAATCTATGATTAAAAATCGGTTCTTGATCGCCTAGGCTAATCGCATGAACGAGTTATACGAGTTTATTATAAAGAGATGCTGAAACAGTCTGCTGAATAATAGTTACAGCCGACTTCATCTGGCTGTAACTCGGTCGATAGTTGTCGAAAAACGGATTTTCTGATGTCTAGAACGTAGAGATTTGAATAAGGAATCTAATGGCGCTGGATTCATAATTTTCAGAAGTCGTTTGATATTTTTAAAGGGTTAAATAAGTTCAGTAACTAAAACTGTGAAAATCCTGAAATTTTGCTAGTTGTTTGTCAAGCTAGATTTTCCAATCAGTAGGGAGTTGAGTCATGATTTTTGTACAGCAACTAGGTATAGAAATTTCCGGGCAACTCCAACTGGAATTTTGTTAATCGGACGATCAGTGATTTTTAAATAAATTTTTCCGTGGACTGCAGTCAGAAAGCGGTAAATCTGACTGCAGCTTAGTGAATTAATATTTATGGTTAATTGGTAAAGATTTAGGACTTGAACAAATTATATAAATTTCTATGGTATAAATGTCACCTACTGTAAAAATATGGGAATTTTTGGGATGCTAGAACTATTTTATAAAAATCCTAGAAAACAGCTGAATAATTGAGTGTTAAGCAGAAAGTTGATAACTTGTGATTTTATGCATTAAAGTGTTGCATGGATTTGGAATATGTTCATGATAAGTTGTTTGATTACTATGATCATATGAGAATACTTGCATGCATGTTTGAGTGTTAGATATGTTGTTTGTGTGTATCACTTTGTGAGTAAATTGCGTGTGGAATTTGTATTGGTGTGATTTCACACTGACGTGTAATTAATTGGTTTGTTAGGACGCAACTAGCGGTCCCATCTCTTATAACATCTTTGCTACACTAACCGAGCAAATAAAGGTGAGTTCACGGCCCCTAACTTTATCCGGTTTTTAAACAACAGGGGGAGAAACATGTATACACTCTTAAACTCAAACTCTTTACGTTATACGAATTTAACGTCACATAACTATACGGTAACTAAGTTAATGTTAATGTAATGTTATGGGCACTAAGCAGCTTTATCACTTAAGTCCTCGACAATCTCCTCGGATCGTTAGTATTTGGGTTAAATAGCGGGGGAATTATAAGTAGTACTACTGGGTCTGACGAGCCCCATCCGAGCTAGTCGCGCTAGCCGACCGGGTATGGTCAACGGGTGTATGATTGGCCTAACATCGCCATGGTCATGTGATAGGCCTGGCAAAACGGAGGCACAACTGTCAGCTTCGATCGCGAACACTTAGTGACATGACTTTAGGCTAGCTACCTATATACATTAATATTGAACTTAATTACGGATCAACTTAATATTCCGGGTTTGGAATATTGGAAACATCAACTTATTATCCCGGGTTGGGCATAATGGAAACAACAACTTAATATTCCGGGTTTGGAATATTGGAAGCAACAACTTATTATTCCGGGATTGGAATAATGGAACTGA
This sequence comes from Scalesia atractyloides, assembly GCA_947069175.1. NCBI lineage: Eukaryota > Viridiplantae > Streptophyta > Magnoliopsida > Asterales > Asteraceae > Scalesia > Scalesia atractyloides. Next base: position 137,662 of record CAMTDV010000024.1, on the reverse strand, counting down.
TATGTTATCCCGGGTTGGGGGTAACGGAGTAACAAACTGTAACGGAGTAAACAAACGAGTTTATGAAAACCTGTGAACTCACTCATCTTTAATGTTGACACTTGTTTCTTTACATGTTTCTCAGGACGCTAGGAGCTCTAGGTGCACGCACATGCATTGAACAAGACATCATTATCGAGTCATATTTATTAATATTGTTTTGGGATTTTTCATTTGTTTTGGCGTTTGTGTTGGCGCCGCATCACTACTTATTTATGCTTCCGCTCAAACTTAAAACTAATGCTCTTCTAAATATTGGTAATTGATATAAAATCTAAAATGAACGATTTTGGAAAAACGTATTATCAAATCATGTAGAGTCGTTCGACGTACTAGTGTTTCAGATTCTGGTTTGTTCACACGCCTCGCGGTAAAACTCCGCAAGTGGAAATCGAGGGTGTGACACAAAACCATTAAGGATGATCTAAAACTGAAGACTAGGCAAGCCAAAATCATAGCTAAAAAGGAGAGTGAAGGAAAGGGAAATGCTTACTTATCAAGATTGGAACAACATGAGCTAAGTAAAGTTAAGAAATTAGAAGAGTATGCAAGTGAATTAAATGAGAAAATGACTGTGAATTCTCCAAAAGATGATCCTCAAATGAAGCAAAGGGTAAACCTCATCAGATTCATCATGAAAGAAAAACCCTATGAAGCTGAGGAGAACTAATTCAAAGAGTGGTCCATCCTAGCTCTCAAGCAAGAAGCTGACAGAATTGACAGGATGAAGAAAGACCCTCAAATAAGACAATCACCAGATTGGAAAAATGTTAAAAATCTAAGTGCAGATCTAGTCTTGGAAACAACCATTCAAGCCCTCAACCAAAGGAAGAGGCAGCTGCAGATGGATATGCAAGATCAGCAAAGGGATGCTAACAAAAGTAAGCAGGCTATCACTAAGGAACCTTTGCCTGACTTGAATAAAGAACCATTGAAGCCTTTACCTAATTCTGAAGATCTTTTTCAAAGGCTTTCAAAAAGTTCACCTTTTCAATTCTCATCACAAATAACTCCTCTCCCAAGAAACCCATTGAACTCAAAAATACTAAAGTGGCTCTCTAATAAAAAGACCCATGTATTGACTCTGCTCAGGTCCAATGGGAAAGTTATTAGTATGCCAAGGAAGGATGCACTAAGCCTGAGTGTAGCTGACCTTCAAGATCCTTTGGAACTACAACTGTGCAGGGATGAGGATGATGAAGATTCCTTGAACTTTGAAACAAATTTCAAAGAACAAATCAAGCAAAAACTGATGAGACATAAAGATCATGAATAAAGAAGAGTTTTGGCATATCCTGTTCTAGGGGGAGATTGTTGGGATTGAACCCTACAAAAGAACAGATGATAGAAAGCCAAAAACAGGTCTGCTCTATATGATCCAGAATAAACAGAGTTTAGATTCACTCCTTCCAAAGACCAGCTTCCAAACCACTGATAGTTCTAACAACTACCCTATGCCAAAGCTCTGCTAGTTATAAAGTCTGTCGATTCACCAAACCACTGATGGGTCAAAGGTCTGGTCTTAAGTCAAAGGTCTGCCTGAAGTCAAAGGTCTAATCATCCTTTGAGAAACATCTGCCAACAACTTCATCAGAGTTTATGTCTATCAGCGGTTAGGGTCATCAGTGCTTTACAAATAGAGTTTAGGTTAGGCAGTGGTTGGAGTTTGTTAGTATTGTTAGATGTCATTGTCAAGATGATGTCAGCATAAACTAACAGTGGTTAGGTTACTACTATAAATAGACAGTGCCTGTACTGTTCTACTTAGCTTTTTCACACCTTTACTTCATTGTACATTCTTCTGTGTGTGTAAGCTCGGTGTGAGGGGGAGTTTATGATTCATACATGTAAGTTATCTTATAATCATTTCTATCACATGAGTAATGAAAAACATGTTATGATGAAAACTATTCTCTCATTGATTGTGTTATAAAGTTTTAGCTGTTATTCCGCTGCAAATTCTTCATGATTTATCATTTTAGTACCAAATTGGTTAAAAAAGTACAATCAATTCAAACTCAGATGTTAACAAACTTGTTGATGTAATTGGCAAGTTCGCACGAAGTAATACTTCGTGCGAAGTTAACCTAGATGTTTCGGTGCGAACTTGATTGTCGACTAGGTTCTTTCATTGTAATAGTTTTTGCGTAGTTAACGGCGGAGCTCTTGTCAATTGAAATGAGTCAAATGGTAGGGATAGGGATTTCTCATAAATCTGGTTCTTACGTAGGGTCTTGGATGGGTTCACGGAAGATACCTAGACCCTATACATGAGTGATACACAAATCTGATTTATAGATCGATTGTAAGGGACGTGTCGTGTACCCGGGTATTGGGCAAAACTATAAAAAGTTTGAAACGAGTCAAAGGGTAGGTATAGGGAATTCTCCTAGATCCGGTTCTTACGTAGGGTCTTGTAAGGATCCACGGATGATACCTAGACCCTAGACATGAGCCGATTCACAAACCCGAGGTATAGGTCGGTTGTAAGGGACGTGTCGTGTACCCGGGTATTGGGCAAAACTATAAAAAGTTTGAAACGAGTCAAAGGGTAGGTATAGCGAATTCTCCTAGATCCGGTTCTTACGTAGGGTCTCAGAAGTGTCCACAGAGGCCTCCTAGACCCAAGATATGAGCCGATTCACAAACCCGAGATATAGATCGGTTGTAAGGGACGTGTCGTGTACTCGGGTGTTGGGCAAAACTCTAAAAATTTTGAAACGAGTCAAAGGGTAGGTATAGGGAATTCTCCTAGATCTGGTTCTTACGTAGGGTCTTGGAAGGGTCCACGGACGATACCTAGACCCTAGATATGAGCCGATTCAACAACCTAAGTTATAGATCGGTTGTAAGGGACGTGTCGTGTACCCGGGTATTGGGCAAAATTCTAAAAAGTTTGAAACAAGTCAAAGGGTAGGTATAGGGAATTCTCCTAGATTCGGTTCTTACATAGGGTCTTGGTAGGGTACACGGAGGCCTCATAGACCCAAGACATGAGCTGATTCACAAACCCGAGGTATAGGTCGGTTGTAAGGGACGTGTCGTGTACCCGTGTATTGGGCATAACAATAAAAGGTTTGAAACGAGTCAAAGGGTAGGTGTAGGGAATTCTCCTAGATCTGGTTCTTACGTAGGGTCTTGGAAGGGTCCATGGACGCTACCTAGACCCTAGACATGAGCCGATTAACAAACCTGACTTGTAGATCGATTGTAAGGGACGTGTCGTGTACCCAGGTATTGGGCAAAAACTATAAAAAGTTTGAAACGAGTCAAAGGGTAGTTATAGATAATTCTCCTAGATTTGGTTCTTACGCAGGGTCTTAGAAGTGTCCACGGAGGCCTCCTAGACCCAAGACATGAGCCGATTCACAAACCCGAGGTATAGGTCGGTTGTAAGGGACGTGTCGTGTACCCGGGTATTGGGCAAAACTATAAAAAGTTTGAAACGAGTAAAAGGGTAGGTATAGGGAATTCTCCTATCTGGTTCTTACGTAGGGTCTTGGAAGGGTCCATGGACGATACCTAGACCCTAGACATGAGCCGATTCACAAACCTGAGTTATAGATCGGTTGTAAGGGACGTGTCGTGTACCCGGGTATTGGGCAAAACTCTAAAAAGTTTAAAACCAGTCAAAGGGTAGGTATAGGGAATTCTCCTAGAGTCGGTTCTTATGTAGGGTCTTGGAAGGGTACACGGAGGCCTCCTAGACCAAGCAATGAGCTGATTCACAAACCCGAGGTATAGGTTGGTTGTAAGGGACGTGTCGTGTACCCGGGTATTGGGTAAAACTCTAAAAGGTTTGAAACGAGTCAAAGGGTAGGTGTAGGGAATTATCCTAGATCTAGTTCTTACGTAGGGCCTCAGAAGTGTCCACAGAGGCCTCCTAAACCCAAGATATGAGCCGATTAACAAACCTGAGTTATAAATCGATTGTAAGGGACGTGTCGTGTACCCGGGTATTGGGCAAAACTATAAAAAGTTTGAAAGAAGTCAAATGGTAGGTGTAGAGAATTCTCCTAGATCCGGTTCTTACATAGGGTCTCAGAAGTGTCCACGGAGGCCTCCTAGACCCAAGACATGAGCCGAGTCACAAACCCGAGGTATATGTCGGTTGTAAGGGACGTGTCATGTGCCCGAGTATTGGGCAAAACTATAAAAAGTTTGAAACGAGTCAAAGGGTAGGTATAGCGAATTCTCCTAGATCCGGTTCTTATGTAGGGTCTCAGAAGTGTCCACAGATGCCTCCTAGACCCAAGACATGAGTCGATTCGCAAACCTGAGGTATAGGTCGGTTGTAAGGGACGAGTCGTGTACCCGGGTATTGGGCAAAACTCTAAAAAATTTTGAAACGAGTCAAACGTTAGGGTTTCTTCATTGGCACCCACCGATTTCAATTCTTTTTCTCATCTTTCGTTTCATTTCACTTAGATCTGCAGCATCATGGCTGATGGAGCATCTTTTCAAGGTCCTCGATCGGAGTTCCGTCGCGTCGTTGTCGGACCTCAGATCGACGTACAAATTGTTGAGGATTCTTCCGGCGACGCTAATGCTCAGTATGATCCTGATCATACAAGCATTCCAGTAACGCCGACGGCTCCTCAGGTTGATGTTGCGTCGATTTTACCACCTGGAGAGACTCCATTATCGTGGTTGATTAAATCTCAAACGGCTCTAAATGCTATGTATGCTCAGCTATGTGCTCAAACTGGAACTCCAACGTTTCAAGCTCCGGTTATCGCTCCTCAGGTCCGTGCTTCGCCGGCTCCTCGAGTGTTGAGTTACGATACTCAGATTCATGCTCGTGCAACTTCGCATGTGTCTGTAGATGGAACTGAAATGTATTCTAAAACTAGGAATGATTCTATTCATTCTGGTAATAGAAACCAAGAAGAAAACATTCACCGGCACACCTCTATTCACTCACGTTTGGGCCCGTGATCATCACAGAAGCGGGACACCCAACGCGATGAATACGACAAGACCTATGACGAGGGGGATAGTGCAAGCGTGTTTAATCGTCTGTCTGCAGATCATGTCTACAATCTGGTATATCATCCAACTGAAGCAGCTGAACAGTCGAAGTTTACCAGAGAAATAGCATTAGCCCCGTTAGAAGAGCGAAATTGCCATCCAACGTAGGGAAGTTTAACGGTTTAACTGATCCTGATGATCATATGCGCCTCTCACTGGCGCAGGGCTATTTGGATGCTGGACATTACCAATGTGGTGTCATCTCTTTGTACAAACCCTTACTGGCACTGCGTGCCTTTGGTTTGATAATTTACCCACAGGTAAACTTTCCTCTTGGAATGACCTGTAGGAAAAATTTCTTACACACTTCAGTCAACAAAGGCGATAAGTGTGCGACTCCTCAGATGTAATGAACATCTGGCGGAGGGATGATGAGAACCTTGAAGATTTTATTACGCGTTACAATAAAGAAGTTTTGGAGATTTGAGATGTTCACGAAGACCTTATACGCGCGCAGTTCAAATACGTGGTAAGGTGGGACGAAATGATTAAAGTGCTTTCCGGTATAACTGGTCTTCCAAAGAGCTGGGATTAACTCATGGCGGCAGCCAAGGTCTACGCCCAGACTGAGCGCAACTTGAATTCTAACAGGCCACCTCTACCTCAGAATCGTTCGCAAGACCTGAGTAAAGGTAGTCGCAAGTTTAAGAGAAATTGGAAAGAGTCAAGTCAGAATTCGTATTCTCCTTATTCACCAGTTGATGCGCGAACGACAATCAACAAGATAACAACTCAGAAAGCAATTAAGCAAGAGAATAGGGAACGCCAGTGGACTCCCTTGACGAAATCTCCTGCTGAAGTTCTCAACACTGAGAATTATCAGTTCAAGCAGCCACAACCAATGAAAAATAAGAAAGGGCAAGACCCAAATTTGTTCTGTGATTATCATAGAGACACAGGCCACACAACAGATAACTGCATCAGTCTGTGCACGGAGATTGAAAAAGCATTAAAAAGTGGAAAGCTTACACACCTGTTCCAGAATGTGCGCAAAGAGATTAAACAGATTACGCGCGGGGACGAAGGACCTAGTAATAAGAAAATGAAGCAAGTCGCTATGATTCAGGGAGGTGCGTCGCGCAAGCGTAGCCTTCAAAACTTTCAAAACAACACATGGTGCGAGCAGCAAGTCATTTTCCTATCGTTCCGGGAGGTCCTTAAGAGGACCGGACAGTGGTTATCACAGGTGTCACACCCCGACCCGCAGCGGAAATAAGAGTCGGGGCATAATTGGGTTATCACCAAAGCACATGACATTTACTATTATGTTTCATAATTAATGAAGTCAAAGTTACATTTTCAAACATCCAAACATGTTCATTCAATACAAAGGAAATAATCAAAAGGTAACAATCCCAAAACTAAATCGATTTATTCTTCTAATCCAGGTCCTATGTGTTCCTAGCTGTTGCTGATTCACCTGTATCATGTGTAAAATGATAGTTTTTGGGTCAACATAAGTTGGCGAGTGAACCTTATTAGATAAACATTTGATAATGATTTTATGGTTAGTTTATCAATAAAATATTGTGCATAATCATAAAAGAGCAAATGTAAGTAATCAAGCATTGGCAAATAGCAGTTACAATTATAACATACAATAACACTTGATAGCATACATGAACATACCAATATCATACGATAACTAACATAAATGAACTGTGCGATCAAGGCTCAATCAAACGGAGCCGATCGTATTGCATGAACTGGAAATGTAAATTGAACTGTGCGATCAAGGCTCAATCAAACGGAGCCGATCGTATTGCATGAACTGGAAATGTAAATTGAACTGTGCGATCAAGGCTCAATCAAACGGAGCCGATCGTATTGCATGTATTGAAATGTAAAATGAAATGACCGATCAAGGCTCAATCAAACGGAGCCGATCGTTGCGGGCACGCCAAGTTCAACCGCATAATAAAATGGGGAACAAGCTCAACCCTCATGGATGGGGAGCTGCGGCCTCGGCAAATGCATGTACTGTAATAATAATTTGCATCCAATAATAACTACTTAACAGCAACAAACTAAATACACATGTCATGATATGATGTATGCACAATAGTTTCGTTATAATATGTATATAAACAAAGACACATGATACACCCCAAAAACGTGATTAAAACGGGGAATTTGAAAGGTTCACTCACATTGGGTGCGTTGAATTGGAGATGGTGAGATGCGCACGATTTAGATGAGCGAGTCGACGAGGAGTACTAACCTAAATAATAATGGAAAAATATATTAAATGGATGGATGTTATTAAGGATTTTAATGAAATTTTTAGATATATTTTTGTGAGTTTATGGCTATTTTCTATCTTTAAAAATGTTATTTTAAGTATTTTTAATTGATTTTTAAATTAAATTAAATAAATAAATATATAAAAAAAAATATTATTTTTTTATGTTGACCGTTGGCCGTTGACCGTTGACCGGTTCGGTCAGCGATATTTCTGCGCCGGGTGGGATTCGAACCGGCGACCTTCCGTTCACGTGCACGTAGCTCTACCAACTGAGCTACGTGACTAACCCGTTATAAACTCGGTTTTAATTATATTTATATACTTATTTGAATTAACCGAAAATTCCTTTATTTACAAAAACGTTTTAATTCAATTGGACCGGTGCTCGTGACAGGATTCGAACGCGCGACGTGAAGTTCATGTTGCACACAGTCCACCGCTGGACTGTGTGTCTAACCCGGTTATATTCTTGGTTTTTATTATACTTAACAACTATCTGTTTTAAACCCGGTTTAGTTCTGGATCAAAAAGGCATGTTATTACACAAGGCGTGCGCGTAGCAAGGATCGAACTCGGGACGTGTGTGTGAAACTTGCACACAGTCCACCGCTGGACTGTGTGTCTAACCCGTTTAAAATACCGTTTTTAATTAATCTTATGTTCTGTTATAGCTTCGTCTTCTTCACCGATTTTCACAGATAGCAATATTCGACTGGTTATGATTTATTTGTGATTTATAAAGTTCTCAGACATTAACAGGAATTCAAAAGTAAAGAATGGAGAAAGTTTAAGGAACAGAATATACCGATTGATGTTATTCACAGAAATCCGGCGGAGGTTCGTCGGTACTGGAAATGAACTCCGGCTGTTGAACCAATTAACAGCGTTGATCGATTATTCATAAAGTTGAGTCACTTAAACAAGGTTTAAAAGAAGTTTTAGGATATCATACCAGTTCACAGTGTGATTCCGGTAGTCTCAGAGATTTTCCGGCGAAAGTAAGATTTTTGATAAACTTTGACTAGGATCGATTCTGATGATGGAGTTGTGTTAGAGACTGCCTAATCACATGTTTTAAACAAAAAGAGTCGGAGGAATTACCGTGAGAATGTGAGTCCCGGTTTTCCGGTGACTTGCAGAAATTTTCCGGCGATCTGATTCAGAAGATCTTATGGTTCAGGAATGCGATGAAAATGAAATTGAATATTGTTGTGATAGTTCTGAATCGTGCAAATGATCGGAAACTTGAATTAAATCAGAACTTGATAAATTTTCGGTTTCAAAAGCCGAAAATGATAGGACTTAAAGTTTCAATCAATTTTAACTTGATTAGAAACCGTAATACATCGGTTATAACTGAAATTGTGAGGCAAACAATCGATTTGACGATTGGTTTGCCGATTACCGGTTTTCAGATGGTATCATCGGTTAAACTGAGTTTGTGTTTAAGTTTCTTTTGTTTTCCTAAAGTTAACATAAAACACATTATGGCGGAGCGGTTTGGGGAAAGGATGTTAAGTCGTTGAGCGACTCAGCTGACCCGGGTTCGAGTCCCGGCAGCTTCAAATATTTTTTATTTGTGTTATTTTAACTTTTTATCAAATATAATTTTTATAGTTTAGTTTATTTATTAATTATGTATCGTTTTAACTCAAAATAACCATAAATAATTAATGCACTTTCATAACTTGGTACTTGATTACAAAACGGAGCGGGTTTTGGAGACCCGATTTTTACAAATGTTACAGTATCCCCTACTTTTAGGAATTTCGTCCCGAAATTTAAATAGTTGATGTAGTAGGAAAAAGATGCGGGTATTTTTCACGCATTGAGTCTTCTTGTTCCCAAGTAAACTCAGGTCCCCGTTTCGACTCCCAGCGTACCCTAACAATTGGAATGCGACTTCGTCGAAGACGCTTTTCTCCGTAGTCCATAATCTCCACTGGTCTTTCAATAAAATGCATGGATTCATCAATCTGAATATCTTCCAGTGGAATATGGAGATTCTCATCAGCGAGGCACTTCTTCAAGTTCGACACGTGGAATGTGGGATGAATCCTGTCGAGTTCTTCCGGTAGGTCAAGCTTGTATGCTACAGGACCTACTCTTTCGAGTATCTTGAAAGGTCCTACGTAACGTGGTGCTAGCTTTCCCTTTTGACCAAAACGAACTACTCCCTTCCACGGTGATATTTTTAAAAGCACATGATCACCAATGCTAAACTCCAAGGGCTTCCGTCGTTTATCTGCGTAACTCTTTTGACGACTTTGAGCCGCTAGAAGATTGTTTCGGATTTGATGAATCTTATCTGTGGTTTCTTGGATCAATTCTGGACCAGTAATTTGTGCTTCCCCAATTTCGTGCCAACAAACAGGAGATCGGCACTTTCGACCATATAAAGCTTCAAAAGGTGCCATGCCGATGCTCGAATGATAGCTGTTGTTGTACGAAAATTCAACTAACGGTAGGTGAGCGTCCCAATTTCCCTTGAAGTCTATGACACATGCTCTAAGCATATCCTCAAGAGTTTGAATGGTGCGCTCAGACTGTCCATCAGTTTGAGGATGATAGGCGGTACTGAGATCTAATCGAGTGCCCATAGCGGATTGTACTGCTTGCCATGTTCGTGAGGTGAAACGACCATCACGATCAGAAATAATACTTAATGGTACCCCATGTCGGCTTACGATTTCGTTGATATAAATACGAGCAAGCTTTTCGTTCTTGAAATCTTCTCGAATAGGAATAAAGTGAGCTGATTTTGTAAGTCGGTCTATAATCACCCATATAGTGTCATACCCGCCAGAAGTGCGAGGTAACCCGGTAATGAAATCCATGGTTATATTTTCCCACTTCCATACAGGTATTTCCGGTTGGACTAGAAGTCCTGAGGGTCTTTGGTGTTCAGCCTTCACCTTAGAACATGTGAGACACTTGGAAACAAAAACGGCAATATCTTTCTTCATTCCAGGCCACCAATAGTGTACCGTAGATCTTGATACATCTTATCGGCTCCTAGGTGTATAGAATATCGCGTTTTGTGAGCTTTATTCATGAGAGTTTCCCGAAGATTGTTGTGGTTAGGAATCCAGATACGATCTAGGTAATACAGAATACCATCTGATTTAGTTTCAAGTTTTAGCTCGGCTCCACAGGACATCTCTTTTCGTACATCTTCCTCTGTTATTGAAACGTGTTGAGCTTCTCGAATTTGATCTTTAATATCGGTTATAATTTGCGAACATAGAAGATGAATGGAGTTCGCATAACCCTTTCGACTAAGTGCATCAGCCACCACATTTGCTTTACCAGGGTGGTATCTAATTTCACAGTCGTAATCATTTAGGAGTTCGACCCATCTTCGTTGCCTCATATTTAACTCTTTTTGATTGAAGATATGTTGAAGACTCTTGTGGTCAGTGTATATTTCACACTTAGTACCATAGAGATAATGTCTCCATATCTTAAGAGCGAATACAACGGCTCCAAGTTCGAGGTCATGAGTGGTGTAGTTCTTTTCATGTGTCTTGAGTTGCCTCGAGGCATAAGCTATGACTTTTCCTCTTTGCATAAGAACGCAACCAAATCCTTACCCTGACGCGTCGCAATAGACCACGAAATCATCACAACCTTCAGGAAGAGTGAGGATTGGTGCATCACAAAGTTTTTGTTTAAGAGTTTGAAAAGCTTCCTCTTGCTTGGGTCCCCATACGAATGGTTTTCCCTTATGGGTTAAAGCCGTGAGTGGCACCGCAATGTGAGAGAAGTTTGAAATGAACCGACGATAATAGCCAGCAAGTCCAAGAAAAGACCTTACTTCGGTTGGTGTACGTGGAGCTTGCCATTCTTGAACTGCTTTGATCTTTGAAGGGTCAACATGTATTCCTTTGTCATTGACTACATGCCCGAGGAATTGCACCTCTTTTAACCAGAATTCACATTTAGAGAACTTGGCATAAAGCTTTTCCTTTTCTAGAAGTGCAAGAACAAGTCGAAGATGACGCTCATGATCAGCTTTAGATTTTGAATAGATAAGAATATCGTCGATGAAAACTATAACAAATCGATCGAGGTAAGGTTTGCAGACTCTGTTCATTAGGTCCATGAAGACAGCTGGTGCGTTGGTTAATCCAAACGGCATAACCATGAATTCATAGTGGCCATAACGAGTTCGAAAAGCCGTCTTAGGGATGTCTTCTTCATGCACTCTAAGCTGATGATAGCCAGATCGAAGATCGATTTTTGAAAAGCAACTGGCACCTTGTAGTTGGTCAAGAAGATCATCTATGCGAGGTAAAGGATAGCGATTTTTGATGGTTAACTTGTTGAGCTCTCTGTAGTCGATGCACATACGAAAAGATCCATCTTTCTTCTTTACAAAAAGGACAGGTGCACCCCAAGGCGATGAGCTGGGACGTATGAATCCCTTGTCAGTCAATTCTTGCAATTGACTGGCTAGCTCTTGCATTTCAGAGGGGGCTAACCTATATGGAGATTTTGCCACTGGTGTAGCACCAGGTATAAGATCGATACGGAATTCGACATCTCTGATTGGAGGAAGTCCTGAAATGTCGTCAGGAAAAACTTGTGGGAAATCTTTTACTACAGGAATATCTTCAAGTTTCTTCTCTGTGGTCCCCTTATTGATGATATGGGCTAAAAACGCGACATAATTCTTGCGAAGGTATTTTTGAGCTTGAAGACAAGACATTAAGTTGAGCCCTTTCGACGAGGTTTCTCCAATGATCCGAAGAGTCTGACCGTTTGAAAGAGGAATACGAATAAATTTTTCACAACATACAACTTCCGCATGATGTTGACTGAGCCAATCCATACCGATTATGATGTCGAAACTTCCCAGCTTCATAGGAATAAGGTTGACTGAGAAATCGTGGTCGTTTAAGGTGAGTGTACAGTTGCGTAAAATAGAGTCTAATGAAACTGGTTTTCCGTCCGCGACTTCCACCGTTATGGATTCCACGAGCTTATCCCGATTTTTGCTTAAGATAGGTTCAAATTCTAATGACACGAACTTCTATCCGCACCAGTATCAAATAACATAGAGGCATATCTACCATTTATAAGAAACGTACCGTTGACCACATTGCCGTCAGCTCTGGCCTGGTTCGCGTTAATATTGAAAGCTCTTCCTCTAGCAGGTGGAGGAGCTTGGTTCGCTTGATTCACAGGGTTGGCGCCTGAGCATGAATAATATTGACCAGCCTTGGACATGTGTTTCTGAAATGACTTGGGTCGCCGCAATTGAAACAAGCCCGCATAGGTTGGCCCATAGGGTAATTGGGTTGATAGTATGTTTGGGCTAAATGTTGGGTGGGTGGAAATGGTAGTTGTTGTTGTGCTTGACCCATTAACTGTTGGTGGGTTTGGGTTATGGGTTGGTGGCGGTTTGTTCGTTGAAGCGTGCGGCAGTTTTGAACAGTATGTCCTGCGCGACCGCAGCCGGTGCAGTATTGGCAAGGATAATCAGGGGAGTGGTGATACTGACAACGGTTACATTTTGGTAATGGGCCTGTGTAGGGTCTTCTGTATGGCGCGGGTGGAGGAGTGGCTTCAGTGATGGGTGCAGCAGGAATAGGGGTGTTGGTTTGGGTGACTGCAAAATTCCTGGTGTTACGCTTCCTCTTGTTAGCAAACTTAGAGGAAGGAATGTGGTGGTTTGAGGTTTGTCCCTCAACAGGGGCTTTCTTCTTTTCTTCTTTGAACTTCCCATTGCGAATTCGGTTTTCGGTCAGTTCCGTTGCCAACTCCTTGGCAGCTTCGAGTGTTACCGGTGAAACGCTGAGAACCGAATCTTGGATTTTCGAGGGAAGTCCTCGAATGTAATGTTCGATCAGATGATAGGTTGGAGTGAATAAGTTTGGAACCATTTGGTTCAACTCCAAGAACCTCTTGTTGTAAGTAGAGTGATCACCCTCTTTTTGCTTTAAGGCATGAAATTCATCCTCCAATTTCTTAATTTCACTTCTAGGACAGAAACGCCTAGTCATGATTTCCCTTAACTCCTCCCAAGTTAAGGCCATCGCATCTTCAGTTCCCCTTTTTCCTTTCTCAGTATTCCACCAAGTGAGAGCTACACCAAGTAGTCTCCCGGTGGCGTAACGAACCTTGCGATCCTCAGGACAATCGCAGTTTAAGAAAACGTTTTCCATCTCCTCGAACCAATGTAGGAGAGCAGTGACTCACTCAGTCCCTTCGAATTTTGGAGGATCACAGGACTTAAAATGTTTGTAAGAGCATTTGATGGTAGGAGGGTTGTCGATGTTCTGGTCCTGTTGTTGAGGAGGGTTAGTAGGATTTGCAGCAAGGGCTTGTTGTACTTGTACCACGATGTCAGGCAATATCGTGGCCATTTGATTCGCGATATGCGTGGCCAAACGTTCCTGAGTCCTTCCCGATTTTTTACCCCTTCGATGCTGTCTAGATGACATCTACAAGATCATAAAATGAGAAGATTGTGAGTTTATGGTGTCTTTTTAGGTGTCATGTGTCTTTAAGAAAATGAAAATAACATAAATATCAATAATGCAACTACATCCATAGGATGTCTTGGGTTCGCTCGTGTTGGGCCTCAAATGTCCCCCATACCTTCACCTACATAGTCATGTGGGCCCCCATGGCTGTTGGCTTGGTAGGATTCACATTAGTATTGGCAATTTAACACTCGCATCCCCCGAATGCAAACCACAAAATATGTTCATGAGATGTTTGGTCGGAACGTGTCCAGGTGTAGACACAATGACAACTCAAAGTGGGATTAGCTCACACGACGTTTGGTATAGCATGCTTTGGCCTAATAGGTACTTCGTACTCTCATCGTTAGTCCCCAGGTAGGCAAACTGGTCCTTTATTTTGGATTTATACGAATGCCAGCCTAGATAGGACGTTCCGACTACCGGTACTAGTACCCTTCCAGTTACTACATGCCCGTCATGAGAACTCATTTTGATGAGATTTGAAAACACGGAAATCATTGTAAAATCAATCATGATGTGGTGTGTGCTTTCATGGATGTGATATGTTATGATCATACGATTCCATGATAGGCATTATTTGATAATACATACTTATGAACATGCTTGTACAATATCAAATGTAACATTTAACATAAAACATATAAACATCATGAAATTTGGCATATAACACACAAAATTCTTATAAGTTTCTAATCGACTATAGTATAGGCTCTAAGGGTCTAATAACCTATCCTATATCCCTATAGTCAAATGCTCTGATACCAATCTGTCACACCCCGACCCGCAGCGGAAATAAGAGTCGGGGCATAATTGGGTTATCACCAAAGCACATGACATTTACTATTATGTTTCATAATTAATGAAGTCAAAGTTACATTTTCAAACATCCAAACATGTTCATTCAATACAAAGGAAATAATCAAAAGGTAACAATCCCAAAACTAAATCGATTTATTCTTCTAATCCAGGTCCTATGTGTTCCTAGCTGCTGCTGGTTCACCTGTATCATGTGTAAAATGATAGTTTTTGGGTCAACATAAGTTGGCGAGTGAACCTTATTAGATAAACATTTGATAATGATTTTATGGTTAGTTTATCAATAAAATATTGTGCATAATCATAAAAGAGCAAATGTAAGTTATCAAGCATTGGCAAATAGCAGTTACAATTATAACATACAATAACACTTGATAGCATACATGAACATACTATCATACGATAACTAACATAAATGAACTGTGCGATCAAGGCTCAATCAAACGGAGCCGATCGTATTGCATGAACTGGAAATGTAAATTGAACTGTGCGATCAAGGCTCAATCAAACGGAGCCGATCGTATTGCATGAACTGGAAATGTAAATTGAACTGTGCGATCAAGGCTCAATCAAACGGAGCCGATCGTATTGCATGTATTGAAATGTAAAATGAAATGACCGATCAAGGCTCAATCAAACGGAGCCGATCGTTGCGGGCACGCCAAGTTCAACCGCATAATAAAATGGGGAACAAGCTCGACCCTCATGGATGGGGAGCTGCGGCCTCGGCAAATGCATGTACTGTAATAATAATTTGCATCCAATAATAACTACTTAATAGCAACAAACTAAATACACATGTCATGATATGATGTATGCACAATAGTTTAGTTATAATATGTATATAAACAAAGACACATGATACACCCCAAAAACGTGATTAAAACGGGGAATTTGAAAGGTTCACTCACATTGGGTGCGTTGAATTGGAGATGGTGAGATGCGCACGATTTAGATGAGCGAGTCGACGAGGAGTACTAACCTAAATAATAATGGAAAAATATATTAAATGTATGGATGTTATTAAGGATTTTAATGAAATTTTTAGATATACTTTTGTGAGTTTATGGCTATTTTCTATCTTAAAAAATGTTATTTTTAAGTATTTTTAATTGATTTTTAAATTAAATTAAATAAATATATAAAAAAAAGTTATTTTTTTATGTTGACCGTTGACCGGTTCGGTCAGCGGATATTTCTGCGCCGGGTGGGATTCGAACCGGCGACCTTCCGTTCACGTGCACGTAGCTCTACCAACTGAGCTACGTGACTAACCCGTTATAAACTCGGTTTTAATTATATTTATATACTTATTTGAATTAACCGAAAATTCCTTTATTTACAAAAACGTTTTAATTCAATTGGACCGGTGCTCGTGACAGGATTCGAACGCGCGACGTGAAGTTCATGTTGCACACAGTCCACCGCTGGACTGTGTGTCTAACCCGGTTATATTCTTGGTTTTTATTTTACTTAACAACTATCTGTTTTAAACCCGGTTTAGTTCTGGATCAAAAAGGCATGTTATTACACAAGGCGTGCGCGTAGCAAGGATCGAACTCGGGACGTGTGTGTGAAACTTGCACACAGTCCACCGCTGGACTGTGTGTCTAACCCGTTTAAAATACCGTTTTTAATTAATCTTATGTTCTGTTATAGCTTCTCTTCTTCACCGATTTTCACAGATAGCAATATTCGACTGGTTATGATTTATTTGTGATTTATAAAGTTCTCAGACATTAACAGGAATTCAAAAGTAAAGAATGGAGAAAGTTTAAGGAACAGAATATACCGATTGATGTTATTCACAGAAATCCGGCGGAGGTTCGTCGGTACTGGAAATGAACTCCGGCTGTTGAACCAATTAACAGCGTTGATCGATTATTCATAAAGTTGAGTCACTTAAACAAGGTTTAAAAGAAGTTTTAGGATATCATACCAGTTCACAGTGTGATTCCGGTAGTCTCAGAGATTTTCCGGCGAAAGTAAGATTTTTGATAAACTTTGACTAGGATCGATTCTGATGATGGAGTTGTGTTAGAGACTGCCTAATCACATGTTTTAAACAAAAAGAGTCGGAGGAATTATCGTGAGAATGTGAGTCCCTGTTTTCCGGTGACTTGCAGAAATTTTCCGGCGATCTGATTCAGAAGATCTTATGGTTCAGGAATGCGACGAAAATGAAATTGAATATTGTTGTGATAGTTCTGAATCGTGCAAATGATCGGAAACTTGAATTAAATCAGAACTTGATAAATTTTCGGTTTCAAAAGCCGAAAATGATAGGACTTAAAGTTTCAATCAATTTTAACTTGATTAGAAACCGTAATACATCGGTTATAACTGAAATTGTGAGGCAAACAATCGATTTGACGATTGGTTTGCCGATTACCGGTTTTCAGATGGTATCATATGTTAAACTGAGTTTGTGTTTAAGTTTCTTTTGTTTTCCTAAAGTTAACATAAAACACATTGTGGCGGAGCGGTTTGGGGAAAGGATGTTAAGTCGTTGAGCGACTCAGCTGACCCGGGTTCGAGTCCCGGCAGCTTCAAATATTTTTTTATTGTGTTATTTTAACTTTTTATCAAATATAATTTTTATAGTTTAGTTTATTTATTAATTATGTATCGTTTTAACTCAAAATAACCATAGATAATTAATGCACTTTCATAACTTGGTACTTGATTACAAAACGGAGCGGGTTTTGGAGACCCGATTTTTACAAATGTTACAACAGGTATCTTTGGAGACTACCAAACAGATTATATGTTTATAGATCCTGGTAGTTCCATGGATATTATGTATGAGCAGTGCTTCAAGCAGCTAGATCCTGAGGATAAGGCATGCCTGGAACCAGTTGATTTCCCGTTAACTGGATTCGCAATGAGGCTGTCTTTCCTCTAGGACAAATTCTTTTTCCTGTCACTTTATCTGATGGGAGGTGTTCTCGAACGAGTAACGTCAACTTCATGGTGATGCCGGCAAATTCCCGTCACGATGTACTATTGGGACGCCGCGCGCAGCGTGATTTTAGTATGCTTACCTCCGCTCCACATGCTGCTTG
Organism: Scalesia atractyloides; assembly: GCA_947069175.1. Lineage (NCBI taxonomy): Eukaryota > Viridiplantae > Streptophyta > Magnoliopsida > Asterales > Asteraceae > Scalesia > Scalesia atractyloides. Next base: position 119,972 of record CAMTDV010000024.1, on the reverse strand, counting down.
TGGTTTTCCAACACTAAATGGTATAGCTATACTTTACGAGCGGAAAGAAATCATGTCTATTGAAGAACCAGTTACTAAGGCTGTCAAGACATTGCCAAGTAACGAACCAGAAAAATGGGTACTCAACAATAAGTATCCCGAGCAAACAATCTTGTTAGGGCCTGCAGTCAGTACTGAAATTCGCGCAAAGCTTAAGCTACTATTGTTTCACAATAGGGACATTTTTGCCTGGACACCTGCTGATATGGTCGGTGTCCCATGTGACGTTGCGGAACATTGTCTGAATGTATTTCCATCAGCAGAACCAGTTGTACAGAAAAAGCCAGCCTCGGTCTGAAAAAACAGAGGCGATGAATGAACAAGTCACTGAGTTACTTAATGCTGGTATTCTGCGGGAAGTCAAATACCAGACCTGGGTGGCAAACCCAGTCATGGTAAAGAAACATAATGGCGGATGGGGACGTGCATAGATTTTAAAGATTTAAACAAAGCGTGCCCGAAAGATTGTTATTCTCTTCCTGAGATTGACAAAAAGGTTGACTCATTAGCTTCCTTTCGCTGGAAATGTTTTCTAGATTTCTATAAAGGTTATCATCAGGTCTTGATGAAAAAAGAAGACGAAGATAAGACAGCTTTTCGCACGGAGAAGGGCATTTTTTGTTATACAAGATGCCTTTTGGTCTCCGCAATGCGGGAGCTACTTATCAAAGATTGATGGATGCAGTTTTTGGAGATGATATCGGGAAAACTGTGGAAGTCTACATTGACGATTTGGTCATTATCAGCAATTCAGAAGAAACTATGCTAGATAACATCCAACGAACTTTTGATTCTCTACGAAAGGTCAATTTAAAGTTAAATCCAAGCAAGTGCTCCTTTGGCATGGAAGAGGGCAAATTCTTGGGTTTCATTGTCACCAAAGAGGTTTCAAGGTTAATCCTGAGAAGGTCGAAGCAATACAAAAAATGTCTTCTCCTGCTACTATCAAAGAGATGCAACGTTTGGCTTGAAGGTTAGCTGCGCTAAACCGCTTTCTCGCCAATCATGCTGCAAAATATTATCCATTTATTCGAACCTTGCGCAATTGTACGAAGAGCAAAGAGTTTGCATGGACTCCTGAAGCTGATCAAGCTTTCTAGCAGATGAAAGATTGTTTAGTTTAACTTCCCACACTTACTGCTCCTCGTGAAAAAGAACCCATGGTCTTATATCTTACTGCATCCGAGGTAGCAGTAGGTGCTGTCTTGCTGGTAGAACACTATGGAGTCCAATCTCCAATTTATTATATCAGCAAGATGTTGAATGATCCAGAGACAAGGTATTCAATTATGGAGAAATTGGTTTTGGCATTGGTCCACGCCTCATGCAGGCTTCGAAGATACTTTTCAGGACATATCATTCCAGTTTTAACAAATTTTCACATTGGCCAAGTCTAGGCCAAGCCAGATGTTTCTGGACGACTTGCGAAGTGGGCAATAGAATTGGGGGGTTATAACATCTGTTATAAACCTAGACCAGCTATCAAAGGCCAAGTTTTGGCAGATTTCATCGCTGAAATTCCTGCTGATAAAATTGAAGAATGTCAGTCCCAATCATAGACGATAGAGCTTGGACACTGTTTACAGATGGCGCATCAAACAGTGATGGGGCTGGAGCAGGTCTTCGGTTAAAGAGTCCAGAGGGAGCAGAGTTCACCTATGCAATTCGGTTAGATTTTAAAAGCACCAACAATGAGGCCGAATATGAAGCTTTCCCAGCGGGCTTACGCCTCGCTATCAAAATGGGTGCAACAAATTTAGAAGCCCATGTTGATTCATTGCTAGTTGCTGAGCAAGTAATTGGGACGTACGATGCAAAAGGAGATATCATGGCTTTATACTTAGCGCAAGCTAAGGCTCTTATAGTACAATTCCAACAATTCAAAGTCACGCACGTAAAACGAAGCGAAAATAAACATGCTGATGCTCTAAGCAAACTAGCAGCAACTAGTTTCAAACATTTGGCAAAACAAGTTCGTATCAAAGTTTTGAGTAACCCATCAGTCCCTCTCAGACAAGCAACAATGGTCGAAGTAGGAGAATAATGATGTATTTGTTACATGGTTCACTACCAGAAGATAAAGCGCAAGCACGTAAGTTACGTTGCAAAGCCCTCAATTACGAGATGGTCGACGGTATCATGTACCGACGCTCTTACATGGGTCCTTTGCTCCGCTGTGTTAACAAACATGATGCGCAATACCTGGCCAGGGAGGTTCATGAGGGGCTGTGTGGTATACATTCTGGGCCGTGCATGGTAGTAGCCAAAGTGAGAAGCGCAGGGTATTATTGGCGCGGAATGTACATTGATGCTGTGGAGATTTTGCGCAAATGCATGTCCTGCCAAAGGCATGCCCCTAAAACATTGCGCCCAAAGAATCCGTTGGTACCCGTCACAACAGCTTGGCCGTTTCAACAATGGGCCATTGATTTAGTTGGACCATTTCCAGATGCGCCCGGTGCAGTTAAATTCATCATTGTTGCGGTCGATTATTTCACCAAATGGGTTGAAGCTAAACCCTTAGCTTCTACTACAGCAATGGTAATTCGAAAGTTCATCTGGGAATACATCATTTGCCGGTTTGGTCTGCCCATGCGCATTGTTACAGACAACGGTCCAAATTTAACAGCTGAAGATTTGCAAAAGTGGATGGCTGAAATGGGAATCCAACATGTCTTTGCTTCCGTTGCGCATCCATATGCAAATGGTCAAGTTGAAAGCATAAACAAACAGTTGGTTGACGGTATCAAAGCCCGCCTTGGCACGGCACAGCGAGGGTGGGTTGATGAATTGCCTAGCATCCTATGGGCACACCGAGCTATGCCCAAGACTAGCACTGGAGAAACCCCATTTAGCCTTGTATATGGCACGGAAGCCATGATTCCTGGCGAAATTAGATTACCATCTCCAAGGATGCTAGCTTTAGAAAAGCAAGATAATGAAGAATAAAGGCGCATCGATTTAGACTTGTTGGAAGAACGACGAGAGAATGCAGTGATTCGCGAAGTTAAATACAAGTCTCAGCTTGAAAAGTATTACAACAAAAGGGTACGCATTTGCTCCTTTTTGCCTGGTGACTTTTTCTTCGCGATAATGAACCATCGAATGCCGAAAAACCAGGAAGTTAGCCCCGCGATGGGAAGGTCCATACGTGATAAATGAAGTATTGCGAAAAGGCGTATACACTCTGAAGCGTATGGACGGATCCAGCGTTCCTCGAACCTGGAACGCCCAACAATTACGCAGATGTTATATGTAATCTCAATCCTCTAAGCAACTTCTGGGCATTGCGTAACGAGACTGCTTACTATATTTCTTATGTAATCTTAGTGACAACTATAACTTTACGCTTTATCAGTTTGAATAAAATACTCTGTCACTACTTACAGTCTTTTATATGTTTATTTACAAATGCATGCAATTCCTTTGGATAAACAAAAACACAAACTCATGAGCCACAAGATAACTTAATACTTACAGTCACACATGAGGTAAGAAATTGTTCATTTGTCCATCCTACACAAGTAAGTGGTCACATGCAAAGATTGTAAAACTAAAATATATCATATTCACATCAAAAGTACTTCCGCAGCACCGCAACGTTACAAGTAATTACAAAATAAAGAGTTACAAATTTCCTACTCTATGGATTTCTTGCCCGCCTGCTTTTCTGTTGTTGTGAAGATTTCCTTTAGTCTATCGACAAAGTCATCTTGCTGCAGTGCGACATCCACCAGGTCCATAATAGGAATCTGCAAATGATCATATTTCTCCTTAGCCGCAGAATAAATGGCAGCAGTATTTAAACCATGCGTGGCAGCCCGGCTTGTATCCCATTTGGTTTTCAGCACGTGTGCCATATGCAATGTGCACTCTTTATAGCCCTCAGCATGCCCGTCGCTGCGCGCAGCCATCATCAATTCTGCCACTCTCTCATCCAACTCCGTAGAGTTAAGGATGGCATTTGCAATCTATATACAAAATCAATCGTATATGTTATAATTATTGATCCAGACATGTACAAAGAAAAGGGAATATTACCTCAACAATCCCATACTCCCGCAACCAGGTGAGCTGGTTCATTAGCGATTCTGTCAAGCTCTCAGCTGTAGCACGAGCGACCTCCATCTCATGAAGTTTTTCTTCGCCTTCGGTCAAGCGGGGCGTCAACTCGGCTTTCTCGGTTAGGTGAAGCTTGATATCCTTTTTCAAGGAATCTACTTCCACTTGAAGTCGCTCCTGTTCAAATAACATAGAGGTTAGCTCATCAATCTCTTTATTCTTAAGGAGGAGAGTCATTTTGGTTGCTACCTCATTTTGCTCGCTTCTTTCCCTATGAGAACGAGCCTCTTCTACAGCAGCAACCGCATCAGCTTTCTCTTTTTAAATTTCTCAATTTCATTACGAAGATAGATTTTTTCATTGTTATCACGATCACAAGCCTCCACAATGTGCAGAAAGGTTTCATACTTGCGTTTCCACGCAAGCGCAGACCATTCCTTGGTCTTCTTCTCATCCTCAAACTTACTTTTCTCCGCCTCGAGCTCAACCCTCATCTTCCCCAACTTCTCACTCTCGCTTCCAACCGTTTGGACTCAAACTCATCCCAGTCCTTGTTCATGCTGCGCCACTCGCACACGATTCGATGAGTTACAGATGAGGCCTACGCTATCTCCAGAAGATAAGCTTGATAAATTTGATCATGAGATTTGTCTTCTTGGCGCTTCACCTCAGCCGGTGGATAAATTCCCTTATACCATTCCCTGCAAGCATGCAGGTCGGTAAAGGTGTCACTTTGTTTCAACTTCCACACTGGCTCATGAACGGCGGAGGCCCTCTTAGTAGAGTAAGTTCGGTAGTAATAGTCCCCAAGAGTTTCCTCGGGACGAATCGTTGACACTATCTTTTCAGCATGACTATGAGAGACAACCGTCACATGCGCCGCAGTTTCAGTCTCCACAGTTGGGGGGGGGGCAGTATCTTTTACCTGCTCGCCAGCAGATTCTCCGTGGCATCAGGAGCAGTATTTTCAACCTGCTCACCAGCATGATCTTCAACAACTGTTTTTTATTTTCTTCAGTTGCAGCCATCTGTGGCATATCAAGAATGATAGGCTCCGCAACTGGTTCTTTTTCAACATGCGCCTGCTCTGGCGCAGAGGTTGTTGATGGCGGTGGAGTTATCTTCACAAGTTTCTCTGTGATCAAACATAAAGGTAAGAAAAATAGCGAGCAAATAACTTGCAAAGAAATGTTTAAGCAAACCTTACCAGGAGAAAACTTCTTCGCAAAAGCTTCTAAATTGCCTTTCTTTCCAATGCGCGGCCGCACAGCCTTTTTTGGTGGAGATGGTGGTGCAGTCTCAGATTCTTTCCTCTTCTTGGAAGCACGCTTCAGCGCCTCTTCAAGGCTTGAAGGGATCTCTAAAGGATCATCTGGATTCGAGGTTGGGACAGAAGATGTGTCAATAGGTTCTGGCTTTGGTTTCCTCAAACCTACAAGCGCAAGACCCTCTAGTGAGTCTGACACCACCACGTAATCACACCAAGAGTCAGATACGTGACGCGTACCTTTCTTACCCTCAGCTTTCGCAGCAGCTGATGGCTTAGTTTTTTGATCTTGTTTGGAAGGAGGAGGTGCAGCAGCTGCAGCAGCAGTTGGCTTCTTTTTCTTCTTCGAGTCAGGGGCTACGCCCAAGTTTAGCAAATCACCTACATAATCAAAAATATTGAACAAGGGTTGCGCCATTAGTTATATTGCTATATTACTTAAAAAATATGTTCAATAGTAATATTGCAATATTAACTTAGGCCTTGCAAGGTTTTACTTACCAGTCGCAGAGGACGGTTGCGTCTCCAGCTCCTCCTTCTTGGGCAGCTCAAAGTTCTCTAGGATTTGCGAGAACCATGTATCCTCACCCTCAGCAATTGGCACGACGGCCATTTTCCCTTTTTCTCTCTTGAAGGATATCAAGTAGAGAGGTGCAACTGTATCACAAATATTTTTGCATCAGTACATATCTATTAAAAGGTATTACCAGGAAGTTAAACGGTCACGTACCAGTTCCGTCTTCAGTGTACACCAGTTTTTCCCGGCGTTCTTTCTTCCAAAAAATACTCATCCCAGCAGCGATGATGTAACATCCATCGAAAAACGGGTTTTCAAAACCCGCTTCGTTTATTAATCGAATAGTCAGTTACATTTTTTTCTTTGCTTATTTAATGCTCCTTTTAATTTTAAACAATACATAATTAATAAATATATTAGAATTTGTAAACTATATTAATAAACAATGAAACGGTCGAAGAAAAAAATAAAAGTCGCTGCCGGGTTTCGAACCCGGGTCAGCCGACTCACTTAACACACAAGCACTTAACCACTCCGCCACTTGGTTCTTTTGTGTAACCAATGAAACAAATAAAACTTAACTTCTACCTGTGAACTCATCTGTTGCGCCAAAACTATAACCGATAATCGGCTTTTAACCATCCAGAGACGTTTGAGTGATCGTGAGTTACTGAAAATAACCGATAAAACCATTACAACCCACGTTCTTAATCAATTCAGTCTTCATTGAACTCGATTCATATGATTTTCGAGTTTGATAACCGAAATCATTTACTTCCAATTTACACTGGTAATATCATTGTCTCATAACTCAGAAACACTCACAGAACCTTCAATTTCATTTGCGCTCTAATTTCTGTTCGTCGGAAACGATATCTGCTATCGCCGGACTTTCGCCGGAAAACCGATACATACATCAAATCGGTAATTTTCTCGATTCTTTCATTTTCAATCCATTGTTAGACTTTTACTAACTCAAATCCTTCAATCAGAATCGGTCCCAGACGACGTTGTCGGATAATCTGCACCCGCCGGAAAATCTCTGAAAATTCCGAAATCACGCTGTGAATCGGTACAAACATCTAAACTCTCTGATAATTCTTGTTTAGTCACTTAATTTCACAATTAGTTAATCAAAACTGTTAATTGGTCCGCTCAGACGGAATTCATAAAACAGAGCCGACGACCTTGCCGGAGTTCTGAGAAAAACATCTGTTTCGGTACATTCATTTCCAAAACCCTCTCTATCCATTACATTTCAATCATTTATAAGTTTCGTTAATCGAATTAAACGAGAACAGTCGAATATCGTTGTTCTGTGTCTGTGAATGATGAAGACGAAGTCGACGTTGTGTATAAGTATTATAAAAATTGGATATTAAACCGGGTTAGACACACAGTCCAGCGGTGGACTGTGTGCAAACACATAACGCACGTCACGAGTTCGAATCTTACAAACGCACCGGCTTTCTGAATTAAAACCAATTTTTTTGTTACTGAATCAGAGTAGGACCCAGGATGTTTTTAAGATTAATAAAAACTCTAAGTTTAACAGATAAGTCACACAGCCCAATTGGTTGGGCTGTGCGCTTACAAACCGAAGGACCCGAGTTCGATCTGGCTCCCTGCAAACCGGTTCAACCATTTAAATTCTTTTAATATAAACCGAATAAATTAAGCATTTAATTAGTATATATATATAATTAAAATATAGAATATTTCGGGTTAGACACGTAGCTCAGTTGGTAGAGCTGCGTGCACGCGTACGGGAGGTCACAAGTTCGAAACTCACTCAGTGCACTTACACCACAGTCCGACCGGTCAACGGTCCGGTCAATGGACCGGTCAACGGTCAACCCAAAAAGTCAACATTTTTTTATATTTTTATTTATTTATTTAATTTAAAAATCAATTAAAAATACTTAAAAATAATATTTTTAAAGTTAGAAAATGACCTTAAACTCACAAAAATAAATCTAAAAATCCTATTAAAATTGTTAATAAAATCCACTTATTTACCGAACCTTTTCGTTATTATTTAGGTTAGTTATTCCTCGTCGATCAACTCTCTAAACTCGTGCGCATTCAACATCGTCAAACGAACGCACCTAATGTGAGTGAATCTCTACGAATTCCCCGTTTTAATCACATTTTGGGGTGTATCATGTGTCATTTATTATTTATTACTTTTAAACACTTGTGCATCCATCATATCCATGATCAAATGTGTATCCAATATGTATCAACTGTTTGTGTGGTTAATGTTTAGATTAAATTTTATCATTTTTAGTATATACATCATCATAGGCTTGTCTGTTCCCCATTACCTATGAGCGGAACGTGGCGTTGCCAACATACGATCGGCTCCGTTTGATTGAGCCTTGATCGCATATACATAATCATAGGCCGTCCGTTCCCCATTACCTATGAGCGGAACGTGACGTTGCCAACATATACATTATCATTCATGTCATATACTCATGCAAGGTGGTTTGTTATTGTATGTTTATTTACGTTTGCTCACATATGATTATTGCACAATTTTTCCATATTAAATACAACAAGAAATCAATAATAAATGTTTTCTAACAAGGTTCACTCGCCAACTTTTGTTGACCCAAAAACCCCTATTTTTATACATGATACAGGTGATCCAGTTGCAGCAAGAAACATATAGGACGGCCTAGAAGAATAAATCAGTTTAGGCTTTGGATTGTTTATTTAGTTACTTTTTCCTTGTAATTGTATGGACTTGTTTGAAATATTGAAGTTGTAATTTGAATTTAATAAATATGAAACATTTTAGTAAACATCATGAGCTTTGGTGACAACCCAATTATGCCCCGACTCTTATTCCGCTGCGGGTCGGGGTGTGACAGATTGGTATCAGAGCCATGACTATAGGGATATAGGATAGGCTATTAGACCCTTAGAGCCTATACTATAGTTGAATAGAATTATTTAAATTGTTTATGTGTTACATACAAAATTCATGATGTTTATTGTTACATTCAATGTTATGCAAGCATGTTCATAAGTACATATTACTATACAATGCTCAACATGAATCATATCCTCATAACATATCATATCCATGAGAGCACACACCACACAATTTCCATGATTTTTGCAACGATTTTTATATTTTTTTTCAAATCACATCAAAGTGAGTTCTCATGACGGGCATGTAGTAACTGGAAGGGTACAAGTACCGGTAGTCGGAACGTCCTGTCTAGGCTTGGCATTCGTATAAATCCAAAATAAAGGACCAGTTTGCCTACCTGGGGACTAACGATGAGAGTACGAAGGACCTATTAGGCCAAAGCATGCTATGCCAAATGTCGTGTGAGCTAACCCCACTTTGAGTTGTCATTGTGTCTACACCTGGACACCCTCCGACCATACACTCGCAAACATATTTCATGGTTTTCATTCGGGTGATGCGAGTGTTAAACCGCCAACATCAATGTGAATCCTACTAAGCCAATAGTCATGGGGGCCCACATGACTATACAGGCGATGGTATGGGGGACATTGGAGGCCCAAACATGAGCAAACCCAAGACATCCTATGGATGTAGTTGCATTATTTATGACTATGTTATTTTGTTACTTTTAACGACACATGACGCCTAAAAAGATTCCTTAAACTAACAATCTTCTTATGTATGTTCCTGTAGATGTCGGCTAGGCAGCAACGTGGGGGTAGAAAGTCAGGAAGGTCAAACGAACGCTTGGCCACCCAAATCGCAAAACAAATGGCCGCGGTGCTTCCTGACATCGTAATTCAAGTCCAACAAGCTCTCGCCGCAAATCCCATCAACCCTCCCAATCAAGAAGACCAGAACGTCGACAACCCTCCCTCCAAAAAGTGCTCTTACAAACACTTCAAGTCTTGCGATCCCCCGAAATTTGAAGGGACCGAAGGTGTCACAATTCTTCTCCACTGGTTTGAGGAAATGGAAAACACCTTCCTCAATTGCGATTGTCCCGAGGATCGTAAGGTACGTTACGCAACCGGGAGACTATTTGGAGTAGCTCTTACCTGGTGGAATACAGAAAAAGGTAAGAGAGGAATCGAAGATGCAATGGCCTTAACATGGGAGGAGTTAAGGGAAATCATGACGAGACGCTTCTGTCCAAGAAGCGAGATCAAAAAGTTAGAGGATGAATTCCACTCGTTAAAGCAAAAGGAGGGAGATCATACGTCCTACAACAAAAGGTTTTTAGAGTTGAACCAAATGATCCCCAACTTGTTCACCCCAGTATACCGCTTAGTCGAACACTATATTCGAGGCCTCCCCTCGAAAATTCAAGACTCAGTTCTAAGCACTTCGCCTGCAACACTTGAAGCCGCTATGGAACTAGCTACCGAGCTTACCGAGAATCGCATCCGAAATGGCAAATTTAAGGATGAGAAAAAGAAAGCCCCCATTGAGGGCCAAACTTCAAACCATTCCACCTCCTCCTCAAAGTTTGCTAGTAAGAGGAAACGAAACACCAGAAACTTTTCTGTCACACAAACAAATTTCCCTATCCCTGCTGCACCCATCACTCAAGTTGCCCCCTCATCTGCACCATATAAAAAGCCATACTCCGGCCCCTACCCAAAATGCAACCGTTGCCAATACCATCACTTTCCTGATCATCCCTGCCAACATTGCACCGGCTGTGGCCGTGCAGGTCACACCATCCAAACCTGTCGCACACTTCAGCGAACGAACCGCAATCAGCCCTCAACCCAAACCCACTATCAGATAGTGGGTCAAGCCCAACAACCTTTACTCCTACCACCTGCCCAACATGTAGCCCAATCCTACTACCAATCCAACTATCCCATGATGCAACCTATGCGGGCTTGTTACAACTGTGGAGACCCGAACCACTTCAGGAACACCTGTCCACGCTTGGTGAACATCATCCATGCCCAAGCTCAAGCAAATCCAGTAAACCAGACTAATCAAGCTCCTCCACCTGCTAGGGGAAGAGCTTTCAACATCAACGCAAATCAAGCTAGGGCTGACAACAATGTGGTTAACGGTACGTTTCTCATCAATGGTAGTTATGCATCCATGTTATTTGATACTGGCGCGGATAAGAGTTTTGTGTCCTTAGAATTTGAACCCATCCTCAACCAAACTCGTGATAAACTCATGGAATCCATAACGGTAGAAGTTGCTGACGAAAACCGGTCTCATTAAACTCTATTATACGCAATTGTACTCTCACCCTAAATGATCACGATTTTCCAGTTGACCTCATTCCTATGAAGTTGGGAAGTTTCGACATTATAATTGGTATGGACTGGCTCAGCCAACATCATGCTGAAGTTGTATGCCGCGAAAAGTTCATTCGCATTCCTCTTGCAAACGGTCAGACTCTACGAATCTTTGGAGAAACCCCTTCGAAAGGACTCAAATTAATGTCCTGTCTTCAAGCCCGAAAATATCTCCGCAAGAATTATGTTGCATTCCTAACCCACGTCGTCAAAAAGGGGATCAAGGAGAAGAAACTCGAAGACATCCCAGTAGTAAAAGATTTTCCGTAAGTTTTTCCCGACGACATTTCAGGACTTCCTCCCCTGAGAGAAGTCGAATTCCGCATTGATCTTATACCTGGAGCTACCCATTCGCAAAATCTCCTTATAGGTTAGCCCCATCCGAAATGCAAGAGCTGGCCAGTCAACTGCAAGAGCTGACTGACAAAGGATTCATACGTCCTAGCTCATCGCCTTGGGGTGCACCTGTCCTTTTTGTGAAGAAGAAAGATGGAACGTTTCGCATGTGTATCGACTACAGAGAACTCAACAAGTTAACGGTCAAGAACCGCTACCCATTACCTCGCATCGATGATCTTCTAGACCAACTTCAAGGCGCCACCTGTTTTTCAAAAATCGACCTACGTTCTGGTTATCATCAACTCAGAGTACATGAAGAAGACGTCCCAAAGACCGCCTTCCGAACTCGTTATGGTCATTATGAATTCATGGTCATGCCATTTGGTTTAACCAACGCCCCAGCTGTCTTCATGGATCTAATGAACAGAGTCTGCAAACCCTATCTTGACCGTTTTGTCATAGTCTTCATCGACGACATCCTCATCTACTCAAAGTCTAAGTCTGATCATGAACGGCACCTTCGACTCATCCTTACACTCTTAAGGACAGAAAAGCTGTACGCTAAGTTCTCGAAATGTGAATTCTGTTAAGGGAAGTACAATTCCTTGGACACGTCGTCAATGACAAGGGTATTTATGTTGATCCCTCAAAAATCAAAGCAGTACAGGAATGGCAAGCGCCACGTACACCTACCGAAGTAAGATTATTTCTTGGTTTGGCTGGTTATTATCGCCGTTTCATTGCAAATTTCTCCCGTATTGCTGTACCACTCACGGCTTTGACTCATAAAGGAAAGCCCTTCATATGGGGACCCAAACAAGAAGAAGCTTCCAAACCCTTAAGCAAAAGCTTTGTGACGCACCTATCCTCACACTTCCTGAAGGTTGCGATGACTTTGTAGTATATTGCGACGCATCAGGGAAAGGGCTAGGCTGTGTATTAATGCAAAGAGGAAAAGTGATAGCCTATGCTTCTAGGCAACTCAAAGTTCACGAGAAGAACTACACCACCCACGACCTAGAACTTGGAGCCGTTGTGTTCGCTCTTAAGATATGGAGACATTACCTCTACGGTGCCAAGTGTGAAATATACACTGACCACAAGAGCCTCCAACATATCTTTAACCAAAAGGAGTTGAATATGAGGCAACGAAGATGGGTCGAACTTCTTAATGACTACGGCTGAAATTCGGTATCATCCTGGCAAGGCAAACGTGGTGGCCGATGCGCTTAGTCGAAAGGGTTATGCGAACTCCATTCGTCTTCTATGTTCGCAAATCATGACCGACATCAAAGATCAAATCCGAGAAGCCCAACATGTTTCTGTAACAGAAAATGACGTACGCAATGAGCTGTCTTGTGGAGCAGAACTTAAAATCGAAACCAAACCTGACGGTATTCTGTACTATCTAGATCGCATATGGATTCCCGATCACAATAACCTTCGTGATTTCCTTATGAATGAGGCGCACAAAACACGATACTCTGTACACCCAGGGGCCGACAAGATGTATCAAGACCTTCGATACACCTACTGGTGGCCTGGCATGAAGAAGGATATCGCTGTTTTTGTTTCCAAGTGCCTTACATGTTCCAAAGTAAAAGCTGAACATCAAAGACCGTCAGGACTTCTAGTCCAACCTGAAATACCTGTATGGAAGTGGGAAAACATAACCATGGACTTCATTACCGGGTTACCTCGCACCTCCAGTGGGTATGACACTATATGGGTAATCATTGATCGTCTTACAAAATCAGCTCACTTCATTCCGATTCGCGAGGACTTCAAGAATGAGAAGTTAGCTCGTATCTACATCAGCGAGATCGTAAGCCGTCATGGTGTACCTTTAAGCATTATTTCAGACCGTGATGGTCGTTTCACTTCACGAACATGGCAAGCCGTACAAGCAACTTTGGGTACACGATTAGACCTCAGTACCGCTTATCATCCTCAAACTGATGGACAATCTGAACGCACCATCCAAACACTTGAAGACATGCTTCGAGCATGTGTCATAGACTTCAAGGGAAATTGGGACGCTCATCTACCATTAGTTGAATTTTCGTACAACAACAGCTATCATTCAAGTATCGGCATGGCACCTTTCGAAGCGTTATATGGCCGTAAGTGCCGATCTCCAGTATGTTGGCACGAAATTGGGGAAGCTCAAATCACCGGTCCAGAATTGATTCAGGAAACAACAGACAAGATCCATCAGATTCGAAACAATCTTCTAGCGGCACAAAGTAGTCAAAAGAGTTATGCAGACAAACGACGAAAGCCCTTGGAGTTTAACATTGGTGATCATGTACTTTTAAAAGTATCACCGTAGAAAGGAGTAGTTCATTTAGGTCAGAAGGGCAAGCTAGCACCACGCTACGTAGGACCTTTCAAGATACTCGAAAGAGTAGGACCTGTAGCATACAAGCTTGACCTACCAGAAGAACTCAACAGAATTCACCCCACATTCGACGTATCAAACTTGAAGAAGTGCGTCGCTGATGAAAACCTCCATATTCTCCTAGAAGATATTCAGATCGATGAATCTATGCACTTCATTGAAAGACCAGTAGAGATCATGGACTTTGGAGAAAAACGTTTAAGACGGAGTCGTATTCCAATTGTTAGGGTACGCTGGGAGTCGAAACGAGGACCTGAGTTTACTTGGGAACGTGAAGACTCAATGCGCGAAAAATAACCGCATCTTTTTCCTGTTACCACTACTAGTTAAATTTCGGGACGAAATTTCTAAAAGTAGGGGATACTGTAACATCCATCGAAAAACGGGTTTTCAAAACCCGCTTTGTTTATTAATCGAATAGTCAGTTACATTTTTTTCATTGCTTATTTAATGCTCCTTTTAATTTTAAACAATACATAATTAATAAACATATTAGAATTTGTAAACTATAATTAATAAACAACGAAAACGGTTGAAGAAAAAAATAAAAGTCGCTGCCGGGTTTCGAACCCGGGTCAGCCGGCTCACTTAACACACAAGCACTTAACCACTCTGCCACTTGGTTCTTTTGTGTAACCAATGAAACAAATAAAACTTAACTTCTACCTGTGAACTCATCTGTTGCGCCAAAACTGAAACCGATAATCGGCTTTCAACCATCCAGAGACGTTTGAGTGATCGTGAGTTACTGAAAATAACCGATAAAACCATTACAACCCAAGTTCTTAATCAATTCAGTCTTCATTGAACTCGATTCATATGATTTTCGAGTTTGATAACCGAAATAATTTACTTCCAATTTACACTGGTAATATCATTGTCTCATAACTCAGAAACACTCATAGAACCTTCAATTTCATTTGCGCTCTAATTTCTGTTCGTCGGAAAAGATATTTGCTATCGCCGGACTTTCGCCAGAAAACCGAGACATACATCAAATCGGTAATTTTCTCGATTCTTTCATTTTCAATCCATTGTTAGACTTTTATTAACTCAAATCCTTCAATCAGAATCGGCCCCAGACGTTGTCGGATAATCTGCACCCGCCGGAAAATCTCTGAAAATTCCGAAATCACGCTGTGAATCGGTACAAACATCTAAACTCTCTGATAATTTTTGTTTAGTCACTTAATTTCACAATTAGTTAATCAAAACTGTTAATTGGTCCGCTCAGACGGAATTCATAAAACAGAGCCGACGACCTTGCCGGAGTTCTGAGAAAAACATCTGTTTCGGTACATTCATTTCCAAAACCCTCTCTATCCATTACATTTCAATCATTTAAAGTTTCGTTAATCAAATTAAACAAGAACAGTCGAATATCGTTGTTCTGTGTCTGTGAATGATGAAGACGAAGTCGACGTTGTGTATAAGTATTATATAAATTGAATATTAAACCGGGTTAGACACACAGTCCAGCGGTGGACTGTGTGCAAACACATAACGCACGTCACGAGTTCGAATCTTACAAACGCACCGGCTTTCCGAATTAAAACCAATTTTTTTGTTACTGAATCAGAGTAGGACCCAGGATGTTTTTAAGATTAATAAAAATTGTAAGTTTAACATATAAGTCACACAGCCCAATTGGTTGGGCTGTGCGCTTACAAACCGAAGGACCCGAGTTCGACCCGGCTCCCTGCAAACCGGTTCAACCATTTAAATTCTTTTAATATAAACCGAATAAATTAAACATTTAATTAGTATATATATATAATTAAAATATAGAATATTTCGGGTTAGACACGTAGCTCAGTTGGTAGAGCTGCGTGCACGCGTACGGGAGGTCACAAGTTCGAACCTCACTCAGTGCACTTACACCACAGTCCGACCGGTCAACGGTCCGGTCAATGGACCGGTCAACGGTCAACCCAAAAAGTCAACATTTTTTATATTTTTATTTATTTATTTAATTTAAAAATCAATTAAAAATACTTAAAAATAATATTTTTAAAGTTAGAAAATGACCTTAAACTCACAAAAATAAATCTAAAAATCCTATTAAAATTGTTAATAAAATCCACTTATTTACCGAACCTTTTCGTTATTATTTAGGTTAGTTATTACTCGTCGATCAACTCTTTAAACTCGTGCGCATTCAACATCATCAAACGAACGCACCCAATGTGAGTGAATCTCTACAAATTTCCCATTTTAATCACATTTTGGGGTGTATCATGTGTCATTTATTATTTATTACTTTTAAACACTTGTGCATCCATCATATCCATGATCAAATGTGTATCCAATATGTATCAACTGTTTGTGTGGTTAATGTTTAGATTAAATTTTATCATTTTCAGTACATACATCATCATAGGCTCGTCTGTTCCCCATTACCAATGAGCGAAACCGTTCCCCATTACTATGAGCGGAACGTGGCGTTGCCAACATACGATCGGCTCCGTTTGATTGAGCCTTGATCGCACATATATCATCATAGGCCGTCCGTTCCCCATTACCTATGAGCGGAACGTGACGTTACCAACATATACATTATCATTCATGTCATATACTCAT
Organism: Scalesia atractyloides; assembly: GCA_947069175.1. Taxonomy (NCBI): domain Eukaryota; kingdom Viridiplantae; phylum Streptophyta; class Magnoliopsida; order Asterales; family Asteraceae; genus Scalesia; species Scalesia atractyloides. The sequence continues at coordinate 103,490 of CAMTDV010000024.1, read as the reverse complement.
GCAAGGTGGTTTGTTATTGTATGTTTATTTACGTTTGCTCACATATGATTATTGCACAATTTTTCCATATTAAATACAACAAGAAATCAATAATAAATGTTTTCTAACAAGGTTCACTCGCCAACTTTTGTTGACCCAAAAACCCCCATTTTTACACATGATACAGGTGATCCATTTGCAGCAAGAAACATATAGGACGGCCTAGAAGAATAAATCAGTTTAGGCTTTGGATTGTTTATTTAGTTACTTTTTCCTTGTAATTGTATGGACTTATTTGAAATATTGAAGTTGTAATTTGAATTTAATAAATATGAAACATTTTAGTAAACATCATGAGCTTTGGTGATAACCCAATTATGCCCTGACTCTTATTCCGCAGCGGGTCGGGGTGTGACAGATGAGGGCCCTCTCTGGCAAAACAACGTTGGGCACATCTTAATGTCCTGGTACCACACCTCGTCGACAGGTATGGGGAGGGTTTCCAGCTCTATATCATCACCGGCCCGGAAAGTCATCTTCATCGGGATCACTGCCGCCTTTATGAAGAAAAATTTCTGTTTCCAGTTATGGTAGGATTTGGGTGGCACTAACAACAACCGTTTCGCTTGTACACGTTGTTGAAAAGAGTAGAAGCCTAATGCACAGTGGAGTTGATAGAAAACTCGAAATTTCTCCACTGTCAGAAGTATGCCCATTGACCGGCATACGAACTCAAAGTGTCGGATCCTCACCATCCCCATCGGATTCAGTTGGGAAATATGGAACTTATAATAATCAAGGATCTCCAACATGAAGTGGGTCACCGGAAGCCGGAAATTTGCCACGGCAAAGTAATCATTGAATAGAGTAATATAACCGGCCGGAGCATCGGCCGCCGTGGCATTCTCTGCCGAAAAAAACGCCTTCCAAGACGGAGCAAACAAAAAGTTGGTAGCAAGGTTGTCAAAATCCTCCTTCTTCCACTTTAACGGTGGTAAACTTGACGTTGTCGGCATATCAGCAGAGCTCGAACCGGTGGCCATGGCACAGACTTCGAATAATAATCGGAAAACTTTGAAGGTCACCGGAACTTATGAACAACTATTTCTCTCAAAAAACACAAAGGTGTGAGGAATGGAAACGACGATTCCCTTTATATACCAATCGCAATTAATGCTAGACGTGACAACATCAACTTTTTCGACCATTACACCTTCCCAGGTAACTGAAAGGGTGAGTGGGGAACAGTACTTACCCCCACGCGCGTGAGTGTTGCCGAATTATCATTAATGCAGTGCGACACGTACTGTTGACAGCCTGTCAACAGTACCACCACGTCTCAAGAACGTGCGTTTACACCAACTACATTATTTGGATGAGCGACACGTGTCCAGATATATTTGAAATTCAAAAAGTCTTCAAAGTTCACATACGACACGTCACCAAGAAGCAAAAAACACTAAAGGACCAGCACCCATTCAACACAACATACTTATCTTAAGTCCAGTGCTCCACCTACTTTTAACTTTTACATAGGAGCAACACTGGACTGGGGGAACTTGAAGGGGTATGGTCCCAAAAACCTTGCGCCAAGCAAGGGAACCATACCCACTATTAATTGCCAAGGAGACCTTGCGCATGCTTCCTTGCTAAAGAAAGAGTCACTAGACTCTGTGCCAGGTATCCAAAAAGGGAAAATATCATTTAACTTCCTTGCGCAGGCTCGCCCAAGGTTGAAAGTTAACCTTGATCAATTTTCTTGGATAACTCTTCACTCATAAACCTTGCGCAGACGTTTATATCAAAGAAAGAGCTCAGTAAACGTTGCGCCAACAACAGAGAAAGGGAAAATATCATTTAACTTCCTTGCGCGGGCTCGCGCAAGGATTCAAAGTTAACCTTGATCAATTTCCTAGGATAAATCTTCACTCATAAACCTTGCACAGACGTTTATATCAAAGAAAGAGCTCAGTAAACGTTGCGTCAACAACAGAGAAAGGAAAGAGGATCAGTTAACTACCTTGCGCCGCTCGCACAAGAAAACAGTTAATCCTGAGAAGCTTTCCCTTGGTAAAATCCTTGAGCTGATGAAGAGGTAAATGGAATCTTTTCTGTTGTAACAGAATACACACGTGGCGAGCAACAAATAGATTACAGCTGTGATATCTTCTAGAAGCCACTAACACCCAATCGTGCAAGCATCTTTTTGGTTATAACCAATTGCCCAATGGCAGCATCTGGGACGATCGAGAGATCACGGTGATAGCATGCTCACATCAATAAAAGATAGTGATCTCATGATGACATGTGGCATCTCCCTAAACCGTGGATGAGCTCACGATCCGTGTGCACTAACGGATAACCACAACTTAACGGAGTGGCGAAAGATTCCGTTAAAGATTAACATCTCTCATTTTGGCGCCCAAACCCGGCTATAAATAAGTAACTTGGACTACAAGTAGAAGGTATTCACTATCCCTTACTTTCTCTCTTACTCATTTAAACTATTTCCGACTACCTGTACTTATTCTCATGCCGGGGGGTGGTCAGGGAGAGAACTCCCCTTCTCCCCGTGGCGAGATGACGGAGTTCTATATTGCAGGATTAGTTGGAACATAGTTGCAGTCGTCATCATCTCGAAACCAAAACGAAGGATTAACCATTTTATGCAGAGCCCGATCCATAGATCTACATAGATTCCCGTCTAGTTAGTCTAGGGTTTCTTCAGTAGGTATAGGGAATTCTCCTAGATCTAGTTCTACGTAGGGTCTTGGAAGGGTCCACGGACGATACCTAGACCATAGACATGAGCCGATTCACAAATTTGAGTTATAGATCGGTTGTAAGGGACGTGCCGTGTACCCAGGTATTGGGCAAAACTCTAAAAAGTTTGAAACGAGTCAAAGGGTAGGTATAGGGAATTCTCCCAGATTCGGTTCTTACGTAGGGTCTTGTAAGGGTACACGGGGGCCTCCTAGACCCAAAACATGAGCTGATTCATAAACCTGAGGTATAGGTCGGTTGTGAGGGACGTGTCGGTACCTGGGTATTGGGAAAAACTCTAAAAGGTTTGAAACGAGTCAAAGGGTAGGTGTAGGGAATTCTCCTAGATTTGGTTCTTACGTAGAGTCTTGGAAGGGTCCACAGACGCAACCTAGACCCTAGACATGAGCCGATTAACAAACCTGAGTTATAGATCGATCGTATGGGATGTGTCGTGTACCCGGGTATTGGGCAAAACTATAAAAAGTTTGAAACTAGTCAAAGGGTAGGTATAGAGAATTCTCCTGGATCCGGTTCTTATGTAGGGTCTCAGAAGTGTCCACGGAGACCTACTAGACCCAAGACATGAGCCGATTCACAAACCTGAGGTATAGGTCGGTTGGAAGGGACGTGTCGTGTACCCGGGTATGGGCAAAACTATAAAAAGTTTGAAACGAGTCAAAGGGTAGGTATAGGGAATTCTCCTAGATCCGGTTCTTACGTAGGGCCTCAAAATGTCCACAGAGGCCTCCTAGACCCAAGATATGAGCCGATTCACAAACCCGAGGTATAGGTCGGTTGTAAGGGACGTGTCGTGTACTCGGGTATTGGGAAAAACTCCAAAAATTTTGAAACGAGTCAAAGGGTAGGTATAGGGAATTCTTCTAGATCTGGTTCTTACGTAGGGTCTTGGAAGGGTCCACGGACGATACCTAGATCATAGACATGAGCCGATTCACAAACATGAGTTACAGATAGGTTGTAATGGACGTGTCGTGTACCAGGGTATTGGGCAAAATTCTAAAAAGTTTGAAATGAGTCAAAGGGTAGGTATAGGGAATTCTCCTAGATCCGGTTCTTACGTAGGGTTTTGGAAGGGTCCACGAGGCCACCTAGACCCTAGGCATGAGCTGATTCACAAACCTGAGTTATAGATCGGTTGTAAGGGACGTGTCGTGTACCCGGGTAATGGGCAAAACTATAAAAAGTTTGAAACGAGTCAAAGGGTAGGTATAGAGAATTCTCCTAGATACGGTTTTTATGTAGGGTCTTAGAAGTGTCCATGGAGGCCTCATAGACCCAAGAAATGAGCCGATTCACAAACCCGAGGTATAGGTCGGTTGAGGGGACGTGTCATGTACCCGAGTATTAGGCAAAACTCTAAAAATTTTGAAACAAGTCAAAGGGTAGGTATAGGGAATTCTCCTAGATCTGGTTCTTACGTAGGGTCTTGGAAGGGTCCACGAACGATACCTAGACCCTAGACATGAGCTGATTCACAAACCTGAGTTATAGATCGGTTGTAAGGGACGTGTCGTGTACCCGGGCATTGGGCAAAACTATAAAAAGTTTGAAACGAGTCAAAGGGTAAGTATAGGGAATTCTCCTAGATCTGGTTCTTACGTAGGGTCTTGGAAGGGTACACGGAGGCCTCCTAGACTCAAGACATGAGCTGGTTCACAAACCCGAGGTATAGGTCGGTTGTAAGGGACGTGTCGTGTACCCGGGTATTAGGCAAAACTCTAAAAGGTTTGAAACGAGTCAAAGGGTAGGTGTAGGGAATTCTCCTATATCTGGTTCTTCAATAGGGTCTTGGAAGGGTCCACGGACGCAACCTAGACCCTAGACATGAGCCGATTTACAAACCTGAGTTATAGATCGATTGTGAGGGACGTGTCGTGTACCCGGGCATTGGGCAAAACTATAAAAAGTTTGAAACGAATCAAATGGTAGGTATAGAGAATTTTCCTAGATCCTGTTCTCACGTAGGGTCTCAGAAGTGTCCAAGGAGGCCTCCTAGACCCAAGACATGAGCCGATTCACAAACCCGAGGTATAGGTCGGTTGCAAGGGACGTGTCGTGTACCCGGGCATTGGGCAAAACTATAAAAAGTTTGAAACGAGTTAAAGGGTAAGTATAGAGAATTCTCCTAGATCCGGTTCTTATGTAGGGTCTCAGAAGTGTCCACAGAGGCCTCCTAGACCGAAGACATGAGTCGATTCACAAACCCAGGTATAGGTCGGTTGTAAGGGACGTGTCGTGTACCCGGGTATTGGGAAAAACTATAAAAAGTTTGAAACGAGTCAAAGGGTAGGTATAGGGAATTATCCTAGATCCGGTTCTTAGGTAGGGTCTCAGAAGTGTCCACAGAGGCCTCCTAGACCCAAGACATGAACCAATTCACAAACCCGAGATATAGGTCCGTTGTAAGGGACGTGTCGTGTTCCCGGGTATTAGGCAAAACTGTAAGAAGTTTGAAACGAGTCAAATGGTAGGTATAGGGAATTCTCCTAGATCTGGTTCTTATGTAGGGTCTTGGAAGGGTCCACGGACGATACCTAGACCTTAGACATGAGCCGATTCACAAATCAAGTTATAGATCGGTTGAAACGGACGTGTCGTGTACCCGAGTATTGGGCAAAACTATAAAAAGTTTGAAACGAGTCAAAGGCTATCTGGTTCTTACGTAGGGTCTTGTAAAGGGTCCATCGGACGATACCAAGACCCTAGACATGAGCCGATTTACAAACCTGAGTTATAGACCGCTTGTAAGGACGTGTCGTATACCCGGGTATTGGGCAAAACTCTAAACGGTTAGAAACGAGTCAAAGGGTAGGTGTAGGGAATTCTCCTAGATCTGGTTCTTTGGTAGTGTCTTGGAAGGGTCCACGGACGCTACCTAGACCCTAGACATGAGTCGATTAACAAACCTAAGTTATAGATCGATTGTAAGGGACGAGTCGTGTACCCGGGTATTGGGCAAAACTATAAAAGGTTTGAAACGAGTGAAAGGGTAGGTATAGGGAATTCTCCTAGATCCGGTTCTTAAGAAGGGTCTCAGAAGTGTCCACGGAGGCCTCCTAGACCCAAGACATGAGCCGATTCACAAACCCGAGGTATACGTCGGTTGTAAAGGACGTGTCATGTACCCGGGTATTCGGCAAAACTATAAAAAGTTTAAAACGAGTCAAATGGTAGGTATAGGGAATTCTCCTAGATCTGGTTCTTACGTAGGGTCTTGGAAGGGTCCACGGACAATACCAAGACTCTAGACATGAGCCGATTCCCAAATCTGAGTTACAGATCGGTTGTAAGTGACGTGTCGTGTACCCGGGTGTTGGGAAAAACTATAAAAAGTTTGAAACGAGTCAAAGGGTAGGTATAGGGTGTTCTCCTAGATTTGGTTATTACGTATGGTCTTGTAAGGGTCCACAGACGATACCTAGACCTAGATAAGGGCCTATTAACAAACCTAAGTTATAGATCGATTGTAAGGGACGTGTCGTGTACCTGGGTATGGGGAAAACTATAAAAAGTTTGAAACGAGTCGAAGGGTAGGTATAGGGAATTCTCCTAGATCCGGTTCTTACGTAGGGTCTCAGAAGTGTCCATGGAGGCCTCCTAGACCTAAGACATGAGCCGATTCACAAACCCGAGATATAGGTCGGTTGTAAGGGACGTGTCGTGTTCCCGGGTATTGGGCAAGACTATAAAAAGTTTGAAACGAGTCAAAGGGTAGGTATAGAGAATTCTCCTAGATACGGTTTTTATGTAGGGTCTTAGAAGTGTCCATGGAGGCCTCATAGACCCAAGAAATGAGCCGATTCACAAACCCGAGGTATAGGTCGGTTGAGGGGGACGTGTCGTGTACCCGAGTATTGGCAAAACTCTAAAAATTTTGAAACAAGTCAAAGGGTAGGTATAGGGAATTCTCCTAGATCTGGTTCTTACGTAGGGTCTTGGAAGGGTCCACGAACGATACGTAGACCCTAGACATGAGCTGATTCACAAACCTGAGTTATAGATCGGTTGTAAGGGACGTGTCGTGTACCCAGGTATTGGGCAAAACTCTAAAAAGTTTGAAACGAGTCAAAGGTTAGGTATAGGGAATTCTCCTAGATTCGGTTCTTACGTAGGTCTTGGAAGGGTACACGGAGGCCTCTTAGACCCAAGACATGAGCCGATTCACAAACCTGAGGTATAGGTCGGTTGTGAAGGACGTGTCGTGTGCCTGGGTATTGGGCAAAACTATAAAAGGTTTGAAACGAGTCAAAGGGTAGGTGTAGGGAATTCTCCTAGATCTGGTTCTTACGTAGAGTCTTGGAGGGTCCACAGACGCTACCTAGACCCTAGACGTGAGCCGATTAACAAACCAGAGTTATAGATCGATTGTATGGGATGTGTCGTGTACCCGGGTATTGGGCAAAACTATAAAAAGTTTGAAACGAATCAAAGGGTAGGTATAGAGAATTCTCCTGGATCCGGTTCTCATGTGGGTCTCAGAAGTGTCCACGGAGGCCTCCTAGACCCAAGACATGAGCCGATTCACAAATCTGAGGTATAGGTCGGTTGTAAGGGACGTGTCGTGTACCCGGGTATTGGGCAAAACTATAAAAAGTTTGAAACGAGCCAAAGGGTAGGTATAGGGAATTCTCCTAGATCCGGTTCTTACGTAGGGTCTCTGAAGTGTCCATGGAGGCCTCCTAGACCCAAGACATGAGCCGATTCACAAACCCGAGGTATAGGTCGGTTGTAAGGGACGTGTCGTGTACCCGGGTATTGGGCAAAACTATAAAAAGTTTGAAACGAGTCAAAGGGTAGGTATAGGGAATTCTCCTCGATCCGGTTCTTACGTGGGGCCTCAGAAGTGTCCATAGAGGCCTCATAGACCCAAGAAATGAGCCGATTCACAAACCCGAGGTATAGGTCGGTTGTAAGGGACGTGTCGTGTACTCGGGTATTGGGAAAAACTCCAAAAATTTTGAAACGAGTCAAAGGGTAGGTATAGGGAATTCTCTTAGATCTGGTTCTTACGTAGGGTCTTGGAAGGGTCCACGAACGATACGTAGACCCTAGACATGAGCTGATTCACAAACCTGAGTTATAGATCGGTTGTAAGGGACGTGTCGTGTACCCAGGTATTGGCAAAACTCTAAAAAGTTTGAAACGAGTCAAAGGTTAGCTATAGGGAATTCTCCTAGATTCGGTTCTTACATAGGGTCTTGGAAGGGTACACGGAGGCCTCTTAGACCCAAGACATGAGCCGATTCACAATCCTGAGGTATAGGTCGGTTGTGAAGGACGTGTCGTGTGCCTGGGTATTGGGCAAAACTATAAAAGGTTTGAAACGAGTCAAAGGGTAGGTGTAGGGAATTCTCCTAAATCTGGTTCTTACGTAGAGTCTTGGAAGGGTCCACAGACGCTACCTAGACCCTAGACATGAGCCGATTAACAAACCAGAGTTATAGATCGATTGTATGGGATGTGTCGTGTACCCGGGTATTGGGCAAAACTATAAAAAGTTTGAAACGAATCAAAGGGTAGGTATAGAGAATTCTCCTGGATCCGGTTCTCATGTAGGGTCTCAGAAGTGTCCACGGAGGCCTCCTAGACCCAAGACATGAGCCGATTCACAAATCCAAGGTATAGGTCGGTTGTAAGGGACGTGTCGTGTACCCGGGTATTGGGCAAAACTATAAAAAGTTTGAAACGAGCCAAAGGGTAGGTATAGGAGTTCTCCTAGATCCGGTTCTTAAGTAGGGTCTCAGAACTGTACACGGAGGCCTCCTAGACCCAAGACATGAGCCGATTCACAAACCCGAGGTATAGGTCGGTTGTAAGGGACGTGTCGTGTACCCGGTATTGGGCAAAACTATAAAAAGTTTGAAACGAGTCAAAGGGTAGGTATAGAGAATTCTCCTAGATACGGTTTTTATGTAGGGTCTTAGAAGTCTCCACGGAGGCCTCCTAGACCCAAGAAATGAGCCGATTCACAAACTCGAGGTATAGGTCGGTTGAAGGGACGTGTCGTGTACCCGGGTATTGGGCAAAACTCTAAAAATTTGAAACGAGTCAAAGGGTAGGTATAGGAATTCTCCTAGATCTGGTTCTTACGTAGGGTCTTGGAAGGGTACACGGAGCCTCCTAGACTCAAGACATGAGCTGGTTCACAAACCGAGTATAGGTCGGTTGTAAGGGACGTGTCGTGTACCCGGGTATTAGGCAAAACTCTAAAAGGTTTGAAACGAGTCAAAGGGTAGGTGTAGGGAATTCCTATATCTGGTTCTTCAATAGGGTCTTGGAAGGGTCCACGGACGCAACCTAGACCTAGACATGAGCCGATTTACAAACCTGAGTTATAGATCGATTGTCAGGGACGTGTCGTGTACCCGGGCATTGGCAAAACTATAAAAAGTTAGATCGATTGTCAGGGACGTGTCGTGTACCCGGGCATTGGGCAAAACTATAAAAAGTTTGAAACGAATCAAATGGTAGGTATAAAGAATTCTCCTAGATCCTGTTCTCACGTAGGGTCTCAGAAGTGTCCATGGAGGCCTCCTAGACCCAAGACATGAGCCGATTCACAAACCCGAGATATAGGTCGGTTGTAAGGGACGTGTCGTGTACCCGGGTATTGGGCAAAACTAAAAAGTTTGAAACGAGTCAAAGGGTCGGTATAGAGAATTCTCCTAGATTCGGTTCTTACGTAGGGTCTTGGAAGGGTACACGGAGGCCTCCTAGACTCATGACATGAGCTGGTTCATAAACCCGAGGTATAGGTTGGTTGTAAGGGACGTGTCGTGTACCAGGTATTAAGCAAAACTCTAAAAGGTTTGAAACGAGTCAAAGGGTAGGTGTAGGGAATTCTTCTATATCTGGTTCTTCTATAGGGTCTTGGAAGGGTCCACGGACGCTACCTAGACCCTAGACATGAGCCGATTTACAAACCTGAGTTATAGATCGATTGTGAGGGACGTGTCGTGTACCCGGGTATTGGGCAAAACTTATAAAAGTTTGAAACGAGTCAAAGGGTAGGTATAGGGAATTATCCTAAATCCGGTTCTTAGGTAGGGTCTCAGAACTGTCCACAGAGGCCTCCTAGACCCAAGACATGAACCAATTCACAAACCCGAGATGTAGGTCCGTTGTAAGGGACATGCAATGTATTGGGCAAAACTATATGAAGTTTGAAACGAGTCAAATGGTAGGTATAGGGAATTCTCCTAGATCTGGTTCTTAGTCTTGGAAGGGTCCACGGATGTTACCAAGACCTTAGACATGAGCCGATTCACAAATCGAGTTATAGATCGGTTGAAACGGACGTGTCGTGTACCCGAGTATTAGGCAAAACTATAAAAAGTTTGAAACGAGTCAAAGGCTATTTGGGTCTTACGTAGGGTCTTGTAAGGGTCCACGGACGATACCAAGACCCTACACATGAGCCGATTTACAAACCAGATTATAGATCGGTTGTAAGGGACGTGTCGTGTACCGGGTATTGGGTAAAACTCTAAACGGTATGAAACGAGTCAAAGGGTAGGTGTGGGATTCTCCTAGATCTGGTTCTTACGTAGTGTCTTGGAAGGGTCCACGGACGCTTCCTAGACCCTAGACATGAGTCGATTAACAAACCTAAGTTATAGATCGATTGTAAGGGACGAGTCGTGTACCCGGGTATTGGCCAAAACTATAAAAGGTTTGAAACGAGTGAAAGGGTAGGTATAGGGAATTCTCCTACATCCGGTTCTTAAGAAGGGTCTCAGAAGTGTCCACGGAGGCCTCCTAGACCCAAGACATGAGCCGATTCACAAACCCGAGGTATAGGTCGGTTGTAAAGGACGTGTCATGTACCCGGGTATTCAGGAAAACTATAAAAAGTTTAAAACGAGTTAAATGGTAGGTATAGGGAATTCTCCTAGATCTGGTTCTTACGTAGGGTCTTGGAAGGGTCCACGGACAATACCAAGACTCTAGACATGAGCCGATTCCCAAATCTGAGTTATAGATCGGTTGTAAGTGACGTGTCGTGTACCCGGGTGTTGGGAAAAACTATAAAAAGTTTGAAACGAGTCAAAGGGTAGGTATAGGGTGTTCTCCTAGATTTGGTTATTACGTATGGTCTTGTAAGGGTCCACAGACGATACCTAGACCTAGATAAGGGCCTATTAACAAACCTAAGTTATAGATCGATTGTAAGGGACGTGTCGTGTACCTGGGTATTGGGGAAAACTATAAAAAGTTTGAAACGAGTCAAAGGGTAGGTATAGGGAATTCTCCTAGATCCGGTTCTTACGTAGGGTCTCAGAAGTGTCCATGGAGGCCTCCTAGACCCAAGACATGAGCCGATTCACAAACCCGAGATATAGGTCGGTTGTAAGGGACTTGTCGTGTTCCCGGGTATTGGGCAAGACTATAAAAAGTTTGAAACGAGTCAAAGGGTAGGTATAGAGAATTCTCCTTGATACGGTTCTTATGTAGGGTCTTAGAAGTGTCCATGGAGGCCTCCTAGATCCAAGACATGAGCCGATTCACAAACCGAGGTATAGGTCGGTTTAGGGGGACGTGTCGTGTACCCGATTATTAGGCAAAACTCTAAAAATTTTGAAACAAGTCAAAGGGTAGGTATAGGGAATTCTCCTAGATCTGGTTCTTATGTATGGTCTCAGAAGTGTCCACAGAGGCCTCCTAGACCCAACACATGAGCCGATTCACAAACCCGAGGTATAGGTTCGTAGTAAGGGACGTGTCGTGTATTGGGCAAAACTATAAAAAGTTTGAAACGAGTCAAATGGCAGGTATAGGGAATTCTCTTAGATCTGGTTCTTACGTAGGGTCTTGGAAGGGTCCACGGACGATACTGAGACCCTAGACATGAGCCGATTCACAAATCGAGTTATAGATCGGTTGTATGGGATTTGTCGTGTACCCGGGTATTGGGCAAAACTATAAAAAGTTTGAAACGAGTCAAAGGGTAGGTATAGGGTATTCTCCTAGATTTGGTTCTTACGTAGGGTCTTGTAAGGGTCCACAGACGATACCAAGACCCTATACATGAGCCGATTTAAAAACCTGACTTATAGATCGGTTGTAAGGGACGTGTCGTGTACCCGGGTATTGGGCAACACTCTAAACGGTTTGAAACGTGTCAAAGGGTAGGTGTAGGGAATTCTCCTTGATCTGGTTCTTACGTAGTGTATTGGAAGGGTCCACTGACCCTACCTAGACCTTAGACATGAGTCGATTAACAAACCTAAGTTATAGATCGATTGTAGGGGACGTTTCGTGTACCCGGGTATTGGGCAAAACTATAAAAGGTTTGAAATGAGTCAAATGGTAGGTATAGGGAATTCTCCTAGTTCCGGTTCTTAAGTAGGGTCTTCAGAAGTCTCCACGGAGGCCTCCTAGACCCAAGACATGAGCCGATTCATTGTGATTTATATAGGTTGGTTGTAAGGGATGTGTCGTGTACCCGGGTATTGGGCAAAACTATAAAAGTTTGAAACGAGTCAAAGGGTAAGTATAGGGAATTCTCCTAGATCCGGTTCTTATGTAGGGTCTCAGAAGTGTCCACAGAGGCCTCCTACACCCAAGACATGAGCCGATTCACAAATCCGAGGTATAGGTCGGTTGTAAGGGACGTTTCGTGTACCCGGGTATTGGGCAAAACTATAAAACGTTTGAAACGTGTAATATGGTAGGTATAGGGAATTCTCTAGATCCGGTTCTTATGTAGGGTCTCAGAAGTGTCCACAGAGGCCTCCTAGACCCAAGAAATGAGCCGATTCACAAACCCGAGGTATAGGTCCGTTGTAAGGGACGTGTCATGTATTGGGCAAAACTATAAAAAGTTTGAAACGAATCAAATGGTAAGTATAGGGAATTCTCCTAGATCTGGTTCTTACGTAGGGTCTTGGAAGGGTCCATGGACGATACCTAGACCCCAGACATGAGCCGATTCACAAATCGAGTTATAGATCGGTTGTAAGGGATGTGTCGTGTACCCGGGTATTGGGCAAAACTATAAAAAGTTTGAAACGAGTCAAAGGCTAGGTATAGGGTATTCTCCTAGATCTGGTTCTTACGTAGGGTCTAAGAAGTGTCCACGGAGGCCTCCTAGACCTAATACATGAGCCGATTCACAAACCCGAGATATAGGTCGGTTGTAAGGGACGTGTCATGTACACGGGTATTGGGAAAAACTCTAAAAAGTTTGAAACGAGTCAAAGGGTAGGTATAGGGAATTCTCCTATATCTGGTTCTTATGTAGGGTCTTCGAAAGGTCCACAGACGATACCTAGACCCTAGACATGAGCCGATTTACAAACCTGAGTTATAGATCGGTTGTAAGGGACGTGTCGTGTACCCGGGCATTGGGCAAAACTCTAAACGGTTTGAAACGAGTCAAAGGGTAGGTGTAGGAATTCTACTAGATCTGGTTCTTACGTAGTGTCTTGGAAGGGTCCACGAACGCTACCTAGACCCTAGAAATGAGTCGATTAACAAACCTAAGTTATAGATCGATTGTAAGGGACGTGTCGTGTACCCAGGTATTGGGCAAAAAAGGTTTGAAATAGTTAAAGGGTAGGTATAGGGAATTCTCCTAGATCCGGTTCTTAAGTAGGGTCTCAGAAGTGTCCACGGAGGCCTCATAGACCCTAGACATGAGTCGATTAACAAACCTAAGTTATAGATCGATTGTAAGGGACGTTTCGTGTACCCGGGTATTGGGCAAATCTATAAAAGGTTTGAAACAAGTCAAAGGGTAGGTATAGGGATTCTCCTAGTTCTGGTTCTTAAGTAGGGTCTCAGAAGTGTCCACGGAGGCCTCCTAGACCCAAGACATGAGCCGATTCACAAACCCGAGGTATAGGTCAGTTGTAAGGGATGTGTCGTGTACCTGGGTATTGGGCAAAACTATAAAAATTTTGAAACAAGTCAAAGGGTAAGTATAGGGAATTCTACATGTCCGGTTCATATGTAGGGTCTCAGAAGTGTCCACAGAGGCCTCCTAGACCCAAGACATGAGCCAATTCACAAACCCGAGGTATAAGTCGGTTGTAAGGGACGTGTCGTTTACCCGGTTATTGTGCAAAACTATAAAAAGTTTGAAACGAGTCAAATGGTTGGTATAGGGAGTTCTCCTAGATCTGGTTCTTACGTAGGGTCTTGGAAGGGTCCACGGACGATACCTAGACCCTAGACATGAGCCGATTCCCAAATATGAGTTATAGATCAGTTGTTAGTGACGTGTCTTGTACCCGGGGTTGGAAAAAACTATAAAAGGTTTGAAACGAGTCAAAGGGTAGGTTTAGGGTATTCTCCTAGATCTGGTTATTACGTATGGTCATGTAAGGGTCCACAGACGATACCTAGACCCTAGACAAGAGCCTATTAACAAACCTAAGTTATAGATCGATTGTAAGGGAGGTGTCGTGTACCGGGTATTGGGGAAAACTATAAAAAGTTTGAAACGAGTCAAAGGGTAGGTATAGGGAATTCTCCTAGATCCGGTTCTTACGTAGGGTCTCAGAAGTGTCCATGGAGGCCTCCTAGACCCAAGACATGAGTCGATTCACAAACCGATATATAGGTCGGTTGTAAGGGACGTGTCGTGTTCCCTGGTTTTGGGCAAAACTATAAAAAGTTTGAAACGAGTCAAAGGGTAGGTATAAAGAATTCTCCTAGATTCGGTTCTTACGTAGGGTCTTAGAAGTGTCCATGGAGGCCTCCTAGATCCAAGACATGAGCCGATTCACAAACCGAGGTATAGGTCGGTTGTAAAGGACGTGTCGTGTACTCGGGTATTGGGCAACACTATAAAAAGTTTGAAACGTGTCAAAGGGTAGGTATAGGGAATTCTCCTAGATCCGGTTCTTATGTATGGTCTCAGAAGTGTCCACAGAGGCCTCCTAGACCTAACACATGAGCCGATTCACAAACCCGAGGTATAGGTTAGTAGTAAGGGACGTGTCGTGTATTGGGCAAAACTGTAAAAAGTTTGAAACAAGTCAAATGGTAGGTATAGGGAATTCTCTTAGATCCGGTTCTTACTTAGGGTCTTGGAAGGGTCCACGGACGATACCGAGACCCTAGACATGAGCCGATTAACAAATCGAGTTATAGATCGGTTGTATAGAATGTGTCGTGTACCCGGGTATTGGGCAAAAACTATAAAATGTTTGAAACGATTCAAAGGGTAGGTATAGGGTATTCTCCGAGATCAGGTTCTTATGTAGGGTCTTGTAAGAGTCCACAGACGATACTAAGACCCTAGACATGAGCAGATTTAAAACCTGACTTATAGATCGGTTGTAAGGGACGTGTCGTGTACCCGGGTATTGGGCAAAACTCTAAACGGTTTGAAACGAGTCAAAGGGTAGGTGTAGGGAATTCTCCTAGAACTGGTTCTTACGTAGTGTATTGGAAGGGTCCACTGACGCTACCTAGACCCTAGACATGAGTCGATTAACAAACCTAAGTTATAGATCGATTGTAAGGGACGTGTCGTGTACCCGGGTATTGGGCAAACTATAAAAGGTTTGAAACGAGTCAAAGGATAGGTATAGAGAATTCTCCTAGTTCCGGTTCTTAAGTAGGGTCTCAGAAGTGTCCACGGAGGCCTCCTAGACCCAAGACATTAGCCGATTCACAAACCCGAGGTATAGGTCGGTTGTAAGGGATGTGTCGTGTGCCCGGGTATTGGGGAAAACTATAAAAAGTTTGAAACGAGTCAAAGGGTAAGTATAGGGAATTCTCCTAGATCCGGTTCTTATGTAGGGTCTCAGAAGTGTCCACAGAAGCCTCCTAGACCCAAGACATGAGCCGATTCACAAACCGAGGTATAGGTCGGTTGTAAGGGACGTGTCGTGTACCCGGGTATTGGGCAAAACTATAAAACGTTTGAAACGTGTCATATGGTAGGTATAGGGAATTCTCCTAGATCCGGTTCTTATGTAGGGTCTCAGAAGTGTCCAAA
The DNA here is from genome assembly GCA_947069175.1 of Scalesia atractyloides. Classification (NCBI taxonomy): domain Eukaryota; kingdom Viridiplantae; phylum Streptophyta; class Magnoliopsida; order Asterales; family Asteraceae; genus Scalesia; species Scalesia atractyloides. The sequence continues at coordinate 87,772 of CAMTDV010000024.1, read as the reverse complement.
GAGGCCTCCTTGACCCAAGACATGAGCCGATTCACAAACCTGAGGTATAGTTCCGTTGTAAGGGACGTGTCATGTATTGGGCAAAACTATAAATAGTTTGAAACGAATCAAATGCTAAGTATAGGGAATTCTCCTAGATCTGGTTCTTACGTAGGGTCTTGGAAGGGTCCACAGACGATACCTAGACCCTAGACATGAGCCGATTCACAAATCGAGTTATAGATCGGTTGTAAGGGACGCGTCGTGTACCCAGGTATTGGGTAAAACTATAAAAAGTTTGAAACGAGTCAAAGGCTAGGTATATGGTATTCTCCTAGATCTGGTTCTTACGTAGGGTCTAAGAAGTGTCCACGGAGGCCTCCTAGACCAATACATGAGCCGATTCACAAACCGAGGTATAGGTCGGTTGTAAGGGACGTGTCGTGTACACGGGTATTGGGCAAAACTCTAAAAAGTTTGAAACGAGTCAAAGGGTAGGTATAGGGAATTCTCCTATATCTGGTTCTTATGTACGGTCATCGAAAGGTCCACAGACGATACCTAGACCCTAGACATGAGCCGATTTACAAACCTGAGTTATAGATCGGTTGTAAGGGACGTGTCGTGTACCAGGGCATTGGGAAAAACTCTAAAAGGTTTGAAACGAGTCAAAGGGTAGGTGTAGGGAATTCTACTAGATCTCGTTCTTACGTTGTGCCTTGGAAGGGTCCACGGACGCTACCTCGACCCTAGACATGAGTCGATTAACAAACCTAAGTTATAGATCGATTGTAAGGGACGTGTCGTGTACCCAGGGATTGGGCAAAACTATAAAAGGTTTGAAACGTGTTAAAGGGTAGGTATAGGGAATTCTCCTAGATCCGGTTCTTAAGTAGGGTCACAGAAGTGTCCACGGAGGCCTCCTAGACCCAGGACATCAGCCGATTCACAAAACCGAGGTATAGGTCAGTTGTAAGGGACGTGTCGTGTACCCGGGTATTCGGCAAAACTGTAAAAAGTTTGAAACGAGTCAATGGGTAGGTATAGGGAATTCTTCTAGATCTGGTTCTTATGTAGGGTATCAGAAGTGTCTACAGAGGCCTCCTAGACCCAAGACATGAGCCGATTCACAATCCCGAGGTATAGGTCCGTTGTAAGGGACGTGTCGTATACCCGGGTATTGGGCAAAACTATAAAAAGTTTGAAACGAGTCAAATGGTAGGTACAGGGAATTCTCCTAGATCTGGTTCTTACGTAGGGTCTCAGAAGTGTCCATAGAGGCCTCCTAGAACCAAGACATGAGCCGATTCACAAACCCGAGGTATAGGTCCGTTGTAAGGGACGTGTCGTGTACCCGGGTATTGTGCAAAACTATAAAAAGTTTGAAACGAGTCAAATGGTAGGTATAGGGAATTCTCCTATATCTGGTTCTTATGTAGGGTCTTGGAAGGGTCCACGGACGATACCTAGACCCTAGACATGAGCCGATTCCCAAATCTGAGTTATAGATCGGTTGTAAGTGACGTGTCATGTACCAGAGTATTGGGAAAAACTTTAAAAAGTATGAAATGAGTCAAAGGGTAGGTATAGGGTGTTCTCCTAGATCTGGTTATTACGTAGGGTCTTGTAAGGGTCCACGAACGATACCTAGACCCTAGACAAGAGCCGATTAACAAACCTAAGTTATAGATCGATTGTAAGGGACGTGTCGTGTACCCGGGCATTGGGCAAAAGTATAAAAAGTTATAAACGAGTCAAAGGGTAGGTATAGGGAATTCTCCTAGATCCGGTTCTTACGTAGGGTCTCAGAAGTGTCCACGGAGGCCTCCTAGACCCAAGACATGAGCCGATTCACAAACCCGAGGTATCGGTCCGTTGTAAGGGACGTGTCGTGTATTGGGCAAAACTATAAAAAGTTTGAAACGAGTCAAATGGTAGGTATAGGGAATTCTCTTAGATATGGTTCTTACGTAGGGTCTTGGAAGGGTCCACGGATTATACTGAGACCCTAGACATGAGCCGATTCATAAATCGAGTTTTAGATCGGTTGTATGGGATGTGTTGTGTACCCGGGTATTGGGAAAAAACTATAAAAAGTTTGAAAGAGTCAAAGGGTAGGTATAGGGTATTCTCCTAGATCTGGTTCTTACGTAGGGTCTTGTAAGGGTCCACGGACGATACCTAGACCCCAGACATGAGCCGATTTACAAACCTGAGTTATAGATCGGTTGTAAGGTGTCACACCCTGACCCGCAGCGGAAATGGTAGTCGGGGCATGATTGGGTTTTCATCAAAGCTCATGACATTTACTATAAAGTTTCATATTTATTATTTCTTTTTAAAGAAGAAGTTACAATAAACATACAAGCACAACATGTTCAAATACATTTTTCATGACTTCTTTATTTTTCTTCTAAGGCAATTTCCTATGTGTTCCTTGCTTCAACCTGTCCACCTGTATCATGTGTAAAAATAGGGTTTGGGTCAACAAAAGTTGGCGAGTGAATCTTATGAAAACATTTGTACGAATTTATTATATTGGTTATAAAAAGGTGCATAACCACATATGAGTAAACGTAAATGTAAATTTAATCACAATACACATAATATCAATTAATGCACAAGCACACACCAAATGATGAACAATGAGATCAAGGCTCAATCAAACGGAGCCGATCTAATGAGGCACGCGATGTTCAACTCGTCTCCAACGAGGAACTGATGGGCCTAATGAATGATTTGCGCGCAACTTGACAAAATGTAAACACACATCACAACAAACAACATTTACATCCCATGTTTAGATCATATAATGGTAATAGCACAAGTTTGAATGAATGAAATAAATAAAGCGACACATGATACACCCCAAAACATGAATAAAAAGGGGAATTGGTAAGAATTCACTCACAGTGGGTGCGTTCCTTGATAATGATGAATGCGCACGAATTTATGATTCAACCGATGAGGGAAAACTAACCTAAATAATAACGTAATAATTCGATAAATAAATAAATTTCATTTGAAATTAATATTTTTAATTAGTGCTCTTAATGAGATTTTTAGATTTATTTTTGTAAATTTAATGCAAATTTTTAGGCTTTAAAACCTTATTTTGAGGTATTTTAAACTAATTTTCAAAGAAAATAAAAAGGATTTTTAATTAAAAAATTACCCTTTTTCCTAGGGTTGACTGGTCAACGGCCGGTTCAACCGGTTTAATTGTAGGCAGCGTGTGAGGTTCGAACTCGTGACCTCCCGTATACGTGCACGCAGCTCTACCAACTGAGCTACGTGTCTAACCCGAAAATAAACTCTATTTTAGTTATATATATATATACTAACTAGCGTTAACTTTGTTTTGTTTTTATTAAAAAGGATTTAATATGGCCGAAACTGGTTACAGAAACCGGAATCAAACTCGGGACCTACGGTTCGTGTGCACACAGCCCAACAGTTGGGCTGTGTGTCTAGCCCGCATAAACACTGAATTATATTAATTTTATATACATACTATGAGTTGATCTGAATAAGTTTAAAAAATGTTGGTTTTATTTCAGAAAATCAGAAACATGTGCGACTCGAACCCGGGACGTGTGCTTTGCAATTGCACACAGTCTACCGCTGGACTGTGTGTCTAACCCGGTTAAATACCCGTTTTTATTTATATTTAAACACTATCTCGACTTCATCTTTCTCATGAGAATTTTCCCAGAACTGAACTCGACCGTTATATATATTTTAAAAATTCTGGTTACTGGTTTGCAAACTAACGGAATTAAACATGAACATAGAAAGGTTTTAAAGGTTCATACCCACTGGAAGTTAGAACTTCGATGATCCCGGTGACCAACTCCGGTGAGTTTCAATTTTTTCCGTCGAAGTTTATTTAAGCAGAGTATCTTTCAGCGAGTTTGAGTGATGATTGAGAGAGAGTTTGAGAGAATGAGCGAATTCGTTTGGGGTGAAATGATTGGTATTTATAGAGTAAACAGACAACACAAATTTCGGTTTCAAAAGTTTCGGCCGAACTTGATTTCCGGAATTGATTTTTTTAACTGATCGGTCGTTTATGGACTCCATGATTGAGTTTGATTGCTTGATTGAAAGACGGTTTTAGTCTTTTGATCGCAAAGAAAAGAAACGGAAGCTTAATTATTTCCTAATTTCAAGCTCGACTGGTTACAAGGCGATTGTTTAAAAAAAATTCGATTTCGAGACCTTGTATTAATATTGTTTAGTTTAGAACTTTATCAAAATGTGTGTGGCAGAGTGGTGTGAAGTGTGTGTTGATCCATTGGGGACCCGGGTTCGAAACCCGGCTACCCCTCTATTATTATTATTATTATTTTTCTTTTAACCTTTTTATTTTATTAGAATTTCCTATATTCCTTTATTTATTTAATATATTTATATTTTATTTATTAACCAAAAAAAAGAAAAATTAACTAACCAAGTTTACAAAATAAGTAAATACATAACGTAACATTTAATAAACGGAGCGGGTTTTGGAACCCGTTTTACGACGAATGTTACATAAGGGACGTGTCGTGTACCCGGGTATTGGGCAAAACTCTAAACAGTTTGAAACGAGTCAACGGGTAGGTGTACGGAATTCTCCCAGATCTGGTTCTTACGTAGTGTCTTGGAAGGGTCCACGGACGCTACCTAGACACTAGACATGAGTCGATTAACAAACCAAAATTATAGATCGATTGTAAGGGACATGTCGCGTACCCGGGTATTAGGCATAACTATAAAACGTTTGAAACGAGTCAAAAGGTAGGTATAGGGAATTCTCCTAGATCCGGTTCTTAGGTAGGGTCTCAGAAGTGTCCACGGAGGCTCCTAGACCCAAGACATGAACCGATTCACAAACCCGAGGTATAGGTCGGTTGTAAGGGATGTGTCGTGTACCCGGGTATTGGGCAAAACTATAAAAAATTTGAAACGAGTCAAAGGGTAAGTATAAGGAATTGTCCTAGATCCGGTTCTTACGTAGGGTCTCAGAAGTGTCCACAGAGGCCTCCTAGACCCAAGACATGAGCCGGTTCACAAACCCGAGGTATAGGTCGGTTGTTAGGGACGTGTCGTGTTCCCAGGTATTGGGCAAAACTATAAAACGTTTGAAACGAGTCAAATGGTAGGTATAGGGAATTCTCTTAGATCCGGTTCTTATGTAGGGTCTCAGAAGTGTCCACAGAGGCCTCCTAGACCCAAGACATGAGCCGATTCACAAACCCGAGGTATAGGTCCGTTGTAAGGAGACGGTCATGTATTGGGCAAAACTCTAAAAAGTTTGAAACGAGTCAAATGGTAGGTATAGGAATTCTCCTAGATCTGGTTCTTACGTAGGGTCTTGGAAGGGTCCACGGACGATACCTAGACCCTAGACATGAGCCGATTCACAAATCGAGTTATAGATCGGTTGTAAGGGACGTGTCGTGTACCCGGGTATTGGGCAAAACTATAAAAAGTTTGAAACGAGTCAAAGGCTAGGTATACGGTATTCTCCTAGATCTGGTTCTTACGTAGGGTCTAAGAAGTGCCCACGGAGGTCTCCTAGACCCAGTACATGAGCCGATTCACAAACCCGAGGTATATGTCGGTTGTTAGGGACGTGTTGTGTACACGGGTATTGGGCAAAACTCTAAAAAGTTTGAAACGAGTCAAAGGGTAGGTATAGGGAATTCTCCTATATATGGTTCTTATGTAGGGTCTTCAAAAGGTCTATGGACGATACCTAGACACTACACATGAGCCAATTTACAAACCTGAGTTATAGATCGGTTGTAAGGGACGTATCGTTTACCCGGTTATTGGGCAAAACTCTAAACGGTTTGAAACGAGTCAAAGGGTAGGTGTAGGGAATTCTCCTAGATCTGGTTCTTATGTAGTGTCTTGGAAGGGTCCACGGACGCTACCTAGATCCTAGACATGAGTCGATTAACAAACCTAAGTTATAGATCGATTGTAAGGGACGTGTCGTGTACCCGGGTATTGGACAAAACTATAAAAGGTTTGAAACGAGTTAAAGGGTAGGTATAGGGAATTCTCCTAGATCCGGTTCTTAGTAGGGTCTCAGAACTGTACACGGAGGCCTCCTAGACCCAAGACATCAGCCGATTCACAAACCCGAGGTATAGGTCGGTTGTAAGGGACGTGTCGTGTACCCGGGTATTCGGCAAAACTATAAAAAGTTTGAAACGAGTCAATGGGTAGGTATAGGGAATTCTCCTAGATCTGGTTCTTATGTAGGGTCTCAGAAGATTCTACAGAGGCCTCCTAAACCCAAGACATGACCGATTCACAATCCTGAGGTATAGGTCCGTTGTAAGGGACGTGTCGTGTACCTCGGTATTGGGGAAAACTATAGAAGCTTGAAACGAGTCAAATGGTAGGTATAGGGAATTCTCCTAGATCTGGTTCTTACGTAGGGTCTCAAAGTGTCCATAGAGGCCTCCTAGGCATAATACATGAGCCGATTCACAAACCCGAGATATAGGTCCGTTGTAAGGGACGTGTCGTGTACCCGGGTATTGGGTAAAACTATAAAAAGTTTGAAACGAGTCAAATGGTAGGTATAGAGAATTCTCCTAGATCTGGTTCTTACGTAGGGTCTTAGAAGGATCCACGGATGATACCTAGACCCTAGACATGAGCCGATTAATAAACCTAAGTTATAGATCAATTGTAAGGGACGTGTCGTGTACTCTGGTATTGGGCAAAACTATAAAAGTTTGAAACGAGTCAAAGGGTAGGTATAGGGAAATCTCCTAGATCCGGTTCTTACGCAAGGTCTCAGAAGTGTCCACGGAGGCCTCCTAGACCCTAGACATGAGCCGATTCACAAATCTGAGTTGTAGATCGGTTGTAAGGGACATGTCGGGTACCCAGGTATTGGGCAAAACTATAAAAAGTTTGAAATGAGTCACTAGGGAATTCTCTTAGATCTGGTTCTTACGTAGGGTCTTGGAAGGGTCTATGGACGATACCTAGACCCTAGACATGAGCCACTTTACAAACCTGAGTTGTAGATCGGTTGTAAGGGACGTGTCGTGTACCCGGGTATTGGACAAAACTATAAAAAGTTTGAAACGAGTCAAAAGGTAGGTATAGGGAATTTTCCTAGATCTTGTTCTTACGTAGGGTCTTGTAAGGGTCCACGGACGATACCTAGACCCTAGACATGAGCCGATTTACAAACCTGAGTTATAGATCGGTTGTAAGGGACGTGTCGTGTACCAGGGTGTTGGGCAAAACTTTAAAAGGTTTAAAACGAGTCAAAGGGTAGGTGTAGGGAATTCTCTAGATCTGGTTCTTACGTAGGCTCTTAGAAGGGTCCACGAACGCTTCCTAGACCCAAGGCATGAGCCGATTAACAAACCCGAGGTATAGGTCGGTTATAAGGGACGTGTCGTGTACCCGGGTATTGGGCAAAACTATAAAAAGTTTGAAACGAGTCAAAGGGTAGGTATAGGGAATTCTCCTAGATCCTGTTCTTATGTAGGATCTCCGAAGTGTCCACGGAGGCCTCCTAGACCCCAAACATGAGCCTACTCACAAACCCGAGGTATAGTTCAGTTGTAAGGGACGTGTCGTGTACCGGCGGGTTTTGGGCAAAACTATAAAAGGTTTGAAACGAGTCAAAGTGTAGGAACAGGGAATTCTCCTAGATCCGGTTCTTACGTAGGGCCTTAGAAGAGTCCACGGAGGCCTCCTAGACCCAAGACATGAGCTGATTCACAAACCCGAGTATAGGTCCGTTGTAAGGGACGTGTCGTGTACCCGGGTATTGGGTAAAACTATAAGAAGTATGAAACGAGGCAAAGGGTAGGTGTAGGGAATTCTCCTAGATCTGGTTCTTTTGTAGGGTCTCAGAAGTGTCCGCAGAGGCCTCCTAGACCCAAGACATGAGACGATTCACAAACCCGAGGTATAGGTCCGTTGTAGGGGATGTGTCGTGTGCCCGGGTATTGGGCAAAACTATAAAAAGTTTGAAACGAGGTCAAATGGCAGGTATAGAGAATTCTCCTAGATCTAGTTCTTACGTAGGGTCTTGGAAGGGTCCACGGACGATACCTAGACACTAGACATGAGCCGATTCGCAAATCTGAGTTGTAGATCGGTTGTAAGGGACGTGTCGTGTAAACGGGTATTGGGAAAAACTATAAAAAGTTTGAAACGAGTCAAAAGGTAGGTATAGGGTATTCTCCTAGATCTGGTTCTTACGTAGGGTCTTGTAAGGGTCCACGGACGATAACTAGATCCTAGACATGAGCCAATTTACAAACCTGAGTTATAGATCGGTTGTAAAGGGCGTGTCGTGTACACGGGTATTGGGCAAAACTCTAAAAAGTTTGAAATGAATCAAAGGGTAGGTATAGGGAATTCTCCTAGATCTGGTTCTTACGTAGGATCTTGGAAGTGTCAACGGAGGCCTCCTAGACCCAAGACATGAGCCGATTCACAAACCCGAGGTATAGGTCGGTTGTATGGGACGTGTTGTGTACCCGGGTCTTGGGAAAACTATAAAAGTTTGAACCAAGTCAAATGGTAGGTATAGGGAATTCTCCTATTTCTTGTTCTTACGTAGGGTCTTGGAAGGGTCCACGGACGATACCTAGACCCTAGACATGAGCCGATTCACAAACCTGAGTTACAAGTCGGTTGTAAGGGACGTGTCGTGTACCTGGGTATTGGGCAAAACCCTAAAAAGTTTGAAACAAGTCAAAGGGTAGGTAGAGGGAATTCTCTTAGATCTGGTCCTTACATATGGTCTTGGAAGGGTCCACGGAGGCCACCTAGACCCAAGACATGAGCCGATTCACAAACCCAAGGTATAGGTCGGTTGTAAGGGACGTGTCGTGTACACGGGTATTCGGCAAAACTCTAAATAGTTTGAAACGATTCAAAGGGTAGGTATAGGGAATTCTCCTAGATCTGGTTCTTACGTACGGTCTTGGAAGGGTCCACGGACGATACCTAGACCATAGACATGAGCGGATTCACAAACCTGAGTTACAGATCGGTTGTAAGAGATGTGTCGTGTACCCGGGTATTGGGCAAAAATCTAAAAAGTTTGAAACGAGTGAAAGGGTAGGTATAGGGAATTCTCCTAGATCCGGTTCTTACGTAGGGTCTTGGAAGGGTCCACGGAGGCCATATAGACCCACGACATGAGCCGATTCTCAATCCAAGGTATAGGTCGGTCGTAAGGGAAGTGTCGTGTACCCGGGTATTGGGCAAAACTCTAAAAAGTTTGAAACGAGTCAAAGGGTAGGTATAGAGAATTCTCCTAGATCTGGCTCTTACGTAGGGTCTCAGTAGTGTCCACGGAGGCCTCCTAGACCGCAGACATGAGCCGATTCATAAACTCGAGGCATAGGTCGTTTGTAAGGGACGTGTCGTGTACCGATAATTGGGCAAAACTCTAAAAAGTTTGAAACGAGTCAAAGGGTAGGTATAGGGAATTCTCCTAGATCCGGTTCTTATGTAGGGTCTTAGAAGGGTCCACGGAGGCCACCTAGACCCAAGACATGAGCCGATTCACAAACCCAAGGTACTGGTTGCTTGTAAGGGATGTGTCGTGTACCCGGGTATTGGGCATAACTATAAAAAGTTTGAAAATAGTCAAAGGGTAGGTATAGAGAATTCTCCTAGATCCGGTTCTTACGTAGGGTCTCAGAAGTGTCCACGGAGGCCTCCTAGACCCAAGAAATAATCCGATTCGCAAACCGAGTTATAGGTTGGTCGTAAGGGACGTGCCATGTACCCGAGTATTTGGGCAAAACTCTAAAAAGTTTGAAACGAGTAAAATGGTAGGTATAGGGAATTCCCCTTGATCTGGTTCTTACGTAGGGTCTTCGAAGGGTCCACGGACGATACCTAGACCCTAGAATGAGCTGATTCACAAACCTGAGTTACAGATTAGTTGTAAGGGACGTGTCGTGTACCCGGGTATTGGGCAAAACTATAAAAAGTTTGAAACGAGTCAAAGGGTAGGTATATGGAATTATCCTAGATCCGGTTCTTACGTAGGGTCTCAGAAGTGTCCACAGAGGCCTCCTAGACCCAAGATATGAGCCGATTCACAAACCTGAGGTATAGGCCGATTTATAAGGGACGTGTCGTGTACCTGGGTATTGGGCAAAACTCTAAAAATTTTGAAACGAGTCAAAGGGTAGGTATAGGGAATCCTCCTAGATCTGGTTCTTACGTAGGGTCTTGGAAGGGTCCACGGACGATACCTAGACCCTAGACGTGAACCGATTCACAAACCAGAGTTATAGATCGCTTGTAAGGGACGTGTCGTGTACCCGGGGTACCGTGAAAAACACTAAAAAGTTTGAAAAGAGTCAAAGGGTAGGTTTAGGGAATTCTCCTAGATCTGGTTCTTATGTAGGGTCTTGGAAGGGTCCACGGACGATACACAAACCCTAGAGATGAGCCGATTAACAAACCTGAGTTATAGATCGATTGTAAGGGACGTGTCGTGTACCCGGGTATTGGGAAAAACTCTAAAAAGTTTGAAACGAGTCAAAGGGTAGGTATAGGGAATTCTCCTAGATTCGGTTCGAACTTAGGGTCTCAGAAGTGTCCACGGAGGCCTCCTAGACCCAAGAAATGAGCCGATTCGCAAACCCGAGGTATAGGTCGGTTGTAAGGGACGTGTCGTGTACCCAGGTATTTGGGCAAAACTCTAAAAAGTTTGAAACGATTCAAAGGGTAGGTATAGGGAATTCTCCTAGATCTGGTTCTTACGTAGGGTCTTGGAAGGGTCCACGGACGATACCTAGACCCTAGAAATTAGCTGGTTCACAAACCTGAGTTACAGATCGGTTATAAGGGATGTGTTGAGTACCCGGGTATTGGGCAAAACTCTAAAAAGTTTGAAACAAGTCAAAGGGTAGGTATAGGGAATTCTCCTAGATCCGGTTCTTACGTAGGGTCTTGGAAGGGTCCACGCAGGCCACCTAGACCCAAGACATGAGCTGATTCACAAACCCAAGGTAGGTCGGTTGTAAGGAACGTGTCGTGTTTCCGGGTATTAGGCAAAACTATAAAAAGTTTTAAACAAGTCAAAGGGCAGGTATAGAGGAATTCTCCTAGATCCGGTTCTTACGTAGGGTCTCAGAAGTGTCCATAGAGAACTCCTAGAGCCAAGAAATGAGCCGATTCGCAAACCCGAGGTATAGGTCGGTTTTATGGGACGTATCGTGTACCCGGGTGTTGGGAAAAACTCTAAAAAGTTTGAAACTAGTCAAAGGGTAGGTATAAGGAATTCTCCTAGATCTGGTTCTTACGTAGGGTCTTGGAAGGGTCCACGGGCGATACCTAGACCCTAGACATGAGCCGATTCACAAACAAGAGTTATAGATCAGTTGTAAGGGATGTGTCGTGTACCCGGTTGGGCAAAACTCTAAAAAGTTTGAAACAAGTCAAAGGGTAGGTATAGGGAATTCTGCTAGATCTGGTTCTTACGTAGGGTCTTGGAAGGGTCTACGGACGATACATAGACCCTAGAGATGAGCCGATTAACAAACCCGAGTTATAGATCGATTGTAAAGGACGTGTCATGTACCCGGGTATTGGGAAAAACTCTAAAAAGTTTGAAACGAGTCAAAGGATAGGTATTGGGAATTCTCCTAGATTTGGTTCTAACGTAAGGTCTCAGAAGTGTCCACGGAGGCCTCCTAGACCCAAGAAATGAGCCGATTCGCAAACCCGAGGTATAGGTCGGTTGTAAGGGACGTGTCGTGTACCCGGGTATTTGGGCAAAATTCTAAAAAGTTTGAAAAGAGTCAAAAGGTAGGTATAGGGAATTCTCCTAGATCTTGTTCTTAAGTAGGGTCTTGGAAGGGTCCACGGACGATACCTAGACCCTAGACATGAGCTGATTCACAAACCTGAGTTACAGATCGGTTGTAAGGGATGTGTCGTGTACCCGGGTATTGGGCAAAACTCTAAAAATTTTGAAACGAGTCAAAGGGTAGGTATAGGGAATCTTCCTAGATCTGGTTCTTACGTAGGGTCTTGGAAGGGTCCACGGACGATACCTAGACACTAGACATGATCCGATTCATAAACCAGAGTTATAGATCGGTTGTAAGGGACGTGTCGTGTACCCGGGTATTTTGCAAAACTCTAAAAAGTTTGAAACGAGTCAAAGGGTAGGTATAGAGAATTCTCCTAGATTCGGTTCTAACGTAGGGTCTTGGAAGGGTCCACGGAGGCCTCTTAGACCCAAGACATGAGCCGATTCACAAACCCGAGGTATTGGTCGGTTGTAAGGGATGTGTCTTGTACCCGGGTATTGGGCAAAACTCTAAAAGGTTTTCAAACGAGTCAAGGGGTAGGTGTAGGGAATTCTCCAATATCTGGTTCTTACGTAGGGTCTTGGAAGGGTCCACGGATGCTACCTAGACCCTAGACATGAGCCGATTAACAAACCTGAGTTATAGATCGATTGTGGGACGTGTCGTGTACCCGGGTATTGGGCAAAACTCTAAAAGTTTGAAACGAGTCAATGAGTAGGTACAGGGAATTATCCGAGATCCGGTTCTCACGTAGGGTCTCAGAAGTTTGGACAGAGGCCGACTAGAACCTAGACATGAGCCGATTCACAATCGTGAGTTACAGATGGGTTGTAAGAGACGTGTCGTGTACCGGGTATTGGGCAAAACTCTAAAAAGTTTGAAACGAATCAAAAGGGTAGGTATAGGGATTTCTCGTAGATTTTCTTACGTAGGGTCTTGGAAAGGTCCACGGACGATACCTAGACCCTAGAGATGAGCCGATTAACAAAACTGAGTTATAGATCGATTGTAAGGGACGTGTCGTGTACCCGGGTATTGGGCAAAATTCTAAAAAGTTTGAAACGAGTCAAAGGGTAGGTATAGGGAATTCTCCTAGATCCGGTTCTTACGTAGGGTCTCAGAAGTGTCCACAGAGGCCTCCTGGACCCAAGAAATGAGCCGATTCGCAAACCCGAGGTATAGGTCGGTTGTAAGGGACGTGACGTGTACCCGGGTATTTTGCAAAACGCTAAAAAGTTTGAAATGAGTCAAATGGTAGGTATAGGGAATTCTCCTAGATCTGGTTCTTACGTAGGGTCTTGGAAGGGTCCACAGACGATACCTAGACCCTAGAAATGAGCTGGTTCACAAACCTGAGTTACAGATCAGTTATAAGGGACGTGTCGAGTACCCGGGTATTGGGCAAATCTCTAAAACGTTTGAAACGAGTCAAAGGGTAGGTATAGGGAATTCTCCTAGATCCGGTTCTTACGTAGGGTCTTGGAAGGGTCCACGAAGGCCACCTAGACCCAAGACATGAGCCGATTCACAAACCCAAGGTATGGGTCGGTTGTAAGGAACGTGTCGTGTATCCGGGTATTGGGCAAAACTATAAAAAGTTTGAAACAAGTCAAAGGGCAGGTATAGAGAATTCTCCTAGATCTGGTTCTTACGTAGGGTCTCATAAGTGTCCATGGAGAACTCTTAGAGCCAAGAAATGAGCCGATTCGCAAACCCGTGGTATAGGTCGGTTTTATGGGACGTGTCGTGTACCCGGGTGTTGGGCAAAACTCTAAAAAGTTTGAAACAAGTCAAAGGGTAGGTATAGGGAATATTCCTTGATCTGGTTCTTATGTAGGGTCTTGGAAGGGTCCACGGACGATACATAGACCCTAGAGAGAGCCGATTAACAAATCTGAGTTATAGATCGATTGTAAGGGACGTGTCGTGTACCCGGGTATTGGGAAAAACTCTAAAAAGTTTGAAACGAGTCAAAGGGTAGGTATAGGGAATTCTCCTAGATTCGGTTCTAACGTAAGGTCTCAGAAGTGTCCACGGAGGCCTCCTAGACCCAAGAAATGAGCTGATTCGCAAACCCGAGGTATAGGTCGGTTGTAAGGGACGTGTCGTGTACCCAGGTATTTGGGCAAAACTCTAAAAAGTTTGAAACGATTAAAGGGTAGGTATAGGGAATTCTCCTTGATCTGGTTCTTACGTAGGGTCTTGGAAGGGTCCACGGACGATACCTAGACCCTAGAAATTAGCTGGTTCACAAACCTGAGTCACAGATCGGTTATAAGGGACGTGTTGAGTACCCGGGTATTGGGCACAACTCTAAAAAGTTTGAAAGAAGTCAAAGGGTAGGTATAGGGAATTCTCCTAGATCCGGTTCTTACGTAGGGTCTTGGAAGGGTCCACGCAGGCCACCTAGACCCAAGACATGAGCTGATTCACAAACCCAAGGTAGGTCGGTTGTAAGGAACGTGTCGTGTTTCCGGGTATTAGGCAAAACTATAAAAAGTTTTAAACAAGTCAAAGGGCAGGTATAGAGAATTCTCCTAGATCCGGTTCTTACGTAGGGTCTCAGAAGTGTCCATAGAGAACTCCTAGAGCCAAGAAATGAGCCGATTCGCAAACCCGAGGTATAGGTCGGTTTTATGGGACGTATCGTGTACCCGGGTGTTGGGAAAAACTCTAAAAAGTTTGAAACTAGTCAAAGGGTAGGTATAAGGAATTCTCCTAGATCTGGTTCTTACGTAGGGTCTTGGAAGGGTCCACGGGCGATACCTAGACCCTAGACATGAGCCGATTCACAAACAAGAGTTATAGATCAGTTGTAAGGGATGTGTCGTGTACCCGGTTGGGCAAAACTCTAAAAATTTGAAACAAGTCAAAGGGTAGGTATAGGGAATTCTGCTAGATCTGGTTCTTACGTAGGGTCTTGGAAGGGTCCACGGACGATACATAGACCCTAGAGATGAGCCGATTAACAAACCCGAGTTATAGATCGATTGTAAGGGACGTGTCATGTACCCGGGTATTTGGAAAAACTCTAAAAAGTTTGAAACGAGTCAAAGGATAGGTATTGGGAATTCTCCTAGATTCGGTTCTAACGTAAGGTCTCAGAAGTGTCCACGGAGGCCTCCTAGGCCCAAGAAATGAGCTGATTCGCAAACCCGAGGTATAGGTCGGTTGTAAGGGACGTGTCGTGTACCCGGTATTTGGGCAAAATTCTAAAAAGTTTGAAAAGAGTCAAAAGGTAGGTATAGGGAATCTCCTAGATCTGTTCTTAAGTAGGGTCTTGGAAGGTCCACGGACGATAACCTAGACCCTAGACATGAGCTGATTCACAAACCTGAGTTACAGATCGGTTGTAAGGGATGTGTCGTTGTACCCGGGTATTGGGCAAAACTCTAAAAATTTTGAAACGAGTCAAAGGGTAGGTATAGGGAATCTCCTAGATCTGGTTCTTACGTAGGGTCTTGGAAGGGTCCAGGACGATACCTAGACCTAGACATGATCCGATTCATAAACCAAGTTATAGATCGGTTGTAAGGGACGTGTCGTGTACCCGGGTATTTTGCAAAACTCTAAAAAGTTTGAAACGAGTCAAAGGGTAGGTATAGAGAATTCTCCTAGATTCGGTTCTAACGTAGGGTCTTGGAAGGGTCACGGAGGCCTCTTAGACCCAAGACATGAGCCGATTCACAAACCGAGTATTGGTCGGTTGTAAGGGATGTGTCTTGTACCCGGGTATTGGGCAAAACTCTAAAAGGTTTCAAACGAGTCAAGGGTAGGTGTAGGGAATTCTCATATCTGGTTCTTACGTAGGGTCTTGGAAGGGTCCACGGATGCTACCTAGACCCTAGACATGAGCCGATTAACAAACCTGAGTTATAGATCGATTGTGGGACG
This sequence comes from Scalesia atractyloides, assembly GCA_947069175.1. NCBI lineage: Eukaryota > Viridiplantae > Streptophyta > Magnoliopsida > Asterales > Asteraceae > Scalesia > Scalesia atractyloides. The sequence goes on along the minus strand of CAMTDV010000024.1, from coordinate 72,080 downwards.
TGTCGTGTACCCGGGTATTGGGCAAAACTCTAAAAGTTTGAAACGAGTCAAATGAGTAGGTACAGGGAATTATCCAGATCCGGTTCTCACGTAGGGTCTAGAAGTTGGACAGAGGCCGACTAGAACCTAGACATGAGCCGATTCACAATCGTGAGTTACAGATGGGTTGTAAGAGACGTGTCGTGTACCGGGTATTGGGCAAAACTCTAAAAAGTTTGAAACGAATCAAAAGGGTAGGTATAGGGATTTCTCGTAGATTTCTTTACGTAGGGTCTTGGAAAGGTCCACGGACGATACCTAGACCCTAGAGATGAGCCGATTAACAAAACTGAGTTATAGATCGATTGTAAGGGACGTGTCGTGTACCCGGTATTGGGCAAAATCTAAAAAGTTTGAAACGAGTCAAAGGGTAGGTATAGGAATTCTCCTAGATCCGGTTCTTACGTAGGGTCTCAGAAGTGTCCACAGAGGCCTCCTGGACCCAAGAAATGAGCCGATTCGCAAACCCGAGGTATAGGTCGGATTGTAAGGGACGTGACGTGTACCCGGGTATTTGCAAAACGCTAAAAAGTTTGAAAGAGTCAAATGGTAGGTATAGGGAATTCTCCTAGATCTGGTTCTTACGTAGGGTCTTGGAAGGGTCCACAGAGTACCTAGACCCTAGAAATGAGCTGGTTCACAAACCTGAGTTAAGATCATTTAAGGGACGTGTCGGTACCCGGGTATTGGGCAAACTCTAAAAGTTTGAAACGAGTCAAAGGGTAGGTATAGGGAATTCTCCTAGATCCGGTTCTTACGTAGGGTCTTGGAAGGGTCCACGAAGGCCACCTAGACCCAAGACATGAGCCGATTCACAAACCAAGGTATGGGTCGTTGTAAGGACGTGTCGTGTATCCGGGTATTGGGCAAAACTATAAAAAGTTTGAAACAAGTCAAAGGGCAGGTATAGAGAATTCTCCTAGATCTGGTTCTTACGTAGGGTCTCATAAGTGTCCATGGAGAACTCTAGAGCCAAGAAATGAGCGATTCGCAAACCCGTGGTATAGGTCGGTTTTATGGGACGTTCGTGTACCCGGGTGTTGGGCAAAACTCTAAAAAGTTTGAAACAAGTCAAAGGGTAGGTATAGGAATATTCCTTGATCTGGTTCTTATGTAGGGTCTTGGAAGGGTCCACGGACGATACATAGACCCTAGAGATGAGCCGATTAACAAATCTGAGTTATAGATCGATTGTAAGGGACGTGTCGTGTACCCGGGTATTGGGAAAAACTCTAAAAAGTTTGAAACGAGTCAAAGGGTAGGTATAGGGAATTCTCCTAGATTCGGTTCTAACGTAAGGTCTCAGAAGTGTCCACGGAGGCCTCCTAGACCCTAAGAAATGAGCTGATTCGCAAACCCGAGGTATAGGTCGGTTGTAAGGGACGTGTCGTGTACCCAGGTATTTGGGCAAAACTCTAAAAAGTTTGAAACGATTCAAAGGGTAGGTATAGGGAATTCTCCTTGATCTGGTTCTTACGTAGGGTCTTGGAAGGGTCCACGGACGATACCTAGACCCTAGAAATTAGCTGGTTCACAAACCTGAGTCACAGATCGTTATAAGGGACGTGTTGATGTACCCGGGTATTGGGCACAACTCTAAAAAGTTTGAAAGAAGTCAAAGGGTAGGTATAGGGAATTCTCCTAGATCCGGTTCTTACGTAGGGTCTTGGAAGGGTCCACGCAGGCCACCTAGACCCAAGACATGAGCTGATTCACAAACCCAAGGTTAGGTCGGTTGTAAGGAACGTGTCGTGTATCCGGGTATTGGGCAAAACTATAAAAAGTTTTGAAACAAGTCAAAGGGAGGTATAGGAATTCTCCTAGATCCGGTTCTTACGTAGGGTCTCAGAAGTGTCCATGAGAACTCCTAGAGCCAAGAAATGAGCCGATTCACAAACCGAGGTATAGGTCGGTTTTATGGGACGTGTCGTGTACCCGGTGTTGGAAAAACTCTAAAAAGTTTGAAACTAGTCAAAGGGTAGGTATAAGGAATTCTCCTAGATCTGGTTCTTACGTAGGGTCTTGGAAGGTCCACGGGCGATACCTAGACCCTAGACATGAGCCGATTCACAAACAAGAGTTATAGATCAGTTGTAAGGGATGTGTCGTGTACCCGGGTATTGGGCAAAACTCTAAAAAGTTTGAAACAAGTCAAAGGGTAGGTATAGGGAATTCTGCTAGATCTGGTTCTTACGTAGGGTCTTGGAAGGGTCACGGACGATACATAGACCCTAGAGATGAGCCGATTAACAAACCCGAGTTATAGATCGATTGTAAGGGACGTGTCATGTACCCGGGTATTTGGAAAACTCTAAAAAGTTTGAAACGAGTCAAAGGATAGGTATGGGAATTCTCCTAGATCGGTTCTAACGTAAGGTCTCAGAAGTGTCCACGGAGGCCTCCTAGCCCAAGAAATGAGCTGATTCCAAACCGAGGTATAGGTCGGTTGTAAGGGACGTGTCGTGTACCCGGGTATTGGGCAAAATTCTAAAAAGTTTGAAAGAGTCAAAAGGTAGGTATAGGGAATTCTCCTAGATCTCGTTCTTAAGTAGGGTCTTGGAAGGGTCCACGGACGATACCTAGACCCTAGACATGAGCTGATTCACAAACCTGAGTTATAGATCGTTGTAAGGGATGTGTCGTGTACCCGGGTATTGGGCAAAACTCTAAAAATTTGAAACGAGTCAAGGGTAGGTATAGGGAATCTCCTAGATCTGGTTCTTATGTAGGGTCTTGGAAGGGTCCACGGACGATACCTAGACCCGAGACATGATCCGATTCACAAACCAGAGTTATTGATCGGTTGTTAGGGACGTGTCGTGTACCCGGTATTTTGCAAAACTCTAAAAAGTTTGAAACGAGTCAAAGGTAGGTATAGGGAATTATCTAGATCGGTTCTTACGTAGGGTCTCAGAAGTGTCCAGAGGCCTTAGACCAAGAATGAGCCGATTCACAAACCCAGGTATAGGTCGGTTGTAGGACGTGTCGTGTACCGGGTATGGGAAAACTTAAAAATTTGAAACGAGTCAAAGGGTAGGTATAGGAATTCTCCTAGATCTGGTTCTTATGTAGGGTCTTGGAAGGGTCCACGGCATACCTAGACCCTAGACATGACCGATTCACAAACCAGAGTTATAGATCGGTTGTAAGGGAGTGTCGTGTACCGGGTATTGAGCAAAACTCTAAAAAGTTTGAAACGAGTCAAAGGGTAGGTATAGGAATTTCCTAGATTCGGTTCTTAAGTAGGTACGAAGTGTCCACGGAGGCCTCCTAGACCCAGACATAGCCGATTCACAAACCGAGTATAGGTCGTTGTAAGGGACGTGTCGTTGTACCCGGTATTGGGCAAAACTCTAAAAAGTTTGAAATGAGTCAAAGGGTAGGTATAGGGAATTCTCCAGATCTGGTTCTTACGAGGGTCTTGGAAGGGTCCACGAACGATACCTAGACCCTAGACATGAGCGATTCAAACCTGAGTTAAGATCGTTTAAGGACGTGTGTGTACCCCGGTATTGGGCAAAACTCTAAAAATTTTGAAACGAGTCAAATGGTAGGTATAGGAATTCTCCTAGATCCGTTCTTACGTAGGTCTTGGAAGGGTCCAAAGAGGTACCTAGACCCTAGAATGAGCCGATTCACAAACCTCGTTATAGATCGGTTGTAAGGGACGTGTCGTGTACCCGGGTATTGGCAAAACTATAAAATTTGAACGAGTCAAAGGTGGTATAGGGAATTCTCCTGATTCGGTTCTTACAAGGGTCTTGAAGGTCCAAGAGGCCTCCTAGACCCAAGAATGAGCCGATTCCAAACCGAGTATAGTCGATTGTAAGGGACGTGTCGTGTACCCGGGTATTGGCAAAACTATAAAAAGTTTGAAACGAGTCAAAGGTAGTATAGGGAATTCTCTGATCTGGTTCTTACGTAGGGTTTGGAAGGTCCACAGCCCTAGACCCAGACATGAGCGATTCAAAACCGAGTTATAGATCGGTTGTAAGGGACGTGTCGTGTACCGGGTATTGGGCAAAACTCTAAAAGTTTGAAAAGTCAAAGGGTAGGATAGGGAATTCTCCTAGATCTGGTTCTTACGTAGGGTCTAAATGTCCACGGAGGCCTCCTAGACCCTAACATGAGCCGATTCACAAACCGAGGTATAGTCGTTGTAGGGACGTGTCGTGTAACCGGGTATTGGGCAAAACTCTAAAAGTTTGAAACGAGTCAAAGGGTAGGTATAGGGAATTCTCCTAGATCTGGTTCTTACGTAGGGTCTCGAAGTGTCCAGGAGGCTCCTAGACCCAAGACATGAGCCGATTCACAAACCGAGTTAGTCGGTGTAAGGGACGTGTCGTGTACCGGGTATTGGGCAAAACTAAAAAGTTTGAAACGAGTCAAAGGTAGGTATAGGGATTTCCTATATCGGTTCTTACGTAGGGTCGAAGGGTCCACAGGCCTCCTAGACCCTAGATATGAGCCGTTCACAAACAGAGTTATAGATCGTTGTAAGGGACGTGTCGTGTACCCGGGTATTGGCAAAACTCTAAAAAGTTTGAAACGATCAAAGGGTAGGTATAGGGAATTCTCCTAGATCGGTTTCTTACTAGGGTCTTGGAAGGGTCCAGGAGGCCTCCTAGACCCAAGAATGAGCGATTCACAAACCGAGGTATAGGTCGGTTTAAGGGACGTGTCGTTACCCGGGCATTGGCAAAACTCTAAAAGGTTTGAAACAGTCAAAGGTAGGTGTAGGGAATTCTCCTAGATCTGGTTCTACATAGGGTCTTGGAAGGGTCCACGGACGTACCTAGACCTAGACATGAGCCGATTACAAACCTGAGTTATAGATCGTTGTAAGGGACGTGTGTGTACTCGGGTATTGGGCAAAACTCTAAAAAGTTTGAAACGAGTCAAAGGGTAGGTATAGGGAATTCTCTTATATCGGTTCTTACGTACGGTCTCGAAGTGTCCACGAGGCCTCCTAGACCCTGGAATGAGCCGATTCACAAACAGATTATAGATCGGTTGTAAGGGACGTTTCGTGTACCCGGGTATTCAGCAAAACTCTAAAACGTTTGAAACGATTCAAAGGGTAGGTATAGGGAATTATCCTAGATCCGGTTCTTACGTAGGTCTTAGAAGTATCCACAGAGGCCTACTAGACCCAAGATATGAGCCGATTCACAAACCCGAGGTATATGTCAGTTGTAAGGGACGTGTCGTGTACCCGGGTATTGGAAAAAGTTTGAAACGAGTCAAAGGGGCAAAACTCTAAAAAGTTTTAAACGAGTCAAAGGGTAGGCATAAGGAATTCTCCAAGATCTGGTTCTTATGTATGGTCTAAGAAGTGTCCACGGAGGCCTCCTAGATCCAAGACATGAACCGATTCACAAACTTGAGTTACAGATCGGTTGTACAGGACGTGTCGTGTACCCGGGCATTAGGCAAAAATATAAAAAGTTTGAAACGAGTCAAAGGGTAGGTATAGGGAATTCTCCTGGATCCGGTTCTTACGTAGGGTCTCAGAAGTATCCACAAAGGCCTCCTAGACCCAAGATATGAGCCGATTCCCAAACCCAAGGTATAGGTCGGTTGTAAGGGACGTGTCCTGTACCCGGGTATTGGGAAAAACTCTAAAAATTTTGAAACGAGTCAAAGGTAGGTATAGGGAATTCTCCTAGATCTGGTTCTTACGTTGGGTCTTGGAAGGGTCCACGGACGATACCTAGACCCTAGACATGAGCCGATTCACGAACCTGAGTTATAGATCAGTTGTAAGGGAGGTGTCGTGTACTCGGATATTGGGCAAAACTCTAAAAAGTTTGAAATGAGTCAAAGGGTAGGTATAGGGAATTCTCCTAGATTCGGTTCTTACGTAGGGTCTTCGAAGGGTCCACGGAGGCCTCCTAGACCCAAGACATGAGTTGATTCACAAACCTAAGGTATAGGTCGGTTGTAAGGGACGTGTCGTGTACCCGGGTATTGGGCAAAACTATAAAAAGGTTAGAAAACGAGTTAAAGGGTAGGTATAGAGAATTCTCTTAGATCCGGTTCTTACGTAGGGTCTCAAAAGTGTCCACGGAGGCCTCCTAGACCCAAGAAAAGATTAGATCTGGTTCTTACGTTGGGTCTTAAAGGGTCCACGGACGATACCTAGACCCTAGACATGAGCCGATTCACAAACCTGAGTTATAGATTAGTTGTAAGGGAGGTGTCGTGTACTCGGGAATTGGGCAAAACTCTAAAAAGTTTGAAATGAGTCAAGGGTAGGTATAGGGAATTCTCCTAGATTCGGTTCTTACGTAGGGTCTTCGAAGGGTCCACGGAGGCTCCTAGACCCAAGACATGACTTGATTCACAAACCGAGGTAGGGGCCGGTTGTAAGGGACGTGTCGTGTACCCGTGTATTGGGCAAAACTATAAAAAAGTTAGAAACGAGTCAAAGGATAGGTATACAGAATTCTCTTAGATCTGGTTCTTACGTAGGGTCTCAGAAGTGTCCACGGAGGCCTCCTAGACCCAAGACAAGATCCGATTCACAAACCTGTGGTATAGGTCGGTTGTAAGGGACGTGTCCTGTACTCGAGTATTGGGCAAAACTTTAAAGAGTTTGAAATGAGTCAAAGGGTAGGCATAGGGAATTCTCCTAGATCTATTTCTTACGTTGGGTCTTGGAAGGGTCCACGAACGATACCTAGACCCTAGACATGAGCCGATTCACAAACCTGAGTTATAGATCGGATGTAAGGGACGTGTCGTGTACCCGGGTATTAGGCAAAACTCTAAAAAGTTTGAAATGAGTCAAAGGGTATGCGGTTCTTACGTAGGGTCTCAGAAGTGCCCACAGAGGCCTCATACACACAGGATATGAGCCGATTCACAAACCCTAGGTATAGGTCGGTTGTAGGTAAGTGTCGTGTACACGGGTATTGGGCAAAACTCTAAAAATTTTGAAACAAGTCATAGGGTAGGTATAGGGAATTCTCCTAGATCTGGTTCTTATGTAGGGTCTTGGAAGGGTCCACAGACAATACCTAGACCCTTGACATAAGCCGATTCACAAACCTGAGTATAGATCGGTTGTAAGGGACGTGTCATGTACCTAGGTATTGGGCAAAACTCTAAAAATTTTGAAACAAGTCAAAGGGTAGGTATAGGGAATTCTCCTAGATCCGGTTCTTACGTAGGGCCTCAGAAGTGTCCACGGAGGCCTCCTAGACTCAAGACATGAGCGATCACAAACTCGAGGTATAGGTCGGTTGTAAGGACGTGTCGTGTACCCGGGTATTGGACAAAACTATAAAAAGTTTGAAACGAGTCAAAGGGTAGGTATAGTGAATTCTCTTAGATCCGTTTCTTACGTAGGGTCTCAGAAGTGTCCACGGAGGCCTCCTAGACCCAAGACATGAGCCGATTTAGAAACCTGAGTTATAGATCGGTTGTAAGGGACGTGTCGTGTACCCAGGTATAGGGAAAAACTCTAAAGAGTTTGTAAACGAGTCAAAGGGTAGGTATAGGGAATTCTCCTAGATCTGGTTTTTACGTTGGGTCTTGGAAGAGTACACGGACGATACCTAGACCCTAGACATGAGCCGATTCACAAACCTGAGTTATAGATCGGTTGTAAGGGACGTGTCGTGTACGCGGGTATTGGGCAAAACTCTAAAAGTTTTAAACGAGTCAAAGGGTAGGTATAGGGAATTCTCCTAGATTCGGTTCTTAAGTAGGGTCTTTGAAGGGTCCATGGAGGCCTCCTAGACCCAAGACATGAGTTGATTCACAAACCCGAGGTATAGGTCGGTTGTAAAGGACGTGTCGTGTACCCAGGTATTAGGCAAAACTATAAAAAGTTTGAAACGAGTCAAAGGGTTTGTATAGGGAATTCTCCTAGATCCGGTTCTTACGTAGGGTCTCAGAAGTGTCCACAGAGGCCTCCTAGACCCAAGACATGAGCCGATTCAGAAACCTGAGTTATAGATCGGTTGTAAGGACGTGTCGTATACCCGGGTATTGGGCAAAATTCTAAAGAGTTTGAAAGGAGTCAAATGGTAGGCATAAGGAATTCTCATAGATCTGGTTCTTACGTAGGGTCTAAGAAGTGTCCACGGAGGCCTCCTAGACCCAATACATGAGCCGATTCATAAACCCGAGGTATAGGTCGGTTGTTAGGGACTTGTCGTGTACCCGGGTATTGGGCAAAACTATAAAAAGTTTGAAACGAGTCAAAGCTTAGGCATAGTGAATTCTCCTAGATCCGGTTCTTACGTAGGGTCTCAGAAGTGTCTACGGAGGCCTCCTAGACCCAAAGATATGAGCCGATTCACAAACCCGAGGTATAGGTCGGTTGTAAGGGACGTGACATGTACCCGGGCATTGTGACAACTGTGTAAAATCCCGGTAAACTTTGATTAGTACAAGTCTGTGGTGACCGGACGTAATATGTATATCGTGATATTGTTGTGATTATGTGTGATGATATGAATTCTGGAAAATGATACACCGACTATAATTGGAGTTTTTGCATAATAATTAACAAAAACATTACAGTGACATTATGCGTCACCTGCATGACAAGACAAATTCGTGAATGAACTGACGACTCTGGGAATAAGTATTAGTAAACACACATGACTTGTGTGCCATGCCTAGCGATATCTGTATTGTCTCGGAAGAATCCGAGAGCATGTCATGGTTGACATGACACTATTTAGGACCAACGATACGTGGTTGGCATCCCTAGCCTTGAGCAACATGTTAAACGGAGACTTGACGTTTAAGAGCGCATTAAACCTTTAATGTCGATTATTAGGTTATCGGTAGCATTATTTAAGATTCCGAGTTCCAGGAACAACTTAGTTTTGCGCCATAGACTGTGACATAAGATATGAAAATAATCAAAGCCCGGGCACGCAAAACGAAGCAACTCCTGGTTGGGGAAACACATTCGTTCCGGGCATAACATAAGGCAACCAAAGGTGTAAGGAATGATCGATCAAGCTTAAAAACACTTAAACGAACGTCAAAGGAGACTTTTATGATTAAAACGTAACTGGGTTCGGAATTTAAGACGGTTATGCATAATTTTTAAAAACGAGTCTTTTGACACTAAATACGCGCAAAACGGGGCCCGTCACGCAAATCGAGAACGCACGCAGGACCCGAAAACGAACCTGTACTTATCCGAAAGATAAACCTTATCGTTTGTCACGCGAATCAAAGCACGAGGTGTCCCTTGGGACCCACCTCCACCCCCCGTGTATATATATATATTATATATATTTTTTTTAAATTTTTTTCATTATTATTACAATTTTTCACAAAATTTCCTCCTTTTCTCTCAAAGATCTGCTCCCACACACCTAAATCCGGATGAGTTCTTCACTAAGCTTCACTAAATCAAAGATATCAACCTTGATACTTATGATTCTAAGTCCGTTTCTTCGATTAAACGCGTTTTCTAGCCAAAAAACTCATTTTAATCCAAGATTTTTGAAGGTTTCAAGATGTTTATTGGCTGAATAAGAACACCTTGGTATTTACCTGGTGTTATATGGCAGCAATGATGACAAACCTTATGGGTTTGATACCTTAATCAACTCTTATTCGACAAAAATCGCTTAACTATTCGATTAACCGAAAAACAATGAATTAAAGCTTGATTGATCTAAGTTCTAGCATATTTGGATTGTACTTGGTGTGTAGGTACTGAATATAGCCTTCACACACTTCTGGGATCAAGATAAACGCTTGGAATGGGAGGAATCGCTAGGTATATGATTCGAAAACCGAATCTAGTCTAGGCAAAAAATTGTTTTGCCTATAACTAGGTCCGTGTAACTTGGATTGAGCTAAAATTTGGTACGGTGATGTAGAGTATTGTCCGAAAGGTCCACGTTAAAGTTTAGAATTTTGGAATTTTTTACGATATTTGATGAATATTTAACTTTTTTACCAAAAGAATTTTGGGAAAATTATCAAACGAATTCAATAAATCACCAAATTTTACAGAGACACTTAGGAACGTATGGGGAATATTCTGGGAAAATTCTGAGTTCATTGGTTGAGATTTGATTTGGGTTAAAATCCGCTTTTTTGTGAGTTTTCGGTAGCCGGGAACGCACCGAAATTAAATCGGAAAAATCTAAAAATTTTTCGAGAAGTTCCTGGATATTGTGTTCTGGAATGTTTCTGGAAATTTTGAACTACTGATACTATTTATTGCTGATTATGTGTTTAAAAATAGTTTTATAAATAATTTATTTAAATAAGTAAATTAATAAAATAAATTCCCAGAATTTTTCCCATAATATACAGATTTTTACTGATTTATATAAAATTTACAGATTTTTATATAAATCTAGATTAAATGCGAATTTATGGAATTAAAAATAGGTTATTTTAAAGCAGTTTCGGCAGTTTACCGTGTAACGAACCTGCCGGAACCGGGAACTGACCGAACCCGACAAATACTATAATTGGAACACCATGAGTATTCCGGGAGATTCCCGGGTAATTGGGCACTATGGGTGTATCCTGAGACAGTTCGGGAGAATTCCCAACGGTGAAAATGGAAACTCAAATTTGGGTAACCTAGACTCCCCAAACACTCTAACTCCCTTGATGGAAAGTTAATCATTCTTGAATAACCATGTGTTGGCACTACTAGTATTCCCGTACCATTATCCGAAACATGTTAAACTACTGACTTGAGCTGGCACGCGAACCGGTGCCTGGAAGCCAAACTGAAAACTAATGCTACCCTGACGTTCATCACCATACCAGTGTCCTATAGACTCAATCCGGAGTAAAAACTCCTGACTAGATCCAAGTTATAACCATTACCAACTTAGATACTGATTTGAGTCTATACTTACATGGGTGTTATTAAAGTTGACCCAATTGCTTGAGCACTCTTGCGTTGAGGTCACTACTCGTACTGTGAGTTTCACTTCCCCGCTTTAAACTGTTTTACTATTTTCTGGGTGACTTGCATGTTAAAAACTATGTTGAATACACCGATTTGGGAGTGAGTTTTACTCTCCCACTGGTAAACTGTTTCACTGTTTTCTGGAATGACGGGCATGTTTTGAAACTGTGTTAATTGCACCAACTTGTGATGATGTGAATTATCTAACACCCGAATTATCTCCCCTCTACAAGTGATTAACTTAAGCCTTACGAGGCAGTGGATAGTACTATTGGTCCGATAGACCTAGTTGCTCCAGGATGACGTGCGTGTCTTTACACGGCCCGGTGGGAAGTGTCTGTGGTGACACGACCCGGTTTGATGATGTGTCTGTCTGACACGGAGTGACTATGACAGGCCGAGGTTTCACTTGTGTCCTCGTGTAAATTCCATCTGCGACTATGACTATGACCGTCATTGTGACTATGACTAATGCAATTAAACTTGTTAACACATGTTGTTACACAACGATTAAACTAGTGGAACTCATGCAGCGTTTAGCTGACCTTTTTAAAACTATCATGCATTTCAGGTAACTTGAGACTGGTGTGATCCGTGTATGTTGTTCAAGACATGTTTGTAGGCGAACCCTGATATAGACACATGTGGCTTAGAAGACTTATGTGGTTCATGGGAACATGCAGTTGTAACATACATGTAGTATGTATTCAACATTTTGTAAGTAATAAAATGTAGTGTCTTTATAAACAATGTGGTTGTACCAGAGGTGTCTGTTTCATCCCGCATATTTTCTTCCGCTGCAAGTTGGGGTGTGACAGAATATGGTATCAGAGCCATTGGTTATAGAGAATTAGGTGCCTTTAAGGAAACCTAGACTATAACTAAAGGCTCGGACTTTAGTGGACATCGTTGGAAAAATTAACCACAACTAAAGATGCTTAGTGAACACTGTAAAGTATCATATTTGCAAGTACCAGGATGGCCTTGTGGGGCAAGTGGGTTATTATGGTCCGGAACGTAATAATATACTTGCTCATACGAGGCAGTGTTGGGAAAGCCGCGGTAATAAACACACTTAAATACATGAGATGATACATACGTGTGCCAAGGTGATAGTGTGTGAATGTTTGTGCGAAGATTGATACATGAATTGGAATTGGTGGATAATGCGTACTACATATGCCATTGGGATAGGCAGAAAACTGGTATTACAGTCCATTCCACATTCCTACTGACCACCTGTCTAATATAAACTAGAGTTGGATTCATACCACTTCTACAGTGGTTACTTATACTTTATGATGTGAGACCCCAAGCTTTGTGCAATACGATCTCACCAACCCTATCTTTATAACTATTATGACAACGATTGCATGCCAGAATGGTATCTTAAAGTAAACATAGATACATAAAGAACGTGTGGGTCGTTCTGATAAGCTGGAAGGACGTATACGAATCCTTACTTCGCTTCTCGTTGCTTTACACTCGATTGTTATACAATCGCGGAGTTCGAACATCTTATGAAACTTTTTCGTCCTTGAATCCGCGATTCATTTGATTGTCCGCTGGATTCCTCTTTGGCTTGCAATATTGACTTTAGCTTTTACGCCGTGTGATACCATAATACTTAGCGATATTCCTTAGCACATGTTTCGGTATAGGGTATATCTGAATATGACGATCTCCGGGTCATGGAGATGGCATGGGGTGCGTGAATAAGTTACCCTTCATGTTGTCATTTGATTCCTTGGGATATAAAGTCTGTGATGGTACGGATTCCTTTGAAACGCTTGCATTGTGGAACCTCGTTTTGTGTGACCATCGGTTACATTGTGTTCTTTTACGATTGTTGATTATTTCGAATTTCAGTTGGTTATTTGCAGAAAGTAGTATGAGGCCCGAATATCGTGAACGAAATATTGATCAGGTATATGGGTGTGGTGGATACGCTGCGGTACTTCCTATATATAAACACCCGGCTACATGATCAAGGTACCGTCACTCAGGGCAGACGGGCTTCATGTTGCGATTTGTTCGGTTATGTTTTGGGTAATGCAGTATTGAGATTGCGACCCTGTTTGATGCGATAGATGACGCCATAGTGGTCGTAACTACGATGTCTATACATGGTTATAGTAATTTTACATGAAAAGTAGTTTGGGTCGACATATAAACGACCACTCGATTAATCCTGGGAAATCCTTTTCTTTTCTTAAACTCGTGACATGATTTCTGGGGATACTACACTTCAGTAGTACTCCGTACTGAACTATTTGGGTATAGCCGGTGATAGCTTACCCACATCGATGACCCAATGATCGATTCGCGATAAGTATCAATGTTTCTATCTTTGATAAGACAATTCGGCGTATGTTATTTCTTTTCGCGGGATTTGCTAGAACGTATAGTCATATTTTCGGAATCATTACGATACGGCGAACAACCTATACTCGTGACACCGACCGTTGTCTATGAAATTACTCGGTGAAGCATATATTTCCGTTATTTGCTGTCGCTCGCTAATGATGCAATCGCTAATTCTTAATAAGGAAGTGAAATTAACATCGGTGTTGAATAACCTAAGGGGATTTAGGGGTAACACATAAATGGAGAAACTTATTTCATGCAATCAAAGCTGGTGAGGAATTGTGTGGATGCAGATCTGATGATGATAAGACTTGGGGAGGCGAGAACAATTTTGCCGATATTCCTCGTAACCATTTATACTTCGTATTAACATGACACTCCTATGTATACATGTAATTTTAAATATACAACATTAACCGCGGTCTATTCCAAGTGTCAATTTGGTAAATTTCGGTTGAGGGATGACATAACACCGGTGCAAAGTCGGAAAACTATAATCATGAAACAATCCGACTCACTGCTTTAAATCAATTCAATTCTCCTTACTAACACTTTTAGAAAGTGTTGAGCTCCGGTACATATAAATTACTAGAGTGATACACCCTACTTTTAATCAATGTTCAACCATGTTGTGATCCGTTGGCTTCCTCTGGTACTACGACGGGTGTCTCGGTGATAGGACCAAGTGACTTACAACCTTGAATCCTATTGATTTAGTTCGAACTACTACAAGATAAATTCCCAGTAACTCGAAGAAGTAGTAAATGAACGATAAGAGGGACGGTAACGAAGCTACCTCGTAATGAATATTTAATAAATAAATGACACAGCGAATTTTCCGTCAAACGATTATTTCATATATATATATATATGCATCAAATCCAAAGGGCGGTATTTAAAAAGAATCGTATGAAATTTTTATATATCAAAAAACGATCCCTTATTTTCAGTCTCGTGTAACTTAGTAAAAATATGTTCTGATGAAAGACGAGATCACCTTTGAGTAGTATTCGAGTGGAGTAATTCGATGACTAATCCATGGGACAACTTCTATCCAAACCTGCAGACTCTAGACCACCGGTTCTTTTGATTCTTTTTCGGTAATATTTTTGTGATGGCTATACTAAGTCTTGAACCAACATTACCCGTATGAGGGCGGTGCATTCATGCTAGAAATCACATAAGTGGATACATGGTTCTTTGATTTTTTTTGTTAAGGCTTTTCATGACACGATAATTACTACGACCGTACAAGTGGTCATGGGTAGAGACTAACTCAGATACTCGCATGTTTATAGAATGTATTAACTCCCCAACTCTACGATAATAATAATAATACCTGGGGAACACCATATGTCTTCTCCTCTTCTTGGAAACATTGGAGGAGTCCAGATATTTATACGCGATGTTGTTCGCAATTCCTAAGGGATGTTTGAAATTCCCTTCGAACCTTTGTAAAGGTGTTATTTGGTAAGGTCTCCTACATGTGTAGGAGGATGATACATGGGATACAAAGTGAACGATACCCTACTCTTGTGAGTAACCTAAAGTTATTCGGTAGACGACGTTGCTAGTCCTCATGAGTATATGAGGACTAAATTCTCGAGATCGGGGAAATATTGTTGAGACACCTCTCTTCTTCGTTCAACTAGTTGGTACCTTCGATTGATTTCTAGTTGACCGATTTAAATAAGTATTCGTAAAATACAATGTTACCAAGCAACCCAATTCTTCGTTATTTTCGAGTGACGAAAATTCTTGTGTTACTCAAGGAAATAAGGACGGGAGAAATCTTAAGTATAATACTGTATATATATATGTACCTGTGTATTCGTACCACGAGTGAAATTTACGATCGTGGGGATGATTGTCGGAAGTTGTGCGCTATCATTTACGCGATTTCTACATCAGTCATTTGTGGCGAGCGTTTCGAGAACATTCTATTATAAAGAAAATAGATATATACATGCATTAATGTCACATTTTCAATCGTCCCATATCACACAAATTCGTCGCACGCATAAGTCCACAACTTGTATAACCAACATCATTATTGTATATGTAATAATATTCGACATTATGCAACTGTTAAAATTGCACTTAGACTTAACCCAAAGAGGGCCAGTGATAAAATGTGCGGCCAAAGCCTGTCACTGGAGTGACGTGTATATGCCATACTATGAAAAGCATGATCTACTATGTATTAAGGAACACGGTCAAAACCAAACATTCTTTGAAATAGGAATAGTCACGAGTTGTCCGAATATTATAATTGATATCTTTCGTGTGCTGAACCCACTTGGGGGAAAGCTAAACCAGAAATCTTGTAATCCCGATCATTCCAGATGAAGGGACTAGTGAATTTTCCGAATACGTCCCTTGGATATTATGTCCATCCAGGGGGAGATTCCATTAGTAAGCACATCATATATACTTAAAGGAGGAATAAGACCTTGACTCGACAACTAATACTCTTCAAATTTGGAAAGTTACTTAACACACGCTACGAATTGTAAATAACTCGATGTGCGATACTAAGTCAAACTAAATGACCAAAGTATAGATCGGTGCTTGGTGGGATGCACCGACCGGATGTGAAATGGCATTCTAACCTTTATTCGTATCCTAACCGTCAGAGTGCTAGGCTTACCTCAATTGATTACGATTTTCATTCAGCCTCCTTGAAACTGCTTTTGTTATTTCAAGAGATTGCCGAGCAATTGTGGATCTATGTTATTACATTTCCCAGCAGCACGTATTCCTTCCGTGCCCTACTGGGAAATAGAACTGACTAATCCTACGACCAAGGGGTCGAGAAACTCAACAAGCCTAGTCTCAACCAACCCGGGGCCGGGTCTTCATTTCTTGTTTACATTATTACGAATATGAGACTAACAGGAAAAATCAGATTTAGGGGGCAATTGTCCCTATCGGACTAGGGTGACTATCAATTCGGGCTTCAGCCCATGGTTTCGTAAAACCACACGAATTTCCCCGTCTAAACCAAGATGGTTTGACATGAACGAATTCGATGAAACCCTTACGGTTAAGCGGTGATTCAGTTGGCAGAGGTGCTAAGACGGGAAGGCATTATATCTTTTTATACTTATATACAGTTTAGATCTTACCAAGTCCAAATTTGACTCGAAAAAAAAACCACGAGACCGAGACGGTCAAGTGGTGATTGACCACCTTGTGACTAGTACAGGTTATATTCGCCTATGCCTTAGGTAATCCCTCAAGAACATCATGGAAATGATTACTTCTCATTGTCTCCATTAGCGACATCCTTATGAAATGATAGTCGAGCATGGCTACTTTCCCACCCTACGAAGGGTACTCCGTCAATGGGGAACCTTGATTCGTTGACTCGTTACTCAGTCATCTTTACCAAATTACCCGTACGTCTACGATCAATGCCGATCCCATGTGTAGCGGCATCATAGTGATACTTGCGATCGTTAGACACTCATCACGCCTTAAGCGTTTCCACGTGAAATAGTAGCGTTCTAGACGTGGTGTTATTGGAATTAAAACCGCATTGGGCGCACACCCTATCAATCCCGGTATATGGGAAATTTTATACGATATCTCTTGGAGAATCACACCGATGTCATCAAAGTTACTAAGTTGTTTCTTTCGGGAAAAGACGCAGATAGTTGTACAACAGCTGGAGCCAAGCTCCCAAAAACTTAATGCAAAATGGAATTATTACTGTAGAAATTCCATATCCTTTCAACGTGATTAGATAACTGGTGAGTAGTTCGGGCACCCTGTTGAGGTGAGGGTGCAGATTCGTTGTTACCCGGGTACATGCTTGCCTTATAGCAACTGTAGGCTCGTAAAAGCCTTTCTTTTTTCTCTACCATAGAGTAGGGACTCTCGAAGTCGGTTAGTATTAGCCGAAGATACTCGCGTACATGACAGCAAGGGAAGACATTCACTCACAACTCAGTGAGACCAAAGATTTATTCCCTTTTTCACAATCATGCGGAGCATGGTGCTCACTATTGCGACATGTGCAACAAACACTGGAAGGGTACCCATACCCCTCCTCTATAGGAGGTGTGTAAGAACTATTAAACGAAATCTTAATTGAAACTTTGGTGTATGAATGGTGAAGATAATGAATGCAAAGAAAACGTAATAATTGCAGTCAGCTGTAAGCTGAACAGAAACTCATATCCTATTGTGAGTCCAAAACACTCTCACTTCCAGATTGGAAGTGATGACAGACGTTACTTTTAACAAATATGTAGGAATTGTGGATGGACAAATTACACTGCTACTAGGTAGCACAATTATCATCGTCGTACGATGATTATACTAAAAGAAAAGCGAAAACATACTGGTCTATCAGATGACTGACAAAATATAAATACGGAGTTCCAATGGATTACTAAACGGAATTTTGAGGACGAAATTCTTTTAACCGGGGGTGACTGTGACAACTGTGAAAAATCCCGGAAAACTTTGATTAGTACAAGTCCATGGTGACCGTACGTGATATGTATATCGTGATATTGTTGTGATTATGTGTGATGATACGAATTCTGGAAAATGATACACCGACTATAATGGGAGTTTATGCATAATAATTAACAAAAACATTACAGTGACATTATGCGTCACCTGCATGACAAGACAAAGTCGTGAATGAACTGACGACTCTGGGAATAAGTATTAGTAAACACACATGACTTTTGTGCTATGCCTAGCGTGTAATGGTTGACATGACACTATTAAGGACCAACGATGCGTGGTTGGCATCCCTAGCCTTGAGCAACATGTTAAACGGAGACTTGACGTTTAAGAGCACATTAAACCTTTAATGTCGATTATTAGGTTATCGGTAGCATTATTTAAGATTCCGAGTTCCAGGAACAACTTAGTTTTGCACCATAGACTGTGACATAAGATTTGAAAATAATCAAAGCCCGGGCACGCAAAACGAAGCAACTCCCGGTTGGGGAAACGCATTCGTTCCGGGCATACATAAGGCAACCAAAGGTGCAAGGAACGATCGATCAAGCTTAAAAACACTTAAACGAACGTCAAAGGAGACATTTATGATTAAAACGTAACTGGGTTCGGAATTTAAGACGGTTATGCATAATTTTTAAAACCGAGTCTTTTGACACTAAGTACGCGTAAAACGGAGTCCGTCATGCAAATCGAGAACGTGCGCAGGACTCGAAAACGAACCTGTACTTATCCGAAAGATAAACCTTATCTTTTGTCACGCGAATCAAAGCACAAGGTGTCCCTTGGGACCCACCTCCAAACCCCCCCCCACCCATGTATATATATATTTAAAAAAAAATTCATTATTATTACAATTTTTCACAAAAAATTCCTCCATTTCTCTCAAAGATCTGCTCCCACACACCTAAATCCAGCTGAGTTCTTCACTAATCTTCACTAAATAAAAGGTATTAACCTTGATACTTATGATTCTAAGTCCTTTTCTTCGATTAAAAGTGATTTATAGCCGAAAAACTCATTTTAATCCAAGATTTTTGAAGGTTTCAACATGTTTATGGGCTGAATAAGAACACCCTGGTATTTACCTGGTGTTATATGGCATCCATGATGACAAACCTTATGGGTTTGATACCCTAATCAAATCTTATTCGACAAAAATCGCTTAACTATTTGATTAACCGAAAAACAATGAATTAAAGATTGATTGATCTAAGTTCTAGCATATTTGGATTGTACATGGTGTGTAGGTACTGAATATAGCCTTCACACACTTCTGGGATCAAGATAAACGCTTGGAATCGAAGAATCGCTAGGTATATGATCCGAAAACCAAATCTAGGATAGGCAGAAAATTGTTTTGCCTATAACTTGGTCCGTTTGGATTGAGCTGAAATTTGATATGGTGATGTAGGGTATTGTCCGAAAGGTCCACGTAAAATATTAGAATTTTTGGAATTTTATAAGATTTTTGGGGAATTTTTAACTGTTTTACCGAACGAATTTCGGGAAAATCATCAAACGAATTCAATAAATCACCAAATTGTACAGAGACACTTAGGCACATATGGGAAATATTCTGGGAAAATTCGGAGTCCATTGGTTGGGTTTTGATTTGGGTTAAAAATCCGTGTTTTTGCGAGTTTTCGGTAGCCGGGAACGCACAGAAACCAAATCGGAAAAATCTCAAAATTTTGCGAGAAGTTCCTGGATATGTATAAGGTTTTCTGGAATGTTTTTGGAATTTTTGAACTACTGATAGTATTTAATGCTAATTATGTGGTTAAAAATAGTTTTATAAATAATTTATTTAAATAAGTAAATTAACAAAATAAATTCCCAAAATTTTCCCATAATATACAGATTTTTACTGATTTATATAAAAATTTACAAATTTTTATATAAATCTAGATTAAATGGGAATTTATGGAATTAAAAATAGGTTATTTTAAAGCAGTTTCGGCAGTTTACCGTGTAACGAACCTGCCGGAACCGGGAACTGACCCAACCTGACAAATACTATAATTGGAACACCAGGAGTATTCCGGGAGATTTCCGGGTAAATTGGGCACTATGGGTGTGTCCTAAGACAGTTCGGGAGAATTCCCGACGGTGAAAATGAAAACTCAAATTTGGGCAACCTAGACTTCCCAAACACTCTAACTCCCTTGATGAAAAGTTAATCATTCTTGAATAACCATGTGTTGGCACTACTAGTATTCCCGTACCATTATCTAAAACATGTTAAACTACTACTTGAGCTGGCACGCGAACCGGTGCCCGAAAGCCAAACTGAAAACTAATACTACCCTGACGTTCATCACCATACTAGTGTCCTATAGACTCAATCCGGAGTAAAAACTCCTGACTAGATCCAAGTTATAACCATTACCAACTTAGATACTGATTTGAGTCTATACTTGCATGGGTGTTATTAAAGTTGACCCAGTTGCTTGAGCACTCTTGCGTTGAGGTCACTACTCGTACTGTGAGTTTCATTTCCCCGCTTTAAACTGTTTTACTTTTTTCTGGGTAACTTGCATGTTAAAAACTGTGTTGAATACACCGATTTGGGAGTGAGTTTTACTCTTCCACTGGTAAACTGTTTCACTGTTTTCTGGAATGACGGGCATGTTTTGAAACTGTGTTAATTGCACCAACTTGTGATGATGTGAATTATCTAACACCCGAATTATCTCCCCTCTACAAGTGATTAACTTAAGCCTTACGAGGCAGTGGATAGTACTATTGGTCCGACAGACCTAGTTGCTCCAGGCAGTATCTAGGTGACACTGTGTGTCAGTGACTACGCAACTGCACGTGTCCTGAATTTAGTTACGTCGTTAGACATGACTGCAGGGGAACATTGAACTTTACATGACTCAGTTGCCGGGATGACGTGCCTGTCTTGACACGGCCCGGTGGGAAGTGTCTATGGTGACATGACCCGGTTCGATGATGTGTCTGTCTGACACGGAGTGACTATGACAGGCCGAGGTTTCACTTGTGTCCTCGTGTAAATTCCATCTGCGACTATGACTGTGACCGTGTATGTCTAGTGCAATTAAACTTGTTAACACATGTTGTTACACAACGATTAAACTAGTGGAACTCACGCAGCGTTTAGCTGACCTTTTTAAAACTAACATGCATTTCAGGTAACTTGAGACTGGTGTGATCCGTGTATGTTGTTCAAGACATGTTTGTAGGCGAACCCTGATATAGACGCATGTGGCTTAGAAGACTTATGTGGTTCATGGGAACATGCAGTTGTAACATACATGTAGTATGTATTCTAACATTTTGTAAGTAATAAAATGTAGTGTCTTTATAAACAATGTGCTTGTACCAGAGGTGTCTGTTGCATCCCGCAGATTTTTCTTCCGCTGTAAGTTGGGGTGTGACAGGTATTGGGTCAAAATTATAAAAAGTTTGAAAATTCTTCTAGATCTGGTTCTTACGTAGGGTCTAAGGACGATACCTAGACCCTAGACATGAGCCGATTCACAAACCTGAGTTGTAGATCGCTTGTAAGGGATGGTCGTGTACTCGGGTATTGCGCAAAACTCTAAAAAGTTTGAAACGAGTCAAAGGGTAGGCATAGGGAATTCTCCTAGATCTGGTTCTTACGTAGGGTCTAAGAAGTGTCCACGGAGGACTCCTAGACCCAATACATGAGCCGATTCACAAACCTGAGGTATAGGTCAGTTGTAAGGGACCGCCGGGTATTGGGCAAAACGATAAAAAGTTTGAAACGAGTCAGAGGGTAGGTATAATGAATTCTCCTTGATCTGGTTCTTACGTAGGGTCTCAGAAGTGTCCACGGAGGCCTCCTAGACCCAAGATATGAGCCGATTCACACAAACCCGAGGTATAGGCCGGTTGTAAGGGACGTGTCGTGTACCCGGGTATTGAAGGTCCGTTGTACAGATCGTTCGGGCACTAATCTGACAAACCTATGGTAAACGTGCGGAATCCGTTTGCTTAGGCGACATTGGATACACTCATTTTTTTCTATTTAATCACCGTGTCATTAATATTCAACGTTACAGATCCTGGAAACACTTTGACAGAGATTCGCCTCTGTTGTGACAACATCTCTGAAGTTACAAATGAAACATCAAAGCTCCTATTTATACTAACACAAGTTCGCTGGTAGGAGTGCAAGTTCAGGCGAACTTGCTTAGTCAAGTTCGGCAGAACTTGACTACAACACTACCATTTCAAGCGAACTTGTCCCTAAATATACATAAACTTCGACATTTCACTCCTAAATACTGACTCGATATTATATGATGACGTAGGCAACAGACATATGCATCAACAAACTCCCCCTTGGATGTTGCCGTAGTCATCATTTTTCAATTAAGTTCCTTAGTCTTAATGTTCTCTTGATTTTTATATCTTGAATAACTTTAACATCCACGCTCCCCCTTGCTTTGAGCTTTCTGGTATCTTTAATCAACATGTTTATCTAGCTCCCCCTTAAATGATGCTCTGAATTTCTAAGATTTGACGATTAAGAACAATCACACGTATCCACACACAACAGTTTCTTAACAGTCTCGTTGGTCCGGCTCACATTCAACATTATCAGGTTACCATGGAAGATTTTGAAAGAAAATCTTTTTGGATTTTTAATATTGAATGCGGAAATGTAAACAAACTAAAATATAATATTTACAGTTTATATTTTTGTGAGAAAACGTGCTAGAGGATCATACCAGTTTTTGAGACATACCACCAGTACCATTGACCTTTTAATGACTTTAAGTTTTAAACTTGTTTACCTAGATTGTCGATATGTTTATCCACCTAAACTTTAACACATTTCTCAATTGTTCCAAGATATGTTAAGGTAAGAATTATGAAACTTGACTTATCTGTGGTTCCCACTTCTTGAATATACTCCCGTATCAAAATTCCCTAGATTTCATCTTACAGGTGAATATAGCGTAATTGATATCTGTATCAGGGTAATGCGATGCCTTGAGAGCTCAGGTTAGTACTACCGTACAGACAAAGAGATGAAGGCTCATCTTTAAGGTGTGTTCCACTTAAGGAATCTTTTAAGCATTGCATATGATTATATCTTTCGGTACGTTTCAATATTGCATGCAATTTGGAGGTTTATAGCGAAAGTATTATAAAGTTCTAGGCCATTGCTTCCGCAAAATCAGAAGAACTTGTACAATACCCCAGATATCAACTATCTATAAAGACCTCGTATCTCAGACTCAGGCAATCTTTCAAACGAAATTTCGGAGTACTAAGTCCATATATCCAAGATGTGTTAATCCACAAGTTTAAGCAGTTGTAAAATTTAGTTTATATCCCTAAAACAATTTACTAAACGTGTAAAGCCTATCGACACATCGACAGTAAGACTTGTTTATAACTTTTTAAACTTTACAAATATTTAGTGTACTGTGATAGTCCACTGATGTACTATCATTTCCTTTTTGCTCACAAGTAATCTCATTTTTCATTTTTCAATGTTTTTTTTTATATTTTAAGATTTTCTATTGTTTTTGGCTTTTTTAGTCATTTTATCTATCTAAAATGATTTCGAAACGATGTTTTTCAATTTTACAAGAATTTTTTACAATTTTTAAAATTTTTTTCTCCCCCTAAAATTGAAAACATCTTATTAAAATCGAAAATAAGAATCTTCCATTTTAACCATTTAACGACTTTTTATGAATGTGAACGCGAGACTACCATTTTGTTTGTGTGGATATCACTCCTGTCTCTTGTCTCTCTGCATGAACAACCACTGCTTCTCAAATGACGTTTGGCTTGAAGCTTGGTTATCCTGCACATTCAAACAAACTTCAATCAGTTTTGAATAGGAACCCAATCCATTCTGGATTTAGGTTTACCAAAATCATTAAAATCTGAAGTAAACAAACATTCACACTCTTTTTGATATTCAAACAGTTTGATAGAAACTTTCTTTGAAAATTTTACTTTTTTTTTATTTTTTAACTGTTTGAATTATCAAATTTTTCTCCATTGCTCTTTCTTTTGTCCTCATATTTGTATCTGATGAATTTGTTTTACTTGACTGTGAGTAAAATGATTCATTAGAACTTTTATCTGATTTTTAGACGTATCCGAGGACAAAATCTTTTCCAAATACTCTCTAACTTTTTTTCTTTTTTTCTCAATCTGTCTTTTTGCCCTTGTGATAACTTGACTTTTTGTTCTTTGGCTTCTCTATAGTTTTCTCATTTTTCTTCTCTGTTTTCTTCTCCTCTGGTCTTTTCTCCCCCTGAGATTTAACCGATCTTCTTTTCAGATTAGTCGGACAATCCCTGGAAATATGACCTTTGATTTGACATTTATAGCATCTTCACGTATCAAATCTTTTTTTCAGGCAGTTAACAGCAATGTGTACACCAAATCCACAGTGTAACACACTATGTTATCGTACCAATCTCTCCATTCAGACCAAACACCCAAATAAGCACATTGATTTGACATGTAGTAGTCATCTTTCCTGCTTCTTCTATAAAATTGATTTGACTTTGAAGCACTGTGATCCGACCTGCACCACTTATTCTCAAATTTTGTGAGTTTTTATAATGATTGGATGACCGTACCGATGAGCTTTTATTTTTGTTTTGAAAATTTTTAGATGTTTTTCATGTTGTTTTTGTTCTCCATTCTGCTTAGAAGGTTTTTGCGTTGAGCATTCACCTTTTTCAACAGATTGTAGAACAGTTTCTTGAAAATTTTCTTTTAGTTTCAAAAATATTTCCTTTTTATCATTTTTATCATCATTATTATCATCACAATCCATAATTTTGACATCGTCATAATTTGTGACATTGTCACTTATTGGAATTTCCTTTTATTCTTATTGAACGGTTTAGGACATATCTGATCTAACATTACAGATTAAGTCACAAAACCTTTCAATTGTTTTTCTAAATCATCAATTTTATTTTTTTCAATCTCAACATCTTGTTCAAGTTTCTAATTTTTTCAAGATGCGAGTTTATTATATTTTGTTTTTCAATAACATTTTTATTCAAACAGATTTATCATTTTCTAATATTTTTATATTATTTTGAAAGTATTTCACATTTTGTAGTTTTTTATTTTCTAAAATTTTTATTTAATTTTCAAAATTATTTTCATTTTCTTTTAACTTTTTATTTTCTAATGGCAAACATTCCAAATCTTTCAAAAGTTTGACATTAATAGATTTGAATTTTTGACAATTTAAGCACACAGATTCAGTACACTTTGTGCAAGGTTTTTCGACCTCCACAATTTGTACCTTTACCACTTCTTTATCAACAATTTTTACCTCCGACTTTACCTTTTTGCTTTTAATCATCTCAGCACGCTCCAGATATTTAGCACGTAGAGCATAGCTTTTGTGCCGTATCATATTCTGGTAGCAGATTCAAGATATTTCCTTTCACCAACTGCTGTATCAGATTAATCATTTTCTTTTCAGCAAAATAATCATCTTGTTGTTGAGTAGAATATTTGCACTTCTCCAGAATTTGCTAATTTTCATCTCTAGGAATGACATAACCTGTCTCAATCACGACCCAACTACGGGAATGCATAGCTTTGACCCAGCTCTCAAATTTTCCTTTCCAAACATCATATTCATTTATATTCATCAACATAGGAGGCTTCATGGACTCCATTTCGTTTTCCAAACTAATATGTCGTTCAAACTACTTGAAAAATGATTAACAAACATACAATTTTTAGAAAAAATTGACTTTTTAACCGACAATATCAACGTATCGGTTTGCTAAAAACGTTTAAAATTTTTCGGAAAACTTTTTTTTACCATATTAGAGCTTTAAACTCGTCTCGCCAATACGAATCTAACGATATATAATGTCCGAGACGTTTTTTGGGATTTTCATGCCTTTTTTTTAGAAACCTTGGACAAGTTCGATCGAACTTGTCACAGCGTGTGAAACTCAGCTATTTAACAAGTTTAGGCGAACTCGTATAAGTTTCAAGAGAAACAAGCAAGTTCGGGCGAACTTGTATAAGCTTGAAGAGAAACAAGCAAGTTCGGGCGAACTTGTACTAGATTTTCAACTTAATCAAGTTCGGGCGAACTTGATAAAATTTGATTGAAAAGTAAGCAAGTTCGAGCGTACTTAACCTAAAACCTTGAAAAATCAATCAAGTTCGGGCGAACTTGATGAAAAATGTGAATTTTTCAGTCAAGTTCGAGCGAACTTGATGTTAAGTTCGAGCGAACATGTGTTTTCAAACATGGTTTTTTAAATTTTTGGCATGAATTCGTTTGTTTAAAGCTCTGATCTTTTCAAGGGTTTATCTATTATGGATTTTACGTATTATACTTGAAAATCAGTCCATTTTATCCTTGAATTGTCTAAGAAAAGTTAAAAATAGAAGAAATGAGTAGAAGATGAGATGTTCTATGTCAAATGTCTTCAAATTAGGCCAATCCTGCTCTGATACCACTTGAAGGTCCGTTGTACGGATCGTTCGGGCACTAATCTGACAAACCTAAGGTAAACGCACGAAATCCATTTGCTTAGGCAACATTCGATACACTCATTTGTTTCTATTTAATCACCGTTTCATTAATATTCAACGTTACAGATCCTGGAAACACTTTGACAGAACTTCGCCTCTGTCGTGACAAGATCTTTGAAGTTACAAATGAAACATCAAAGCTCCAATTTATACTAACACAAGTTCGCTGGTGGGAGTGCAAGTTCGGGCGAACTTGCTTAGTCAAGTTCGGCCGAACTTGACTACAACACTACCATTTCAAGCGAACTTGTCCCTAAATATACATAAACTTCGACATTTCGCTCCTAAATACTGACTCGATATTATACGATGATGTAGGCAACAGACATATGCATCAATAGGTATTAGGCAAAACTCTAAAAAGTTTGAAACGAATCAAAGGGTAGGTATAGGGAATTCTCCTATATCTGGTTCTTACGTAAGGTCTTGGAAAGGTCCACGGACAATACCTAGACCCTAGAAATGAGCAAATTCACATACCTTAGTTACAGATCGGTTGTAAGGGACGTGTCGTGTACCCGGGTATTGGGAAAAACTCTAAAAAGTTTGAAACGAGTCAAAAGGTAGGTATAGGGAATTATCCTAGATCCGGTTCTTACTTAGGGTCTCAGAAGTGTCCACAGAGGCCTACTAGACCCAAGATACGAGCCGATTCACAAACCCGAGGTATAGGTCGGTTGTAAGGGACGTGTCGTGTACCCGGGTATTGGGCAAAACTCTAAAAAGTTTTAAACAAGTCAAAGGGTAGGTATTGGGAATTCTCCTAGATCCGGTTCTTACATAGGGTCTTGGAAGGGTCCACAGAAGCCTCCTAGACTCAAGACATGAGCCGATTCACAAACCCGCGGTATAGATCGGTTGTAAGGGACGTGCCGCGTACCCGGGTATTGGGCAAAACTATAAAAAGTTTGAAACGAGTCAAAGGGTAGGTATAGGGAATTCTCTTAGATCCGTTTCTTACGTAGGGTCTCAGAAGTGTCCACGGAGGCCTCCTGTAAGTCCCTCTATTACGTGGATCGTAACGAGATTGACAATCAACCAAGGGTGCGGAATCCCCTCATGGATCAAACAAACACAGAAACAAGAATATAGATGAAGAACACGAACAAACACTTTCAAACCGTCTTCTATTGATTATCCAACATGAATGTTTACAATCAATTCAAGACACACAAGAAATCTCTCAACCACTCTTTGTAGATTTCTCACACAAACTCTCTGCAACTCTCTGCAGTGTCTCTAGTGTCTTTTCAAGCTTCCTCTCTCTAAGCATTCACCAAAACCCTAATGCAAAACATGTTTATATACCACATGTTTGCAACTAGGCTTTAGACTGGGCTAGGCCATTCTCCAAGCCCACTACAACTCTAAACAAGCTAAACACAAATGCTAAGCCCAATACAAAATATCCAAAGACTAAACTATTTAACTATTAAGCTGTTGTCACAGAATATGCACCAACAGACTCCCCCTTGACAATAGCTTCATAGTGTAACTTATCTTCAAACATCTTGTGCTCTTTTTGGTCTTTGGATAGCATCAACTACACACAGATTCTGACATCAACAGACTCCCCCTTAGCTGATGCTTCTAATCTCCAAAACTTTCATTTGATGTAGATCAGTGAGCTAGCATTCTCTGGTTAAGCTCGTATCTCCCAATCTCTTCGGCAATGTATTAGAAAGATCCTACCATGCATCTTCACACTTCTTCACTTCACTCTCAATCTGCACTTCACTTGTGTTCTGCACTTCATTTTGATAATTGCATCAATCTGCTTAGAAACACAAGCAAGTATCTCAAAAAAACCATTAGTCTTTTTCACATTTAAGATAAACCAATCTTTTACCTTATCATGCAAAAACAACAACCTGTCAGTTCAAAATGGAAGTCTTTTAAAGAGAAAATATTTTTGGTATTTTTAATATTTTTCAAAAACAAACTAAACAAACTGACAAATATATACAATATATCTTTTTTTGTGAGAATCATGTGCAAGAAGATCATATCAGCAAAATCAAACAGTTTTCACACTATTTGATAATTCTTTAAGTAATTTTGTGAGAAGCAGTTCAAGACGATTACCAGTATGTTTGACCACTTAAACAAAATGCACGAACATTTCAAGTTCCATTACCATGTGACATGTTAAGGTAGTATTATACTGATATACTAGTGTGTCCCACTTCTGGACATACCCCCACGATCAAGGTATGCACAAAGATTCATCGTAGTAGGTGAGTATACCGAAATTCATCACCTGTGTGTTACAACGTTAGATAATTGGTGATCAGGTCAGTACTTCCGTACAGCAAAGAGACCAATATCCAATGAGGGTTAGGACAAATACCAAAGAATTTGGTACGAGTTATACATTTTGTACATGTGAATAACTCTCTAGGAGAGCTTCTTCATTTATGGGTTTTTGGCATATTTGGCTCTTTTAAGATATCCTGGTTGTGCCTAGGTCAGCATATACCTGGATGCAGCAAAAGGACAACCCTGATATCCCAGATGAAATAACAGCATAAAGACCCAAAACTTCAGATTTTGGCAATCTCTCAACGCTAGAATTAAGGTCATTAAACTGTACGTCACTGATATGTTACCCACTCATATTCAGTTCGTTAAGTTTATATCACGTTGGTAAGTTGATTATTTCATGCTTTTTTGCCTACTGGTACATCATATGATGAAGCTGCTATCACACTTTAGCATATAATTTTAGTTTCAGTGTGACAGTTTAACTTGCTGATGTACTATCATTTCTTCTTTTTCACACCATGAAATCTCATTTTTTATTTTTCATTTTTCAATGTTTTTGGATTTTTTAAAATTTTAACTTACTCCCCCTACACTCATGCACTAACTAAACTTTTTTTTGCTTAGGGAAATTTCTCCCCCTAAATTTTTGTTTTTATGGAGTTAGTGTCAAAAACAAAAATTTAAAGCACTAACAGACTCCCACTTCAACCTGACAAAAGATTTTTCAAATTTTGAACAATCCAAATCAATCACAAAAGTAATTAATTTGTTACCATGGGCAACCTACTATTCACCTCAGATGCTTTACAGGAATAACCACTGTCGAACACATCAACAGTCCTTCTTGGTCACCCTGCACTCACTCAACAACTTAGTTAGACTTAAGAACCCAAACCCGACCGGTTTTGGGTTGACCATGAATGTCCACATAATCTAACACGGTCCAATATCCATCACACCCTACTAGTGTCTTGGATGTATTCCCAGTTGTTGAATAAGATTTATAATTTCCACTAGGTCTTTGATCTCGAGAGTTCCAATAAACTCTCTGATTTACTGACCTCTGAAAATTATTATCTCGATACCTTCTTCTCCCATTATCATAACCTGAAGCTTGGAAAAATTTTGGATTCTGTTGAATATTTGAGTTACAAAAACTCCTATATCCATTTCTTCGTTGAAAATTTCGATCACCAAAAACTTGGTATCGATTTTGATATCCAAATTTTTTTCCTTTAAACTGATTTGATTGACCATTAAAATGACTACTTGTGGAGAAAAACTTCTTGGTCTATCAAATCTTTCTGATGTTGAAGGTTTAGATTGAAATCGAGGTTGATTTGTCTGACAACTTGGTTTTATATTGTTATTTGAACCAACCTGATTCCCAACCTTAACATCAACCTCAGCATCCGCTTTCTTACCCTTCTTAAAAGGACAACAACTAGCCACATGTCCTCTGTTGTGACATTTAAAACAGGATATTTTCTTAAAAAGCTGGTGTAGTAGGCACAAAATCAGTTAACTCATTTTCATTTGGTAAAAAGGAGTAATCTTGATCATCAGAGAGTGAATGTTTATCAAACCCCACTCCCGTTTTATCATTATTCATTTTCAACCTTTCTTGCATATGAGTCCTAACTAACGAAGAGTTACCAAATATGTCTAACTTCCCTTGAAGCTCAACAATTTTGGCCTGTGCATCGGCCAATTCTACACACTTTTCAAACAGTTTGCTAGTTTTCTCTTTCACAGTTTCACGAGCCAAATCAATGACTTGTAAAAATTCATTGACTTTGCTTGTTAAACTGCTAATTTGTTGTTCATTTGATTTGATTTTATTAAGACATTCCATTCCACCTTTTATCAAAAGAACATTTGACTCTTTTTGCTTTGCTAAATCTGTTAATAAGATTTTGTTTTGCTCCGATAGTCTATAAACTTTACCTAGTAGTTCAGTGCAATTATGATAAGTATGACTTACAGATTCTGATTTTAACTTTACTTCTGCTGTAAGCTCATTCACGTCATCCATGCACTTTGAAACTTCTGCATCCTTCTTCTCAACTTTCTTCTCATCAGCTTCCTTCTTCTCTTCTACCTCAGCGTCTGCTTCTCCATTCTTCACAGCTGTAATCTCAGCTACACATGCTTGATCATATGTACTATGTCTTGTAGAACTCTGATAACGTTTTTCTAAAGCTGCCCACAGCTCTATAGAAGACCTATACCCGTTAAAACTATACTGAATATTCTCATGTAAGGATTTCTGTAGTGCTGCTAAAGTTCGCTTTTCAGCATTATACACCCCCTTCTCAGATTCATCCATCTCCTCATATCTAATCACTATTATTCTTCCATCAACTTGACGTGTAGGAGCAATGTACCCATCAATCATACAACTCCACATGATAACATCTTCACTTTTAACCATAGCCTCAAACTTTTCCTTCCAATCAGCAAACTGTTCAACATGAATTAGTTTTGGCCAGTTCCTAACAGCTCCACTCTGCTTATCTATTTTTGCCATTACGCAGCTTAAAAGTTTAAATGGATTTTGGTATACCTGTGTCAAAATCCAAATCTTTCTTCTCTACTGGTCCTTGTAAAGTTTAACCGTAAACGTACTAGTAAAACCGTACAAAAATTTTCTGGAAACTGTTTTTACCAAATTATATCGTTAGACTCGTGTCGTGATTTCGAACCCAAAGATATAAAATGTCGAAAATGTACTGGTAAAACCGTACTGTTTTTTTTGTCCTAATGGTGCAACTTGTTTGCAAAGATTGTGCACAGAACTTAATCTACACACAGATACGTTTAAAACCGATTACGTCACCTGATTAACTCTCCACCTTTTGAACTAAGTCTTAAAGTCGGAATCACAGAAGCAAGACAAGTTCGGAATGATTCTAAAGCTCCAATAACCCGGATGAAACTAGTAAATCCGGAATTTTAAAAATGTTAAAATCCAAACCCTCAAACTTCGGAACAAGGTGGAAACTCGGACCAGATTTTCAAATTAGGAAAACTTATCTCTCACAAACTCGGACCTATTCCAAACTCAACAAATCCGGACCCTTATCTTGGCTAATAAACTCGGACAGTTATCAAATCAGAATTTAGAGCCCGGAAAATTATCAAATCTCCAAATTCGAAACAGTACTTAAACTCGGAAAAAAATATTCAAATTCGGAAATTTTCAAGTCACAAATTCGGACTTAGTTAAAAAAAAAGCCGGAAATTCACAAATCCTGACTGACTAGTAAATCCGGAATATATAAGAGATCCTGGTAAACTTTAAATCTGGAGTATATATAAAGTCGGATAATCAGAAGCTTTCAAATTCGGACAAGTTATAAATTTGGAACTTTTGCAAGTTCGGACTTTTATAACTAACCCAGAATCTTGCTTCCGAACTTCTTAAAATTTGTGTGTTTTGGTAAATCGTTGTACAGTGACTTCACAGTAAAGCGTGTTTACCCACAAACTTCAAGAAACCCTAGAACTACAGAAGATGATGACGGCAGAGAGGTTCTTCATACAAAAACAAACTTGATTACTTTATAATAAATCTCGAACCAAACAATAAGAGCAAATGCTCTGATACCAATTGTAAGTCCCTCTATTCCGTGGATCGTAACGAGATTGACAATCAACCAAGGGTGCGGAATCCCCTTGATGGATCAAATGAACACAGAAACACGAATATAAATGAAGAACATGAACAAACACTTTCAAACTGTCTTCTATTGATTATCCAACACGAATGTTTACAATCAATTCAAGACACACAAGAAATCTCTCAGCCACTCTCTATAGATTTCTCACACAAACTCTCTGCAACTCTCTGCAGTGTCTTTTCAAGCTTCCTCTCTCTAAGCATTCCCCAAAACCCTAATGCAAAACATGTTTATATACCACATGTTTGCAACTGGGCTTTAGGCTATGCTAGGCCATTCTCCAAGCCCACAACTCTAAACAAGCTAAACACAAATGCTAAGCCCAATACAAAATATCCAAAGACTAAACTATTCAACTATTAAGTTGTTGTCACAGAATATGCACCAACACTTCTTACACCCAAGACATGAGCCGATTCAGAAACCTAAGTTATAGATCAGTTGTAAGGGACGTGCCGTGTACCCGGGTAAAGGGCAAAACTTTACAGAGTTTGAAACGAGTCAAAGGGTAGGCATAGGGAATTATCCTAGATCTGGTTCTTACGTAGGGTCTAAGAAGTGTCCACGGAGGCCTCCTAGACCCAAGACATGAGCCGATTCACAAACCTGAGTTACAGATCAGTTGTAAGGGACGTGTCGTGTACCCGGGTATTGGGAAAACTATAAAAAGTTGAAACGAGTCAAAGGGTAGGTATAGGGAATTCTCCTAGATCTGGTTCTTATGTAGGGTCTCAGAAGTGTCCACAGAGGCATCTTAGACCAAAGATATGAGCCGATTCCCAAACCCGAGGTACAGGTCGGTTGTTAAGGACGTGTCGTGTACTCGGGTATTGGGCAAAACTCTAAAAATTTGGAAATGAGTCAAAGGGTAGGTATAGGGAATTCTCCTAGATCTGGTTCTTATGTTGGGTCTTGGAAGGGTCCACGGACGATTCTAGACCCTAGACATGATCCGATTCACAAACCTGAGTTATAGATCGGTTGTAAGGGACGTGTCGTGTACCCGGGTATTGGACAAAACTCTAAAAAGTTTGAAACGAGTCAAAGGGTAGGTATAGGGAATTCTCCTAGATTTGGTTCTTACGTAGGGTCTTCGAAGGGTCCACAGAGGCCTCCTAGACCCAAGACATAAAGTGATTCACAAACCCGAGGTATAGGTCGGTTGTAAGGGATGTGTCGTGTACCCAGGTATTGGGAAAAACTATAAAAAGTCTGAAACGAGTCAAAGGGTAGGTATAGGGAATTCTCCTAGATCCGGTTCTTACGTAGGGTCTTAGAAGTGTCCACAGAGGCCTCCTAGACCTAAGACATGAGCCGATTCCGAAACCTGAGTTACCCGGGTATTGGGCAAACTCTAAAGAGTTTGAAACGAGTCAAGGGGTAGGCATAGGGAATTCTCCTAGATCTGGTTCTTACGTAAGGTCTAAGAAGTGTCGATAGAGGCCTCCTAGACCCAATACATGAGCAGATTCACAAACCCGAGGTATAGGTCGGTTGTTAGGGACGTGTCGCGTACCCGGGTATTGGACAAAACTATAAAAAGTTTGAAACGAGTCAAAGGGTAGATATATGGAATTATCCTAGATCCGGTTCTTACGTAGGGTCTCAGAAGTGTCCACGGAGGCCTCCTAGACCCAAGACATGAGCCGATTCAGAAACCCGAGTTATAGGTCGGTTGTAAGGGACGTGACGCCGGGTATTGGGCAAAACTATAAACAATTTGAAACGAGTCAAAGGGTAGGTATAGGGGATTCTTCTAGATCTGGTTCTTACGTAGGGTCTAGTAAGGGTCCAAGAACGATACCTAGACCGTAGACATGAGCCAATTCACAAACCTGAGTTGTAGATCGGTTGTAAGGGATGTGTCGTGTACCTGGATATTGCGCAAAACTCTAAAAAGTTTGAAACGAGTCAAATGGTAGGCATAGGGAATTCTCCTAGATCTGGTTCTTACGTAGGGTCTAAGAAGTGTCCACGGAGGACTCCTAGACCGAATACATGAGCCGATTCTCAAACCTGAGTTACAGATCGGTTTGTAAGGGACGTGTCGTGTACCCGGGTATTGGGAAAAACTATAAAAAGTTGAAACGAGTCAAAGGGTAGGTATAGGGAATTCTCCTAGATCCGGTTCTTACATAGGGTCTCAGAAGTGTCCACAGAGGCCTCCTAGACCCAAGACATGAGCCGATTCCGAAACCTGAGTTATAGATCGGTTGTAAGGACGTGTCGTGTACCCGGGTATTGGGCAAAACTCTAAAGAGTTTGAAACGAGTCAAGGGGTAGGCATAGGGAATTCTCCTAGATCTGGTTCTTACGTAAGGTCTAAGAAGTGTCCATAGAGGCCTCCTAGACCCAATACATGAGCAGATTCACAAACCCGAGGTATAGGTCGGTTGTTAGGGACGTGTCGTGTACCCAGGTATTGGACAAAACTATAAAAAGTTTGAAATGAGTCAAAGGGTAGGTATATGGAATTATCCTAGATCCGGTTCTTACGTAGGGTCTCAGAAGTGTCCACGGAGGCCTCCTAGACCCAAGACATGAGCCGATTCAGAAACCCGAGTTATAGGTCGGTTGTAAGGGACGTGATGCCGGGCATTGGGCAAAACTATAAAAAGTTTGAAACGAGTCAAATGGTAGGTATAGGGGATTCTTCTAGATATGGTTCTTACCTAGGGTCTGTAAGGGTCCAAGAACGATACCTAGACCCTAGACATGAGCCGATTCACAAACCTGAGTTGTAGATCGGTTGTAAGGGATGTGTCGTGTACCTGGATATTGCGCAAAACTCTAAAAAGTTTGAAACGAGTCAAATGCTAGGCATAGGGAATTCTCCTAGATCTGGTTCTTACGTAGGGTCTAAGAAGTGTCCACGGAGGACTCCTAGACCTAATACATGAGCTGATACAAACCTGAGGTATAGGTCAGTTGTAAGGGACGTGTCGTGTACCCGGTTATTGGGGAAAATGATAAAAAGTTTGAAACGAGTCAGAGGGTAGGTATAGAGAATTCTCCTTGATCTGGTTCTTACGCATGGTCTCAGAAGTGTCCACGAAGGCCTCCTAGACCCAAGATATGAGTCGATTCACAAACCCGAGGTATAGGTCGGTTGTAAGGGACATGTCGTGTACCCGGGTATTAGGGAAAACTCTAAAAAGTTGAAACGAATCAAAGGATAGGTATCTGGAATTCTCCTATATCTGGTTCTTACGTAGGGTCTTGGAAAGGTCCATGGACGATACCTAGACCCTATACATGAGCTGATTAACAAACCTAAGTTACAGATAGGTTGTAAGGGACGTGTCGTGTACCGGGTATTGGGCAAAACTTTAAAAAGTTTGAGAGTATTCAAAAGGTAGGTATAGGGAATTATCCTAGATCCGGGTCTTACTTAGGGTCTCAGAAGTGTCCACAGAGGCCTACTAGACCCAAGATACGAGCCGATTCACAAACCCAACGTATAGGTCGGTTGTAAGGGACGTGTCGTGTACCCGGATATTGGGCAAAACTCTAAAAAGTTTGAAACAAGTCAAAGGGTAGGTATAGGGAATTCTCCTAGATCCGGTTCTTACATAGGGTCTTGGAAGGGTCCACGGACGCCTCCTAGACTCAAGACATGAGCTGATTAACAAACCCGAGGTATTGGTCGGTTATAAGGGACGTGTCATGTACTCGGGTATTGGTCAAAACTATAAAAAGTTTGAAACGAGTCAAAGGGTAGGTATAGGGAATTCTCCTAGATCCGTTTTTTACGTAGGGTCTCAGAAGTGTCCACGGAGGCCTCCTAGACCCTAGACATGAGCCGATTCGCAAACCTAAGGTATAGGTCGGTTGTTAGGGACATGCCGTGCAGCCGGGTATTGGGCAAAACTCTAAAACGTCTGAAACGAGTCAAGGGTAGGTATAGGGACGTGTCGTGTACCCGGGTATAAGGCAAAACTTTAAATAGTTTGAAACTAGTCAAAGGGTAGGCATAGGGAATTCTCCTAGATCTGGTTCTTACGTAGGGCCTAAGAAGTGTCCACGGAGGCCTCCTAGACCCAAGACATGAGCCGATTCACAAACCTGAGTAACATATCGATTGTAAGGGACGTGTTGTGTACCCGGGTATTGGGCAAAACTATAAAAAGTTTGAAACGAGTCAAAGGGTAGGTATAAGGAGTTCTCCTAGATCCGGTTCTTACATAGGGTCTCAGAAGTGTCCACAGAGCCATCCTAGATCCAAGATATGAGCCGATTCCCAAACCCGAGGAATAGGTCGGTTGTAAGGGACGTGTCGTGTACCCGGGTATTGGGCAAAACTCTAAAAATTTTGAAACGAGTCAAAGGGTAGGTATAGGGAATTCTCCTAGATCTTGTTCTTATGTTGGGTCTTGGAAGGGTCCACAGACGATACCTAGACCCTAGACATGAGCCGATTCACAAACCTGAGTTATAGATCGGTTGTAAGGGACGTGTCGTGTACCCGGGTATTCGGCAAAACTCTAAAAAGTTTAACACGAGTCAAATGGTAGTTATAGGGAATTCTCCTAGATTTGGTATTTATATGTAGGGTCTTCGAAGGGTCCACGGAGGCCTCCTAGACCCAAGACATGAGTTGATTCACAAACCCGAGGTATAGGTCAGTTGTAAGGGATGTGTCGTGTACCCGGGTATTGTGCAAAACTATAAAAAGTTTGAAACGAGTCAAAGGGTAGGTATAGGGAATTCTCATAGATCCGGTTCTTACGTTGGGTCTCAGAAGTGTCCACAGAGGCCTCCTAGACCCAAGATATGAGCCGATTCAGAAACCTGAGTTATAGATCGGTTGTATGGACGTGTCGTGTACCCGGGCATTGGGCAAAACTCTAAAGGGTTTGAAACGAGTCAAAGGGTAGGCATAGGGAATTCCCCTAGATCTGGTTCTTACCTAGGGTAAAAGAAGTGTCCATGGAGGCCTCCTAGACCCAATACATGAGACGATTCACAAACCCGAGGTATAGGTTGGTTGTTAGGGACGTGTCGTGTACCCGGGTATTGGGCAAAACTATAAAAAGTTTGAAACGAGTCAAAGGGTAGGGTATAGGGAATTCTCCTAGATCCGGTTTTTACGTAGGGTCTCAGAAGTGTCAACGGAGGCCTCCTAGACCCAAGACATGAGCCGATTCAGAAACTCGAGGTATAGGTCGGTTGTAAGGGATGTGACGCCGGATATTGGGCAAAACTATAAAAAGTTTGAAACGTGTCAAAGGGTAGGTATAGGGAATTCTTCTAGATCTGCTTCTTACGTAGGGTCTTGGAAGGGTCCAAGGACGATACCTAGACCCTAGACATGAGCGGATTCACAAAGCTGAGTTGTAGATCGATTGTAAGGGATGTGTCGTGTACCTGGATATTAAAAGTTTGAAACAAGTCAAAGGGTAGGCATTGGGAATTCTCCTAGATCTGGTTGTTACGTAAGAAATGTACACGGAGGACTCCTAGACCCAATACATGAGCCGATTCACATACCCGAGTTATAGGTCAGTTGTAAGGGACGTGTCGTGTACACGGGTATTGGGCAAAACGATAAAAAGTTTGAAACGAGTCAGAGGGTAGGTATAGACCCAAGATATTAGCCGATTCACAAACCCAAGGTATAGGTCGGTTGTAAGGGTACGTGTCATGTACCCGGGTATTAGGCAAAACTCTAAAAAGTTTGAAACGAATCAAAGGGTAGGTATAGGGCATTCTCGTATATCTGGTTCTTACGTAGGGTCTTGGAATGGTCCACGGACGATACCTAGACCCTAGACATGAGCTGATTCACAAACCTGTGTTACAGATCGGTTTGTAAGGGACGTGTCGTGTACCCAGGTATTGGGCAAAACTCTAAAAACTTTGAAACGAGTGAAAGGGTAGGTATAGGGAATTATCCTAGATCCAGTTCTTACTTAGGGTCTCAGAAGTGTCCACAGAGGCCTACTAGACCCAAGATATGAGCCGATTCACAAACCCGAGGTATAGGTCGGCTGTAAAGGACGTGTCGTGTACCCGTGTATTAGGCAAAACTCTAAAAAGTTTGAAACAAGTTAAAGGGTAGGTATAGGGAATTCTCCTAGATCCAGTTCTTAAGTAGGGTCTAAGAAGTGTCAACGGAGGCCTCCTAGACCCAAGACATGAGCCGATTCACAAACCCGAGGTATAGGTCGGTTGTTAGGGACATGTCATGTACCCAGGTATTTGGAAAAACTATAAAAAGTTTGAAACGAGTCAAAGGGTAGGTATATGGAATTCTTCTAGATCTTGTACTTACGTAGGGTCTTGGAAGGGTCCACGGACGATACCTAGACCCTAGACATGAGCCGATTCACAAACCTGAGTTGTAGATCGGTTGTAAGGGATGTGGTATGTACCCGGGTATTGGTCAAAACTCTACAAAGTTTGAAACGAGTCAAAGGGTAGGTATAAGGAATTATCCTAGATCCGGTTCTTACGTAGGGTCTTAGAAGTGTTTACAGAGGCCTACTAGACCCAAGATATGAGCCGATTCATAAACCCGATGTATAGGTCGGTTGTAAGGGACGTGTCGTGTACCCGGTATTGGGCAAAACTCTAAAAAGTTTGAAACAAGTCAAAGGGTAGGTATAGAGAATTTTCCTAGATCCGGTTCTTACATAGGGTCTTGGAAAGTCCACGGAGGCCTCCTAGACTAAAGACATGAGCCGATTCACAAACCCGAGGTATAGGTTGGTTGTAAGGGACGTGTCGTGTACCAGGGTATTGGGCAAAACTATAAAAAGTTTGAATCGAGTCAATGGGTAGGTATAGAGAATTCTCCTAGATCAGGTTCTTACGTAGGGTCTCAGAAGTGTCCACGGAGGCCTCCTAGACCCAAGAAAAGATCCGATTCGCAAACCTGAGGTATAGCTTAGTTGTAATGGACATGTCGTGTACCAGGGTATTGGGAAAAACTCTAAAGGGTTTGAAACAAGTCAAGGGATAGGCATAGGGAATTCTCCTAGATCTTGTTCTTATGTAGTGTCTTGGAAGGGTCCACGGATGATACCTAAACCCTAGACATGAGCCGATTCACAAACTTGAGATACAGATCGGTTGTAAGGGACGTGTCGTGTACCCGGGTATTGGGCAAAACTCTAAAAAGTTTGAAACGAGTGAAAGTATAGGTATAGGGAATTATCCTAGATCCAGTTCTTACGTAGGGTCTCAGAAGTGTCCACAGAGGTCTCCTACACCCAAGTTATTAGCCGATTCACAAACCTGAGGTATAGGTCGGTTGTAAGGGAAGTGTCGAG
Source organism: Scalesia atractyloides (assembly GCA_947069175.1). Taxonomy (NCBI): domain Eukaryota; kingdom Viridiplantae; phylum Streptophyta; class Magnoliopsida; order Asterales; family Asteraceae; genus Scalesia; species Scalesia atractyloides. Next base: position 32,508 of record CAMTDV010000024.1, on the reverse strand, counting down.
TAACCGGTATTTGGCAAACCTCTAAAAATTTCAAATGAGTCAAAGGGTAGGTATAGGGAATTCTCCTAGATCCGATTCTTACGTAGGGACTTGGATAGGTCCACGGAGGCCTCCTAGACTCAAGACAAGAGCCAATTCACAAACCCGAGGTATAGATCGGTTGTAAGGAATGTGTCGTGTACCCGGTTATTGGGCAAAACTATAAAAAGTTTGAAACGAGTGAAAGGGTAGGTATATGGAATTCTCCTAGATCCGGTTCTTACGTAGGGTCTCAGAATTGTCCACGGAGGCCTTAAAGACCTAATACATGAGCCGATTCAGAAACCTGAGTTATTGATCGGCTATAAGGAACGTGTCGTGTACCCGGGTATTGGGCAAAACTCTAAAGAGTTTGTAACGAGTCAAAGGGTAGGCATAGGGAATTCACCTAGATCTGGTTCTTACGGAGGGTCTAAAAAGTGTCCATGGAGGCCTCCTAAACCCAAGACATGAGCCGATTCACAAACTCGAGGTATAGGTCGGTTGTAAGTGACGTGTCGTGTACCCGGGTATTGGCCAAAACTATAAAAAGTTTGAAACAAGTCACAGGGTAGGTATAGGGAATTCTCCTAGATACGGTTCTTACGTAGGGTCTCAGAAGTGTCCACGGAGGCCTCCTAGACCCAAGACATGAGCCGATTCGTAAACGTGTGGTATAGGTCGGTTGTAAGGGATGTGTCGTGTACCCGGGTATCGCGCAAAACAATAAGAAGTTTGAAACCAGTCAAAGGGTAGGTATAGGGAATTCTTCTAGATCTGCTTCTTACGTAAGGTCTTGGAAGGGTCCACAGACAATACCTAGACCCTAGACATGAGCCGATTCACAAACCTGAGTTATCGATCGGTTGTAAGGGACGTGTCGTGTACCCGGGTATTGGGCAAAACTCTAAAAAGTTTGAAACGTAGGGTCTTGGAAGGGTCCACGGATGTATCCTAGACCTAAGACATGACCCGCGTCACAAACCCGAGGTATAGGTCGGTGGTGAGGGACGTGTCGTGTACCCGGGTATTGGGCATAGGGAATTCTCCTAGATCTGGTTCTTACGTAGGGTCTAAGAAGTGTCCACAGAGGCCTCCTAGACCCAATACATAAGCAGATTCACAAACCCGAGATATAAGTCGGTTGTTAGGGACGTGTCGTGTACCCGCGTATTGGCAAAACTATAAAAAGTTTGAAACGAGTCAAAGGGTTGGTATATGGAATTATCATAGATTCTATTCGTACATAGGGTCTTGGAAGGGTCCACGGAGGCTTCCTAGACTCAAGACATGAGCCGATTCACAATCCCGAGGTATAGGTCGGTTGTAAGGGACGTGTCGTGTACTCGGGTATTGGGCAAAAATATAAAAAGTTTGAATCGAGTCAAAGAATAGGTATGGAGAATTCTCCTAGATCCGGTTCTTATGTATGGTCTTAGAAGTGTCCACGGAGGCCTCCTAGACCCAAGACAAGATTCGATTCGCAAACCTGAGGTATAGGTCGGTTGTCAGGGACGTGTCGTGTACCCGGGTATTTGGCAAAACTCTAAAGAGTTTTAAACGAGTCAAAGGGTAGGCATAGGAAATTCTCCTAGATCTGGTTCCTCCGTAGGGTCTTGGAAGGGTCCACAGACGATACCTAGACCCTAGACATGAGCCGATTCAGAAACCTGAGTTATAGATCGGTTGTAAGGGACGTGTCGTGTACCCGGGTATGGGGCAAAACTATAAAAAGTTTGAAACGAGTCAAAGGGTAGGTATAGGGAATTCTCCTAGATCTGGTTCTTATGTGGCGTCTCAGAAGTGTCCACGGAGGCCTCCTAGACCCAAGACATGAGCCTATTCGCAAACCCGATGTATAGGTCTGTTGTAAGGGACGCGTCATGTACCCGGGTAGTGGGCAAAATTATAAAAAGTTTGAAACGAGTCAAAGGGTAGGCATCGGGAATTCTCCTAGATCTGGATCTTACGTTGGGTCTTGGAAGGGTCCACGGATAATACCTAGACCCTAGATATGAGCCGATTCACAAACCTGAGTTACAGATCGGTTGTATGGGACGTGGCGTGTATCCGGGTATTGGGCAAAACTCTAAAAAGTTTGAAACGAGTCAAAGGGTAGGCATAGGGAATTCTCCTAGATCTGGTTCTTACGTAGGGTCTCAGAAGTGTCCATGGAGGCCTCCTAGACCCAAGATATGAGCCTATTCACAAACCCGAGTTTTAGGTCGGTTGTAAGGGACGTGTCGTGTACCGGGTATTGCGCAAAACTATAAAAAGTTTGAAACGAGTCAAAGGGTAGGTATAGGGAATTCTGCTAGATCTGGTTTACGTAGGGTCTTGAAAGGGTCCATGGGCGATACCTAGACCCTAGACATGAGCCGATTCACAAACCTGTGTTGTAGATCGGTTGTAAGGGACGTGTCGTGTACCCGGGTATTGGGCAAAACTCTAAATAGTTTGAAACGAGTCAAAGGTTAGGTATAAGGTATTATTCTAGATCCGGTTCTTACGTAGGGTCTTGGAAGAGTCCATGGAGGCCTCCGACACTCAAGACATGAGCTGATTCACAAACCCGAGGAATAGGTCGGTTGTAAGAGATGTGTCGTGTACCCGAGTATTGGGCAAAACTATAAAAAGTTTGCAACGAGTCAAAGGGTAGGTATAGAGAATTCTCCTAAATCCGTTGGTCTCAGAAGTGTCCACGGAGGCCTCCTTGACCCAAGTCAAGATCCGATTCGCATAGGTCGGTTGTAAGGGACGCGTCGTGTACCCGGGTATTGGGCAAAACTCTAAAGAGTTTGAAACGAGTCAAAGGGTATGCATAGGGAATTCTCCTAGATCTGGTTCTTACGTAGGGTCTTGGAAGGGTCCACGGCCGATACCTAGACCCTAAACATTAGCCAATTCACAAACTTGAGTTATAGATCGGTTGTAAGGGACGTGTCGTGTACTCGGGTATTGGGCAAAACTCTAAAAAGTTTTAAACGAGTCAAATGGTAAGTATAGGGAATAATCCTAGATCTGGTTCTTACGTAGGGTCTCAGAAGTGTCCACAGAGGCTCCCACCCCAAGATATGAGCCGATTCACAAACCCAAGGTATAGGTCGGTTGTAAAGGACGTGTCGTGTACCCGGGTATTGGCAAAACTCTAAAAATATTGAAACAAGTCAAAGGGTAGGTATAGGGAATTCTCCTAGATCTGGTTCTTATGTAGGGTCTTGGAAGGGTTCACAAACCCGAGGTATAGGTCGGTTGTAAGGGACTTGTCGTGTACCCAGGTATTGCGTAAAACTATAAAAATTTGAAACGATTCAAAGGGTAGGTATAATGAATTCTCCTAGATCTGGTTCTTACGTAGGGTCTCAGAAGTGTCGACGGAGGCCTCCGAGATCCAAGACATGAGCCGATTTAGAAACCTGAGTTATAAATCGGTCATAAGGGACGTGTCGTGTACCCGAGTATTGGGCAAAACTCTAAAGAGTCTGAAATGAGTCAAAGGGTAGGCATAGGGAATTCTCCTCGATCTGGTTCTTACGTAGGGTCAAAGAAGTGTCAACGGAAGCCTCCTAGACCCAATACATGAGCCGATTCACAAACCCAAGGTATAGGTCATTTGTAAGGGATGTGTCGTGTACCCGGTTATTGGGCAAAACTATAAAAAGGTTGTAAGGGACGTGTCGCGTACCCGGTTATTGGGCAAAACTATAAAAAGTTTGAAACGAGTCAAAGGGTAGGTATAGGGAATTCTCCTAGATCCGGTTCTTACGTAGGGTCTCAGAAGTGTCCACGGAGGCCTCCTAGACCCAAGACATGAACCGATTCACAAACCCGAGGTATAGGTCGGTTGTAAGGAACGTGTCGTGTACCCGGGTATTGGGCAAAACTATAAGAAGTTTGAAACGATTCAAAGGGTAGGTATAGGGAATTCTTCTAGATATGCTTCTTACGTAGGGTCTTGGAAGGGTCCACGGACGATACCTAGACCCTAGCCATGAGCCTATTCACAAACCTGAGTTGTAGATCGGTTGTAAGGAACGTGTCGTGTACCGGGTATTGCGCAAAACTCTAAAAAGTCTGAAACGAGTCATAGGGTAGGCATAGGGAATTCTCCTAGATCTGGTTCTTACGTAGGGTCTAAGATTTGTCCACGGAGGCCTCCTAGACCCAATACATGAGCCGATTCATAAACCCGATGTATAGGTCGGTTGTAAGGGACGTGTCGTGTACCCGATTATTGGGCAAACTATAAAAAGTTTGAAACAAGTCAAAAGGTAGGTATAGAGAATTCTCCTAGATCCGGTTCTTACGTAGGGTCTCAGAAGTGTCCACAGAGGCCTCCTAGACTCTAGACATGAGCCGATTCGCAAACCTGAGGTATAGGTCGGTTGTTAGGACGTGTCGTGCACCCGGGTATTGGGCAAAACTCTACAAAGTTTGAAATGAGTCAAGGGTAGGTATAGGGAATTCTGAGATCTGGTTCTTATCTAGGGTCTTGGAAGGGTCTACGGACAATACCTAAACCCTAGACATGAGCCGATTCACAAACCTGAGTTATAGATCGGTTGTAAGTGACGTGTCGCGTACACGGGTATTGGGTAAAACTATAAAAAGTTTGAAAGCAGTCAAATGGTAGGTATAGGGAATTCTCCTAGATCCGGTTCTTACGTAGGGTCTTAGAAGGGTCCACGGAGGTCTCCTAGACCCAAGACATGAGCCGATTAACAAAACCAAGGTATAGGTCGGTAGTAAGGGACGTGTCGTGTACCCGGGTATTGGGCAAAACTATAAAAAGTTTGAAACGAGTCAAAGGGTAGGTATAAGGAATTCTGCAAGATCTGGTTCTTACGTAGGGTCTCAGAAGTGTCCACGAAGGCCTCCTAGACTTTAGACATGAGTCGATTCAACAACCTGAGTTGTAGATCGGTTGTAAGGAACGTGTCGTGTACCCGGGTATTGTGCAAAACCCTAAAAAGTTTGAAACGAGTCAAAGGGTAGGTATAGGGAATTCTTCTAGATTTGGTTCTTACGTGGGGTCTAAGAAGTGTTCACGGAGGCCTTCTAGACCCATGACATTAGCCGATTCACAAACCCAAGGTATAGGTCGGTTGTAAGGGACGTGTCGTGTACCCGGGTATTGGGCAAAGCTATAAAATGTTTGAAACGAGTCAAAGGGTATGTATAGGGAATTCTCCTAGATCCGGTTCTTATGCAGGGTCTCAGAAGTGTCCATGGAGGCCTCCTAGACCCAAGACATGAGCCGATTTAGAAACCTGAGTTATAAGTCGGTTGTAAGGGACGTGTCATGTACCCGGGTATCGGGTAAAACTATAAAAAGTTTAAACGAGTCAAAGGGTAGGTATAGGGGAATTCTGCTAGATCCGGTTCTTACGTAGGTCTTGGAAGGGACCACGGAGGTCTCCTAGACCAAAGACATGAGCCTATTCACAAACCCGAGGTATAGGTCGGTAGTAAGGGACGTATCGTGTACCCGGGTATTTGGCAAAACTATAAAAAGTTTCAAACGAGTCAAAGGATAGGTATAGGGAATTCTCCTAGATCCGGTTCTTACATAAGGTCTTAGAAGTGTCCACGGAGGCCTCCTAGACCCAAGACATGAGCCAATTCACAAACCCGAGGTCTAGGTCGGTTGTAAGGGACGTGTCGTGTACCCGATTATTGGACAAAACTATAAAAAGTTTGAAAGTCAAAGGGTAGGTATTGAGAATTCTCCTAGATCCGGTTCTTACGTAGGGTCTCAGAAGTGTCCACGGAGGCCTCTTAAACCCAAGACATGAGCCGATTCACAAACCTAAGGTATAAGTCGGTTGTAAGGGACGTGTCGTGTACCCGGGTATTGGGCAAAACTCTAAAAAGTTTGAAACGAGTCAAAGGGTAGGTATTGGGAATTCTCCTTGATCTGGTTCTTACGTAGGGTCTTGGAAGGGTCCAAGGACAATACCTAGACCCTAGACATGAGCCGATTCACAAACCAGAGTTATATATCGGTTGTAAGGGACGTGTCGTGTAACCGGGTATTGCGTAAAACTATTAAAAGTTTGAAACGAGTCAAAGGGTAGGTATAGGGAATTCTCCTAGATCCGGTTCTTATGTAGGGTCTTGGAAGGGTCCACGGAGGTCTCATAGACCCAAGACATGAGCCGATTCACAAACCCGAGGTATAGGTCGGTAGTAAGGGACGTGTCGTGTACCCGGGTATTGGCAAAACTATAAAAAGTTTGAAACGAGTCAAAGGGTAGGTATAGGGAATTCTTCTAGATCTGGTTCTTATGTGGGGTCTTGGAAGGGTCCAAGATGATACCTAGACCCTAGACATGAGCCAATTCACAAACCTGAGTTGTAGATCGGTTGTAAGGGACGTGTTCGTGTACCCGGGTATTGCGCAAAACTCTAAGAAGTTTTGAAACGAGTCAAAGGGTACGCATAGGGAATTTCCTAGATTTGGTTCTTACGTAGGGTTAATGAATTATCCATGGAGGCCTCCTAGACCAAAGACATGAGCCGATTCAACAAACCGAGGTTAGGTCAGTTGTAAGGGATGTGTCGTGTACCCGATTATTGGACAAAACTATAAAAAATTTGAAACAAGTCAAAGGGTAGGTATAGAGAATTCTCCTAGATCTGGTTCTTACGTAGGGTCTCAGAAGTGTCCACGGAGGCCTCCAAGACCCAAGACATGAGCTGATTTAGAAACCTGATTTATAGATCGGTTGTAAGGGGCGTGTCGTGTAACCGTGTATTGGGCAAAACTCTAAAGAGTTTGAAGCGAGTCAAAGGGTAGGCATAGGGAATTTCTCCTAGATCTGGTTCTTATGTAGGGTCTAAGAAGTGTCCACGGAGACCTTCTAGACCCAAGACATGAGCCGATTCACAAACACGAGGTATAGATCGGTTGTAAGGGACGTGTCGTGTACCCAGGTATTGGGCAAAACTATAAAAAGCTTGAAACGAGTCAAAGGGTAGGTATAGGGAATTCTCTAGATTTGGTTCTTACGTAGGTCTTGGAAGTGTCCACGGACGATACCTAAACGCTAGACATGAGCCGATTCACAAACCTGAGTTGTAGATCGGTTGTAAGGAACGTGTCGTGTACCCGGGTATTGCGGAAAACTATAAAAATTTTGAAACGAGTCAAAGGGTAGGTATAGGGAATTCTCCTAGATCGGTTCTTATGTATGGTCTCAGGAGTGTCCACGGAGGCCTCCTAGACCCAAGATATAAGCAGATTCACAAACCATAGGTATACGTCGGTTGTAAGGGACGTGTCGTGTACCCGGGTATTGGGCAAAGCTATAAAAAGTTTGAAACGAGTCAAAGGGTAGGTATAGGGAATTCTCCTAGATCTGGTTCTTAGGTAGGGTCTTGGAAGGGTCCACGGACAATACCTAGACCCTAGACATGAGCCGATTCACAAACCTGAGTTATAGATCGGTTGTAAGGGACGTGTTGTGTACCTTGGTATTGGGCAAAACTATAAAAAGTTTGAAACGAGTCAAAGGGTCACGATCTGAAATAATGCTTAACGGTACACCATGTCGGCTTACGATTTCGCTGATATAAATACGAGCTAGCTTTTCGTTCTTGAAATCTTCGCGGATAGGAATAAAGTGAGCTGATTTTGTAAGTCGATCAATGATTACCCATATAGTGTCATACCCACCAGAAGTGCGAGGTAACCCGGTAATGAAGTCCATGGTTATGTTTTCCCACTTCCATACAGGTATTTCAGGTTGGACCAGAAGTCCTGAGGGTCTTTGGTGTTCAGCTTTCACCTTGGAACATGTAAGGCACTTAGAAACAAAAACAGCAATATCCTTTTTCATTCCAGGCCACCAATAGGTGTATCGAAGGTCTTGATACATCTTATCAGCTCCTGGGTGTATAGAGTATCGTGTTTTGTGAGCCTCATTCATAAGAATTTCACGAAGGTTGTGGTGGTCAGGAATCCATATGCGATCTAGATAGTACAGAATACCGTCAGATTTAGTTTCAATTTTAAGTTCAGCTCCACAGGACAGCTCCTTTCGTACATCATCTTCCGTTACTGAAACATGTTGGGCTTCTCGAATTTGATCTTTAATGTCAGTTATGATTTGCGAACATAGAAGATTCGCATAACCCTTTCGACTGAGTGCATCAGCCACCACATTTGCTTTGCCAGGGTGGTACCGAATTTCACAGTCGTAGTCATTTAGAAGTTCGACCCATCTTCGTTGCCTCATGTTTAACTCCTTTTGATTGAAGATATGTTGAAGACTCTTGTGGTCAGTGTATATTTCACACTTAGTACCGTAGAGATAATGTCTCTATATCGTAAGAGCGAACACAACGGCTCCAAGTTCTAGGTCATGGGTGGTGTAATTCTTCTCATGAGTCTTGAGTTGTCTCGAAGCATAAGCTATAACCTTTCCTCTTTGCATTAGGACGCAGCCTAAACCTTGCCCTGACGCATCGCAATAAACCAGGAAATCATCACTACCTTCATGCAGTGTGAGGATTGGTGCATCACAGAGTTTTTGTTTAAGGGTTTGGAAGGCTTCTTCTTGCTTGGGTCCCCATATGAAAGGTTTCCCTTTATGAGTTAAAGTCGTGAGTGGTACAGCAATGCGTGAGAAGTTTGAAATGAAACGACGATAATAACCAGCCAAACCAAGAAAATATCTTACTTCAGTTGGTGTACGTGGCGCTTGCCATTCTTATACCGCTTTGATCTTTGAGGGGTCGACATGTATTCCCTTGTCATTGACTACATGTCCGAGGAATTGCACCTCTTTTAACCAGAATTCGCATTTGGAGAATTTGGCGTAAAGCTTTTCATTCTCTAGAAGTGTAAGGATGAGTCGAAGATGTCGCTCATGATCAGACTTAGACTTTGAATAAATGAGGATGTCGTCGATGAAGACTATAACAAAACAATCGAGATAAGGTTTGCAGACTCTGTTCATTAGATCCATGAAGACAGCTAGAGCGTTGGTTAAACCAAATGGCATGACCATAAATTCATAATGACCATAACGAGTTCGGAAAGCAGTCTTTGGGACGTCTTCTTCATGTACTCTAAGTTGATGATAACCAGATCGAAGGTCGATTTTTGAAAAGCAGCTGGCACCTTGAAGTTGGTCAAGAAGATCATCAATGCGAGGTAATGGATAGCGATTCTTGATTGTTAACTTGTTGAGTTCTCTGTAGTCGATGCACATGCGAAACGATCCATCTTTCTTCTTCACAAAAAGGACCGGTGCACCCCAAGGCGAGGAGCTAGGACGTATGAATCCCTTGTCAGTCAACTCTTGCAATTGACTGGCTAGCTCTTGCATTTCAGAGGGGGCTAACCTATAAGGAGACTTTGCAACTGGTGTAGCACCAGGTATAAGATCAATACGGAATTCGACTCCTCTAACTGGAGGAAGTCCTAAAATGTCGTCAGGAAAAACTTGCGGGAAATCTTTTACTACTGGGATGTCTTCAAGTTTCTTCTCCATGGTTCCCTTTTTGATGATATGAGCTAAAAACGCGACATAATTCTTGCGAAGATATTTTTGAGCTTGAAGACAGGACATTAAGCTGAGCCCTTTCGACGAGGTTTCTCCAAAGATTCGTAGAGTCTGACCGTTTGAAAGAGGAATGCGTATAAACTTTTCGCGGCATACAACTTCTGCCTGATGTTGACTAAGCCAGTCCATACCAATTATGATATCAAAACTTCCCAGCTTCATAGGAATAAGGTCAACTGAAAATTCGTGGTCGTTTAAGGTGAGTGTACAGTTGCGTATAATAGAGTTTAATGAGACCGGTTTCCCGTCAGCAACTTCTACTGTTATGGATTCCATGAGCTTATCACGATTTTGGTTTAGGATAGGTTCAAACTCTAAGGACACAAAACTTTTATCCGCGCCAGTATCAAACAACATGGATGCATATCTACCATTGATAAGGAACGTACCGTTAACCACATTGCCGTCAGCTCTAGCCTGATTAGCATTGATGTTGAAAGCTCTTCCTCTTGCAGGTGGAGGAGCTTGGTTCGCTTGATTCACCGGATTGGCTTGGGCCTGAGCATGAATAATGTTCACCAGCCTTGGACAAGTGTTTCTAAAATGGCTTGAGTCTCCACAATTGTAGCAAGCTCGCATAGGTTGTACCATGGGATAGTTAGGTTGGTAGTATGTTTGGGCTAAATGTTGGGTAGGTGGTAATAGTAGGGGTTGTTGGGCTTGACCCATTATTTGTTGGTGGGTTTGGGTTGAAGGCTGGTGGCGGTTCATTCGCTGAGGCATGCGGCAGGTTTGAACAGTATGACCTGCGCGACCACAGCCGGTGCAATGTTGGCAAGGGTGATCAGGAAAATGGTGGTATTGGCAACGGTTGCATTTTGGTAACGGGCCAGAGTATGGTCTTTTGTATGGTGCAGGTGAAGGGGCGACTTGGGTAATGGGTGCAGCAGGAATAGGGAAATTGGTTTGTGTAACAGCGAAGTTTCTGGTGTTACGCTTCCTCTTGTTAGCAAACTTAGAGGAGGAGGTGGAAGGGTTTGGTGTTTGGCCCTCAATGGGGGCTTTCTTCTTCTCCTCTTTAAACTTACCATTGCGAATTCGATTCTCGGTCAGTTCAGTCGCTAGCTCCATAGCAGCTTCAAGTGTTGCTGGCGAAGTGCTGAGGACTGAATCTTGAATTTTCGAGGGAAGACCTCGAATATAATGCTCGATCAAGCGATAAACTGGGGTAAACAAATTAGGGACCATTTGGTTCAACTCTAAGAACCTCTTGTTGTAGGAAGTATGATCTCCCTCCTTTTGCTTTAAAGAATGAAATTCGTCCTCTAGCTTCTTAATCTCACTTCTAGGACAGAATCGCCTCTCATGATTTCCCTTAACTCCTCCCATGTTAAGGCCATTGCATCATCAATTCCCCTTTTCCCCTTTTCAGTATTCCACCAGGTGAGAGCTACCCCAAATAGTCTCCCGGTGGCGTATCGAACCTTGCAATCCTCAGGACAATCGCAGTTGAGGAAGGTGTTTTCCATTTCCTCAAACCAGTGAAGGAGAGCAGTGACACCTTCGGTCCCTTCAAATTTAGGAGGATCGCAAGACTTGAAATGTTTGTATGAGCACTTGCTGGTAGGAGGGTTGCCGATGTTTTGGTCATGTTGTTGGGGAGGATTAGTGGGATTTGTGGCGAGAGCTTGTTGTACTTGAACCACAATGTCAGGAAGCACCGCGGCCATTTGTTTCGCGATTTGTGTGGCCAAGCGTTCGTGAGACCTTCCTGATCTTTTACCCCCTCGTTGTTGTCTAGTCGACATCTACAGGAACATACATAAGAAGATTGTGAGTTTATGGAGTCTTTTTAGGTGTCATGTGTCTTTAAGAAAATGAAAATAACATAAATATCAATAATGCAACTACATCCATAGGATGTCTTGGGTTTGCTCATGTTGGGCCTCAAATGTCCCCATACCTTCACCTGTATAGTCATGTGGGCCCCCATGACTATTGGCTTGGTAGGATTCACATTAGTATTGGCGATTTAACACTCGCATCACCCGAATGCAAACCAAAAATATGTTTACGAGATGTATGGTCGGAATGTGTCCAGGTGTAGACACAATGACAACTCAAAGTGGGGTTAGCTCACATGACGTTTGGTATAGCATGCTTTGGCCTAATAGGTACTTCGTACTCTCATCGTTAGTCCCCAGGTAGGCAAACTGGTCCTTTATTTTGGATTTATACGAATGCCAGCCTAGACAGGACGTTCCGACTACCGATACTGGTACCCTTCCAGTTACTACATGCCCGTCATGAGAACTCACTTTGATGAGATTGAAAATACAAAAATCATTGTAAAAGCAATCATGAAAATGATGTGGTGTGTGCTTTCATGGATATGATATGTTATGAGAATATGATTCATGATAGGCATTATATGATAATATATACTTATGAACATGCTTGCATAACATTGAATGTAACATTTAACATAAAACATATAAACATCATGAAATTTGGCATGTAACACACAAAAATCTTAAAAATTTCTAATCAACTATAGTATAGGCTCTAAGGGTCTAATAACCTATCCTATATCCCTATAGTCATGGCTCTGATACCAATCTGTCACACCCCGACCCGCAGCGGAATAAGAGTCGGGGCATAATTGGTTATCACCAAAGCTCATGATATTTACTAATATGTTTCATATTTATTAAAGTCAAAATTACATTCCCAATGTTCCAAACATGTCCATACAATTACAAAGATGAATAACCAACTAAACAATTCCAAGCTCTAAATCATTTTATTCTTCTAGGCCAATCCTATGTGTTTCTTGCTGCAGCTGGTTCACCTGTATCATATGTAAAAATGGGGGTTTTTGGGTCAACATAAGTTGGCGAGTGAACCTTGTTAGATAAACATTTAATATTGATTTTCTTGTTATTTTATCAAGGAAAAAAATTGTGCATAATCATAAGTGAGCAAATGTAAATAATCAATCAGTAACAATGTCAACCACAAACTCTAACATTACAATGACATATAATAACTTTGCATAAATATATAACATGAATGAAACTGTGCGATCAAGGCTCAATCAAACGGAGCCGATCGTATTGCATTGTAATGAAAATGATAAATGTCTGTGTGATCAAGGCTCAATCAAACGGAGCCGATCGTATGTTGGCACGCCAGGTTCACGCTCATAATGTAACGGGGAACATGCTCAACGCTCATAATGTAATGGGGAGCAGCGGCCTATGAACTTGCATGTACTGGAAATAATAAATTAAATCTAACAATAACCACACAAACAGTTGAAACAAGCTGAATACACATTTGTTCATGATATGATGTACGCACAATGATTTTATATAATAAATGGCAAGACACATGATACACCCCAAAAACGTGATTAAAACGGGGAATTTGTAAAGATTCACTCACATTGGATGCGTTTGGTTGGAGATGATGAGATGCGCACGAGTTGAAAAGATTGAACAACGAGATTTAACTAACCTAAATAATAACGGAAAATATAGTAAATGAGTGGATTTTATTAATAATTTTAGTAATATTTTTAGATATATTTTTGTGAGTTTAAGGCTATTTCCTATCTTTAAAAACATTAATTTTAAGTATTTTTAATTGATTTTTAATTAATTAAATAAATAAAAATATAAAATATGTTGACTTTTTTCGACCGTTTTACCGTGACCGGTTTTGACTGTCTTTTCCTTTAAAATTTAAAAAAACCCAAAAAACCCCCCCCTTTTCCCCTTTTTTTCGGCCCACCCCCTTTTTTTTGCAGGGTTTTAAATATTGTAAAAATTTTTTTAAACTAGTTCAAAACCTTTTAAAAAATTTTTAATTTTGATTTTTGTTTTTAACAAGGAAAAAAATTGTGCTTTAAAAAAAAAAGTAAATTTTCTTTGTAAAATTCAAATTAAACAATAAATTAATAATTTTAAAAATTTAAAATAATAAATTCACAATATTAAACACCACTTTTTTTAAAAAAAAAAAAAAAAAAAATTTTTTAAAAAAAAACCCCCGGGCCATTTTTTACCCTTTTCACCTAAAATTAACGGGGAACCTCAACCCAAAATTAATAAAAAAATTTAAACCCCCAAAACCATTAAAAAAATAAAAAAAAAAACCCCACCCCAAACTTCCCCTAATCCTTTTTCAAAAAACCAAAAAAAAAACCAAAACCCCCCCCCAAAACAAAACAAAAAATTCCCCAAACGGGGAAAAACCACAAAAAAAACACTTTTAACAAACCCCAAAAAACAAAAATTTTAAAATTTTAAAAAAAAAAATTTTTAAAATTTTTTTTTTTCCCCCCCCAAAAAAAAAGAAAAAAAAAAAAAAAAAAATAAAACCCCGCAAACCCCCTTCGGACTTTTTTTTTAAACACCCCCGGGGGGCCCCCAAACCCCCCCCCCAAAACCCCTTTCCCCAACCCCCAACCCCCCGTTTTTTTTAAAAAAAAAACCCCAAAAAAAATTTTTTTTCAAAAAAAAAACCGGGGCCCCCCCAACCCGAACCCGGGGGAAAAACACAATATTTTTTAAAAACTTTTAAATAAATTTTTTTAAACAACAAAAAATTTTCCACAAAAAAAAAACATTTTTTTAAAAAAAACAACAACCCCCCCAAAAAAAAAAAACCCCCCCCAGGGGCCCCAAAAAAACCCCATTTTAATTTCCAAGGTTTTAACCCCAAGCACCCGCAAACAGAAAAAATTTTAAAAACTGTTTTTTTTAAAACTTTCCCCTTTCAAAGGCTAAAAAAATACAGAGACAAAAATAAACTCGGAAAAACAAAACCCAACCGGGGAAAACTTTTCTAAAAAAAAAAAATTTTTTTCATTTTTTTAAAAGGAAAAAAGTTTAAAAAAGAACCGAATTTTAAAGTCTTTCCCGTTTATGAAGAAAAATTTTCCAGAAGTTTTGGGCGAAGGGAATTATTAAGATTATAAATTTGATTTCTTTAAGGGTTAAGTTGAAATGGGTTAAAAAAAAGTCCCGAAGGAATTGAAAGATTTATTTTTTTGAGGGAAAAATTTTCCAGGGGAAGCCAAAAAAATTAAAAAGGGGGAAAATGTAAAATTTGGAGAGCCTTTTTTTGGGGAAAAAAAAAGTTGAAATTTCTGGAATTAAAAGTTTTTCGGTTTAGAAACCGTTTTTAAAAAAATTTTAAGAAATTGTTTGAACCGGGGAATCATTAAAAAAAAGAATTCCGTTTTTTTAAACTTTTGGGGGTTAAAAAACCCGTTGGGGTTTCTTTTTGGGGGGGGGGTTTCTATGTTATAAAAAATTTCTTTGGGGTTTTTTCAAAAACAAAAAATGGGGCGGGTTTTGGGGGGTAATTTTGTTCTTTCCGGCTGACCGGGTTGAGCCCGGGGTCTCATTTTTTTTTTAATTTTTTATTTTTACTTTTTAAAAATTTTAACTTTTATAGTTTAGTTTGTTTATTAATTTTCACTTAAAAAATTAAAAAAGCAAAAAATACGCAATATGACATTTATAAATTGATATTCGATTACAAAAGGGGCGGGTTTGGAAAAAACCCCTTTTTTTCAAATGTTACAAAAACTGAGTTTTGGGAAATAGAGAAATATAAAAAATGCAAAAATAAAAGACCAATATTTGATTTAAATTTTAATTTTCGCGCGTTACTTTTTAAAATATAGAAAGTGTGCGAAAATGGGAAAAATTGAAATGAATTTTTTTCGGTTTTTAAAAACGAATCCCTGTTTCAATAAAACTGAGTTTGGGAATTGTAAATAAAAATTGCTGACATAAACGACCAGATAATTGATTTTAAATTTAATTTTTCGCGGGTTTACTTTCTAAAAAATAAAAGTGTGCAAAAATTTATGAAACTCGAAATGAATTTTTTTTGTAAAACGAATCCTTGTATCAATAAAACTGACTTTGGAAAAAGAGAAATAAAAAATTGCTGACATAAACACCAGATATTTGATTTAATTAATTGTTCCAGTTTTTTCTTTCTAAATTAGAAACTGACGAAAAAGAAAGAATTTTTTGTGTAAAACGAATCCCCGTTCAAAAAAACTGAGTTTGTAACCTGAGAAATAAAAAAGTTTCTGAAATTTTAAACGACCAGATATTTATTTAATTAATTGTTTGCACGTTTCTTTCAAATAGAAATGTGCGAAAATTTTTTTCTGAGAAAATGAAATTAGTTTTTTTGGTGCAAAATTAAAAACCTTTTTACTATAAAATGAGTTTTGGAACTTGAGAAATACAAAAAATCTGAAAAAAACGAATTTGAAAAAATTTTGTTCGCCTTTCCCTTTTATTTTAAAAAGGTTTTAAAAACCAAAAAATCAAAAATTTTTTTGTTTCTCCCCTTTAAAAAAAAATGGGAACCCGAGAAATTAAAAAAAGGGGTTTTTTAAAAAAATTTTATTTTTTTAATTTTTGGGACTTTTAAAATAAAAAAAATGGGGCAAAAAGACGAAACGAAATTATTTTTGGCTTAAACCCCTTTAATAAAAATGATTTTGGGAACCCGAAAATTAAAAAAAAAAAACTTTAAACCCAAAAAATTTGATTTTAATTTAATTTTTACTCCCCCTTTTTTTTTAATTAAAATGCGAAAGGGTAAATTTTTTAAAATTAAATTACAAAAAAAAAATTAAGAAATAAAAAAAAATTTAAAAGAAAAAAGTATTTTTTTAATAAAGTTGGTTTTTTCAAAATAAAAGGGGAAAAAAAAACTAAATTTAATTTTTTTTTAAAAAAATTGAAAAAAAAAAAAAAAAAAAAAAAAAAAAAAAAAAAAAAAAAAAAAAAAAAAAAAAAAAAAAAAAAAAAAAAAAAAAAAAAAAAAAAAAAAAAAAAAAAAAAAAAAAAAAAAAAAAAAAAAAAAAAAAAAAAAAAAAAAAAAAAAAAAAAAAAAAAAAAAAAAAAAAAAAAAAAAAAAAAAAAAAAAAAAAAAAAAAAAAAAAAAAAAAAAAAAAAAAAAAAAAAAAAAAAAAAAAAAAAAAAAAAAAAAAAAAAAAAAAAAAAAAAAAAAAAAAAAAAAAAAAAAAAAAAAAAAAAAAAAAAAAAAAAAAAAAAAAAAAAAAAAAAAAAAAAAAAAAAAAAAAAAAAAAAAAAAAAAAAAAAAAAAAAAAAAAAAAAAAAAAAAAAAAAAAAAAAAAAAAAAAAAAAAAAAAAAAAAAAAAAAAAAAAAAAAAAAAAAAAAAAAAAAAAAAAAAAAAAAAAAAAAAAAAAAAAAAAAAAAAAAAAAAAAAAAAAAAAAAAAAAAAAAAAAAAAAAAAAAAAAAAAAAAAAAAAAAAAAAAAAAAAAAAAAAAAAAAAAAAAAAAAAAAAAAAAAAAAAAAAAAAAAAAAAAAAAAAAAAAAAAAAAAAAAAAAAAAAAAAAAAAAAAAAAAAAAAAAAAAAAAAAAAAAAAAAAAAAAAAAAAAAAAAAAAAAAAAAAAAAAAAAAAAAAAAAAAAAAAAAAAAAAAAAAAAAAAAAAAAAAAAAAAAAAAAAAAAAAAAAAAAAAAAAAAAAAAAAAAAAAAAAAAAAAAAAAAAAAAAAAAAAAAAAAAAAAAAAAAAAAAAAAAAAAAAAAAAAAAAAAAAAAAAAAAAAAAAAAAAAAAAAAAAAAAAAAAAAAAAAAAAAAAAAAAAAAAAAAAAAAAAAAAAAAAAAAAAAAAAAAAAAAAAAAAAAAAAAAAAAAAAAAAAAAAAAAAAAAAAAAAAAAAAAAAAAAAAAAAAAAAAAAAAAAAAAAAAAAAAAAAAAAAAAAAAAAAAAAAAAAAAAAAAAAAAAAAAAAAAAAAAAAAAAAAAAAAAAAAAAAAAAAAAAAAAAAAAAAAAAAAAAAAAAAAAAAAAAAAAAAAAAAAAAAAAAAAAAAAAAAAAAAAAAAAAAAAAAAAAAAAAAAAAAAAAAAAAAAAAAAAAAAAAAAAAAAAAAAAAAAAAAAAAAAAAAAAAAAAAAAAAAAAAAAAAAAAAAAAAAAAAAAAAAAAAAAAAAAAAAAAAAAAAAAAAAAAAAAAAAAAAAAAAAAAAAAAAAAAAAAAAAAAAAAAAAAAAAAAAAAAAAAAAAAAAAAAAAAAAAAAAAAAAAAAAAAAAAAAAAAAAAAAAAAAAAAAAAAAAAAAAAAAAAAAAAAAAAAAAAAAAAAAAAAAAAAAAAAAAAAAAAAAAAAAAAAAAAAAAAAAAAAAAAAAAAAAAAAAAAAAAAAAAAAAAAAAAAAAAAAAAAAAAAAAAAAAAAAAAAAAAAAAAAAAAAAAAAAAAAAAAAAAAAAAAAAAAAAAAAAAAAAAAAAAAAAAAAAAAAAAAAAAAAAAAAAAAAAAAAAAAAAAAAAAAAAAAAAAAAAAAAAAAAAAAAAAAAAAAAAAAAAAAAAAAAAAAAAAAAAAAAAAAAAAAAAAAAAAAAAAAAAAAAAAAAAAAAAAAAAAAAAAAAAAAAAAAAAAAAAAAAAAAAAAAAAAAAAAAAAAAAAAAAAAAAAAAAAAAAAAAAAAAAAAAAAAAAAAAAAAAAAAAAAAAAAAAAAAAAAAAAAAAAAAAAAAAAAAAAAAAAAAAAAAAAAAAAAAAAAAAAAAAAAAAAAAAAAAAAAAAAAAAAAAAAAAAAAAAAAAAAAAAAAAAAAAAAAAAAAAAAAAAAAAAAAAAAAAAAAAAAAAAAAAAAAAAAAAAAAAAAAAAAAAAAAAAAAAAAAAAAAAAAAAAAAAAAAAAAAAAAAAAAAAAAAAAAAAAAAAAAAAAAAAAAAAAAAAAAAAAAAAAAAAAAAAAAAAAAAAAAAAAAAAAAAAAAAAAAAAAATTTTTTTTTTTTTTTTTTTTTTTTTTTTTTTTTTTTTTTTTTTTTTTTTTTTTTTTTTTTTTTTTTTTTTTTTTTTTTTTTTTTTTTTTTTTTTTTTTTTTTTTTTTTTTTTTTTTTTTTTTTTTTTTTTTTTTTTTTTTTTTTTTTTTTTTTTTTTTTTTTTTTTTTTTTTTTTTTTTTTTTTTTTTTTTTTTTTTTTTTTTTTTTTTTTTTTTTTTTTTTTTTTTTTTTTTTTTTTTTTTTTTTTTTTTTTTTTTTTTTTTTTTTTTTTTTTTTTTTTTTTTTTTTTTTTTTTTTTTTTTTTTTTTTTTTTTTTTTTTTTTTTTTTTTTTTTTTTTTTTTTTTTTTTTTTTTTTTTTTTTTTTTTTTTTTTTTTTTTTTTTTTTTTTTTTTTTTTTTTTTTTTTTTTTTTTTTTTTTTTTTTTTTTTTTTTTTTTTTTTTTTTTTTTTTTTTTTTTTTTTTTTTTTTTTTTTTTTTTTTTTTTTTTTTTTTTTTTTTTTTTTTTTTTTTTTTTTTTTTTTTTTTTTTTTTTTTTTTTTTTTTTTTTTTTTTTTTTTTTTTTTTTTTTTTTTTTTTTTTTTTTTTTTTTTTTTTTTTTTTTTTTTTTTTTTTTTTTTTTTTTTTTTTTTTTTTTTTTTTTTTTTTTTTTTTTTTTTTTTTTTTTTTTTTTTTTTTTTTTTTTTTTTTTTTTTTTTTTTTTTTTTTTTTTTTTTTTTTTTTTTTTTTTTTTTTTTTTTTTTTTTTTTTTTTTTTTTTTTTTTTTTTTTTTTTTTTTTTTTTTTTTTTTTTTTTTTTTTTTTTTTTTTTTTTTTTTTTTTTTTTTTTTTTTTTTTTTTTTTTTTTTTTTTTTTTTTTTTTTTTTTTTTTTTTTTTTTTTTTTTTTTTTTTTTTTTTTTTTTTTTTTTTTTTTTTTTTTTTTTTTTTTTTTTTTTTTTTTTTTTTTTTTTTTTTTTTTTTTTTTTTTTTTTTTTTTTTTTTTTTTTTTTTTTTTTTTTTTTTTTTTTTTTTTTTTTTTTTTTTTTTTTTTTTTTCGAAAACTGACGAAACTCGAAATGAGTTTTTTCGTGTAAAATCGAATCCCTATAACAATAAAACTGAGTTTGGAACCTGAGAAATATAAAAATTGCTGACATAAACGACCAGATAATTGATTTAATTAATTGTTCGCGCGTTTACTTTCTAAATATATAAAGTGTGCGAAAATTGACGAAACACGAAATGAATTTTTTCGTGCAAAATTGAAACCCTGTATCAATAAAACTGAGTTTGGAACTTGAGAAATACAAAAAATGCTGACATAAACGACCAGATATTTGATTTAATTAATTGTTCGCGCGTTTACTTTCTAAATATAGAAAGTGTGCGAAAACTGACGAAACTCGAAATGAATTTTTTAGTGTAAAATCGAATCCTGTATCAATAAAACTGAGTTTGGAACCTGAGAAAAATAAAAACTGCAGACATAAACGACCAGATAATTGATTTAATTAATTGTTCGCGCGTTTACTTTCTTAATATAGAAAGTGTGCGAAAATTGACGAAACTAGAAATGAATTTTTTGTGTAAAATCGTATCGCTGTATCAATAAAACTGAGTTTGGAACCTAAGAAATAAAAAAAGTGCTGACATAAACGCCCATATATTTGATTTAATTAATTGTTCGCGCGTTTAATTTCTAAATATAGAAAGTGGGAAAGTGGGCGAAAACTGAAGAAACTCGAAATAAGTTTTTTCGTGCAAAATCGAATCTCTGTATCAATAAAACTGAGTTTAGAACTTGAGAAATATCAAAAATGCTGACATAAACGACCAGATATTCGATTTAATTAATTGTTCGCGCGTTTACTTTCTAAATATAGAAAGTGTGCGAAAACTGACGAAACTCTAAATGAATTTTTTCGTGTAAAATCAAATCCCTGTATTAATAAAACTGACTTTGGAACCTGAGAAATACAAAAATTGCTGACATAAACGACCAGATATTTGATTTAATTAATTGTTCGCACGTTTACTTTCTAAATATAGAAATTGTGAGAAAACTAACGGAACTCGAAATGAATTTTTCGTGTAAAATCGAATACCTGTATCTATAAAACTGAGTTTGTAACCTGAGAAATACAAAAATTCTGACATAAACGACCATATATTGATTTAATTAATTATTCGCGCGTTTACTTTCTAAATATAGAAAGTGGTTATGTGGGCAAAAACTAACGAAACTCGAAATAAGTTTTTTCGTGCAAAATCAAATCCCTATATCAATAAAACTAGTTTGGAACTTGAGAAATATAAAAAATGCTGACATAAACGACCAGATATTTGATTTAATTAATTGTTCGCGCGTTTACTTTCTAAATATAGAAAGTGTGCGAAAACTGACGAAACTCAAAATGAATTTTTTTGTTAAAATCGAATCCCTTTATCAATAAAACTGAGTTTGGAACCTAAGTAATAAAAAAATTGCTGACATAAACGCCCATATATTTGATTTAATTAATTGTTCACGCGTTTACTTATCTAAATATAGAAAGTGTGCGAAAATGGGCAAAAACTGACGAAACTTGAAATTAGTTTTTTCGTGCAAAATTGAAACCCTATATCAATAAAACCGAGTTTGGAACTTGAGAAATACAAAAAAAGCTGACATAAACGACCAGATATTTGATTTAATTAATTGTTCACGCGTTTACTTTCTAAATATAGAAAGTGTGCGAAAACTGACGAAACTCGAAATGAATTTTTTCTTGTAAAATCGAATCCCTGTATCAATAAAACTGAGTTTGGAACCTGAAAAAAATAAAAATGCTGACATAAACGACCAGATAATTGATTTAATTAATTGTTCGCGAGTTTACTTTCTAAATATAGAAAGTGTGCGAAAATTGACGAAACTCGAAATGAAATTTTTCGTGTAAAATCGAATCCTTGTATCAATAAAACTGACTTTGAAACCTGAGAAATACAAAAATTGCTGACATAAACGACCAGATATTTGATTTAATTAATTGTTCGCACGTTTACTTTCTAAATATAGAAATTGTGCGAAAACTACCAAACCCGAAATGATTTTTCGTGCAAAATCGAATCCCTGTATCAATAAAACTGAGTTTGGAACTTGAGAAATATAAAAAATGCTGACATAAACGACCAGATATTTGATTTAATTAATTGTTCGCAGCGTTTACTTTCTAAATATAGAAATGTGCGAAAACTACCAAACTCGAAATGATTTTTTCGTGCAAAATCGAAATCCCTGTATCAATAAAACTGAGTTTGGAACTTGAAAATATAAAAATGCTGACATAAACGACCAGATATTTGATTTAATTAATTGTTCGCAGCGTTTACTTTCTAAATATAGAAAGTGTGCGAAAACTGACGAAACTTGAAATGAATTTTTTCGTGTAAAATCAAATCCCTGTATCAATAAAACTGAGTTTGGAACCTGAGAAATAAAAAATTGCTGACATAAACGACCAGATATTGATTTAATTAATTGTTCGGCGTTTACTTTCATAAATATAGAAAGTGTGCGAAAATTGACGAAACTCGAAATGAATTTTTTCGTGTAAAATCGAATCCTGTATCAATAAAACTGAGTTTGGAACCTGAGAATAAAAAATTGCTGACATAAACGACCATATATTTGATTTAATTAATTGTTCGCAGCGTTTACTTTCAAATATAGAAAGTGTGCGAAAACTGACGAAACTCGAAATGAATTTTTTCGTGTCAAATCGAATCCTTGTATCAATAAAACTGAGTTTGGAACCTGAGAAATAAAAAAATTCTGACATAAACGACCAGTATATTTGATTTAATTAATTGTTCGCGCGTTTACTTTCTAAATATAGAAAGTTGTGCGAAAACTGACGAAACTCGAAATAATTTTTTGGTGAAAATCGAATCCTGTATCAATAAAACTGAGTTTGGAACTTGAGAAATATAAAAAATGCTGACATAAACGACCAGATATTTGATTTAATTAATTGTTCGCGCGTTTACTTTCTAAATATAGAAAGTGTGCGAAAATTGACGAAACTCGAAATGAATTTTTTTGTGTAAAATCGAATCCCTGTATCAATAAAACTGAGTTTGGAACCTGAGAAATAAAAAATTGCTGACATAAACGACCATATAATTTGATTTAATTAATTGTTCGCGCGTTTACTTTCTAAATATAGAAAGTGTGGCGAAAATTGACGAAACTCGAAATATTTTTTTGTGTAAAATCGAACCCTGTATCAATAAAACTGAGTTTGGAACCTGAGAATAAAAAAATGCTGACATAAACGACCAGATATTTGATTTAATTAATTGTTCGCGCGTTTACTTTAAATATAGAAAGTGTGCGAAAACTGACGAAACTCGAAATAAATTTTTTCGTGCAAAATCGAAACCCTGTATCAATAAAACTGAGTTTGGAACTGAGAAATAAAAAAATTGCTTGACATAAACGACCAGATAATTGATTTAATTAATTGTTCGCGCGTTTACTTTCTAAATATAGAAAGTGTGCGAAAACTGACGAAACTCGAAATGAATTTTTTGTGTAAAATCGAATCCCTGTATCAATAAAACTGAGTTTGGAACCTAAGAAATAAAAAAATTGCTGACATAAACGCCATATATTGATTTAATTAATTGTTCGCGCGTTTACTTTCTAAATATAGAAAGTGGTGCGAAAATTTACGAAACTCGAAATGTTTTTTGTGTCAAAATCGAAACCCTGTATCAATAAAACTGAGTTTGGAACTTAGAACAAAAAAATGCGTGACATAAACGACCATATATTTGATTTAATTAATTGTTCGCGCGTTTACTTTCTAAATATAGAAAGTGAGTGGGCGAAAACTGACGAAACTCGAAATAAGTTTTTTGTGCAAAATTGAAACCCTATATCAATAAAACTGAGTTTGGAACTTGAGAAATAAAAAATTGCTGACATAAACGACCAGATATTGATTTAATTAATTGTTCGCGTTTACTTTAATATAGAAAGTGTGCGAAAATGACGAAACTCGAAATAATTTTTTCGTGAAAATCGAATCCCTGTATCAATAAAACTGAGTTTGGAACCAGAAATAAAAAAATTGCTGACATAAACACCAGATATTGATTTAATTAATTGTTCGCGCGTTTACTTTCTAAATATAGAAAGTGTGCGAAAATTGACGAAACTCGAAATGAATTTTTTTTGGTGCAAAATTCGAAACCCTGTATCAATAAAACTGAGTTTGGAACTAGAAATAAAAAAATTGCTGACATAAACGACCAGATATTTGATTTAATTAATTGTTCGCGCGTTTACTTTCTAAATATAGAAAGTGTGGCGAAAACTGACGAAACTCGAAGTTAGTTTTTTGTGAAAATTGAAACCCTGTATCAATAAAACTGAGTTTGGAACTTAAAATACAAAAAATGCTGACATAAACGACCAATAATTTGATTTAATTAATTGTTTCGCGCGTTTACTTTCTAAATATAAAAAGTGTGCGAAAACTGAACGAACTCGAAAAATTAAGTTTTTTGTGCAAAATTGAAACCCTGTATATCAATAAAACTGAGTTTGGAACCTGAGAAATAAAATTGCTGACATAAACGACCGATATTGATTTAATTAATTGTTCGCTGCGTTTACTTTCTAAATATGAAAGTGTGCGAAAGACGAAACTCGAAATAATTTTTTTTGTCGTAAATTCGACCCTGTATCAATAAAACTGAGTTTGGAACAAGAAACAAAAAAATGCTGACATAAAACGCCATATATTTGATTTAATTATTGTTCGCGCGTTTACTTTCTAAATATAGAAAGTGGAAAGTGGCGAAAACTGACGAAACTCGAATTAGTTTTTTGGTTGCAAAATTGAAACCCTGTATCAATAACTGAGTTTGGAACTTGAGAATCAACAAAAATCTGACATAAACGCCAGATATTTGATTTAATTAATTGTTCGACGCGTTTACTTTCTAAATATAGAAAGTGTCGAAAACTTTTAACGCCTCGTAATTCCAGATTTATATTTTATAATAAATTCACGCTCGTTTCTATTTCCTGAGTCGCAACTTCAATCGATCGAAAACGGGTTAAAATCGGAAAACTCGCGTTTTTACGGTTTAACAAACGACAACTGAACGCAATCATTTTCGAGCACCGACGTTTAATCGCGTGTTTAAACCTAAAATAATATTATACCCTGTTATGTCACGTTCGGTTCGAAAACGGGTTTCAGAACATAACGGGCCGCGTAAAACACATGAACCGGGCCTTAGGCCCAACACACTCAAAACCCTAGCCTATATAACCTAACCATTTCATCTTCTTCATTCTAACCCTACCCCACTCGAGAACACTCCCTGCTCTCTCTAAACTCCGCCCACCGAGCTGGATTCCGGCAACCTCCGACGGACCTATTTCCGGCCGACTACACACACCCCTCAACTGTCTTCCTCCTCCGATAAACATCCGCGCCGCCTTTACGGCGAGACACGCCCAAACACCCGAAACCTCCTCCCTCTCTTGTATCGCCACACACTTACACCCATCTAGATAGTATAGAGAGAGAGACAGCGTAGAGAGAGAGAGATACGAAACAGATCGATGGCGGTAGTGGCTGTCTCGACCACCCTCGCTGGCAACAGTTCACGGTGGGGGCCGGCTCGGTTAAGGCAGATTCGGGTTTGGGTTCGTCGGGTTGGGTTGGTTTCGATCGATGGCGATGGTGGGTGATTCAAGTGGAAGATAGAACGACGGCGTGGCGGCGGAGCAGCGTCGCGGCTGCGACGGCGCATCGGACTAGCGGCGGCGACAGTCGCTGCGTCTCAGCGGCGGCTGCGGTATTTTGAGTTCCCTGTTCAGTTCAGTTTTGCCTCAGGTTTTGTTTCCCTCGGGTCGACACAGTTCACCTCCGGCGCGGGTTCAGTCAACGTCCGGATCCAGTTCGGCTCAGGATCAGTTCTGGTTCGGTCAAACCCGGTCAAACCTGGTCAACTGTGGTCAAACAGTCGCGTGTTCGAGACAACATCAGTAAACAACAGTTCATGTTCGGGTTTCGGTTCAGACCATGTTCGATTTCGGGTCTTGTTTGGTGTTCGGTCAAACCTGGTCAACTTGGTCAACGAAAGTCAAACCTGGTCAACGAAAGTCAACTGGTCAAACAGTCAACGCCAGTCAAACCAGTCAGATTCGATGTTCGGTTCGGTGTTCGGGGCCAAGTTCAGTCAATGCTTTAGTCAACTCAATCAAAACACGTCACGGTATACTTTTAACGCCGCAAATTTTTATGTTATTATTTATATTGTTTTGTATTTAATTAGTGTTATAATCACGTAACCGAACCTTATAAAATTTGTAGACATAATTATATAAATTGTTTCGTTATTATTGCGTTTTGAAAACATTTAATCGACAACTAGATTGTCGGGATCGTCCAAAAACAAGGGGAAACTCTGCCCGATTTCGGCTAATATATATATATTTATTTATTATATCTATCGACGAAATATACTTATTCGTTACATCTTTCGACAAAATATTATATTGATTTATGATGCTTCCGGCAATATATATATTTACACATTTCTGCTTTCGACAAAATCCATTTAATTATTATACCGTTCGACAACATATCTAATTATTATTCTTTTCGACAAATAAATATCTATTTAATGACAAGATATAAACAGTATTCCTTCCGTCAAAATAAATATATATTATATACTTTTCGAAAATTATACTTCCCTAACGGCAATATATATCTATATTACGTGTTTCCGACAAACAATATATACTTATCTACTATTCTTTTCGTTAACGTGCATATATATATCTATTATCCCGTTCCGTCAAAATATACATTTATCTATTTTCTTTTAGCCAAACTATATATTTATCTAGTAATCTTTTTCGTCCAATTATACCAATATTTATATACATTTACTTGTTAAACCTTCCGACAAGGGTGTATTTATTCGCCAAACCTTTCGACTAAATATGCCCCACGATTATACTTTTTCGCCAAATTATATAAGTACACATCTATTATTCTCGTCGACAAAACATAATAATTGACGAAGGAATATATTTATCCAACTGCAAACATCTATATATATTTTTATCTTTTATACTTCTCGCCAAAAAATATATATATTTATTGTATTATTTTGATAACACTCTTATCTTTGACGAATTTAACTTTAGAGTCGTTACACAAATTCCGTGCTAAACGTACACGTACCTTCAACTCCGATTCGACTATTCATCCATGATTCGTTGTCATTTAAGGTGGCATTGGTGTCCCTTTCTCCCACTCATCAACTCGTCGTGGAATTTCCAAAGAAGACTTAGCAATTTTGTGAGTACACTCGACCCACATTTGTTTATATCACTTTTTGGGTGTAACATGTTTCCATATACAAAAATCACAAACACTTAAACTTTATGAAATGCACAAACAATCCTATACACATGACTACTTGAATCGTATACTTGTTGCTTGTCTAGGGATAAACGTTGTGCTGTGCTTTAGTCATTAACTATTTTTAGCCTTTGTTTGACATGCTTAGAGCTATAGGAATTCACGCATCCACCTCCATCGATTTACACGTGAGGTCATGTTAAAACATCGTGATTGCGTTACTGGTTTGATTATTAGCATTGCATGCCTTGATATTGCTCTTGTATAGATTTAGTTGCCATGAGGATTGTTAAAACTTTATTCGTATACGTATGCTATGCTTAAACTTGTGTACTCGCCTTTGCTTTTGCATTGACTTTATTTTAAAACATGTTACAGGTTGAAGGAGATGACGCTATGAAAACAATATAGCAAGGACTAGATACACACAAATTAGACGTTAGGTTTAATATCGACGTATCAATTTTGTTATAACTTTGCAAATGTTAGATTGTTCTTTGTTTTGTTACATTGATGTATTTGACAATTCTTATGAAATGAAATATGGTTTAACTAATTATTGTCACTTAATAATGTTGTGAGCAATGAGCAATCTCGTTTTCGTCTCATCCCGATGTTTCCGCCATCGGTTGGGGTGTTACAGATTGGTATCAGAGCCATAACTATAGGGAATTAGGTAGATTGCTACGCTTTTGACCTAGTCTATAGTTAAGTACCATACTTGACCATACGTGATTCACATGCTAATTTCTTAAAACGTCTCTTATATGTTAAACTTATGAAATGCCTTACGTGTTCATCCTCGTTACATTATTTCAATCATACGCCTTCCCTAATGCATTTTACTCGATTATACTAAACTCGAAAACACTCGTATTACACAAGTGAGACAACTTCACCGAAATAGGCGTGATATCCACAATTTGGTGAACGATTCTCATTACGCTTATTCTTTATATTTTTACGAGGTTACACCATCAAGTTAGGAGTGACGTCCACACCTTGATGGAAAACTTCCCATTCAAACTCTAGTGGACTCTCGTCAAGGTGTCGAAATTAATTTTGACCCAAGGAGTGCCAACCACACTTAGGGTACGAAGTCGTCAAGTTAGGGGTGAAACCCGCATCTTGTCGATTAAGTCCCATTCCGCAATTTTCAATCTCGCCAAAGTTTCGATTTTCCAATCGATTAGAGACGTGTAATAACTGGAAGGGTAAAATGCCGTTAATCGCTTCTCGACGAGAGTGTTTTACCTATAGGCCAAAGCACGTTTCTCTAATTCGAAAGGATCTTCGATTCACTTTGGAATAGTCGACATTTCTCTACCCGAAACAGTCTAATGTTTTCTGAGACTCTCTTTTATACCATTTCAATTTATACATGACTTTTATATACTTGTTACCGTTCCTCTCGAGTTTCTAATTTATTTTAAGGTTTTTACGCAATTCATATTAAACATTTCCATCCACTTATACATTATTTGCATACATGATTTCAAAACGTCACCAACTAGACTTATATTTCTCGGAAAGTCCGAAATGAAGACCGTCGTCGAGATAGGAGTGAATTCCTTACCTAGACGATCAAACTTCGTTTCCTTCCTTCCTTAAAACGACCTCACCAACGGATTAGGGGTGATTCCCATACCTCGGTGATCGTTACCAACCCTCCTTCTTGGAGACTTTATTACACAAACCACATGTTTAAATTGTATACCTAAATCTTCTATCATGTCGTCAAATTCTTACCTAGACGAATTTCAGAACATACTATTTTATCAAACGTATTTCCCATCCGTAATCTAATTCATATAAATCCCACACGCATATACTTGATCACCACATGAAACGTTTTGTTTTACGATTTTCAAAACTCGACAGAATGCTACCTACCAACTCAATCGGCCTAACGAATACCTTGCCCACAAGCCTTATGTTTAACTTAATCACTAAAACACGCTCACGCAATAACTTTATGTTAAAAAAAATAAAATTTTCGTTGTAAAAAAAAAAAAAAAAAACCAATATCTTATAGGCATTATGGGATCGTTGTACTAAAGGTGTGTTTGGGATTGTTTTGCAACCTAATATTTTGTTTTGTGTTTGGAAGCACAAATATTAAATAAATAAATAAATAAAAATCTATTTTTTTAGTGTTTGGAAAAAAAATATATATATATATATAATAATAAATAAAAAAAAAAAAAAAACTGATTTGTTTTACGTATTTTAGAGATCAAAGCTCGTCTATTTATAACTTTATATATACATGTATATATATTTTTTTTTCAAACACTCAAATAGTTAATTACCTGATTATTGTGATATCAAATAACATAATTAAATCCAAACACTATCTTCCTACAGTATGTTTTGTTACAACTAATTATCTGATGTTGATTATTCAGAACGCATAATCTATTTTCAAAACTCAACCCCAAACACCCTCTAAACCTCTTATCACGATTAAGAGAACGTTTTGCTAAATACTTTTCAACGATAATTAAATCCATTACCCCAGATTTCCTCTCAAGGGTCAACGTTTCACAAGCACCACTAAAATTTCAAATCTCTTATATCCTTTGAAAACAATGCGAACTTACTATTTTAATACCTTATCATACACCTCCCGAAATGTCACATGAGTTTCAAAACACGTGGGCAAGAAAACTTTATGAAGACCAACCATTTTCGACCTACTTAAATTCTTTTAAAACAAATGGTAGCACTCCCGTCCTTTACAAAATACGTAACGCATAATCAATAAGTACCTTATATTCCTTTATATTCACACACTAGATCCTATATTCTAAGTTAAACTTAAGCCTATTTTAGAAGCGATAACCTCAAAGTTTTGCTCAAACAACAATACATGCGTAGCCTCGTACATGGTTTAGTCAACTGTTGCATAACATTTTAAACGTATCATTCGTTTTACATACCCTGATTTCTCGACTATTTTATGTAAATAAATTCGTGGCATTCAATTCATATCATACGCACCATTATCGTCTGTTACACTTGTTGACGTTCATAATTATACACATATTCATGTTCATGAAAATAACGTGTCATTTTTCATGCTTATTATAACACCTAATGGCATACCTCCCAACATCGCCCGTGGACAGGAGAGATTCCTGGCTCGTAAGTAATGCCCTACCTCTAAAATCACCAACGCGTTTTGGGCTTAATGCTAGTGGATGAGAAGAGAACTCCACAGTTAAGCATGCTCAAGTGGGAGTAGTACTAGGATGGGTGACCTCCTGGGAAGTCTCCACCAGGGCAACCAAAAACAAAGTCGTGAGTTCCTGGATGGGCCACCCATCAAGGGCAAAGCGGACAATATTGGTGATAACGAGGGGCAGGGGTGTTACAGGGGTATTACACTTATACTTATCATCACATTCATGCATATACGTCTTATATCCATGCTTATACTTATTTCCATACTTATGCTTATACTCATACACATACCTATACTTGTACTCGTATTCATATTCGTGCCTATGCGCGAGCCAAACCCGAGGGATTCGCTTACGTGGGCCACAAGCTATTTGCACGTAAACATGCCTACGCACTACATTCTTACACGCACGCAAACTTATTTTCAGAATTTATGTACACCTTTATTCATGCGTTGCTAGTACAAGCTATGCGGATCATGCGATGATCGGTATAATCGCGGGTGCACACGGGATTATAGCGATAAGTGCATGAGAACCATAGAGTGTACTACCGCGTATGGTAACACACGGAACGTAACATTGCATCGAGTAACGAAACGGTCGCAACGTGGTCAAAACATGGTGGATACGCCACCGGTACTCCCTATACATAAGTGTTTTCACCATGCTGTCAAACTTTCGTAATACGTGCCATGAGAAATTCGGTGATTTACAGAGTATAATATGACCTAACACGCCAGCTTTAAACAACTCACAACTGCATTGCTAAGTGCGCGCTACCCGATTATCCACGACGAGTCTTAATCCCTAACGTAACGTTTTCGTTTGTTCATATTCTTATGCCATCCTTACACGAGTATTCGTTGATCGAATAAATGTTCCGCTCTTATGCCTCCGTTACCCCCGTTAACCTTGTCTTTTTATACAACCTTGTTTACAATCAATCGTGCAAGCATTCAAACCCTAAATGCCTTCTTACTCTAAAGTTATCTCCCATTCTCGTAGATAGCAGCACGCTTGATTGGCCGCTACCTTGATAACTAGCTTATTTTAAATACCTAACCTTCTCGTTTTCCATCATCAAGCAACTCTCTACAAAACCGAGATTTATTAACGCTCTTCAAGGTCGCTAGAACTTTATAACAACCTACGATTCGACCACACTCACCATTGAACTGCGTACCACTTCTCGCGAGAGCTTTTCTGCTTAGATGGCATATCATTTGGGTTATTCAAAGCTCGTTTAAACCACTCTCCTATACGCATACTTACGCGCTTTACTTACGCTTGATGACTTTAATCTTTCTAGTCAAGCAACTTCTTCTTGCAAACCTAACTCTTCGATGCTCTAAACTTCATGCTCTCCCTCATGTGTCCAAACATCCAAGTCACAATTTTAGACGATCATTCTATATCTAAATCTTTCTAGAGTCTTCCTCTTGAATAAATTTCGGGACGAAATTTCCTAAAGGAGGGGAGACTGTAACGCCTCGTAATTCCTAGATTTATTATTTTTATAATAAATTCACGCTCGTTTTCTATTTCCTGAGTCGCAACTTCAATCGGATCGAAAAACGGGTTAAAATCGGAAAACTACGCGTTTTTACGTGTTTTAACGAAACGACAACTGAACGCAATCATTTTCGAGCACCGACGTTTAAATCGCGTGTTTAAACCTAAAAATAATATTATACCCTGTTATGTCACGTTCGGGTTCGAAAACGGGTTTCAGAACCATAACGGGCCGCGTAAAACACATGAACCGGGCCTTAGGCCCAACACACTCAAAACCCTAGCCTATATAAACCTAACCATTTCATCTTCTTCATTCTAACCCTAGCCCCACTCGAGAACACTCCCTGCTCTCTCTAAACTCCGCCCACCGGAGCTGGATTCCGGCAACCTCCGACGGACCTATTTCCGGCCGACTACACACACACCCCTCAACTGTCCTCTCTCTCTCCGATAAACATCCGGCGCCGCCTTTACGGCGAGACACGCCCAAACACCCGAAACCTCCTCCCTCTCTTGTATCGCCACACACTTACACCCATCTAGATAGTATAGAGAGAGAGAGACAGCGTAGAGAGAGAGAGAGATACGAAACAGATCGATGGCGGAAGTGGCTGTCTCGACCACCCTCGCTGGCAACAGTTCACGGTGGGGGCCGGCTCGGTTAAGGCAGATTCGGGTTTGGGTTCGTCGGGTTGGGTTGGTTTCGATCGATGGCGATGGTGGGTGATTCAAGTGGAAGATAGAACGACGGCGTGGCGGCGGAGCAGCGTCGCGGCTGCGACGGCGCATCGGACTAGCGGCGGCGACAGTCGCTGCGTCTCAGCGGCGGCTGCGGTATTTTGAGTTCCCGGTTCAGTTCAGTTTTGCCTCAGGTTTTGTTTCCCTCGGGTCGACACAGTTCACCTCCGGCGCGGGTTCAGTCAACGTCCGGATCCAGTTCGGCTCAGGATCAGTTCTGGTTCGGTCAAACCCGGTCAAACCTGGTCAACTGTGGTCAAACAGTCGCGGGTTCGAGACAACATTAGTAAACAACAGTTCCTGTTCGGGTTTCGGTTCAGACCATGTTCGATTT